>CM034001.1:20644491-20987665 GCA_019603395.1 Cyrtorhinus lividipennis | reverse complement strand
GGCCGCTAGCCTGACCGGCCAAGGCCTTTTAGCCTCAAACAAACTTTTCTCCTTGTAAGCCGTGTAGCCGAAACTCTCCTGAATAATTAACACTAAGATCCGCCTCCACCATCAGTGGGTGTTTTCCACACGAACTTCTCACGACAGCGTTTGCATACTTGAAAAGTACCCGTTTCAAGAAATCATCGATTCTTTAATGTCAGTTTAATCATCTTGGCATAGTTTCTTTACCTTCTTCAGTGAATTGGAAAACGAATCAATTTAATGTATGAGCACTGAACGAAGGCGCTTGTCATTGTCAAGAAGGGGAATCGAAATGCTTGGTCGATACAGGCCCTTGTAACTTTAGCGAGCTTTATTATTACTTTCGCGTACAGACCAGAGAGAGCGATTGCTTATTGATCGGCCATCGTGCTGTTTACTATCAACTTGGGATGTGAGGCCGTTCAGAGGGCGTTAGAGTGTCGATAAACTCGAATAAAGCTATTTAAATATGAAACGAAAAGATACGCTTGAGGACCCTCTCAAATTCGATTTTTGGCCAAGTAATTTAAACACCATTCAGTGGCGCCTTTCGTTTTGCTTCCAACACAAATTATAGTTGAGCAACACCATATTTAGTCGAGGGAGAACGTAAACATTCAATCACCCAATAACCTGATTTTGAGAGGGGTTGGTGCAATTTCACCAATAATTGATACTTTCATGTAACCCCAACGACTTGGGATGAAAGATATTTCCCAGATGACATAAGTTTTTGAAATAGAGAAAGCTGGTTTCCACGAAAATGAAATTTTACGATGGCAGGCGCTCGCGGAGTTTTTTATGGGGGTCTTATATGGGAGTGCTACTTACTCTGGGGCCCATTAGTTTGTTCGATGGAAATCCACTCGATCATTACCTGAAATAAACGTCGAAATTGCTTAGAAAACATAAAGAACAGTTTATATAACTTACATTTTTTCATAATATTTTACGGTTCACAATCAACTGATACAGCGAACGAACATCACTTATGCACTAATGGTTTGAAATTTTCAGGCGATCTAACGTACATGAAAACAATGTTAAAACGCTAAATTGGCTCTCAATGGTTTATTATTCTAGGTGGTGGGCTATTGATAGGAAGCGCACCTTTGTGAGCTCTCGTAAATTCTTTTTTTGAGCCAAAACTGACAACAACCTTCAAGATTTTGAACTCCAAACTTTGAAATGTATAAAGTAAAAGTTTGTTCACTTTTTGATACAAACGTATACGTGGACGTACTATTCCATGAATTTTACTTGATGAGCTTTGATGGACCTCTGTGGCTGTTCTGTTTGTTGTTGGTTGTTTTTAAAATTATCCCACTTTTCGTGAATCCCAAATTATTTGGAGAACAATGTCGTCAGCACTAGGAAATGTTCCACTATTCTAGCATTTTGTTCTCGCCCGAAAGTTCAGGGGTGGAAAATTATAGAAGTCGGAGTGAATTCTTCATTTTTTACAATATTTATGAGTCATCACTGAGCTAAAGTCACCATAGAAATTAATATTATGTTCTAAAATTTAAAATAATCAAAGGTGAAACTGATCACATTATATTAATTTATTAGTTGACTCGCGCTTCATCGATACCTCGATATCACTCGAGGATTGCTTCCATCGACGTTCTCCTTCGGAACGGAACGCGAAACCATCGATTTCCACGGTGTAATGGATATTAATGGAAGGGAACGGCCTACGCGTGATCATCAGACTGGAAATCTTTCAGGAGAAACGATCATGCGAGTCGTTGAACTTGACGGGAGTCGCCTTTTGCGTCAAATATGGAACCACAAGTTGACGTTCCCAGATCCGATGGAATCCCTCGATAAGAAGCGACAAGCTCGATTTTTTCCGTCTGTTCAATTCTCAACGGGAGTTCTAGGAAAGGTAGAACGAGTATGACTCTTGGAAAGTATCTGAGTTCTGTGCGCCCTACGCGTTCACTCGCCGTCGCTGTAAAGTCGCAGCCAGCCCTAATAATTCTTCCACTAAACCCCTGGTTACGACTATTGTTGGATATAAGAACCGTTAGGATTACGATTTTCTTGACAACTATAGCTCCAAATAGAAGCAGACTATGAATTCAAGAGTGTTACTGTTCACTCAAAAAAACATGGGTCCTCAATACGGTGACGTCAACATATTGAACGCCTTCTAACCCCGACAATTTTTGTATTCACTACAATATTTACCTACATTGAGCCATGCAAGTGGAGGAAATTCAAGAACAAAAGTTCTCAACACTTGAACAATAAGAGCAGCTTAGCACAAACGACTGCTGCACTTCAGTGCACGAGCAAATTCTATCTCTCACTCGTTGATGGCTATGTATGTTTAGATGGGTACTTCAACTGAGATGCACCCATCAATCTGAAAGAATTACTGTGTCAGTTCAGTCGTTGAAAAACCTAACCGAAATGCGTTGAGGAAACGTTCTATTTTTAATAAAAATATCCAATTAACGGCCAATATATATATTTTTTCGGTATGGCATTTTATGTGTATGAGAACTTTTTTTAAACTATTTTATTTAAGCTTTGAACAAGTTAGAACTTACAGTTTCCAATTTGGTGGAGGATGGCAATCCCCAGCTTCTTGTTGTATGCGGTCTTTGTAAGTAATACAACAATGAAGGGATTGATTGACCTGAAGCGTTCCTCTTCTAACCACTTACTTTGAATATCCTAGTTGGGTTTCACATAATCTTCGTGAAATTTCGGTCTTTATGACTTTATAGGGTAAAATAGGATTTCATCAACTCAATACCGCCTCAAAACGTGTATAAATGATTGATAGGGGTTCCTCAAAGGTTAGCAGATCACTTTTTCGAGAAAAATACATTAGGCGGCTTTGTTAGTCTTGCACGACTGTTGAATACTAAAGTGCCCTCATAAAAAGAGCACAGAACCTACAATGAAGTAGAAGCCAACAACTACGACAGTCGTTGAAGCAAGAGAGCCATTCGATGAACGAAGATCATCTCAAAAGTCTTGCCATTGACTTGTCAAAAATTGTTCAAATTTGATCAGGCATGTACGGTCTTAAGGTAGTCGAAGGCCCAACCTGATGCTTAGTAAGGCGGCAGCCATTCGATGAACGAAGATCATCTTAAAAGTATTGCCATTGCCTTGTCAAAAATTGTTCAAATTTGATCAGGCAGGTACGTTCTTTAGGAAGTCGAGGGCCCAACCTGGTGCTTAGCCATGGGAGCAAGACGGTAGCGTTGGAATAGCATGCGAGATGGCAAAGCCACTGAGATAACCAAACCTCGCTAGTTCGCTCGTATCCCAGCGAACAAGTGCCTTGTCCTCTAGGTCCCACTCCACAGCCAACCCCACCCCGTCCCTCAGAACAACCGAGAGTCCATGGAGGGGGCCCTGGTGCACTGACCCTCCTTCTTTCTCCCAAGGCACCGAGCATATTTACGATACCCCCTTCGCCCACAACCTCGACGATAAGCAATGCACTTCCGCTTCGGCGTTTCGAAGGTGAACGAGGAGAAAGAGACTTTCTCTGTCTTCGAGGGATCCCTCGTCGAGGTCTCCACGGCATCTGAACCTCGGATTCATCTCACTCCGACCGCCTTCAGACGAATCTACACGAAGGTAACGTTGGGAAGAGGAGGAGGAGGCTTCAGGCACTGCCCTCCGTGATCCAAACCAACTTCTCTCTGACTCCCTGGCCAGACACAGAACGAACCAACATGCAACATTCTATCAAAACAAGCTATCCAGACACTGGCCATAAAGACACCTATACTTTTCCAGTCCTTGAAAGCCGCGCTACAGTTCATACCATCACATTGGTTCTCATAATGGCCTACGCAATCGCCCGCGATGGCCTGATTGCGGACAAAGATGCGTTGGCCCGATTTTAGTCTTCAAGCTGGTTATAGAATGGTTATCAAGCCAGGCAGAGAAATAGCTGTGGCCTTTTGCTAGACTACTGGAGACGACATGCACTCTGCTGCAGACTCAGGCCATGTTGGTTAGTACCACCCACTAGCTAGAGGACACTCCTCCGATTTTCACCACATTGCATCCGTAGTACACATTGCATCCGTAGTGCCGAAAATTTCTGCCGATGCAGCGCTGGTGATATTTTTCGAAACATTGAAAGAAGTGTCCAATACTGGTTTTAAGTTAGTAAGGATGATTGATGTTTCAAGTTTAGAATCTGCTACGAATCACCACTGAGAATTGCCAGAGGAAGGCCACCGAGCACTTTAAACCGTTTGTGTACAGAAGACTATAGAAAAATCGGAGAACGACCCCCCCCCCCCCACCACCACCACCACCACCATCACCAAAATGTTCCGCAACTCTTCGAGATCGGGGCTTTCGGTGATTGCTCCTCATGTGTTCGGGAAGAGCTCAAGAGATGTTGAATATTAATGGTTTTGGAGTCTGGAGTGGGGAAGACGCCCGAGGAGTACAATGGCCGCATGCCTCCGCTTCTGATGGCTCCAGATTAACTCAAACCCGCCAGTCCTCTTGTCCTCGCCCAACCTGAATACAGTAATTGTTCCTTCATTGTCCGATAAGCGGTCGTAGACACCTGCGCCAGTCGTATGACATATCCTGCGAACATGATGTCATAATGTGACATCACGTTTGGCCCACAAATCATCATTTGGAATTCTACAAATCCGATGAAATGAATACAAAAACAATCTTCTGAATCCATCCGTTCTACATAATCCACTCGTTGAGAATCTTCCTAATGAATATTCGTAATTTTTTCATCTCTTACCGCACCAATGTTGCATTTTAATAAAATGTGACAGTAATACATCATATTACAGACTTCGCACATAAAAGGTATTATATTGTATACATAATTGATCAAAATGGAATCACAAACCCCGTACCGTCACTTTTCCAATACTCAATCCTTTCACCTCATATGCTCTTACGATTGTGAACATTAACATAAATCTACATGCTACTGTCGTTTATTTTTAAAAATTTACATAATTGTACCTACGCATTGTTGCCATTTCGCCACCCTTCTTATTTAAACGAGTGAATTAGCATTATTGAGCTGATGTATTCAACCATTCAACCGATATTTCAGAAGTAAACATTCGTGCGCAGAAGAAGGGAACACGAATCACCTGAAACGCGCCCCTAAAAAAAAACTAGAAGCCAAAAAAGCTGTTCCCCGTGTGTTCATTGTTAATGTTGTTCTCGAGTTTACGGATTATTTTTGTGAAAACGCTTTGAAGTATATATTTGAGTTAATATATAACATTTAAATAAGCTTCATTAAGACCTGAACGGGATAGTTAAAGAGAACCATTCAAAACACCAGGGTATTTCCTCTTGAATGAGACAACCCCGCGTAACTAGCTCCTGAATTAACGAGGAATGCAAGAGAAAAGTATTATGTAAAATATCGAACCACACTTTCGTTGTCTAGTTCATAATGACAAGGCTGATGCAAGCATTTTTAGTTGTTCGTTCCGAACTGAAGCAACCTCTTAGATCTTGACGAGCTTTCGTGTTTTGTTCAGTTTTTATGACAATGTTCTCGAGGTAACTGAGGTCTTTTATAAATGAGAAGCCACAACAATAAATAATTTTTCAACCAAAACCGCCTCTAGGTCGAATCAAATTGTCTACGTGTTCCTCAAGGCAATCTAATGAGAAACTCGTGTTGTCCTACAGAAGCTTATTATTTTAAATCCTCGTTTTATCTGCGTAACTGAAGGACATAATTCGACTCAAAGCATAGGGGGCAGTCGAACCATCACATTTTTCCTTCTATTCAAACTAAAATATTAATTTAAATACTATAATTAAGAAAGGACGTAGACCGATGTATTTTATAAACGTGAATCACGAGGACGACAAATGGCTGACCATCGCATAAAAAGACTGAAGGTGGCACACAATGGTTTGTTCGAATACAGTGCCTTATAGATTAGATTAGCCCTGTTGAATATTTCTATAGTAGTTATTAATTTCAATTTAATATTGAAGGTATAATTTATTACATATATGAATAAAACTACTGTATTCATAACAGAAACCTCGAAAATAATATCAAATTGTCTCGCTCGTTCAAATAGATGTATTTGATAAATGCAAACAGGAATTTGACAGCCACAAATTTCATCTAACACTTAAACTTAGGCTTAAACCTACAGGGTTGAAAACTATATTTATCACATACCTACGTCATGAAACCAGTACTTTTTGAAGTGGTAAACGACGTTGTTGCTGTCCCTTTGTTTAGATAAAAACAATTTATACGAACTCGAGATGTTTGAAAATGTAGCTTCATCCCGTCTTTGAGTTCGACGAAGTTCAGTGAAATGAGAGAACGGAAAAGCACGAGAACAAGCTTTGTACAAGCTTCCAACTATTGCCCATAGTTTAGCAATGATTGTGAAAAAGAACACCCGGAGAATCCTTTGAGACCTTCCGTATCTCTGATTAAAAATCCGTCAAAGCTTGGTAGAGAAAAGGAAAACTAAACTGAAAAGGGAAGATGAAAAAACAAACTTTTGCAACTCCGGCGCGAAACAAACGTTCAAGT
Organism: Cyrtorhinus lividipennis; assembly: GCA_019603395.1. Lineage (NCBI taxonomy): Eukaryota > Metazoa > Arthropoda > Insecta > Hemiptera > Miridae > Cyrtorhinus > Cyrtorhinus lividipennis. Next base: position 20,981,094 of record CM034001.1, on the reverse strand, counting down.
TTGAAATTAAATTATCAAGTCGTGAGCAGGAGAAATCCTCTTCAAACCCTAATGCAAACTCCGTCCTAACGGATGAAGTATCAAACTAAATTCTCTTCCTGGGAACAATTCAAAATGCATCCGTTTCCAACTGTATTTCCCCTGGGAGGACTGTCTAAGTGCCCTTGTCACATTGGTAAATCCGTCAAGTTTTGTTGTTTGTCGGTAACTTCTGACGCGAGCGTTAATATTCCTGATGAGCTTCTCATTTCGAGGAAACCATAAAGAAAATCAGACAGCGATGGATATAATAAACGAAACATTTTCACAGACTCATTCCAGAGGACCTTTGAGTAGTCGTATAGAATAAGCCGACATCAAAGAATTATCAAACGTCCAATTTCCGAGATAATTACGAGACCGAGCCTGGGATGCGGATTTCAAGTATCTGAAATTCTCACTAATTGTTGTCGTGCAACGAGGTTACAGAGACATCGCTCGAGGGAGATTAATTTATCAGCAGTTCTGTGAATCGTTCCGAGAATGGACCCGCAGAGTTGGCAAAGTAACCCAGAACTTATGTAATTTAAGTCCTCAAAATTGGATGTTGTAATCTCCTCTGTTTGTACTGGCTTCTTGCTAAATATATAAAATCGTTGTGCTTTCAAATTGATGGAAAAACTACTTCTTATGAGACGGCGGTTGAGAAGTAACAACGTGACCAAAATCTCATCAACTTGAATTTTGCGAGAAGACTCATATAACTTGATCAGATTTACTGAATAATTACTGGAAACAGTAAGTAAATATGTCGGTCGGCCACATCCCCGAAACACATGAGGAACGCTTCGAACTACTTGACACTATGCAGATTATGTTCAAATTATCAATTTAATGCAATCCGTTCTATGGGCACAACTGTTAACCCTATAGATACCCTCCAAAATCACCCATGTTAAGTAATTCGATGGGTTTCACCACTAAATTGATGTTATTGTATTCTGGTAAATAAACATGTTCTTTCTCATTTTCGACATCGCATTTTCTTCTTTTGAACGAAACATTATACATAGATATTTGTCTGCAAAGTGTGTTTATAATAATGGCCACAACGAGGACAGCGATTGGCTAAATTCCACCTTGAACCAACGCTTTTCTCTCGCTTTGCCATTAGATGGTCGAGGCCCTCCCTTAACAATTGAACGAAACCATCTTGTAACACCCCGTTGATCAATCACTCCGTCAAAAAAAGACCGCTATTGAAAGAGAGGGATTTGAGGGATCTTGGACGAAATGACTTTCCGAAATGTTTTCGTATACTTCCTCTTCAACACCCGGAGCTTGAGAGGTGGATTCCTCGAAGGTACTTTCAGGCTTCGAAGCCACGACAGGAAAGTTACCCAACCGGTCGTTCGCCCACGCCTTCCCAACGAGAAATCTTTGCACCTTTCTATGCCGTCTCCCTCTTGTTTTAGTTATTTATTTGCGCAGATATCCCACTAGGGCCGTGACAAGCGCCTTTCCATTCAGATTTCGACTAACAGATAGCGTCGAAGAGACATGTTGATCTCTTTGCACCAATGAAGAAAGTTTCTAGCAATAAACGCAAAATCAGGAATAAGGAATAATGGTCTTAGCGAAGGGTCATTATGCGGCTTCAAGACTTCGAACATAAAGTAATGTCCCTAGGCCGAACAGCAAATTTTCAAGTTTTATTCAAGACCCTGGAATTGGGTTAACCCATTGACCTCTCCAGAATCAATTTTACAGGTATGACAGACGGATGACCGGTCGTATCCATTAAGAAGACATTGGGAGAGCGTCACAATGCACAAAAAAGGAACAAAAAGAGCATTTTTTCTTCTTCGTAGCCCTTCAACTCCGGATTGCAGACTTCCCTATTCCCAATGATTCATCATTCTTTTCGATGCTATCATCGATTCATCTAGTAGAAGTACGTCTGTTATCAACCAGGTTTCTTTAGAGCCCTAGATAAGTTAAAGCTTCAATGTCGAATACCAAACACCGACGAATTGGTTGAGTTGCATTCAGTGAAGAAACCAGACTTCGACAAAGTGTTTATTCCTTGATGGTTAACTGGTAAGAATGAGTCAAACCTGAAGCCTACCAATGTCAAGATAATATTTTTGTTTTGCTACATGGGCGCAAAGAGAGACCACAGTTCAAACTGTGAACAAATACAATTACGTACAACGAATATTTTAGGGAAATTTCTAGGGTTTTCTAGATTTACTCTATACAATGCCCGTGATAGCATCCAGAAATGATTGGTTTCTAGCAGTTAAATATCTGCATAATGCAAATAACTTTGTAACAAGTTCTTGGCTTGATATTTATCCATCGAAGGGGCCGAAGGTGGGGGATTTTAAGTGCCCGCAGTGAGAGAAAGAAAGCAGGACCGTCAAGGCCACAATTCCTCCTCCTCTGTCTTGAAGACCGGAGGTTGAGGCTCGGCAGTTGCCTAGGATTATCCTAGCTCACGGTTTTGCCCCTCGTAAGCTTCATCCTTCACTTAAAGCTCAAGGGGAGATCATTTCTAATCACGAGTTTCCTCAATGTTTTTCCAGATCCATTCAGCCAAGATCCACTCGAGGGCACGATGAATAGGCCACTATTTTCAAAGAAAAATAAAATAGGAGAAGACGAACAAGAAAGACTTCATTCTACTGGGATTCATAGCCACGATTTTATTGGGTATTCTCACCTCCTAGACTTTTATTTCATTTTGGAATATAGGATATGGCAAGTAACTTTTTCGCTCGACCTCTTCTCCAAACTGGCTATCGGCCTCTTAATCCAAAATCGATAATGTAAAATTATCTAAGACTGTAAACTGAAGCTGTAGAGAGCATTCAACAGATTAGTTCACTTCATATGCAATCAGAACTTCGATATTTTATTTAACGATACATTCAAAAAATTTGTGACTCTGAAGTACGACATGGCGAGTTGGCTTACTCTAATGCTAATTAGTACCTAAGTAATGTTGTCACTCTAATACACTGTAAATTCAAAATATCAGGAACCTGTTGAGAACGTGAATATATCTGGCATCAAATGCTATCGTAGTATGAAATGGGTGTCAAAATGAAGTCATTCCCACTTCACCGTGTCACATTGAAGAATCGAAGAAGACAAGTCGCTTGTTCCATACGCGTTTAGAGAATATTTCTTAATTTTCAAATTAATTTGATCTTCTTGAACCCAAGTACTCAACTTTTACCTTTGTCACCTTTAAAGATATGGACGAATCTAAATATTCGGTGAAATAGAAACTCTTAGAGATCAACAACGGGCACAACCAACTAACAAGCGACTAGGTGAGCAACCATGCAATCTCGAGGATCATCTCAAACACCGCAATTGATGTCAAGAGCCTTCCAATAACTTCAGCTCGACACTGAACATGACAGCCGAGCTAATTTCACCGTAGTGCTGATATTCATTTTCCGAAACCCGTTTTACGTCAAAGACACGATAGGGGCGAAGTAGGGAAAGGAAACTTGATGAACGTAATAGAGAAAACGAGGGTTTCGTACATCAAGGGTTTGCAGCTTTACGCCCTCGTTCCAAGGCACGGTGGCGTTTTAGGGGCTTAAAAATTTAATAAGTCATTTTCTAGTCGCAGCTGCGTTTCTCGTTTGTTTTAACGAAATAAATGGGGAAACTCGACTGGGACGAGGCGAGTTATTTCAGTTTTCGTGGGTGACACCCCATCAATTACTCAGAAAGAACGTTCCCGGAGGAAGAAGCCTTTTCCTTTGACATCAATCCGCATTTCACCGGCAGAGAGAAAAGAATCCGCAGGATATTTCTGTTGGCGAAAAATAGCGCCTCCCCGTGATGGAAAATATCCGAAAGATACGGTGGATGTTTGTGGGGCGGCCATAATCAATTACTTTTTACGATACCGGTGTTGATATATACCCGACGAAAAGCTCTTCCATCACAAAAAGGAGTTTCACTGGAAATTTTCGAGCGGATCAAATTCCGACAAAGATGTTTTTTTTTTTTTTTTTGAGGAAGGACGGCTTAGAACGTGTTCAGCCCTCTATAAAAAGAGCTGCTAGGACGCGTGAGTCCAACACTATTTAAGCCACATTCCTTTTCTGGGAAAAATTGAATTAAAATTTGACTTTTCCATCATTTAAACATGTTTTTGAGATACAAAAACCTTATTTGTTCCAACTCAGTTACTTCATTTGGAAGATTAAACCCAGTTATTCACCATTCGCGGCTGAGCGTGCCTGGAACCTCCATAAAAAAAAGTTGAAGGTTCCAGAACAGTGCAGGCACAATACGAGGTGAATTATTTGAAGGCAATGAGCCCTCAAGTCGTCAGTTTGTTGTGTTGAACTTAAATACGCGTCGCTTTCAATTATCGTCAACAAACACAATTCTGGGGACAGCTCTTACTTTAAAAATCGTGAAATTGGATAATGTATACCGTTCAGGTATTCTGTCAAAAATCTCTTTACCTGGAAGTGGAAATCCAAGAGGAATTTCAAAAAACGGAAGAAGAGGAAAGGAGAAACCCAGGGGTACTGATTCTTCCAAAGAACGGAATTTTTATATCGAAGAAGAACATATTTTTGTTGCTCAAAACGAATATGCTGATCTGTGGATTTATCGCTTAAGGGTACACACCCTACCTACAATTTCCAATGAATTTGAGAATGATAGGAACTCCAAAGACTGTTACGTACTGCTTCCGTTCACGTCTTGGCCAGGGACGGGTGTCATTTTGACCTTTTACCCGCCATGTGTTAGTAGAGGTCAAAAAACAACGTACTGTGATAAAAACTAGAATACTGTCCACTGATTTATAATTCAGAGAAGTTGTTACTCTCACTGATGTAAAGTCGATTGACAAGCGTGGCTCAGTTTCATGAGGAAAACCAAGGAATGCTGATAGGTCCATGCTGTTGGCCATTTTATCCGGATTCAACTCCAAATTTGTTCGAGGCTCAAGACCACTGGCAAATTAAGGGCGCATCATCGTTCGGTGGTCGATGATTTCCGAATTGAATTTACTCGTCGAAGTGATTTTTGAAGACCGCCCATAATTTTCGGTTGTTGAACCGACAAGAGGCCCAAGTGGACTTCACTCGAGAAATATTTCATCGTTTCTGATATCAAAGACTCATCACAAGAGGTTCGGGGCCCGGGCCTCGGTGAGTCGTGGTCGGGATGATTGCAAGGTGCGTGCCGGTCGGGCCGTGGAAGTTAGAAAGCAGCTTCTTCTCAAGGCCAACCTTTCCTTAACATCCTCAGCCGACTCGTCCGCGTCTAGCCACAACCTCAAGCGTCTTCCTTCTCTAGGATAATATTTATCTTAACTCGATGCAATATCATGTCCCACTTCTGATATCCGATAATGGAAAAACTCCGGGAATTTAGAGAGCGGTGCAGAGGGTTTTCTCGCATTCAGATTTATTTGGCGTTTCTCTCCGAACAAATCTCCCAATTAAATCTAGAATATCATTTCTATAGTGTTCTGAGCGCTTTTATGACCCCGCGGTAAAAGAAAGCTTTTCCAAATTATTTCAAAATAATTTATTATTCGACGTAGTTCCTCGCTTGAGTAGGAAATCGTGCCTTTAAGGCCATCGGAGTAATGACCTATCTATTTTAAGAGGAGAAATAAGACTCCTTTCTGATCTGAACATACCAACTTGCGGTGTCCGGCGTTTGAGACTAGCCACACACACACATCTAGTGACTCCATCTACTGTCAAGTTTCTACAAAACTCAAAAAATCTGCAAATTCTTACACACGGGTTGGTTATTCCTCGAATGGGGGAAACAGTGGGTGTGGCGGGTCCCAGACCCATTCCAATCGATTCAGGGTCCAAAATTTAGTGGAATATGATACCCCACACGCCTAGGCACCAGAAATCCTGACACATACAAAATGGGTGGATACATACCCATTTTGACCCATAATTTCTTCCGGTAATTGCCAATCGTTCTGGGACACACATCATTGAATTCAGCGTCCAAAATTTAGTGGAAAACTATACCCCACACGCCTAGGTAGCAGAAATCCCGAAAACACATATTAAAAATGGGTAATGAATACCCAATTTGACCCATTACTTCCTCCAGTGGGTGTCAATCGTTCTGGGACCCGTTTTATTGGATTCAGCGTCCACAATTTAGTGGAAAATGACACCCTAATCGCCTAGATCGCCCAAAATCTCGAAAATCCATTTTTCAAAAAACACATTTTGACACCCCCCCCCCCCCCCCCACATTTGGTCTGATCAGGCTGAAAAGTTTCGAGGACCCGTCTCGGCAGGGAACAGACCCCTGACCCAAATTTCAGATTTTTAGAAAATTTTCTACTATCAAAAACGGCGCGGAACATGGACGGCGTACGGCGGACGGACATCGACCTTTTTTGATCAGGACATCATGAAACGTCCAGAAAAAAATTTTGAGCCAAATCGGAGAGGTTGACCATTATCATGAAAACATAGGTTGATTATTCGAGGAATAACCAACCAAAACCCATCTTCACCCGTAACCTGCCTCTGTTTAGGCCAATTGAGCTGATCCGTGTTTTTTTCCATAAATTTTCGTAATATCCGCGTCTTCTGATAATTGCCTGCTCTGTTGTTATTTTTAAGTTGGGCTCCATGCCCGTACTGTATGAAAATAGATAAATAAATGTTTTGGGACCAACTAGGTTGAGAAACAAGCCATTGGCCCGAATTTCACTTCCTCTGTAGCATTTAAGATGCTCCTTTTGCACGTTACATTTAGGTTTTGGCATGTACACAACTTGACACGAAAAAATGTTTGTTGCGCGCAACGTATTTTACTTATTGAGGATAATTCAGTTCCGGCGAAAACAAATCGGGTGTTGACAACGGGCCAAAGTCAGAATTGCGCATACCCTCTTTTTCATTTGGTAAAATCAGATCAGGATACGTTACTATCATCATGTGTTCATTCATTCGAGCTTCTGTTCATTTTGAGCCCCAAATGTGATTAATTTACAGCTTGAACGTTAGAGGGCGACTTTCATCAATGTCGAGAGGAGAGGGAATGAGGAAAATGCGAGGTTCGAGTTCCCTCACACAACATTTTCGACACGCAAGGTAGATTTAATCACCGTTATACGTATACGTGATTACCTAAAGCTTGAGTGTAATTTTTTTTTTCTTTTTAGCTTGAATGTGACTCTTTTCCGATATTTACACTTAAAAATTCAAATCTATTTTAAAATGTTTCACTACACCTGTCAAAAAATGCCTGCCCTCGGGAATGATCATATCTTTATGGATTGCCGTACCGACGGGTGGAAACCACCCCCATTTTACCTCGTCCAGCTCAACAGGTAAAAGTTGGACCTTTCTAACAGCTTTGTCGTTTGCGTTTTATTATCCGAAAAGCTCAAGATGGTTGTCCCAACCCAAATTTAGGTAAACTGATAAAAAGTAAAGCTAAGGTCTTTTAAATGCCATCCATCTTGATATTCATCCACCGTGGATGAATGCCGCATGAAGAAAATAAAAATCAAGATAGAGACGCCAACGAGCTGTAATCACAAGATCTCGCACGTTAACATCACCTCATTGTGAGCCGTACATTATACAAACAAAAGCGTCTCATTCTTTTTTAGGTGAAAACTCTGAAAAAGTTCCAGGTGTACACAGATGGCGGTGTTTCTCCCGGCTAATCACTTTTGCGGAAATTCAGTCCTCTCTGAGTCCCTTCTTGGCAAGTTGCGGCTCTAATTACCCGTATCCCTCCAAAGCAGAGAGGTAATTGACTCCGAAACTGCCGAGTGTAACGGCCGACACGGATGCTCTGGGTGTTCCATTCTTTTAAACAGCCCGATTACCAGGTTTACGTTTAAAAGGAAAAATTCAAAAGTTAAAAAACTACGTCAGGTTGTTATAATGCCCAACTTCAATAAATTCTTATACGAAGTGAGTAAAGGTGATATCCATACAACCTAAACCCATATTCGACAAAGTTGCAGATCCCTTATCTCTGAATAATGATAGCCCCTGGTAATCCTACACGTAAGGGCCAATTATTCATTCGACCCCTAAATCAATTTTTCAACGGATTTTGCGTAAAATATGGATTACATTGTACTTCAAGAATTACGTTTTTAAAATTTTTTTCAATGAAGAATCTTCTTTGCAGGTTTCAAAAATTTTAATATAGATAATAGATAATACCTCCACACTCCTAGTTCCATGAAAAATACGCATTATCATCCATGTTGTGCCATCTGAGCAATCGGGCCAACGTTTTGAGGACCTAGTAATGGAGTCACTGATCAAAATGTCAGAATTTTAGAAATTTGTCTACTGAAACAACGTAGTGGACCGATATTTCCATACTTACTCTTGAAACACCAAATGTCAAGGTTCCCGGTAAGTACATGAAAACAAGTCCGAGAATAATGGACAAAATGTGGTTGCCAATAATAAATAACAAAGTTGGCGTGTATATTCCGGTCCCAATACTCAAGATACGAACTTCTTGAACTGAACTCCAAGAGAATTAACACGAATTCAGTGATTTCCGTGTGCAACTAGCCTCGAATTTAGAACTTGAGTCGTTCAGGAGGTGCATCTGATCAGGTTAATATGAAACCACTGCCACTGGAGGGTTTAGGGGCCTGACGACATGTCTGATAGTAATGCCCATCCCCTTCTCAATATTTCATTGAGACTACAGGCTTCGAAAGAGGTATTTCTTTTCGCGAAAGGTTTCTTTCCCTGAAGATTTCAAATCAGGATAGGACTACGGAGCTTTTGAGCCGTGGAAAGGCGGTCTTGCAATCCTTTTAACCGAGCTGAACTTCTACCAAAAGACATCCGTACAAACTCATTCCCGTTAAATGCTACCGATACTTACTGCACTGCTAACCAAGCAAGATATCTTCCCAAATAATGAGTTCTTTATTAACCAACACCGTCAAGTTACCTGAAACAGAAGGAAAATAGAATAATCAAATTTTCATAGCGAAAACTGGCTTTATATTGTATTTCAAGTGTGAAAACAATTTGTCTTGGGTCAAATAATCTTTTCGTTAGCTACTGAGGTGCTTTCATCAAATGACGCTGAATGCATTTGACGATGAGTCGCTTCAAATGGGTTTTGGACCCATTCCCACACGGTAAAAGTGGGTAACTATGGGGCAAGAAGGATATTTTGAAAATGTGTAGTTTTTTGGAGAAAGAGATACGTTGGTTTCCGAAATTTAGTCTTCACATGCAATAACCCCCAAGAATCAGACACAATTGTGTGATGATATGCAGAGCGAGATGTTGCTGACGTTTAGTTCGTGTCGCTCGTCTGGACATCATTAATTACCATGAGAACTGCCTAACTGTACCGTAGGTCGTTGATCTGTATAATACAACTCGAAATGACAACATGGGAAATAACTATGAGTAGTTGCACATTATCGCACTAGCAAAGATTGATTGCGTTTATCACGGTGAAGAGACACATCCTTCGTAGACGCGAGTAATGCAGACGGAATATGGGAAGTAGAATATTTGTATTCAGGGAAAACCCTGAAGATTTTGTGGCCATCTGTTGTCATTTTCACACTGAAGAGCTTCTGATGAGTCTTCCTGAGAAGATGGCATCAAAAAGAGAATCTTCGTGCTCACGCTACAAAAACAAGAAATACGCGCAAGAACCATTTTTACGATCCAATGAAGCGAAAGGACCAAGCTCCCTCCGAACAGGCGTATAATCGGATTGGCCACGTATATCTAGGAGCGTAAGGAAATCACTACTTGAAGAACCGGTTAGCTTTCTACGGAACTCCATAATGGCCATTCGTATATTGATCAGATTCGACTATCGTGATAAGTTCGTTGTGCGGGGTATTCCCGGTAATAAAAATGAATTTCATGCTAGTTTATATGTTTTGAAATTGCGGGGATTTGACCTTAAATGACTGTCGTATCCCTCCGAGAGTATCATTAGCCCTCTTCAGCATTTTTTTTTTCTCAAGAGTCTGGGGCCTCATTTTTGAGAGTATACTCTACCTGGCTTCGAAAACCAGCTAGAAGGTTACGGTTAATTTGTCCACAATCAGGCTCAGGAAAACCCTATTTATACAACTGCACAATCCCTTAGAGCTAAAAACATATTTTTCTCCGTTAAATTCTATCTATCGGTTATTTCCATCCAATCACGATTAAAATAGTCATCTCTCGGCCGTTATAATCAAGAATATATTTTTATCAAGGTTAAATCTTGGTTAAATCTGTTTTTACCAAGACCAAAAAGAAATTTCTATTTTGAGTGCACACCCTATCACAGTTCGGCTACTCTAATGGCACCCTGTTCTTTCGTGTGGTGAAGAGAGAAAGATATTAACTCGCATCCTGAACGTGTATATATTTGGATTCAATTAGCGGCAGTATGCTGATTTTTTCTAACTCCCTTTTCCACTCACCAGAGAGAAACGAAATTCAAACTCGCTGCGTTGGTGTGGGATTTTCATTATTCATCGCCCTTTACCGACGATCGAGTTTCCATCTCTGATTCGATTTTTTTTTTTTTCAAGATGAGTGCACGAACGGGGAAGGGTGTCGAAGCGCATTTGAAGCAATAGTGAGGTTCCAGTGGTGGGTTAGGTGGCAAATCCGTTTCGATTGTGATGCACTGACCGCGGAAACTCGTTCTTTCGCATTTCAATAAGTACTCGCATAAGTACAATTTCTTATAAGAAAACCTTCGGTTCAATTAAAAAGCCACCGAACGTCAATACTAGCTTGGCAATAGGGTTCAGAGGTTCAAAATTGAATAGGTACGAAATTGGTAATCTCTGAATGCATAGAGAAAAACGCTGCAAATTATTACAAAGGGGTTGGTTATTTCTCGGACCTGGCGCATGGAGATTCATTTCTACATGGGGAAAATGGGGGAAACAGTGGGTGTGGTGGGTTCTGGACCCATACCAATCGATTCAGGGTCCAAAATTTAGTGGAAAATGATACTCCACACGCCTAAATTGCCAAAAATCGTAAAAATCCCTTTTTCAAAATACACATTTTGATCCCTACGCTGCCCAAATTTGGTCCGATTGGGCTAAAAAGTTTCGAGGACCAACTAGAGCCGGAAAGGGACCCTTGACCCAAACTTCAGATTTTTAGAAAATATTTTTTATTACCAAGGTTCAGGAGCATAGAGACTCATCCCAATCGATTCAACGCCCAAAATTTAGTGAAAAATGATACTGCACACGCGTAGGTACCAGAAATCTCGAAAACCCACATTCGAAATAGGTAGATAGACACCCTTTTTTTTTTTTTTTTTTTTTTCTGGTAGATAGTCTCCCTCGATTGTAGATATTTACTTGTCCCTCCCCTCTCTCTTACACGCAATGATGGAGTCAAAAATGAGAGAATAACTCAAATAAAGGACAGTCGTTGGCGTCGGGATAATCATCAACTCATGTACCGCTTAAACAAGTTTTAAAACAGTCTCCTTCGACATTTGTGGACATCAGAGAAAGTACTGAAATCGGCACAAATCCGAGGGCTCACTAAACCTTCTACGGCTCTTGACGCTTGAAACCCCCGTTGCTTTTTCCTTACCTTTCGTATTAATCTAATGGCGACTCAACAACGCGCTTTCTCGTTTATTTTTTCGACAAGTGAAATTGCACATTGTATATCTTCTTACAAGAATTTCGCGTCTAAGGGTCAGTTTGAGAGCCGTAAGAACTGGTGAAACCAAACGTCATCTGTCAAAGAAAAGGCCACTCGCTTGCAGTGACGAGAAACAGTTGGGTTTTTTTAAAGGAAGATTCGAAGATGCCGTGTTCATTACATACTCATCCCCACCACGAGTCTTGTGATTTTCTGCTTCCAGGTTGCCCTCAACGGAGCGTCGAAAGTCTCCAGCGATCTGTACTATTCCGCTGTGGGCAATCTTGATTGATAGGGAAATTTCATTCTAAGGGAAATGCGCTGGTCCAACAATCATCATAAGACATATACGAGTGGGAGTCAATAACTGCGGCAGCGACCTTCCACACCCAGAAAGCAAACATCCAACACAGTTGTAGTGCAGACAACCTCTAAATGCAGAGATTGGGTCACGAATGGAGACCGAGCTTAGCAGAACCCAAATAGACCCTCGCAGGAAGATCAACTTCCCAGTGATGGTACAAAATGTCTTAATGTACCTACAGAGAACATTCGAATGAGTTTTCCACAGAGACACGCCCCTACAACGACAGGAAGAAACTGTATAATTCAGCCAGCTGCTATAGCCAATGGGAGAACAAGGGAGGATAGAACCAGTATGAGGATGGATTTCAGTTATGTTAATTGAAGGAAGGGCGCGCTCTCTGCTCGCTCACCGTTTAAACCCCAGTCCTAAAGAGCCCTTTAAATATCGTCTCTTGGCTTGCACTGTTGACAACCCTTTCATTTAACAGGTGGGTGCTCCTGGCTCAATGGCTTGATAAATAGCAATCCCCTTTTGAAAGCATCGGCTGACTTGTTCCGTTTCAGCTGAGCTTTCATCCGCTCGGTAATTTTGCAATCGAGAGGACTACGAGCCGGGATTCATACGATCCCATTTACATACAAGAATTGGTTGATTCGATGTTACTTCACCGTTCATTTGGACGTTTTCAGGTATTTGCGTTGACATTCAACAGGGAAGAGCGTAACTTTTTACAAGCAACTCTTCATGTCAACACTTCGAGAAAAGACAGCTTTCGCATGATTTTCAATTCTGCTCACCCAATTTTACTGTCCCAAGTCGAGGGAAAGCTCTTGATTTGTCAGAAATAGTGGGGCATCATCGTTACTTTCTTGCAACGTTACGTTTTGTTCGTTACGAAAACATGACCGTTACTTCATTTTTTTGCTAAAAATTAACTCTTTATAGACACGCAAAGGAAAACAATCATCATTGGTCACAAAATTGGGGGACAATGATCAGGAAAAAACTGGTACAGAATATGTGAAACAAGAACCTCTGGCTTGAGTTCGTTTCGTTACTGGTTCTTTATGAGTAATTTCACGAGTTAAAAAGCTTTCAAGACAGTAGTCTAGACTTTTGATGGGTAGAGCTAGTTGGTGATGATGGATTCTATTAAGCCACTGGATATTCCATGTGGAATCCACGATAGAATCCGTCGGTTAAGCTGATTTATTCGTGGGACGAATGATCAAAGAACTCTTAGCTATTTGAATTTTTTGGTGAGAACAGAGAAGTTCCACCGGGTGAAATTTAATTTTCGAAACGACGAGAGGATATTCAATCGTAGAAACGATATGGAACGTGGACACGGAGGGAATTCGTGTGGAGTGTTCACCTTGCGTAATGCGTTGAACGGTCATCCGGATGGAGGACTCAACCAGGAACTTGCCCACTCAAGCGTTCGCCATTCGCTAGTATCCGATTCGAAATTGTATGCAGACACGCGGCTGAAGAGCCGACAAGGATTGGACGTTGGATTATCTCATAAAAATAACCAACTAATGGTAAAAAGGGGAATACTTTATGATGAGATCATACAGTTTTACGGAAATGTCGACCAGCTCTCTAGGTGTTAGAGCCAAAGGCGTGACCAAATGGGGTCAAAGAAAAATATTATGCTTACTAGACACTACTAGGCCACAGTCGTTTTATTTCTCTTAAGTGTATTTTATTGGCATGTCTCTCCCCTAGCGCGACTTCACGTAAATCCGTCGCTACAAAGTAGATTTATCCATTGGTCACGAAGTTCTCAGGTTTTATCGCCATTGAATTATTTTTATCTTATGTACAGCGTTCATTACGTTAAAGCCCTATAAAGACAATTCTTATTTAATTGGAGAAGTGAAATGAGCAGGGTGGCTAGAACAGAGTTATCCTAGAATACGGCCCTCTTCTCTTTTGAAACAGCCTCCTAATCCCAAAACATCAGGCAATAAGAACAGCCATGAAAGAGCTATAACGACATCAAAAGCATTACATGCAAGACCATTGCACCCCCACAACCTTCCCCCTGCTGATTTTACTGGAGAATAAAAACGCTGGATCATCTATTCCTATAAATTTTACGAAATTTGATCAAATTACCCGCTCTCGCTTGACATCTTTCTCCGTATTACCACACAAAAAGCCGCACCCACGTCGAAAGATCCAAGACGAATCACCCGAAGAAGAAAGCTGCTTCGAGCAATCACGTTACATAACGCCAAATCTGACCTCACTCTCCTCACTAAAACCCATCGAGAAAATGGATACCTTCCCACGAAATTAAGAGGGAACAAATTTCCGTTAACTCGAGGTTTTTGATCGCGTTCTTTCTTTTCATTAAATCGCACTCTCCTAAGTCGTTCTTTCAACTGAATTAGACGGAAGTACACTCCGCGACTGAGGATTTTATTTGCATCGTTTCCAGTTATGAAATCAGCCATGTTCTGTGTAATTTCTTCCGGGAATGGAGCTCGTTTCCATTTCTAGTTTCGTCTGGGATTATTATCTCTGCCGCGGACGTTTAGCCAAATGGATGCTTCCTTCGGTAACGCCATCTAATCACATTTCATAATAAAACACCGTCGAAAAAAGGATTGAAAATAAAATTACAGCTCTTCGTTGAGGTAAAAGCTCCCACATAAACTCCCCGAATAAGGTCGGGAAAAGACGCATTCAACTTCTATAGATTTTATACCAAAATTTCCGTGATTTCAAGGTAGGTAACATAAGAGCAGCCGAATTTTCCCAGAAAAAAAAACATTTCCTTTTCTTGCTAGACATTTGTAAAGTGACTGAGCTCCTGTTGTATAGGTCCAAGTTACCTGAAACGACAATAAATAAAATGAATTGAATTGAGACTACCGTATCTCATTACCGCGGTTATATGGTTGGATTGGCGTATTATATTATGGTAATTCACTGGTTTTTCGAATTTAAATTTTCTCAATGATACACGGAGTTTTCAATTTGGGCCTGGCTACCCACTTTTGGGCAAACAAATGAATAATTAGTCAACATAGGGTAGGGTTACAGTGCTTTTTCTCAAAACAACAGTTTGTTGAAGTAGTTTTTGGGAGAAGAATTGTAAGTAAATCCAGAATTTTATTCCCATTCTCCAGATGGAGGAATTCCTTGGCTGGGGAATGATAAGAATTGCGGAACTAGCCAACAATTTATATGTTTTTACGAGTTATTATTGATGCAATTCCAGATGTAATGCACGATCACCGGCATAACCAAGTAAAAGAAGTCGTTATTTTCTGCCAAAACAACTCACAAACGACTCTGTCAATAGAAGTGACCATCGACTCTTCAATAAGGTATTATACAAGACAAGAAAAACACCCTTTTTCCAGTTCGATTACAAAGCACCGGTAGGTTATAAACATTTACGCCGCCTATGAACGAGACATCGAGAGATGCATTGTATGGATTTTCTCCATTCGGCACTCCACCCTGTATTTCACAAGTGATTACGTGGCGTCCTAGTTGAAGGCGTGTGTTCGAACGGGGGAAAAGGGGAAAAAACAACTAAGAGCCTTAGGTCTACGTAGAACAACTAGACCAAAGATAAAATAAACTCGGTGGGTGGACTCGATATTTCTCGGTGTGCAACAAACTCTCGTAAAGCGACGAATCAGGTTCGGAATTGGGTCGTGCGCGGTGCAATGCTGGATTTTGATTGGATCGGCCACGGGCGTGGAAGTTAGTGGGTCTATGCGACTGGTTTGGGAAGTCAGCCGTGCGAGAAATGCAGTTGAATACGTCGAAATGATTCAATTCCCCCAAGAAAATACGTAATATCCTCGCTCGGTGGATGAATCGCCAATATTCGTACGAGCAATTCGCCAACTACGCATTGGCCTAAATTTAAGTTCAGGGTTACTCAAGCTACAACTTCAAACTAACTATTGCACGATTCGAATTGAGTGAAGCAACAGAAAATCAAAAAGTACGGATTTTAAGAGTGACACCGACGAATTCAATTGGGTCCGTTGGGTATCAGGCGATCAGGTTCGTCGCCTAATGCAGTAATTAGGTCTTGAACATTGATAACCCCAGAGCCAACATGAGGATTCGTGACTGTAGAATCAGTTTTCGAATAAAATAATTACAATTACATCTCTATCCATTCGTACCAGCCAAAACTACCTTATCCATAGTTCCAAATTTTAAAAAAATATTCATTTTGAATTTCAATATAAATATAATATTTTTGAACCATCTAATAAATGGCATCCCTTTGCTATAGAAGAAAACAAAATGGCCATTTTTCGAAATAGAAGCTTGAATTCATCTACTGTAATAAGTTTTTTACAGGGCTTTTGTAGCTCCTGCAAATTTTACTAAGTGGGATGCATTTTTTGCAAACCTCCTAGATTGATAAATGTAAGACCGAAAGGAATGAAATATGCGCTAACGCTGAATCATTTTGGAAAATATGGGATAGGAGCCGAAATTGCTCATCAAAACAGTGTACGAAAGGGAATGGGCACGAGTGTTAATCGCAGGTACAGCCAAATATTAATGCCCAGTACCACCAATAAGAATTGAGACATTTTATTTAAGGAAATTACATTCACGAAAACCATGAAATGAGCAATTCATAACTTCAACTTACTTTCCATGAATTAACTAAAAAATTTTAGGTGTTAAAATTTCATTCTCATATTTGTCGTGGACTGTCCCTTCAATTTAAAAATAAACAAAATATACAAAATCCATTCATCGAAAAAATTTACGAAAATATTACAAATGGCATATGACAGCCTCGCGATAATATATGAGCATAATATTACCCCATGTTTGAATATTAATTAAATTCAGTTAAGTGCAAGTATATCAGATGATTCAATATCACTAACCCTCGGTCGAATTGAGCCAAATTGTACGATTTTATCATGAAATATACATTTTCTCACTACACTTTACGTTTTGTACTGTGTAAAAATTTGAGAGACCTTATCCGCACAATTTCTGACAATAGGTATTGTCCAACAGAGAAGAGAACAGTGGAAATTAATGACGTAACAAGGGTTGAATATTTTTTAAAAAATCATGCAACCATTGCATTGAAGAAATAAGAGGATTGCGGAATACTTTAAGCTTATTTATAGTAGTCGAGTTGAAGTTGAAAAGGTTTAAAAAGGTTGAAACTCAATTGGGCCTTGGGGGGGGGGGGGTCTAACGGATGCAATTTTAACGGACAGGTAGAGATTAAAGTTGAATAACAACACACTATTGTGGCCGTGTTTATGAAACAACCATTAAAATTCAAGTTATTTCACACACGTGAATTTTTATTACAAGAAATAACCTATGGCAAATTTTTATTTCATCAGAACAACTTTTATTTGAGACCATACTTCTTTTGATCAGATTGATTATGTGATATTGATATTGATTTGATTATCCTTATCACTCATTTATCACATCATTTTAATTAAGGGAAAAACTCCAATCAAGTATTAAGCTCAACGAGTTCCCAAGTATGATAGTATGTGCTCAGACCAAAAAGGTGGATACATAATGACTGTTTTACATAGCTATAATTGACTTCTTTTTAATTCAAAAAGCATATCCAATGCTTTGCGGTTACCCTTCTTACAAATTTCTTTTCATGTTCTCGTCCCTACAATACTAAATTCTTCTGCCAATAGAAATCGTTGTCACCTTACGACACGATCTTCCGTTCTTTGACACATAAACAGCTACGGCTTCCAGCTAAAATCGAAAATTAGCAACCGCCCGTGTCGTTTAACCCTTTGATATGTAAATACTAAATTGAAAGCTCCAATACGAACGGCGGATCAATGCCGGTAATTGGCTCGAGGCGACGATTAACTGTTGAAAGTTCGAGGGCGTGTTAGGTGTTACCCCCTTTCGCTAGTTACTTGCATAAAACTTGAGTTACCCCATGCCTTCATTTTCATACTCCACCGACTCGTTTGTTTATCAGGATGGACAGCTCTCGCGGGTAACTCCCAGTGAGACTTGGCGAGAATCCCTTTTGTGAAATGAGCGTTTTGACGTAATCTGAACTCGAAAAGAAGCAAAAACACCGCTACAAATCATCCTAAATATTCGATTTTTCACCGTTTTGCCAAAAAAGTTGTCTTCTCAAGAAAAAATCTGTAAAAGCGTTTCATATTTACAAGATCGAGGTCTCGAAATACCCAACAAATCATTATTTGTCAACATAATCTGTTGGTATTGCCAATCATGCTTAATTTGGCGCTGGGTTCACATAAAACAAGCAGGGGAATGTACTAGCCAATTCTTTTGTAATATAAATAATGATGATAATAATAATAATGCTGAGATGCTGATTGCGTCGAAGGCACGAAGGTAACAGTGAAAATCAGGTAACGTATTTCATTTCTTAATTCTTCTTTAATTTGTTCAATTTTCTTCTGCGTTAAATAATTAAGTAAGTTTTGGCCAAAATATGTATTGCTAAGGAGGAAACTAGAGTGATTTCTTCATTAATGAAGAACAAAGTACAACGTGAACAGCGCGATTTCTGAACTTGGGGTAAAATCAATAAATCAAGTATAGCGCATACACATAATAAATATCATCTTCGACACCACCTGTCCTCAACAATCCCCCTCTAAGTAACGAGTAACCGACCACAATCTTCCAACCCAATGGTCGATCGACAGTTAAGTTCAACGCACGGGAAAACTATGTACATAGTTCTTCTAGGAGAGGGCAAGTTTATACCGAGGAACTCGTAGAGGGCAACCGCTCGTCTGGAAGACAAAAAAAGTTGTTCGTTGGGATTTTTATCGCGGTGGATGGGAACGCGGCTTTAATCGCGGAAAATAATTAAGCGAATGGTTCCCCAGCGTAGGAAGGTTTTTTTTTATTTCAGTGAGCTTCTCTGATGGAAAAACAGCCAATCATGCAATGTGTAAAAAACGGGCATAATTTGCAATAAAAATTTCATAACGTTGAGTCGCCAACGTTTTTAGGTAGAGTTTGAACGCGTACGCATACTAAGAATACATGCGTTTGAATGCGGTGAGGCACTGCAGTCGCAGCAGATTCAAATCTTCAGATATAACCTTGAAAATATTCCCCCCTTCCCTAAGCCGCGATTTCATAGGCAATTCAAACAACTATATACATTTTATTCAATTTATTATGTTAAGCGTGCCCGAATAGTAAACTGTTCACACTAAACAACGTATCGTAGAATGAATACCTAATATGAACGAAACATGGACAGGAAACTTGGCAAACTTATATAATTTGTAGGAGGAGGTCAAACGGACGTGAGTACTGCTTTATGCAGTCCATTGATGCCGTTGCCAGAAAGCATGCTTGGGAGGTATGCTTGGTAAAGGTCTGCTGCGAGTTGGAAAGCACCCGAAGCTTCCTCATGAGAATTTGCCTTGTAAAGGAGAACAGGACTCGGGAAAAAGCTGAAGATCGTATATGATAACATAGCACTACAGCACTGCTTGGTCAAGCAGACCAAAGGACATCTAGTAACAAATGCAAGTTGACGCAGTTCAAGATTTCCAGATCGTCAACAAAGAGATCAGAACTGTTCATCGTTCCTGCAGAATCAACCAATCGCCAAAAAGGATGGTATCCAGACGGGAAATCTGCAGAGCGATTGGAGTGGCCTGAAGTACCTGACATGACCAAGCTAACCTGCAACGTTGAAAGGAAACGCTGGAAAACTCTGAGGAATGCAAACGTGGCTAGGATGACACTGTGAGGGATTTTGAATGGATTTTGTATGAAGCATTCCAATGTCCACCTTGGCGAGTTCTTCAAGAAGCCTAAGCATGGTAAGCAGTATCTCTAGCTCTAGAACGTGAGTACTGTTCCAGTCCAATGATGCCGTTGCCAGAGAGCATGCTTGGGAGGTATGCTTGGTAAAGGTCAGCAGCGAGTTGGAAAGCACCCGAAGCTTCCTCATGAGAATTTGCCTTTTAAAGGAAAACAGGACTCAGGAAAAAGCTGAAGATCGTATATGATAAAATAGCACTATAGCACTGCTTGGTCAAGCAGACCAAGTAAGGACATCTAGTAACAAATGCAAGTTGACGCAGTTCAAGATTTCCAGATCGTCAGCAAAGATCAGAACTGTGCATCGTCCCTGCAGAATCCACCAATCGCCAAAAAGGATGGCATCCAGACGGGAAATCTGCAGTGGATTGAAGTACCTGACAAGACCAAGCTAACCAGCAACGTTGAAAGGAAATTGCTGGAAAACTCTGAGGAATGCAAACGTGGCTAGGATGACACTGTGTTGAATGGATTTTGTATGAAGCATTCCAATGTCCACCTTGGCGAGTTCTTCAAGAAGCCTAAGCATGGTAAGCAGTATCTCCAGCTCTAGGACGTGAGTACTGTTGCAGTCCAATGATGCCGTTGCCAGAGAGCATGCTTGGGAGGTATGCTTGGTAAAGGTCAGCAGGGAGTTGGAAATCACCCGAAGCATCCTCATGAGAATTTGCCTTTTAAAGGAGAACAGGACTCGGGAAAAAGCTGAAGATCGTATATGATAACATAGCACTACAGCACTGCTTGGTCAAGCAGACCAAGTAAAGACATCAAGTAAGAAATGCAAGTTGACGCAGTTCAAGATTTCCAGATCGTCAGCAAAGATCAGAACTGTGCATCGTCCCTGCAGAATCCACCAATCGCCAAAAAGGATGGCATCCAGACGGGAAATCTGCAGAGCGATTGGGGTGGCCTGAAGTACCTGATACGACCAAGCAAACCTGCAATGTTGAAAGGAAATTGCTGGAAAACTCATGCATACGTGGCTATGATGACAATGTGAAGGATTTTGAATGAAATTTGTATGAAGCATTCCAATGTCCACCTTGGCGAGTTCTTCAAGAAGCCTAAGCATGGTAAGCAGTATCCCCAATCTTGCCGCCATTTTGAAAATGTTCTTCAATGTTGAAAATATCTGAGTATCGTTCTCTTCTTGCGCAAACGAAATTCAGCTGCTTTTAGGCTTCACTCTCCAAATGAAAATGAAAGAAGCGATTGCACTCCAGTTTTGACAGAAGGCCGCAACACCCTGCTCCTATCTGCGTGTATACATACCGCATAAATTAATCATGGTTTCGGAGATTTGTACTAAAAGCAGGGATGAATTATTCAAAATTTAGAATCTTCCCCCTCTGCGAGCTTTTGTTTGATTAAAAAAGTTTGAAGGGAAGAACGCGTTTGGGGAAGCGCCGCAGCGTAATGAGCCTTGTTGGGTTACAGTAACATTTTACGAGTTTTTTGATTCGCACCCTCGCATTTAAAAGAGCGTAAAATCTTCTAATACTAAAACTTGTCTGTCAAATTAACCTCGGAGAGATTTGCTTACCAACTCCAAATGTGAGAAATTTGCAAAAACACGGAGCTCGTCCTAAGTGACGGTATTCTAGAGTTTCGCTTTTTCGTGATTTGAAGTTCTCTTGGCACCTTTTTCTGTCACTAATTACCAATGGGCTGCCAGTGGAAATCGCGCAGAAAAGATTCAGATTTCACAGGGTTCACCTTCCGGGTCAGCGCAGAGTACCCGGCCTGTAGTGGAGAGTTCCATTAAAATATTAAACGCATATCAGTTTTAGAAAGTGCCGGATGGGGTGAGTTGGGCGTAAAATGGAAATTTACCTTACGTTGACCCCTGACGGTACGACGAGGACGGTTTGAACTATTTCGGTGCCCCTGTTTTGAGATTCTAATGGCCTTTGAAATGTTCGGATATCAGCGGGCATGAAAATCTTCCCAGAATATTTGCATTGTTAATCGGATCTCGCCCGTCACGTTAGCTTGATATTTGGGGTTCAAAAGGACTTTTTGATCGGATGTTGAATATTCGTATTGTACAAGGTAGGGGCGACAAATCTAGACACGTGGCTTCAGCATCAAATCTCTATTAGCTACTAAAATCAATCCCGGTTCGTGAGGGCAACTTCACAAAGAACATGTGTATAGGAATGAGAGTAAACTGATTTGTAGGTATCGAAGAGGCGACCTGTATAACGTACTCGTAATTACTCATTTATTTCCACAGCTAAATCGTGATTTCACCTTTTAGAATAACGTAACGAACATTCAACAATACAGTCAGAGGGAAAATTGAATGATACGGTGAATCATTAAACATTAATTATTGTGTTAAAATCCCCATAGCAGTTTTAACGTCGCAAAAGACATAAAACTCACTATGGTTGTCGACCCGCTTTTCAGTTCGTTTATCGTTTTGCAATTGGGTATATGAGTACATTAGAAAGATTGTCATTCTCACCATTCATTTCTGGTGCAGTGGGCGAGTGTTTTCGACGTGATAAGGTCATTGTCGAGTGAACTAATGGCCGATTCATAAGTAATTACATCAAGCTTAGTGCACCAAGGTCAATTAATTCATCTTCAATAGGTTTTGTTTTTAATGTGGGTGGCAACACAGACAGATGAATGAAGATGGCTCATTTTTAGGATCTCAAACGCGATTTTTTGCCCTTTTCAGTAAACAATTTTTGTCATTCACCGTCAGCCTCATCTGTCAGTACAAAGTCAGTACAAACCTTGTGTCCGATTCCCCACGTAGGTACGTACCCATTTTTGACCCATACTCATCCTAGGTGGGCGCCAATTGGTCAGGGAGCCATCTCAATAGATTGAGCGTCCAAATTAAATGGAAAATGACACCCATACGCCTAGTTTCAAAAGATCTCCGAAAACTAGAGTTCCGTAAGAACACATATCAATAACCAATACATCCTCATGAATTACATTGGTATGATTACTTCAAGGAATAACCAACAAAAAAGGTGTGGACAGAGACTGGGCAGCAGAAGATCGTTTGGCAAGAGAATGGTTCACGTAAATTGTTAACTAAATTTCGAAGTGAAAAAGACGTTTCTTGCCCTGTGCGGAATACAGCGGGTCTGTTATATCACGATATAGAGCTGCGAATTCATTCATAGGGGATGATTATTTGTCCGGACCAGGATCATGAGACTCATTGCAATTGATTCAGCGGTCAAAATTTAGTCGAAAATGAACCCCAAACGCCTAGGTACAGAAATCTTGAAAATCCCATTTCGAAATTGGTATCATTTGACCAATAAATCCATGGGCGCAAAATCCTTGGATTCAGTGTCCAAATTATCGACAATGAACCAAAACGCTAAATCGCCAAAAATCCATTGATTTGACCCCCACCCCTCCCCAATAAAATTTCCAATCGGACTGAAAAGTTTCAAGGGCCATAAAGTCAAAAACGGATCCCTGATCAAAGTTTCAGATTTTTAGAAATTTTTCTATTACCAAAAAACGCGTAGACGGCGAACGGCGGTCGGACATTTTTTGGCTCATTTTGATCTTGACACTTTGAAACACCCGGAAAAAATGTTTGGGGCAAATCGAAGAGATTTACGTTTTACATGAAAACGATTCAAGGAATAACCAACCAAAAGGAGACTACGAATCTCTGGAAAGTAAAAGCGTTCTCGTATCCTGGCTATTGATCCAAGACAGTGACATCCAATCGGGAAGTGTTTTCGACTGTCGTTCAGTTTTAGCGATATTGCTTAGAACACGGCTATCGAGTTTTTTACTGTTTCCCGCTGGTTCGAATGTTTACAGTAGATGCCACATTTTTTACACAAATTCTAAGTGTGTCGCCAAAATATCCTCCGTTGCGCCAATCGTCGTTCTCTGCCCACAAAATGGTGCATTCCCTTTGACGAGACAAGAAAGACAGTCCTTACAACGCGAGATTTAAAAAAAAACGTTCGATATTACTTTCCATCAGAGAAGATTCAGTGGCTCGGTGATGGCTCGAATTCATTAGTTCCCTGTAATGGAGCTCCGCTTGTCAAAATATAACTCGCATCAATCTTGGTAGGCGACTCAGCCCAACACGAGACCACCAACGTTCTTTTCCTACGATTTGAAATAAAACGACACCTTCTGGTTGTTGCGCTTCATAATTTTTCCTGAATTTTTACCATGAGCCTGTTTATACAATACAATTTTTTAAAAATTCGTCTCCCTGAATTCATGGAAAACCCAAACACCAAAAAAATTGTCGTCATAACTTATCAATGACATCAATTGTAACGGAATTTCTTATTTCACTTTGAAGACGCTCTACTTTCATAAAGATTCAAATTTATAGGGAAACGTTGTGCATTTTCTACCCCTTACTTGGCAGCCCACATTCAGTAAAAGGGTTATATGTATTTTACTGTACTGATTTGCAGGTAAAATTGCAAAGTATGTATTTCGAAAAATAGTTATTCGATATTTTCGACAATTTAGTCGTGTGGAGGTATCGTTTTCCACTAAATTTTAGACCCTGAGTCGATTGGAATGAGTCTCCGTTCTTCTGGCCCGAGGAATAACCAACCCCTGTGATAAAATATGAAGCGCTTTTGAAGTGAACTAATAAAATACATAAAGCAAGAATGTCGAAATTGCTCAACATTGTGGCTTAGAAACGTTGTATAAATTAAAATTCATAAAACCAAGACGATAATTATTTCATTTGTTTTCGAAAAAAAATTTATCGAGCTTAACAAACTATTTTGAAATCATGTGAGAGTCAAGAAATTTGATGATAAATAATGTCGGACTTACAGAATTACCAAACAGTTTTTACTCGTCAAATACCTGAAACAGAATAAAACAACATTTACAATTTTTGTTTAAATTGTTCATTTAAGTTCAAAAATGTGGTATAGAAATGTATATAGCTGACAGATCAACAAATGAAACACTAATCAGTTGATTGAAATTTTACTCTCTTTATCAGGTCTGCAGGATAAGTCGCTTAATTTTCATTAGATAAATAAATTTCATTTTCATTTACGTGGTTATTTGGTATAAATGTAAATAATGAGCGTCACGCCTCCAAAAAATAGTAGATACCTTCATTCAACATTTAAAAAATTTGTCTTTCACACTAAATGGAACAAATAAAACGTGCAAATTTAATCCAAGGGCAGAATTCCTAATGTATTTTGATGATCTAAAATTCAAAGCGGAAACGTTTCTGATGAGGGAGCATCATTTAAGGACGCAGAACAGTGGCAATACTAACATTCTGGAGCCTATCTCTGTTCAGAATATGTCTTTTGGCAGTTTTGGGACCCAAAACGCCCTAATTTCGTAAAATTTCAGGGCTGACGGATAAGAGAGCATTATATTTCCTGTTTTTCTGATTGAATGCCAAATCAACAGGAAATTTTCGAAAATGATACCCCACACGCCAAAAAAGTCAAAAATCCATTTTTCACACCTTTTGACCTCCCTCCCCCCTCCCACCATATTTGGTATGTGGCTGAAAAGTTTTGAGGACCGACTAGAGCCAAAAACTGGTCCCTGACCAAAACTTTAGATTTTTAGAAAATTCTCTACTACCAAACATGAAGACGGCGGACGAACACTATCACAGCAATATTTCAGGGAACTTTTATTTCATTTTATCCAATTAAGTTTATATATTCTTTGCATATCCCATAAATACAACATATTGTAAAAATATGTGTTAACATATTCGCACGTTAACACACCAAGAACACTCATCTGGTAACAAGCGATCTAACTGCCAGAAACGGTCCAGAGGCAATTTACGTGTGAGATGATACCGTTCGTGAGAGATCTTGATGATTTTTTTCACACATTCAAGAGTGATCCTTGAATGAAGTATTCGCCCTACGACGAGATATTTCGTGTAATCTCATCACCACGCGATCAATTAACTCAGATTGACTATCTGGGATCATTTGTGATAAGTTTGTATTTAATTAATCAGTTCCCTATTTAATTGGATTAGCTACTCGTCTAACTCTACCTACCTTGATAAATTCTGCAATTTGTCAATTCTAATCAGCACCTAGCAGTTTTTATTGAAAAATGGATTTGTTTTGATTGGCAATACCGGTTGACAGCAGTGGCAAAATAGCGCTCAAGCCCGTCAATTCAGGCACTGCCTACGGATCATAATTTATTCTGGAAATTTTAATTGTAATTCGTTCTCTTCTTTCTTGTCAATAAATTGTCTTCTCCTTCTTGCTCTTTCTCGCTGCAAATTCTTTCAAAAGGTTCGATTATTGCTTAGATAAAGAGTAAGGGGAAAACAGTGAGTGTACCCCAATCGATTTAGCATCCCAAATTTAGTGGAGAATGATACCTATAGGTTAAAGGATAAGTCCCGAAAACTAGAAACCCCATTTTAATGTCTTCAGCGTCCTAAATGTAGTGGAAAATGATAACTTAGATGCCTAGTGTCCAAAATATACCGAACATCAAGCTTTGAATAACAAATTTTGGTTGATTAAACCTTGAATAATCCCGGTAGCCCTAATAAGCCCAATCAAAACAAATTTAGGAGGTAGGGGTCAAAATTTGTATTTCGAAAAATGGATTTTTGACTATTTAGGCGTGTGGGTTATTATTTTCGACTAAATTTAGGATGCTGAATCCAATAGGAAGGGTCCCGGAACGAAGAGGTTATGGGTCAAAATAGGTACCTATCTACCTATTTCAAATGCGTTTTCGAGATTTCTGGTACCTAGGCGTGTGGGGTATCATTTTCAACTAAATTTTAAACGCCAAATCGATTGGAATGAGTCTCCGATGAGGTTTGGATTTAAACACTTTGAAACGCAAAATGTCAGATTTTGCGACCTGGCATGAAAAAAATTTGTTGATTATTCAAGGAATGATGAACCAAAATTGACAACTTCCTTAGATGCTGAGGAATAATCAATGGTGTTACAGGTATTTTGAGAAATCATTTTGTCGTTCTTATGAAAACTTTAATTGGCACTGATGTAGGAGCATAGACAGAATATGACGTGATGGGGGAGTGGCACTGAAGTACACTAACCTGTTTTGGCTTCGGTTTCCGACTCGACGGATCCGGGGCCGGAGCTCTCGTCGGTGGCAACGGACGGGGGCGGCGGGTCGAAAAACGCGAGGGAAAACTCCGGTCCGCCGTCGAAGGAAATCGTCGGCGCCGGCGGGGGCGGGCTGGGGGGCCGCAGCCGCTCCTTCACTTCAAGCTCGTACAGCTCCATCGCCCATACCGCGGCTCCCGCTACTACCTTTTCCTCTCGACGTGCTCCGTGGCCGCGGTAGGGGGGAGGAGGTCCTTTTCCCCGTGCCCTTCCCTCCGTCCCGTCGTCCCGCGGGGTGTTGTCCCCCCCTCTTCCTCCTCTTTCACTACCAGAGGCAGGCTCTTTGGTGGGGTCGGTGAACCCTATAGCTCTTCACCCCACTCCCCACACCCCATCCTCGTTACGCCTCTTCTGCCATTCATTCACCCCGCTCCCCACCGTCGCTCGTAATCTTGGTAGAGTCCACTACACGTCAACCGCGGACCCCCTTCCCCCCACCACCACATTACCCTGACTCACGGCGTCGTCGAATCTTCGCGCCACCAACTTCAAACAAGAGTTTGCCCTTGAAAATACGTCAGATAAACCTGTTGCACAATTTTTTAGCGACTTGGTTACGTCCTTCAGCACAAACCCTCTACATAACCATACAAATTACCGTGACAGTTTATTGTCTTAGGTTGGTAAGTACAATATATTAAATTACCACGTCTGAAAACACTGAGTACAATATTACTAAAGCGGCCCATTGACAACACGACGCTCCAACCACGATGTTGATGTTTACCACAAAAGGTAAACCAGGTTGTCAACCAGGGTATTCAACATCAGTCCCCTCCTAGGTGCTGAATCCTCGCATTTCATGATGAGGAACGATTTAGCATTTAACACTTAAATTTGTGTAGACACCATAATTCGTGACGATCACATAATATGATCTCATCCGCAAAATAAAAACATTGCAAATCCATTCACACGGGTTGGTTATGCCTCAGACTAGGTGCATGGAGACTCATTTCTTCAACATGGGGAAATTGGGGAAACAGTGGTTGTGGCGGGTCCCGGACCCTTTCTAATCGATTCAGCGTCAAAAATTTAGTGGAAAATGATACCCCACAAGCCTAGGTACCAGATATCTCGAAAACACAGATTCGAAATAGGTAGGTAGATACCCATTTTGACCCATGAGCTCTTTCGATGGACGCCAATCGTTCCGAGACCCATTTCATTGGATTCAGCGTCAAAAATTTAGTGGAAAATGATACCCCACACGCCTAGGTACCAGAAATCGCAAAATTCTACTTTCGAATTACGTGGATAAATACCCTTTGACCTATGACCTCTTCCAGAAGGTGTCAATCGTTCCGGAACCTGTCTCTTTGATTTCAGGGTCCAAAATTTAGTCGAAAATAATACCCCACACGCCTGGATCGCCAAAAATCTCAAATATTCATTTTTCAAAATACACAATTTGACCTCTATCTTCCCCCTCACCTAAATTTGGTCCGATCCGAAAACTTTCGAGGACCAACTAGAGCCAAAAACTGATCCCTGGCTCAAATTTCAGAGTTTTAGAAATTTTTCTACAGCCAAAAATGGCCTGGATGGCGCATGGCGGACGGCGGACGGACATTTGCTTGATACACCTTGAAACGCCCAGAAAAATCCTTCAGATGACTTTTAGCGGGAAAAGGTACGCAGGGGTCCAACACATGATTTAAAATTTCCCTTTTTCTCTAATTTTTTATTTATTAAATGTTTTTTGTTCTCCTATAATTATTGAATTAACAAAACTACTGTATCGAGTAACTCGAAGGAGGCGAGGCTGCTGAGCCGGGAGGATAAGTATAGGAAGTTGTAGGGAAACAGAAACAGATGGAGGTTCACCGACCTCTTCCGAGGGGAAGATAGCAATACGAAAACTCGTTCCGAACCTGGGCAGACCTGCCTTGGTCTTGGCCGTGCAATTATCTCTTCGAACCTCAGCGTTTCCGAGCGAACAAACCCAAAGAGCTCACGAGACGAAGAGGCTGCGAAAGGAGAAACGGAAGACACGATCGACAAGGGAAGGGGTTGGGGTGTCGTCGACATTGTCAGAATGTGAGTTTATTAGTTTTTAATTATCTCTGTTGAAAACGGGTTTGCTTGCTGACGAAATAAAAATGAAAGACTGAGAGACTCCGACCGTATAATGGAACATACACATGTGAGACAGGGTGGGAATTGAATGAGATGGAATAAAATGTCGGCCGACCGTCGAACTCGAATTATTATCCAGCGAGGTTCGGATTTTCCCAAGCTCAAAGCCGTGATTTCACATTTTTTGAAAAAAAAAAAAATGTACCGGTGAGGTTGGTGCCAAATTGAGTGCAAAATGATACCCCACATGACTAAGTTACAAAAATAGCATACACAAAAATACGTTTTCATCCATTCCCGACTTTTGTATTGGGCGATTGGACTGATAATTTCACTACCTGTATTGACCAGGATGGGTAAACTATTCAAATAACAAATAATGGCGGTTCCTTGAAAATGCTATTGTATTTTTAGCATTCAACGGTGCTCTTTCGATGTATTAAATTCTATATACTGAATTTGACTGTCATTTAGCAGTCGTTTCAAACATGGAAATCGCAGGGGTTGGTTGTTCCCCGGACCAGGAGCAGGAAGACTCATTCTGATTCGGCTTCCACCCCACACGCCTAGCAACAGAAATCTCGAAAATCCGCATTACAAATAGGTAGATTGATACCAATTTTGACCCATAACCTCTTCCGAGAGTCGCCATTTGTTCTGGGACCCGGCTCATTGGATTCAGCGTCCAAAATATAGTCGAAAATGTTACCCAAAACGCTTAAATCGTCAAAAATATCGAACATGGGGAAAATGGGGGAAACAGTGGGTGTGTACCGGACCCATTACAATCGATTCAGAGTCCAAAATGTATTGGAATGATACCTCACACGCCTAAATTGCCGAAATTCTCGAAAATCCATTTTTCAAAATGCACATGTTGACCCCTCTCCGCCTCCCTCAGTTTCCTTCCCCTCCCGAATTCGGTTTGATTGGGCTGAAAGTTTTGAGGAACAGCTATAGCCGGAGACGGGTACCGTGGCCAAAATTTCAGGTTTTTTGAAAATTTTCTACTACCAAAATCGGCGTTGACGGCGGACGACCATTAGCTTACTTTGATCTGGACACCATGAAACGCCTAGAAAAAAAATTTGGGCCGAATCTGAGAGATTGATCGTTTGCATGAAAACATGGTCATTCTTCTAATAATCAACCTAAGTAATCACACCAGAGGTTCGCTCTCCGAATGGCCCCCAAAATTTGACAGAAAGTATACGTTTTATGATGTCTAGATCAATAACCATAAAAAGTCTTCCTCAATGGTTCATTAATCCTTGGAGCAAGATAATAGGGAGAACAGTGAGTGTGGAGTGCCCCGGACTCATACCAATCGATTCAGCGTCCAAAATTTAGTGGAAAATGATACCCTACAAGCCTAGGTACCAGGTATCTCGAAAACACACATTCGAAATGGGTAGGTAGGCACCCATTTCGACCCATAACCTCATCCAGAGGGCACCAGCTGTTCCCGGACCCATTTCATTGGATTCAGCGTCCAAAATTTAGTAGAAAATATACCACACACGTCTAGATCGCCAAAAATCTCGAAAATCCATTTCAAAATACACATTTTGACCCCTATCCCGCCCAAATTTGGTCTGATCGGGCTGAAAAGTTTGGAGGACTAACTAAAGCCAGAAACGGGTCCCTGACCAAAATTTCAGATTTAAAAAAAATTTTCTACTACCAAAAACGGCTAGTTCTAGACACTGATCTAGACACCTTGAAACGCCCAGAAAACAATATTGGGCCGAATCTTTGAGAAAACATTGGTTACAATGTCATGTCCCTAAAAAGTCCCAAAAATCTAGTTTAAAAAAACACATTTTCACCCCTAACCTCCCCAAATTTTGTCAGATTCGTCTAAAATGTTTTGAGGACATGCCAGAGCCGAAAATATAGGTTGATTATTCAAGGATTAACCAAGTCAGAATTGATCCAAATCTATTCAGGTTGATTGTGGGCTGAACTGGGTAACTATCGATTCAGCCGCATACAAATTCATGTCACTACATTTTCCCCAAATTGTCAAAAGTTCATTTTTGAGCAAACTGACACGTAGACACTCGATATGAGTCGGGTAAGCAAGAAAGACGTGCGGGCGTAGCGTCACTGATTGAAATACGGCGGTTTGACACTTCGACAATTTCGTCAAATTCTCTGACGAGTCGAAAATACGACGCGTCAGTAAATAATTCACCTGAAATGTGTTCGTACTCGTGTTTGTCCCACCAGGGCGAGTCAATGTGAGATGTACGTCATGTCGCCCATAGAGGAACACCTTCGTACGTGTACTGGAGCTGAAATACGTCATCGACGTCACGTCCGATATTGGTCAGATTTGGTCGCAATGTGGACTTGATTAAGACGAGAACATTTACTGTCAGTACGAAATGGGACCGAGATACAAAAAAAAGTCTGTCGTACATTGAATTTGTAAATTTCAACTCGACAGCTAAAGATTCCCGCGTGGAATGCCGCATTTATTATAAATAAAAACGGTATTGAAATCGTCTCAGCTTTGCCTGTAAGCGTCAGTTCTGAACTAGCCGAGGAGCACCGTTAGATTTCTTGCTGAAGAAACCAAACCAGTTCCCTTTCCGAGACTTTAATCGTTTTTTATTTCATCCGCATCTTGTGTTGTGTGGAGAATTTCATATTGGATGATCTACGCCGAGCGACCGCCCTCAGCTCGAGGGGATAACAGGATCTTTGGGGCCCTTTCGATTTGCTCAGTCATTTTTTGAGTTTGGAATCGTTGACTCAATACTGAGAAATCATCATCCGAAATATTCACAACCCCCTCCTCACCCTTATCTTACCCGTGACAACGTCGCAACGTCGAAATCTATTTCGAGTGCCCTTCGCCGGTATCCTCATAGGAAATATTCAGGTCGCGTCAGTCGAGTAAATGGAATAAGTGCGCAAACGGGTGAAATCGATCAGCGAGATTATAACAGTTTTAAAAGCTTTCCTGGATTCTGATTAGGCTAACAATAAGTGCTGCGCGTGGTAGATTATCTAACTTGCTTAAATAAAGGAAAAAGAGACGCTGTCAGGTATTATAAAACTAGATTCGAAAGTTACCAACTTATACTTTTTTATGATTCCTTCAATCAATTTTAATCTAAAATATTTGAAATTTAATAACGCGAGACATGACTTTTTCCTCCAGAAATCGCCAAAATTGTTGTATCCTCAGACAAGTCACTGTCTATTTTGTCGTGCAAAACTCCCTCAGACATCCAACAACGACGAAAATCCACACAATAAATTAGGTCAGGTCCCTAGAATAGGTATGAGTACATAACAGATAGAAAGTTTCATCTTGGCGAGCAATTCTCTTGTCATCATACGCATACGTAATCAAAAATGAGCTCCTATGGACCGCTAAACAGTGGCAAATGACAAGCAATTTTTCACATTCATTTTTCTTCTACACTTCGTTTTCAAATCATAAAGATATGTTGGTAATTCATAATCAATTTCATGGATAAATTCAAGTTGGATTTCGGAAAAAACATTTTTTTAAAGTGGGTTTCATCCCATTGTCAAGGCAAAAAGTGTAACGCGGAGAGTGTTCAGAGTAGGCCTTTTTTTCGTTGTGGGCGATAACAATTTTATTTCTCTATGAAAATAAAAATTAACCACTGAAAAGGCTGTGCCGTACAAATTCCATTTTTGAAAGATTTCCCTAAAATCGTCATTTTTCTAAGAACTTTTTCTTGTTAAAATGAGGCAACGGTAAAAATATTTTCAGGATTTTGTTTTTAATGCCATTTTTGAATAGTTACGGTTTTAATTGCGGTTATTATTATATTTAACGCTAAAAACAAAAAATGTTGTTAAAATTTTGTTAAAAAATTTCCAAAGTGAAGCAACGTTGGATTTAGGGAAATAATGTGGACTTCTAATGAACGTAAGCACCGAAAAAGCATCATTAGGAATGATAAAATTGTGGGATTTTGCTAAAACGCTACACTTTTCGCGGTTTCTCAAAATGAAATACAAATTGATTGGAAGAAAATTATAAAATCTAAATAGTGCGCACCTTATAGTAAGGTGGACCTTTCTTTTCAACATCCATCGAGGGGATTGTAAGTAAAAAAATGTCTTCTCGTGAAGCGTTCGAGTTGAAAAGTCCACCCTCACTCTCCCCGACTTTTTGTATCCCAATTTCGAAAGTCGCTTGTTGCTCAGATAACTAGATGAACTCCTATAAATAAAACATGGAAGGAACGGACGCAAAATCTATTACTACTCAGAACTTGTCTCGGGAAACGTGGGTGGAAAACCGACTCAAACTGTTCCCTACATTCGAAAGGAACGAGCAAACGAGGATTGAAAGGAGGAAAGAGTTCAAACTGCTATAAAAAGTACTTATATCGCGTTGGGTAAATTGGTCGAATGAATGACGTTTTTATACTCCCACAGACAAGCCACGTATAGAAAGGTAGGAATTTGTCTGGACGGGAAGTAATCGAAACAATACATATTCATATTTTAAAAATCGAGTGATGCCTGTCCGCCTGTCTATTCCCAAGTCACGTTTGTACGGACCAATTTGGATTTACATGCAGTTTTTACAAAATGATTGGGTTTTCGCTATATGGGGTAAGTTTTGGAATTAAGCATTGGAATCGGTAGTTGAAAAGTTCGATTTGAAGACGTTGCTATTTTCCCAGTTCTTGCACTCTTCGAATTGCCCAGTGACCGCCCCAGGACCAGTGAACGCTATCAAACCTGATTTCACCCGGTATCAATCGAGAATACAGAATACACTTATCCGTTTCCTACGGAATTATCACACGTCGTCTAATCTTGAAGGAGCAAACCCAGAATTACATGGAGCTCCAGGACCGAATAAAAGTCCTTTCATTGTGTTTTGCCCGTGCATTTCAATCTATCTACCTTCATCTTTTCAGAACACTTGTTAAAGAAGAACTTGTAGTTCATACTGTTTATACATCACCCATTTATCTGCGGGACCAACGATTCAGTGACAGCCTGATCAAGAGTAGGGTGTGAGCAATCACGCTCTTCAAATACTCTTTTTTCTTTAATAATATTTTTTTTATTGTAATTGCTTGTTCCCGTGATTGTAATAAATAAATAAATCCTAAGCTATATGACCCCCCCCCCCTCCTTAGATAAATAAAGCGACTTAACACGTTTTTTTAAAAATATTTATGAATGATATTTATGGCTCTCTCACCCCACGTATTACTTACTCGTAGTTCTCGTGTGAACGCGAAAATTTCATGTGTTACACATGAATCTCCTGCTGCTGCTTCTTCTTCTTCTTCGACAGTTTTTTGACAAGTTCCCAGTCTACTCTGAAGATAGTCCAATTAAAATGAGTTGTCGCCCTCGTGGATTGGCTAGTGCTGGAAAAATAATATAATTCCCAATCTCCTCGTCAGCGCGAAAGTTTCACCGCGTGATAATGAAGAGCTCAAATTGACTCAAGAAGTTTTATGGCGTTTTCGAAAAGGGGGGTTTCAGTTTATGGTGGAGCTCAAGAGCTTATTTTATACTTGGAAAGTGAAACTTGTGAGGAGTCCATTTAAGAGTGGGACCATTTCCTCGTGAGAGGTATGAAACAAGGAAGATGTCGCTGTTTTACGAGGGACATTTCGGTCGCGCGGAAGAGCCTGTGGAGTGAACGGTCCTAGATTAAGTTTCTCTCGCGAATTGCAGCAGATGGTGCACATGGCTGAACAAGTGGACAAAGTCGAAAACGACAATCTTAATGCAACATCTAGCAGAGTGTTTGATTTATTGCTTTATTCATGAATATTGTTATCAGACATGTTTCGAATAGCGCTTTTCACCAAATTTTCCACGTGATTTCTTTTATATAGACAAAATTGATTAGCAAAATAATTTTCAATTCCTTACATAATGTATCCAAACGAATCTAAACTGTTAGCAGTAAATTCTCTCTGGAAACATTGCTGTAGACGGAATTTGTGAGGATGGATGAACATTGTTCAAAACAGGTTGAAACGGGATACCTTCTCCGTTGAGCTAAACTTGACACCTCCGCCCTAAAAACTAATCCGAAACTTCCGAAAGACATAATTGCTTCGAGATAAGGCAAACAAGCGAAGAAAACTTCCGTTACGCTACAGTTTGAAGTGCAGCGGGATCAGAACGGTAGAGAAACTCCGTGACTCGGTTGTCTCATTAGTGCTATCTGTGCAGAACACGTAGACACGACCTGTCCTCCTGTACCTATCACCATCACTTTTACTAAGTTTCTCGATTTGCATCCCGGGCAGATAGATATAACTCAGGTGGTAGACTCCTAACACACAATTTCCTGCATGATTAGGAAGGATTTTGGACCAGTCTCTTCCATTAGTCCCCGCCGTCAGCACAGTTGGACTTTGGTTTCCGATAAAGCTTTTGGAGTCGTGTAAACTACTGAAAATATATACTTCAGTGCAGAGTCAGGGATCGGTTGAACGTGCCAATCACACATCACAATCACATTTCGCACTGACCTCCAGGAATTTCAGGGGAAGAAAGCTGCAAATTCTTTCACAGGACAGGCGTTGGTTATTCCTTGAACCGGCAGCATGGAGACTCATTCCAATCGATTCAGCGTCCAAAATTTAATAGAAATGATACCTCACACGCCTAGGTACCAGAAATCTCGAAAACACACATTCGAAATGGGTAGGTAGACACCCATTTTGACCCATAACCTCACCCAGAGGGCGCCAGTTGTTCCCGGACCCATTTCATTGGATTCAGCGTCCAAAATTTAGTAGAAAATAAAACCACACACGTCTAAATCGCCAAAAATCTCGAAAATCCATTTTAAAATACACATTTTGACCCCTATCCCGCCCAAATTTGGTCTGATCGGGCTGAAAAGTTTTGAGGACCAACTAAAGCCGGAAACGGGTCCCTGACCAAAATTTCAGATTTTTAAAAAAATTTCTACTGCCAAAAACGGCTAGTTCTAGACACTGATCTAGACACCTTGAAACGCCCAGAAAACAATATTGGGCCGAATCTTTGAGATTGACTTTTAGCATGAAAACATTGGTTACAATGTCATGTCCCTAAAAAGCCCCAAAAATCTAGTTTCAAAAAACACATTTTCACCTCTAACCTCCCCAAATTTTGTCAGATTCGTCTAAAATGTTTTGAGGACATGCTAGAGCCGAAAATATAGGTTGATTATTCAAGGATTAACCAAGCAAAAATAGAACGAAGTCAGAATTGATCCAAATATATTCAGGTTTATTGTGGGCTGAACTGGGTGACTATCAATTCAGCCGCATACAAATTCATATCACTACATTTTCCCCAAATTTTCAAAAGTTCATTTTTGAGCAAACTGACACGTAGACACTCGAAATGGGTAGGTAGATACCCATTTTGACCCATAAGCTCTTTCGATGGGCGCCAATCGTTCCGAGACCTGTCTCATTGGATTCAGCATCCGAAATTTAGTCGAAAATGATACCCCACACGCCTAGATCGCCGAAAAATCCAATTCTCGGTTGCGCGATTTAACCAAAAAAGTACCCTAAATTCACTCAGTTTAGTTTTTCAACCATCGATCTGAGGGAATAATAGCCACGTTGGTTTGGACATATTGAAGGTTGTTTTTATGGAGAGACGAATGTGGTTGTCGATAATTCAAATAGAGCTGAGAGCCTCGTGCTAGGTGTTCGACTGTTGAATTTGATCGATTCCCCTGAACATCGGTATCCAGTAAGCTCTGTTGTAATGATATTTATACAAGTGAAATAGGATACATCCAAAACAATACAAGCCGTATGAATTGAATTCTCACAATTATTTTGCCTGCGGAAGTTTAAATACGTGAATATATGCAGATCCATATGAAACGGGCGAGTGGAGGCGACAGTGTGTTACGTGTTAATATTTAAAGCGCTCAGTTAGAATTCGAACCATACAAGGGTTCCATTTTAGTTTTTAGCGTAGGTAGATGGTACCTATATATATTAGCGAAAACACTCATTCCGCGCTTCTGCTCGCTGAGCCAAAATACCCTCCATTCAGGTCAGTCGTGAGCTCACGAGAAAAATAAGTAAGTATCGACGTTTTTCAGAACGCGAATGGAAAGGATGTGCTTTCGAGGTCCAAGACAGTATTATCTCTTCTTACAAAAGGGAGGAAAAAACACTTAAAACCCCATCCTGGGAGAAACTCCCTTTTCCATCATCCTAAAGCAAACTTGTTTTTTTTCCGGAATCTACCGTGTATATAGTGACACTCAGCAGATCCTATTCGAACGATATGTTTAGGTTCCATTCCTAAATAATCGAACCCCTAGGCACTGAATAAGTGGAATAGACATTTTTGCACGTAAATATTTATAGCTCTCTTCGGGATTGAAAAACGCTAAGGAAATCCACTTGAGAGTGAGTGGGCTATTTTGGCTGAAAGTTTCTCTTCGCCTTTTCCTTCGAAAAAGAGGAGCACTCTTTCCCAATGATATCGGCTACTACAAAAAAATTTACCTTTGTTATTTATTTGGGACAAAAACGCCTTCAACTTCTCCCACTGAGATGCAGCATATCTAACCAGCAGTGTCTGTCCTTGGAGTCAAAGTGCGTGTATCTCCGAAAGACCAATCATTGGTTGAAACGCCGGTATTTTGCAAAAGAGCTTCTAGTTGTGCCTAATCTTGGCTGCCCATTCGAGGTTTGAAAATTGGTTCTCATGATGGCTACACCTAGTGAGTATTCACGCAGAAAGTCAACCTCCCAAATTCGGTTTTTTTTTCTAGGCGTGTCAAGGTGTCTGGATCAAAATAAGCAAACGTCCGTCCACGCCGATTTTGGTAGTGGACGATTTTTCAAAAAATCTGAAATTTGGAACAGGAACCCGGTTTTGGCTATAGTTGGTCCTAAAAACTTTTCAGCCCGATTGCTGCCCACCGGAAGAGGTTGTGTGTCAAAATGGGTATCTATCTACCTATTTCGGATGAGGGTTTTCGAGATATCTGGTACCTAGGCGTCTGGTGTATTATTTTCCACTAAATTTTGGACGCTGAATCGATCGGAAGGAGTTTTCATGCTCCTGGTCCGAGGAATAACCAACCCCTGTGAAAGAATTTGCAGCATTTTGGAATCGGCCCCCACCACCTGGAGGCATTCCTCAGGATTCTAACGTCACGGTAGTGCTGCATAAGCGATAAATGATTAGTTTCGGGAAATAATCATATCATTCCGTCAATTACTTTGTGATATTGTATTGTTTGACATTGACCTCAAAGAATTTTAATATACTCGTACGCGACCGTAAATCTGGTCAAATTTGTATCAATATTTTATAAATATTGGAAGTCAAGCCTTTTATAATATGTACATCCTAACAGTAACATACTTACCGACAAACCACACATAATGAAGAAATGTGGTAGAGTCAATAGCACAACAAACAAAAATTGATAATGATAGAGGTCCTGCACAAAGCAATGGTTCAAGCGCAAGTTAATGTGGAATATTGAGGTTCAAAGAAAAATATGAACGCTTGCTACCTTCGGTTATTCCTTACTTTCAGTTCTGGAAACATCAATCTGCCAAGATCACTAAAAATCCTATTCTTAATTCTTCAAAGCTTACTCGATCAAAATAATTTTTTTAAAAGTCTATCGCGGAAGATTTTACTTGTTGATTTTTCCGGTTCATTACGTATTATCTTTATAGGGTTACCACGGTCTAGTTGAATAGGTGCTTTCCAAATCACGTGTTCCAGGGATAATTATTGAGTATGAAAGAACGTTGTTACTCTACGAGGTTGTAGATTTGACTCAAAATAAAATTCGGGACTGTCACGAGATGCCGGTGGCACAATGATACACATTACTGGCACCCCAACAGCCGCAATCCTCGTTTACGCTTAATCCATCGACCGTTTCGCTTACCCCTTTATAAATGTACATACACCAACGTCCAAGAGATTTCATGTTTAATAAACCTCGCGGGAGGGTAATCCCCGTTCTAGACGATGGGCTAACGCTGGGGATATATGATATAAGTTACTACATCCTGAGCTGATGGCTGTTAATTTTACTTAAACATTCTTGTTTCGGGTACAGATACACTATTCTACTAATGAAAGCAACCGTTTTAACTATTTTTGAGACCTCGAAGAAATCCTAAACGCTATTCGCCATCAACAACAAGAAAAACTGTTCCTCTTTTTCTATTTTTCTTCATAGTATTAGCTAAATTTACACTAAAAGGAAAAGCTGTATTTTTTTTTTGTAAATACTTCTAAAAGTATGGCAAAAAAGGGGTGAAGGGGAGGGGCAGTCTAGGCACTCAGTATCCGCTTCATGAAACCAATACGTAGATAGGTACGTTCCAATACCGCTCGTAGCCGGCATTACGTATGTACATACACATACACCACTTCCTCCCACATGGAGTTCACTGATTGATTCCACGAATGACCATTGAGCCGTTCAACCGAACATACAGTGATGTGGTGGCCTACGGTCAGATAACGCTGGATCACGAGCGTATGAGATTGCCCGGGTTTGAGAGATGGGAAGTACGGATCGCGTATAATTCGTACGCGGATGCTTCCCTTGAGTCTACTACTCGTAGAAGAGACGAAATGAGGGTTGATGAGCAGTCAATTTGCTTCCCTTTCGCGTGAAAGCGGTCCCCATCTCTGTAGGTACCGTAGAGCTGGGCACCCAAGACCATTTTTAAAGGTCGGCTGAAGGAAATATTAGGAAATTTAGTGTGCAACTATTTACCGCCGAAAATGTCTAACATAACCAAGCACCAACTGTGAAGTTATCATCCCCACCCCAATGTCAGAGAATTATGATGAATGCTGTTTCAAGGGGAGCGTCAGGGGTACGAGGCCGGGGATATCCTCCCTGGGAATAACCAACGGTTTTACGACTTCGACCTAGTTTTCCCTTTAGCGTCTTTCCCTTTTTTCGTTCAGTGGTCGGTAGAACGGGGGGAGAAACCCGAGGAAATGTGCCAAATGGCCCAAACCAAGAGATTCCCTTTATTATGATGGCTCGGAACGTAGGTAATCCCTACGAGTTGGGTCGTACGAAATCTGAATTCTGCAAAAACTTATCGTGGGTCTCATCAGTTCTCAACCCCCCAAGAGCCGCCTTCTTCGTGCAATACCGTGATAATCCAAAAATATTATTCCGATTCAAAGACTTCTAAGGTAAGTACATTTAGTCACGCTAAAGATTCAAACTTGACGCGCCTAATAGATATTGTATCTGATGGCCACCACTTGTCACAAAGGGAGAGACGACAGACAACAACACCTCTTGAGAACATGACGACATAACTACTCGTACAAACATATAAACAAATATTTAATTGAATAAACTCACTATATTCACGTTCTTGAAGCTATTTGAAACTACCTCTTGATTGTTTTCTACTTACTTCAAATTTAACTTGTTGCTTATTGATCATGAATGTAGACCTCTTTCTCAGTTTGAAACCCATGATTTATTTTGTCTAAAACCTACATGCGAACAGCGATGACTGCCGAAGAAAAGGGGGTTTTCGGGGTCAGTGTAACTGTGCACTTCTGTTCTGGTAAATCTCGGATACCTCGTAAATCTCGTATTTTCCATCCAGAACCATCTGCTATACAGAGATGTGGTTGTTCGTTTTGAAACTTCCGAAGCAACTGTCGTGGTAAATCTCTTGGCTCTCGGTAAGTACATCCTAATGACACCTACCCAAAAGTGCTTGTGGAAACTCCTCTTCAATTCAACTGGCTTCAGACACCCCCCTCAGTGGGGGGGTCTTTGGCAGAAGTGTAAGCTTCTCGTTCCCGCAAAAGGCTTTAAACTCCCTTGCCAGAGGGTTTGTGGGGTGCGCTACGTCTTCAGTACTTTAAAATGGTGGTTTTCTCCACCAAAGACGGACGATCTCGAAGGCGTGGCCCGCGTAACTATTTGGACAACCCAGTTTTCGGCGCTTCCATCCTTTACCTTAGAAAGCGACTTAACATTTCCCACAAGAGCTCGGCTGTGGCCGTATTGCTTCGGTGCGAGTGAGAATGAACAGATCATTTCAGGCTCATTGTGCTTAGGTATCTGGATAACATTCACGAAGTTTTCCTTCAACATTTAAAAGACGCTGGGAAGTTCATCTCACCAGAAAACTTTGCGTCAAAAATTCGTTTACCCTTCCTAGGGCAAATTGTAGGTTGCAGTAGCAGCAGGCTTCGTTATGGAGAACACCTTAGTGTTTCGAAAATCTCCATTCTTTCACATACGCCTCCTTGTAGTATGCAGTAACTCATGATAATCACAAACTCATCTGCTGATCTCGATCCTTCTCAAAGATATTATTGAAAACCTAAACACCCCGCCTTATTATGCAAATGTTGTCACGAGCCACACGCTCCCGCTGGCAATGTTGTGATCAACAACGAAGATAACTGATTCAAACTGCGTGTTTCGAGGGGAAAATGATACGACGATAAACCGTTTAGGTGAAGCATGTTGTCGAGGAAGTATCATGGCTCTGATGTGAGATAGGTTTGAGAACGCAAGGGTGAAAGTGCATACAACTCGGAGCGCATCAGCTTTCTAAAGGATTTTTACGTAAGGGCTAATTAATTTTTTCAAGTCCCTTCTGCCAACCCTATTTTGCTACAGAGAGTGAAGGTACATTTTCACCTCACGACTTCTTGAAGTCCTCGTTTTCTTTCGAAGGTTCTAAAAAGGTTTCCATTTCCAATAGGTTCGTTTTAATCGGGTTCTCTCTTCTCTCGGCAGGAGCGCAATTAAACGGCTCGTGTCGTTTCAATTCAACCAGTCACGAAATCGAAGTTGTTAACTTGATTTGATATATAGGAGCCCATCCCGACTACGGTCCAGGCCGCAGAATGATAACACGTGG
The DNA here is from genome assembly GCA_019603395.1 of Cyrtorhinus lividipennis. Taxonomy (NCBI): domain Eukaryota; kingdom Metazoa; phylum Arthropoda; class Insecta; order Hemiptera; family Miridae; genus Cyrtorhinus; species Cyrtorhinus lividipennis. The sequence continues at coordinate 20,939,213 of CM034001.1, read as the reverse complement.
GAAGGGCGTGGGCACAAAGGAATCAAATAAACGATCGTAGATCTTGGTCGGTTCTTCGGTTCATCATTATAGCTTAACAGTTCACCGAATGGCATTGCAGGAAGAGTTTCGATCCGGTAGTTGGAGAAGTGTAAATTCAGTAAGTTCGTAATGTTGGGCATCAGCGAGTAAACGAAACCACGCAAATACGACAGGAAAGAACCAGGTTGATCGGTCGAGGAAACGCATCATATGAAAGGCCAGGGGCATATCAACTAGCTGGGGAACGAGACACAAATACACAAATTATGTGGTATACTGAGCAGTTTAGAGGGTGGTTTCCACACATAAAGACGGGCATTTCACCTGAACAGGGCATATTATGAGGTGTTATTAGTAATTGACTCCAAATCTACAACTGTGAGCATAGAAATTGGTCAGGGTGCGACACAGAAAAGTTCTGGGAGGGTCTCTTTTAAAGTAAGGGGTCTTTCGGTTTTCTTATCCGAACAGTCATTTGACGTTGGAAAAAAGATCGGCGCACCGTCGAGGCTACTTTCCGATACCGACGTGGTTACCTTCTATTTCAAACTCACTTCGGTCTTCGTCCCCAGAGGCTCGTAACAGGACGGCAATCGATCGATTCTTGAGAAGAAACTTCCAGGGAACACGGCAGTTTGGGAAAAAGAGGACCAGAAAATCCACGGACTACCAGGACTCAAAAAAAATTGAGAGGGCGAGGGTGTCCATTTTGCTGTCTTCTGGGCGTCCGGTGTGCTCTGGGTACTTCCGACCGAATTTTCAGGCGAATTATACTAAAGGAACTCTACATTCCTCCTTGCAATCTTGCTGTGGCCCTTAATGTGACCTGAAGCTTCATATCCTTGAGGACTGACATGGCCGATCTCTGCGAATTTTTAGTCTCCAATTTATTATTCCTAGATAAATCAACCATTGTTTTCATTCCAGAGGTCAACCTCTTCAATTGGCCTAATTGCATTTTATTATTCTCACGATGTCTAGATTAGAAAGCCCAATAGCCCGTCCGTCGTACGACGTCCGCGCCGTTTTTTCTAAAAATTTAAACTCAGTCCTCAGTTTCTTAAGTACGTATTTATCAGTTAATACTTTTATAAGTAAGAAAGAATCAATAAAATGATTTTTTTTTTAAATTTTTATCAAGGTGGGCAAAAAACAAATTAATTCGAAGTCGACGTAAAGCAGAGGACGCTAGAGGCAAGAAATCTCTCTTGTGAGCTCACAAAAAGAAGCAAATCAGTATACGGCTTTACAGAAGAATGTTATCTTTTTTGTAGTAGGTAAAGTTCCTTTTACCCTCAAATAAAAAAGCTCTTTTATACGACTTACAAAATGAAACGAATCCTTTTCGACTTAAGGATAGAAGAATTCAATTGAGTTCTTCAGTGAGCCGCTTGGGAATTTAGTGTCTAAAAACTACGGTGTGATTTTGGCTTATACTTCTTGACTGAATAATTTCACGGCATCAGGACAGTAATACAGGCAGAAAGGATTTGGAAACCAAAAAAGTTTTAACGGCGAAGCGAGAACGGCGGGTGAAGAGGGCAAAAATTGACGGCCGCTTATTGACCAATACCTCTTGAACGAGCCGCTGAAGAAAAGAGCTCGTCCATGTTTAGCTGGCTTTGAAAAATACCATAATAATCAAGCAACAAAATAGCTCATCCCACTTGAAATTTAGGAATCGTTCGGGGATTGATTATAAAAAATTCCTGATTAGGCCAGATCATGGGCTAGAATTTTCCAGGAGGACAGCAGTTGATTTATATGTGGGTGGCTTCCAAAAACGGGGAAGACGCTGTTAAGCAGTGGAGAACTGTGGATGGCATGAAATCAGATTGCATGCATGTAAAAGGAATAAATCGATAAGGAAAAAGAGGGGTTTCCCGCTTTATGAGTTGGAATAATCAGACCCAGTATTGCCAATCACATCCAAATGGGTAGGTAGCACAGGATCATGCAGGACTGTATTTTTCCGATTTCTGTATCTGGACGATATTGAGATCATCATTTCAGCAGCAGATAAAGTACCATGACGAGTGCTGATTGTAATTAGAATTTCAATGAGTTTAAATGTTGCAATACATCATCACCGCTTAAAGTGAAGATGAATTCAGGCGAATCACTGAAACTCACTCGACATCCATCAAACTTACCGAACGGCATTTGCCACTAAATAATGATCTCCCATCCTTCCCCCGGAGTTCCAAGACCGTTTACTCCATCAATCATCCGCTTCCTTTCGTTCGATATCCTGGTAGAACTTGAAGGCTTTGAGTGAGAAACTGGTTTTGCTCCGACTAAGATTTTCGACTTTAAAGCCGGGAAGGTTCAGCGGAACTATGTTGCTGAAGATCTCCCCGGACTCGCTCTGAGACGGAGTTCTCGTCCGCCTTCCACGACCTAATCCTTTGCCAACTTGAAAGACCCTCGAGTGCCATTCCGTTCTTCCTCCACACTTCCCCTACTCGAACTGAAAACTTTCTGTTGAAACTAATCTTCCCTTTGCTTTAGCTTCCTTTCCCTAGCGTCGTTCGTACCAACGCGGAAGAACCGAAGAAATACACCAGCTCGAGTCACATTTTCGAATGAATGGATTGAATAAAGTGAAGAAACTTGCTGAAATGAGTCAGGTATTGCATTGTTGGTAAATGCATGGGCCGAATAATTGAGTAGAACAGAGAGTACAGTCTGATTACTAATCAGAATTGGCTATGAACTCTGAATGAACATGACTCATTTAGTAGCTGTCGCTCCACTCTGAAACCTCCATTGCGACCTGATGATCGGGATTCGGGGCCAACTGGCCTTTTTGGATCGAAAAACGATAATTGCATTAGAATGTGATTATGTTTGTGATAAAAATGTGGTCAAGTTTTAAACACATTGAAAGACGGTAAATATTCTGGCCAGTGAACGGTGGAGAAAGAGGAGCAGGAGATGAATATATTTCCTTGACGAGAAGAATATATCCTTGAGTAGAGAACTTAGAATAAAAAAGTAGTACCTAGCACATCGATTCAACAACATAAAGTCTTACCAAACGTGTCATTTCCATTCCGTCAGTACTGTCGAAGCCAATCGGTCTCAGTCACCTGATTTATTAGCACAAATTGAAATGCTGCATTTCCCAGTCGACAGTACGTCACCGTTAGCTCGTGCTTTTACGTCACGAAACCGTGGATTATTTTGACGTTTTCATTATATCCCTACCTCGCACCAGATGTGTCGCCATGAGCTCACATGACGAGTTTTCGGACCAGAGTAGGGGGGAAGAGTTTGATCAGTGGATTTCAAAAGCCGTCACGTCGTGTCAACATTTCGAAAGCGGATTTCCCCGAAATCCCGGTAATGAACCATTTTTATCATCTGCTTGATCCCTCTTGCGGATGTTCAGTTCAGAGCGTGATTTTCACTATCGGATCGTGGAGGTCCAGGTAGGTGATGCTTTGTTGCGTGCTGCGTTCAGTAAACAGTTGTAAACAAACCACTGGTTGCACCTGCGACCAGTCTCTGATCAGCGGTTCTCTCAATTCTCTTCTGCTTCAAACCTGCTCTTGACTGGCCGTTCCACATCCCTTCCCACTCACGTATGTCGACAAACATGAAAATTCTGCATAACTTGTATGAGAATAAATCCATCTCTAGTCCGCTCAACAGCAGCGTAGCTCATCGTCAGGAAGACTTCGAACTGATTTTCGGCTTTCAGATAAACGCTCTCCGCTGCTCAAGGGCCGAAACCTTTCAGCTTGCGATCTGGTTTCATCCGCAGCAAGATCAAACCCCTTCCAGTGTAATAACACTTAGCGTTTGCACAACTTAGACCTCTCTACTCTGAAAGCTCCCTTTAATTAAACCGATGGACCCAAGGGGGCTGATAAACCGCTTTTAGAATTAATTTCGTCCTGTTGGCTCATCGGAGTGAACTAAATACAATTTTTGCCAAGCCAAACTAGAGTGAAGAGTGCACAATTAACGACTTGAACAATGAGGGTGATTAATCGAGAGTTGCTGTTTTGAATTTGAAATCATGATGGTATTTTATGGGAGAGCTGAGGAATTGCCTAAACGGCCATTGAAAACCAAATATTCGGTCTGGATGAGACCAAAAAATGAATAATGCCAGTCAGAAATGCGCAACAAATATTATTAAATATATGGCCGCTAGAATTACCACAATCTAAATATCTGGTACAATGCTCTGAAGTTATATTATCGTATGACATCCATTATTGAATTCGTTATTTCTTTTTAGATCCAATAGCCAAGTGGCAAATCTTGTCAGAATAATCAATTTCATAGAACTTGAACACAGATCCCTTTCAATGATTTTGGCTTTGTTGCCGTCAACCTTTTACTTTGTGACAGCAATTGGCACCTTTTGTAGGCTTCGTCCTCACCTCCCCCCTCCTCTCTTCTCATCTCATAAAGTCCCTAAATTATCATGGAGCAATATTGGGGCTCAAGCTATCGTTCCCACATCCATTGTCGCATGTTCATTCGAACAAACACTATTCGTTTGATTAATTTATTCGTTCGCACAAAACGCGATTCAGCTGCGACACAAACCTCATAAAACGAATTGTAACATAATTGAACAAAGAGAAAAAAAAGGGTAATTAACATTTCACGTAAGGCCTGAAATTCCTTTCGAGGGTCAAAAATGAATAATTCATAGAACATCTTCGAATTAATGAGTAATAATTGTGCATTTTCTACAGCAGTATTGCTCAAAATTTTAAGATAATCCTTTACAAACGGATGATACGGACTTGAGTGTTTTAGTGAAAATTCGGGATCCTTCCTACTCCACCAAACTCGTTCGATTTACATATTATTCTTCTAATAATACCCTCCGGTAATTCATTATTTAGAATTCGCTTTTATTAAAATTTCCTCTGAAGCAGAGAGGAAGGTTTAATATTGAGCAAGAGGGAACGGTCCGGAAATGAGACAAGGAAAAAAAGGTTCTGCTGTAAAATATAAAGGCGATTTTTCAAGAGAGCTAGGGGGTATTTTTTTATTCAATTGCGGAAAGGGCTGTTGTCTTTTTTCTGCGAGAACGGAAGACAGGATTCACTAATGGAACTTCGGCGGGTGCTTTTCCGAAGGAGATGTTTGCACGAAGTTTTGATGGAGGTCCAGTAACAGCCTGTGACTGGAGTTGGGGAGATGTCAGGAAAGTTAGGTATTATTCAAATCGCTAATCAACATCGAACAGGGCCCCGCTCTAATGCGTAAGGAAAGTTTCCGTCCTCTGCGGTTTGGCTTTCTACGCTACCAAACCTGAGTGATTTTTATTCGCTCACATTGTACAACCACGTGTCACATATACTACCTACCTGCTACCCTTTTAGAATCGAGCACATGATCAAAAGGAGCGAAAAATAAGAACCCCAAACAGTAGCCAGGTCGGTAACTGGATATCCCTTATCAGTTACAACTCACCAGTCTCCGTTATGAGGAACTGGCTTCTTTTTCGACTAATGTTGCAGTTTTATAGCATAGCCGCAGATTAACGTACAGGACTAACAACTTTACGGGAAGAGAATAAGTCGAAATATGCGGTCTGAACGAGCAGTGGAATGATGATGTCGGAGCAAAAAACTGCAAATATTATTCCTGAATGGCTTATTTTTCAAAGGAAGAACGTCCTGTTCGCAAAAAAACAAAATGAAATCAAAGTTTTTCACTCGAATTCCCAATTTACATTCTGCAACGAATACCTACCTGACGTGGTTATACGAAATTCTCGAGTACAGGTGGTCCTATCGGTGTATTTACCACCTTCATACTAATTATATGTTGAATAATTATCCCGCAACCAGCTGTGATATGCCGGAGGCAGATTTCCATGGATAATTAATTTTTCAACCCCCATTTCTCATACCAGTCCCACGGCCGAATTGAAATATTCGTAAAGTGGATCGGAATATTAGAAGGTTATCGATTATTCGATATTATCCCGCCGTAAAAATATACCGCTTCTTCCTCAGAAAAATGATTTTAATTTATTTTAATGAACGATATGGCGAGAGAGGAAATTTCTCTTTCGGAAACCCGGATTATTATTTTATTTTTTTCTGAATCAAAACTCAACGTCAATAACTCGCCTAATATTTCGCGATTTTTAATTTGATGCTCGAGGTTTGTATTTTATTCATAGTAATTACGTTTTTTAAATATTCATTATTATAATTTCATTGTATTTTTAATATACTTGTATTTTATTTATTTATTTATTTATTCTTTTAACGGTGGGAGGAGAAGTGGCAGGAAATCCTCTGCAGTTGGAAAAAAGTCCACGAACTGGAGAGGGAAAAGACAACGATGAGTGTTATTGTTTGTACGTTGTTGTAGGTACAGCTAGATTCATTCCGCGCGTAACTTGGGAGAGAAAGGTCAGTTGTTTGATCGAACCAATGTTAAAAAATAAATTGTACGGAATGTGAAAACAAGCTTTTGAAAAACCTTGATACTTCGTTTTAGGGCGTTCACGTCAATAATATTGCAGCTCAAGATCAAAATGAGGCCTCACAGCTGATGCAGGAGTATCTTTCAGGGAAAATTTCCTATTCAAAGTTTCCATTTCAAGCTGAGAGCTGCGGCCGAGCTTTCACCGTAAACTTGATACCTAGCACGAAGTTCATCCCTTCACTTCCACACCCCGCTGGAAGTTTCCCTGGTGGAACGCCACATGGGCCTCCCCATTGTTTCGTCCCGAGGTGTATTCATTGCTGCTACCCTTTTACCCGCCAAAGGCAAACAAAAGTGAAATCACTTTACGAAACAATTTTCTTCCGAGTTGCAAGAGCCCTGTTGGATGAGGTGGGCGCCACTGTCCTGTTCTCGGCAAGTTCTGTTTCACTTCGGGAGCCTTATCCTTTGACGCCTTCTCGACGGTAGAGGTTGCCGAGCTCGACAAAGCGAACTTGGAACGAACCAAGTTTTGTAAAGAAGACTCAACTTCCAACGGAGCTTCGCCTCATGTCTCCATCCGTACCTGCTATTACGAAGAGTTGCCATTGTTCTACAACGGAGGAATAAATTCATCTTTAACGAGCTTTCAGTTTGAGTAAGTACCTACAGAAATAATTATTGGACTGACCCTTTCAAACTTTGATTCAAATAGATTTGTTATTGGGGTACAGCTAAAATATATACATAACAACCTCGTACTGGGGTACGTAGATATATTTCATACTCTATCAAAAGAGATATGTTACACAATGTACACTACCGTTATAAATTATAATGTGGCTATTGAATATCTAGAATAATTAAAGTCAATCTGAACTACCTAAGTAAATTCCTCCCTGCAGTACTAAGAAATTGTGTCTGTTCGTAGTGTACTTGGAGAATTGATAAATGTTACAATGTTATTAACTTTCTAACATTGATACACATTGGTACACTTGAAAACGTTTCTGTTACACCGCTAAAATTGATGTAACAAGTTTATTATTGAAGCAGCTGGTGGCTTCTTTTCCAAGAATTACTTGGATGAGATCGAATGGTGGAAATTCGCCGAGAGAGCGGAGAGAACGTATGACGGTAGGAAAGGAGAAATAAACAAACCGTTTAGTTAATATACTCCGTCTTTTATGCTGTTGTGGAAAATTCATAGTTGAGACTGACAAATTGATTTGGGCAACTCTCAATTTGACATCGCAAATTGGGTTGGAAAATTCATAATTTGATTTTAAAATACTGAAAATTCTTTTACACGGGTTGGTTATTCCTCGGACCAGGCGTACGGAGACTCAACATGGGGGGATATTGGGGAAACAGTGGGTGTGGCGGGTCCTGGACCCATTCCAATCGAATTGGGTCCAAAATTTAGTGGGAAATGATACCCCACACGCCTAGGTACCGGAAATCTCAAAAAACATACAAACGAAATGGGTAGATAGGCACCCATTTTGACCTATAGCCAGAGGGCACCGATCGTTCCACGACCCGTCTCATTGGATTCAGCGTCCAAAAGTTAGTGGAAAATCATAGCCCACACGCCTAGGTACCAGAAATCTCAAAAATACATACCTATTCAAAGTGAGTAATAGATACCCATTTTGATCCATAACCTCTTCCAGTGGGTGCCAATCGTTCTGGGACCCTTTTCATAGGACTCAGCGTCCAGAATTTAGTGGAAAATGATACCCCACACACCTAGATTGCCAAAAAATCTCAAAAATCCATTTTTCGAAATAGTACACATTTTGACCCAGGTCCCTGCCAAATTTCAGATTTTTAGAAAATGGACGGCGTACGGTGGACGGACATTTGCTAATTTTGATCTAGACACCGTGAAACGTACAGAAAAAACTTTTGGGCCGAATCGGAGAGATTGACTTTTTGCATGAAAATATAGGTTGATTATTCATGGAATAACTAACCAAAAGCTGTACGGGTATTTTCTGATGGTGATGACCCTTGAACTTGATATAAAGAGCTGAAAGGAAATTAGGCTTTCAATTTTCTGAGTGCGTCGACTCGAGGTATTTCTAATTTTATAGATTCTTCAGAGACTATAGTACACACGCATGAAATAGTACCCTCGATATTAGGTTTTGACTGTTACACTTTAAGCTCGTGTAAACGAAAGTGCAGGTTGGGAAAGGATTAAAACGAATGCATCACCGTGAGATTAGGTAGGGGTAAAATTGTGAGGTATTGACTCGGGGTAGTGGACCAGCCGAGATCCCAAAGGTCCCGAACCCCTGTTAGTTATCCGTAGAACAAGCGGCCAGACAATCCCCAAAACAACTCTGTCGGCGGGATAGGCATGCCTGCGGGTGCTCTATTGCTATTACCGAAACCACCACGAACATACGACCCCCCCCCCCCCTCCCTCGTACAACCTTCCTCATCTCTAGGGGACCCCACAGTTGAAGGGTCGCGAAGTCGGGATTCGGATAGGAGAAGGCATTATAGTACACGTTAGAGTGTTTCCACGTGTTGGGTGTATCATACATTCTTCATCTAGAAGTAGAAGCCCCCCCCCCCCCCTCAACAATCATGACATGTACTCGAATCAAGCCAGAAAAACACTTTGCGAGCTCACCTGAGGGTCTGTTGCCGCTGTCCGGGCTCAAGGACTCAACCGGGCTGCCGGGCTCCTTCTTGATGCTGAAACGAAACAGAAGGCAAAGCTTTAGAGGAATTGTTTTTCAACCCTAGACTAGACTGCACAACCTCCCCGTCCCACGAATATGTGCATCCTATGCACATGCTTCTGGTTTCGTATTAGTCATTTCCTCTGATTCGGCCCGAAGCATCTAAATACGAATACCTCCTCCAGGCTACACATGTTGGAAATCGACTGAAACTTGCTCGCTACTCGCCGATTACCGCCTGAGAATGTACAGATGAAGTTTGATGCCAGGAGAGCCACTAAGATCCACATTTCGGGCAATGAAGCGTCAAAACCTTGGTATTATAGAGATCGCCAAGAAAATTCGGCCGAATTAATCCGCTCAGAGCCATCAATGTTCGATTTCAAATTTGCAAATCCTCAAACCCTCTTCATGGATTCATTACTATATCCAACTCTCCTGCTTAACCTCCCACTGTGCCAGCCTCCTGCTTTAGATCCCTCATAATCCATAATTTGATATTAAGTTGCAACAGGTTTGAAATGCCCACATGGAACCTGATCAGTCCATTAGCGGAGGGTCAAATCCCTACGGATACCGGAGGGAGCATATTGTTATGAAGGAGAAACGAAGCATCGGTGCTTTAGTGACATGCCCCATGTGTTTGAGTGAGGGATAAAGTTACACGGCGTACGTTCAATTCTGAACCTCTCGTATCAAATTCAGTTTGAAACACTCTCTGCTTCTCTCATAATGGCTTCCACCCAGAGTCAATCACTGGGGTTGTAGAGTATTATGAATTTTCACACCTATCGGGGTGTACTACAATCCTGGAAGCGACAATATTTATCAGGAATTGTACTCAAACCTTAATACTTACTCGAGCGAATCAAAATCTTATGAATTCGTATCATTCGGCCAGCTCACCCATGACCCCCTCACCCTTACCCCACCACCATTGTTTTTTATTATTACTGGCCAGTTGAAAGGACCGATTAAACTAGGATCATCGGATTTTCGTATACTTACACCAACCCTACTTTATTCTTGTTCAAAATACTAAGTACTAGAGTCACCAAGGCGTCCATTCTCCTGTTGAATATGATAATACCAATGTTTTGTTTTGATACAGCCTGACCATAGTGGGTATAATTGAGATACGATAATTTCGTTTCGATAATAATAAATACCATGCACACTATTAGATATCATATATGTAATAGTGTTTGCCATTGTGGCAGATCTCTGCGTAATGTTGAGAACAGATGTCATATTCTGTCCACCCTTATTGCCGTGAATTTTGAAGTGGATACAGCATCGAGCGCGTCCTCACAAGCCCCAACGGTTAGCTAAAATCATTCCTGAACGTCCCGCGTCAAACGAAAAACGAGAGGGGTAGGGGAGTGTTCATCGTGTGTAGTTGTAATTATTATTTCAAAATTGTATTTTCTACTGGGAACAGGCTTTTGAATATATTCGTCATATACGAACTTTTTGGTGAGGGAGGGTTAAAACATATCAGAAAGATTAAAAATGCAATATATTTCACTGGCAAGCTGTACCCTCGTTAAAATCCAATCATTTTTTCTTAAAAATTATGTTTATTGCCGTAAATTTTTGCATCATTTTTTGAATATTATACATGAGAAATCTCAATTTAGAGAGTTGAATTCTCGAAATTCCATTAGTGAAACATCTGCCGTCTACCTCTTTAGGAGCTCGAGGAAGATTTCGGGAGTGAAACTGGGGAGACTTCATCTATAATGTAGCCCCTGTCACATCTACCTTCTCGTCCCTCCAGTTGCTTTTGCCCGTTTCCCCGGGACTAATTTGCCAAAATTCGGCATTTATAATTTATGTCCGGCTTCAGTTGACTGGGGCTCCCGCTCATCAAGTATTCCCGGGGTATTCAATAAAATAAAGGATGCAAAAGCATGGCCTGCTCTCCATTTCGTCTTTCTTGGGAACGGGATTTCCTCAATCCCTATAACCCAAAATGACTTTGCAGTGGTTTGGGGGCAGACAGTGTCAAAATATAGTCCTTCAAGAATGATAAACTCAAAAAAAGTTGTGGTTGGTTATTTTTAGGGGAAAAATGAAACGCTGTTTGCTCAATTGTTGGTAAATATTATTTTCTTATTCGCTGGCACTCTGATAATCTAATGTGAAATCATGATCGTTTTTGAAAGCCAAAAATCGCTCACACAACCTTTTTTTTCCTTCTTAAGTAGAAGACACTTTGGGAGGGCAGGGGAAAAGAGCGAGCCTATCAATAGCCAAGGAAAAGTGGGCGGTTATATGTAAAAAAAGGACTGCATCTGTGGGAGCAGAAACTTGGGTATCGATTAAAGAAAAGGTGATCTGGTACAATATTGCTGAAGTTGCGGTCCCAAATCCAAGTCAGACCATTACCAACCTTTATTGCGTACTCGTATATTACGCATAACGCCAAAATAAAAGTGCGGTAATTTTTTTTTTGTACAAAACCAGTTCAATGAAGTTCATTTTCTCCACAAATAATTACAGCAGAATGCCAACTTACCCCAGGCAATCGTGCTTTAAGGGTTATTTGGCATACTTGGAAGCCTTCAAAGACCCTAAGACAGCCTTTTCACAGTTTTCTGCTTCCTGATCTACCAAGAAGCCAAAGGAAAGGAGGCAAAGAGAATATTTCTTCGGGAAAGTAAATGTTTAACAGTGAGCACAACGAGCGGTTATGCTAATGTACAATCCTTAGAGAAATCAAGAACTAAAAACTTGCCATCCAGCTTCGGTCTCCCATGTGATTTCAAAATTATCGTTGAAATTCAAAACATGAGACTGTGGTCTTCCTTCCCTTACAAGATACATTTTCAATTGAAACTTCAACCTTGTACGGCATGAACAGTTTTAATACGAATTTATCATTTGGGATGCCCAGTATTTTCCATTGTTTTCTTCAAGCTGTGACAAAGCCCCCGCCTAGCTCAAAAGACAAAGGAGAAAGGTCTGAAGCTCTGAGGGGAGGAACGAGTCACAAGACAGAACCAAGAAAAATTCAATTACCAACTTGGCAGCATCTTCACTCCCCGAAAGAATCGAGTTCTCTCCTACCCTCAACATGGCTGTAAATCCCGCGTCGCCGAGTCAGCAACCAAGTGGGTCCCTTAAAAAATAAAGTCAGCCAGGTATGAATGAAGGTTGGCTCCCTCACATATTATTTCCATCCGAGCGGAGAGAACGAATTTCGTTGGAATTCACTGGCAAGATGGTAGGTATATTTGATGCAAGGGTTCTCCAAGGAAGAAGGAAATATCTATTTCATGTTCCGCTGTGTCATTCCAAACGGTGGCGATGGATCGATGTAAGATGACTTCACGTTTCCGCAGTAATACAGTGTCGGATGTGAATTTTCTCATCCCGCTCATAGGAAATGATTATACAGTAGTCACAATAGTACAGCCGAGAGGGTTGCCGTTCGTCTGCATTCTTGAGGTGTCCGTATGACATTTACATTTGTTCATATCCATACTATTCTCCATTCTATTCTATTTCTCAAATCACAAAATCACCAGAAAAACATCAAACTTTTGAAAACCTTGCTGAGGGAAGGTTCCTCAAAATGTTCACACTCCTCCAAGCTCTTGTCAATCATGTCAACCGAATTCATTGAAAATGTTTTCGGTCACTGAGCCATATTTTTATTTGATTTACTCCTTCATGACTGTCTCTCACAAACGGAAAAAGTGATCCATTAAGATACTTCATCCATTATTGACACATTAAAGTAATGAAAAGAATCCACGTTGGACGACAGGCACACACATTTTTCTTGGTTATTCCTTGAATAATCAAACTATGTTTTCATAAAAAGAGCCAATCTCTCCGATTCGGTCCAAAATATTTTTCTGGACTTTTAAGGTATTTAGATCAATATGAGCAAATGTCCGTCCACCGTCCAGGCCATTTTTGGTAGTATACAATTTTCTAAAAATTTGAAATTATATTTTTGGAATTTTTTAAATTTTGGCACTAGGCATGTGGGGTATTTTCTTCCACTAATTTTTAACGCGGAATTCCATGAGACGGGTCCCGGAACGATTGGCGCCCACCGGAAGGGGTTATGGTCGAAATGGCTATCTACTTACCTATTTCGAAAGTGGGTTTCAAGATTTCTAGTACCTACGCGAGTGGGGTATCATTTTCCACTAAATGTTGGACGCTGAATCGATTGGAATGAGTCTCCGTGCTCCTGGTCCGATGACCAATTCCTGTAAATGAATTTGCAGCGTTTCACATTTTTTAATCGGTTATCGAAAATGTAGGTAACTTGCTCTGACGTCATTAGGCGACGCTGCTGATGGAGTTGAGGCGATGCAGTAAACTCGGATTAACACGTTTGGCAAGAGCGAAACAAGGGGATGATCGATTCATCAACGAAGAAGGCGCGATGGGGATAGGGGTAGGAATTCTCAGAGGAGGAATATTCACCAGAGGTCGGGGAAGCACCAGAAGAGCACGACGAGAGGGGGAGGGGTTAGAGGGGGCGTCTTGCTCCAGTTACCGCGGAATTCCCTCAGTCATGACCTACTTCCGGGGATCCTGAGAACAGTGGGGTGCGGAAGGGGCTGGAGTAACGCCAGCTCACCCTTATAAAACCTCCCTCCCTTTACTGCTGAACCGCTACTCCCCCTCTTTTCACCCCCGTTCATCCCCCTCGGCGGCCGTTTACGATCCCCTTCAAGAGAGGACGCTTCAGAAGTGGCTGAACGAATTACGTCACTGAGAGGCAGCGCGTAGAGTTCACACAATTTGTATCACATAGTAACCAACTTTGAAAAACGAGCCTCCTAGTAAGTGTTAGGTGATGTTTCACTCAGCACGAATCTCCTAAACTACTTCTCATTTCGAGGAATTATACACACTAAAAATTTGGTTTTATTCTGAACTAAAGAAATGTAATAAATTGCTTATCCATTCAAATCTTCAGGTCAAAATACCAAACATTGATTTACCTTCAATAAATAAACTGCACTTTTCCCTACTTCAGCATCTACATTATTTTACGACTCATACAATATATAACACTTGGTTGAAAGTAAAAACGCTGTATATTCAATCACAGGGATTGGTTATTCCTCGGACCAGTAGCATGGAAACTCATTCCAATCATTTCAGCGTCCAAAGTCCGTTTAGTGGAAAATCATACCCCACACGCCTAGGTACCCGAAATCTCGAAAACGCCCATTCAAAATAGGTAGACAGGTACCTATTTTGACCCATAACCCCTTTTGGTGGGCGCCAATCGTTTCGGGACACGTCTTATTGGATTTAACGTCGAAAATTTAGTCGAAAATAATACCCCACACTCCGAAATCGCCGAAAATCTCTAAAATCTACTTTTTTTAAAAACACGTTTGCCCAAAATCGGGGAGATTAACGTTTTGCATGAAAAAATAGGTTGATAATTCAAGGAGTAACCAATCAAAAGACCTCAAATGATACATCCTGAATATCACTAATGGACGCCTTCGGTGACGTCATTTCGGAGATGATTATTTTAGTCAAATATCCTCATGAAGAGGTCTCATTGTGAACCGCACTGTCAGAAGTAAATTTTTAGCCGGTCAACATGACGGACTGGTCACCCTAAGCTTTCTCCAATTTCATAAAGAAGCGAAAAATTTGCTGAATAAGTTCAAAACGCTTTCGCTCTATGTAATTTCATACTACGGAAGTGAAAATCTCTGGTTGTCAAGCCTCTTTTACCCTTGATATAAGCGTTTACCCTTGATGAGCGAAAGGGACTAGGTCTTTGTGAACTCATCGGGCCGTAAGGGCGGTTTACTCAGAAGAGCGAAGAGAAAAGCAGGAATCCCGAGCGCACAACTAGTGTATCAACGTGAGGTCTTCTCTTATTACGATTAGCACAATTACATTCTTTATTTTAATGACATTCCCATTGCACACTCCCCAAAACCATTGCATTTCAGGGTTGCGAGTGCCCCAAATTCATTGACAGTCTGTCCCAAAACACTTTGGAGAGTGTCGCACCAGTACATTTGCTGGTCTAATGAAATGGACATCAATGGACATTAATTCGTGACAATTATTTGTTTAAAAATGTTTTAAGGGTTCCTCCTGTATTACGAGCATTTGTGGCAGAAAGTACCTAACATACAAGGACAAACACTGTTAGTGCGGAACTCCTCAGGATTAAACACACTCGCAAATGCCTTTCTACCAGATGTGAAATCTTAAGGGCCCTGGGTAGAGAATTATGGTTCCTAAAAATGGCTGCTTCTATCCCAATCACAAACTTTGTCTCCTGCTGGTTGTCCCATGATTTCCTACAGGTCCAAGCCAAGCGGAGGTGTGGCTGGTGAATGTCTGCATCCCCATATTTTTAGGACCAGTCCCCACCATCCAAAGGCATCTTGGTATGTACCTGATTGGTTCGTTCCATTTGAATAAATTAAAAATAATCACTAGGCAGCGTACCCGATTGCATTACGTCTGAGCGAGTAAAATCTTATGACTCGTAAAGCTTTCATGTTACACAGTGGGTAGATATCTTAAAAGCGTAGGTAACAGCCATAATAATTATCATTCCTATTTTTAGTGGCCAACTTGAGGAAATGAATGGGTGCTACGCGGTCAATTTGTTCTGTAGGTGGTCGGCTCGTGGTAGGTAGTACGTTTTTTGAAGAATGACGGTAGGAAGGTGGGGTGTTGTGAAGCACGCAATCACGCCGTCTTCCAGGTGTGGGTAGAGATAATGAGGTCGGAGGTGAAAAAAATATACGCCGAAGCACGCACGGCGAAAATCGGTTATGAAACTTCCTTGCGGAATTTTTCAAGAAGAAGATAAATTGAAAAAGATACAAAAACTGTTGTTGCAGTGATTATTCTAGGTGTTGGTTTTCCAAGAACAGTTCGCTTCAGCAAACAGCGGGATCGAAACTGAGTTTAAATAATCTGTACTAAAATTGTGATTAACGTTCAACATTTCACTGAAGAAACTGATTTTGAGCTTCAAAATATAAAAACGCTGAAAATTCGTTTATCTCGGACCAGGAGCATGGGGAAAATGGAGGAAATCGTGAGTGTGGAGCGTCCCGGAAAATCATCCAACCGATTCAGCGACCAAAACTTACTGAAAAATAATACCTCACACGCCTCGTTACCAGAAACACACATTCAAATGGGTAGACATATACCCATAACCTCTTTCGGTGGGTCCCATTGGATTCAGCGTCCAAAATATAGTGAAAAATGACACTCCACTTGTCTGGATCGCCAAAAATCTCGGAAATCCATTTTTCAAAAACTCATTTTGACCCCTACTTCAACGCCCCCTCCCCCAAATTTGGTCCTACCGGGCTAAATGTTTTCGAGAGTTTTGAACCAACGCTGGAAACGGGTCAATGACAAAAACGTCAGAATTTTAGAAGATGTTCAATGTTTGTCCGTAACATGCAGGGGTCGCTTCTTATTATCTCGTCACATACCATAATATTTTAGACACCTATACCTACTTGATGTAGACTACTAGTCCGGCTCTAGTTTGAGTATTTGTACGAACAAATTTTGGCTATGAGAACGGAAATTTGGGGAACATATTCAGGATTCCGTTCCTCCATTTTCAATGTGGACGTATTTTCCCTTGATTCTTTCAAATGCCAGGCGCTGGGTAAAGACTCGATCATCCACCGACCTTTTTGTACAAACCATGAATCACAAAACGCTATTTGGAGGCTTTCTATTCGCCAATGCTTCACTTGGCTTCTCCCGTCTATCATGAATAGGAGGACCTTTAGATAGAATGGAGCGATACTCGCAAAGAGCGCTTTTCACATAAAGTGATGGTGCACTTTAAATGCAGATCCAACCCTTCCGAGCTCACCTCCCAACGAAAAATTTCCTCATTAACTCTAAATGGGGACCGGAGCGAAATCTTGAGGGGTTTTTAGTTTAGCGGAGAACGAAAACTGGAGCATCTTTTTCCTTCGAATGAGGTCTTTCACGAGTAGCTCTCGAGTCTAACTGGCACTTGAGTGTTCGTTAAAAGCGTTTATACTGTCTTCAGAGAAAACTGTGTGGAAAATCTGCAGGATTGCCTGAGTGAGACTCCTCATCCTGAAGCGAAATTTTCTGAATCCCGACGAATAATATTGGAAAGTTTCATCATCTACTTGGTTCGTTTAAATCGACACTCAACACTGGAACTGACTGATGTCTGTGCAGATAAATTGGAAGGCTTTCGTCCCTAAGCTCGATGGCACGCTAAGGCTGATCGCTCATGTCGATAAACCCTTCAATGAGCTTTCAAACCAGTCTTTTGTTTGGTTGTCGTGACCGCGAGTGGAAAAGACCGACTCTTTCAAGGGGAAATACGGAAAACTCTTGGAGGGAAAACGTACATTGCTGGTGCTACTGTCTCGGATAGTCACGCCAGTCCATAGCCACCCCAACAAATTTTCTAAGAACGCATCAGCCAATACGTCTTTTTAGCATAGTTTCATGCAATAATTCTGAAAATTTTGTCGATGTTTTTTACAGAGAGATAGAAATAATCGCTAGCAGTCATCATGAAAAATCATTATGCGGCTAGTACCGAATTCGCGATTTTGAGGTGAAGGAAGAGACGACTTTCGGGGTTACCTCTAACTTGTTCTACAATTTTACTATGTCCAAGGTACATGCCCATTATTCAAATGATTCAAGTCGAGCGATACTAGTCGGAACGAGCACTGGTACAAGTATTTTGCGGAGAAGATACAAAAAATAATTTTTTTAATGTTTTTTTATATTTAAATACAGGAATAGATTATATAGTAGTCTCTCTTGTCAATTGTACCTCAGTTGGGCAAAACGACAAATTAAAATAAAACCTCTGAAATTCAGAAATGGGTGACCACCTACTGAGAAGGATAATGTTCCACCTATTGAGACCCAGTGGGAATATCAAAGATATTTGGTGCAGCACTCTACCGAATTGAGATCAAGTATCACTGAACCAACAATAAGTATGATGATCATGCATCGCTCAATCCCATTGACTGAATTTCTTTATTTGACGTAGAAGACGGACAGGTTGATAATTTGAACGAGAGGACGAATGAGGAGCTGTTTTTTCAAACTGAATGAAACTTTCGAGAGCAGAAGAAAAAGTTATGGATTATTGATCAGAACTTGTCATTTTAGTCTGCTCGAGAAAAAAAAAACTAAAGGGAGCCTAGTGAGAGTTATTGAGATGGAAACCTGTCGAAAAGTGACAGATGCTCACGAGCTCCAGCGGGAGGTTAGCGCCGGCTACCAATAACGGGATAGACGTACCTGTCCCCCATCCCCTCCTGTTGGCTCTTTTTCCATCAGATAATATTATACAATGTACACTCCCCCTCCACATCTCTTCTTCCCGACTAATCCACCAGGCAGCACCCTCACACCCGAAAGTCTCGCTTTCCACGTCAGTTTTATTTCGTTAAAATTTTCAACCGCGGATCCATTCGACCAAAACTTAAATCTTGAAAAAAATCCACTGCATCATTTTTTATAAAACTTTTCCCCTTTATTTCTTTTTTTCAATTTGGTGCACTCCCTCTCCGATCAGTATGCAAAAACCATATTCATAAACCAAAAAACGTGAACTCGCTCTCAACAGTTTGAAAGGAGTATGAATATTGAATGGTTCCTGGAAGAGGGGTCGCATTTTCGTAATGCGGCGTTGAAGGGCAACATTTCGATAGTTAATTTATATGATGAATTTTCCCGAGTCAGAGGAAGAATTCATTAATACACGCCTGATTAATTCAGGGAACCTACGCAGTCGCTGGTTGTCAAAAGAGAGAAAGAATTGCTTATTCAGGGTGGTTTTTTTTTTTTTTTTTTTACAAACACTTTCTCAATACCCAACAGAAATACACAGGGGTTGGTTATTCCTCGGACCAGGCGCATGGAGACTCATTTCTTCAACATGGGGGAAATGGGGAAACAGTGGGTGCGGCGGGTCCCAGACCTATTCCAATCAATTCAGGATCCAGAATTTAGTAGAAAATGATACCCCACACGCCCAGGTACCGGAAATCTCGAAAACGCATATTCAAAATGGGTAATATATACCCAATTTGACCCATAACTTCTTCCAGAGGGTGCCAATCGTTCCGGGACCCACTTCATTGAAATTAGCGTCCAAGATTTAGCGGAAAATGATACCCCACACGCCTAGGTTCCAGAAATCTCAAAAACACATATTCAAAATGGGTAATATATACCCAATTTGACCCATAACTTCTTCCAGAGGGTGCCGATCGTTTTGGGACCCATTTCATTGGATTCAGCGTCCAAAATTTAGTGGAAAATGACACCCTACTCGCCTAGATCGCCCAAAATCACGAAAATCCATTTTTCAAAAAACACATTTTGACCCCTACCCCGCCCAAATTTGGTCCGATCGGGCTGAAAAGCTTGGAGGACCGTCCTAGGCCGGGAACAGACCCCTGACCCAAATTTCAGATTTTTAGAAAATTTTCTACTACCAAAAACGGCGTGGACGGCGTACGGCGTACGGCGTACGGCGGACGGACATTGACCTTTTTTGATCAGGACATCATGAAACGTCCAGAAAAAAATTTTGAGCCGAATCGGAGAGGTTGACCATTTGCATGAAAACATAGGTTGATTATTCAAGGAATAACCAACCAAAACAGAAGGAATAGATTATGAAAACCGTATAACGGCCGAAGACGGACAGAATAAAATAGATTTTAGAGTGATTTTCCTCTCCTGAAATATAGCCTCCAGAGCTTCTCATGATTTCGAATGACGCTAGAGAAAAACAATTCTCCATCTTCTGGACAGTGCTTCATTTTCAATAAGAACCGCCTCCACAACCCCCTATGAATGGATCTGGGACAATTTTTTTGAAACTTTAATGTCTTCATAGACAAGGATTTGAGCGCGTGGTAAACCTAAAATCATATAAAAACACATTTGTTTGTACAAAACCAGTAAAATGAAGTCATTTTAAAATTCTAAAAAATAGGAACGGGCTCCAAGTGAGTGTTATAGGTGAGGTTATAGCCGTATTTCGAGGAAGCTTTGCTTTCACTTTCAAAACTGAAATTTGATTTGGAGTCTAGTAACGTTCACAATTTATTATTGTGATACTTAGAACATGACACTGATATCATCACGATGGGTGTCCCCAGTGCCATGTCCATAGGCAGTGTATTGTTCGCCGTTTCCTTTTTTACGGCCACAGTAACATGTTATATTATTTATAATACACTATATTTTGAGTACCTATATTTTCACTTTAATTAGAATCCAGAGTCCGGTCAAAACGATGGATTTGCCTTGCTCTGGGTAAATTGTAATGGATTGTCACTTTATGGTACGGTTTGTGGATGGTAAGGGCGACGAGTTTTACCAAATGGGTTTTCAAAAACAAACTTTCGGTTAATGTCATTTCGTCCTGAAAATACGACTTTTCTCGACAATATGACAATCTCTCTGACATCTCTCCTAATGTGCTGTCCTCACCCCTTCAGACTATCCTCGCCTTAACTTAGTTTTTGTATAAATAATACTGTCCTTTTTTCAGCCGATTGTCCCGGTATTGTTGGGACACAGCTTCGCAGGTACAATATTGTCATCGGGTTGCCATAGTAATACGTCCTGTCAGGACACATCCTCGTTGAGGGTCAGCTTATCCGAGACCTTATTATTTTTTCACACTCAACTAACGAAAAAATTGTTTGTCTACAAATCAAAATATACGCTCAGAGTAATTGAACATAGGGATATCAATGTCTAACCTTCATAAAAATTAGAAATAAACGGCAAACAGTTGAAAAGGTAGGTTAGCCACCTTTACTAAAATTTGCAAAAACGTACTTTTACAACAATAAAATTTGCAGATGATTCAGCTACCATTTATAGGTGTAGGATGCCAACGAAAGCTCTTGTTATGAACGTTATGAACATTCTTTTCCTTTTCCTACTCGTGTTTAACTAATAATTTCCAGTATGACACCTACCTAATTACAGTCTGATAATAAATCCGTTCTCAACGATAATAAATTCTCAATTATGATAAATTGATAGCATGCAGATACTTTAAATAGTCGATCAAGGGCAATCATAATTATTCTCAACTTTCATTTTAAAAAATTTGTTCTTCTTTTTTCTTTTGAGAAATTGTTTTAAGTCACATTTTTCCATGTAAACCAATGGGAGGTTTAATTCGAAAGGATATTGATTATTTTTCAAAGGTTTCAGTATCTTTGCGTGGAAGCATTGCTACCTTAAATGTAAATTAGGTTTAATATGCAGTTAAAGCTTGCAGCTTTTGCTCACATGGAAATAAATGTAGACAGTCGTAGTTACATCACAAATAAATATTATTTAATAGTGAGCATTCATTGATGCCTAGCGTGTTCAACCAACATTAGAACAGAAATACTAATTTACCACTTAAAGAGAAAAAGGGCAAACGGGAATAGCAAAATAAATATTGGAGTCTATTTGGGAAACTCACGGAGGGTGGACACTTTGGCACGTGTGTGGAATTGAATGAATAGTAAATTAGGAGTGAGAGAAATGCCTATCGGTAGGAAAACATTTTGTTGTATTGATCATCATAGCGGTCCAATTAATTGAGTCCTTTTGGATAGGTGTTAATTTTTTTTATTGTTTTGTTGAATCGAGTGAAAAATAAGTACTCGTTCAGTTTGGTCGATAGAAAGTAGCAAAACGAAGAGTGGAAGGAGAAAAGTTGACACAGACAAAGGGAGAGACAAAAAATACGGGTGGTCGAGTGGTGGGGGTAACGGGAAAACGTGGGGAAGGGTGAAAGGGCGGGGAAAATGGGGAAGAAGGGAGCAAACCTGAAAAGGGATAAAGGGAGGTTGTTTTTACCTCGGTAGCGATGGGGAGGTGGCCGGCGGTGGTTCCATCCCTCGACGGCGGCCCGACTGAAGGACTGCCGCCCCCACCATCGATTTGGAGGCGGTTTTTCTTGACGTCGACGCCGGCGCGCCCTGTCGCCTCAAATCCGTACTGGGGGGCGGGTTACTGCTCAGAGGCGGCAAAAACGTGTTGCGCTGCCGCCTTCGATCACTTATTGCCATTCGTTTTCGTTCAAGGTAATAAGCTCAAGGGAAATGATTAATAGATATGGTATAGAAACAGCATCCGGTTCAGAATAATTTACCCTAGCAGTAGTCTCAACGGGCAGTTCGCGTTTAGGACGCTTTCGGTCCTGCACGTGGGAAAATGCCCTGATAAAGCGCCAACGCGATTTGGACAGACGTAGCTGGCGATCGTAGCGTAGGATTGCGCTCGCGACGAAGAACAAAATGACTAGTGAAAGTAAACTTGGTTGTGAGTTACATACCTGCTAAAGTTGGCCAACCTGAAGTTCCTTCAGCAAATAGAAACACCGGCAACATCTCGAGGTTCTGTAGTCGTCAGAGGAAGGACTAAAATTACTGAATAAGGTGCAGAAGCAAATTTACGGGTGACTCGTGTTTCATCCCCTGGTTTATGAGCAATACTCTCTTCATTCGTTGCTGGTTTCGAATACCGTCAAGCCCTCGACAATACTCGTCATTAAATTTGTCATTAGCTGAGTAGTTCAGCAATTATTCTCATTATTATTCCCACTACCGTTTTTCAAAATCAAATTCACTCTGACCGGCCAATCTATGAGGGAAGAAGAAATCGGTGCTGCTGTACAGGCCGGCTGCAGCAACATATTCGAGAGGAGGAAACCTTCCAGATTTTCTAAAAATGCTAAGCAGGCGGTTTGTGACGAAAATTGGGCATTCACCCCACAGAACCTCCACGAGGTGTGTAGCAAGAAATCAAATGAAAAAGGTACAATTTTTATTTAGGGATTTTTATATAACACTCAATTTCGATCACCGCAATACCACGGTTGAAAGAGAACTCTCTTTTTCTACATGAGCCTTTAGAAAGGATAATAAAAAAGTAATTTACAGTCGGCAGAAAGAGTTTTATTCAATCAATGTTTTGAAAGTAAACAAGATTTTGTTAAAACCGATGGAACAAAAAACATAATATTGATATCTTATTACAAGAGAGAAGTTTTATATTTAGTTTTATAAAGTAATTATCGAAATCCGGCGCACCGTATGAAGGTCGGAAATAGTCAATGAGTAACATGATCATCGTGTAAAAGTCCGTGGAATACTATGTCGTTAAATGGCCCGTTGAATCAAAATATACAAATAATAACTCCTTAGCTAATTCGTAGGTAAATCAGAACTAATGGGCTCTTTTAAGCAAAGGAAAAGCAAAACCAAAAGCTTTAACTTCTGATTCATGCCTCCATGATCACGTCGGATCTATCCGAAGCCGCATCTTTCTTAGTTTTCTTTGGGGTTTTCACATCTTCTAGACGCTGTTCCAAATGTTGAAGTAGTGGTCGCTTCGATGATTCGAGTTCTTCAGGCAAAACCGAGCCAAGGAGTTGAATTTTCAGTTTCACTTCTTCGATTGACTTAAGACCTCGTTTTGTCTTCATTTTCGGCATCAAAATTGCCTGGAAACCCACAGAACAGATATAAATTATCAAGCATAACAAACAAGTTTAAACTTAACAAGAAAATCGTGTTTCTGACCTTAAAACCAACCCCATCATTCTTACCCGGAGGCCATAGGAACCACATTTATGAGCTATTGAATCGTATAGCGAAGTTCTACTAGTAATGATCTCATTAATCGCAGATTCAGTGATTAATACTTCTTGTGAATAATTAGGATTGAATATAAACACACACAAATAGTGTGTTTACAAGTCTAAGAGCGTTGTTTTCAGAAATTTTTTCAGAACCTGAGCCCAATTTCGAGTACTAACCTCAGTGTAGTGGATGAAATTGGTGATAATGTGCCCGAAACACGGAAGGTTTTCCATCATCGCGGGAACTTGAAGGAGCACCAACAACGAGTCGACGAGAACGCCAAAGGTGAAAAGAGTTTGTTCAAAATCGGATAAGAGCCCTCCTCCAATGAGCTCCCATTCTTTCATTGTCAACGACGGTAAAATCTGAATGAAAATGAAGGGTGAGATGAAATGAAATGAAAATCGATGTTTGAACTAAACACTGTCCTGGATCCTTCCGAATCACTTACTTTGAGTGTTGACGTGACAAGAGTGCTGCGTTCGTATGGTTGCAGAAGCGTCAGGACGTTTCCATGGCCGAGACCTCGCCAAGACCAAAATAAACTTTTATCCTCTTGGAAGGGCTCATCGGTGGTGCCGGGGCACAAGACAGGCCGAAGGTGCAAGGCCGTTAGCGGAGGTGACTTTTCCGCCAAGCTCTTCAACCACTTGATGTCATTACCTAAACCAAAAGTCGGTCTTATGGCTTCAGATTTCTCATGAATGGGGACATCTATAATTGTGCAATTATTCTCAAATGGTCTTGAATATACGTCGCTTCTGGGGAAAATATTGTCTTTGAGGTCAATCGCTTCAGCGCCAAAAAGTTAACGGAATTTTACAAACTCATTCTTTACCCATACCCAGCCACCTTCTCGTACGATTGAACTGAAAACGACATGGGCACAAGTTGGGCCCGACTCGAGTCTCATGTGCAAAATCCTAGATTTATTGGAGCACTTGGGATACCCTTTTCAGCTCGGATATCGAACGTACATTTCGGATTTTGGATCTGCACACTTTGAAATGTGAACATTTGAAATTTTCGTATTTACAAATAAAACTACCTATGTATTATTCCAATACAAGGAGAAGAAACGGATATTACTTCCTGAATTACATCCTGGGGTATACCCAGATCAAATTTTCACTGTAACATATAATGATCAAATGGAGTATACTTACTCATTTCATTTCTTTCAATAGCAGACATAACGTGTTGTAACAGTTCTATGCACATTGTAGAAATTTCAACCTGATTCGATGAGAAATCCTTGATTCTAGGGCGGCACCTGTTGAGTATTTTAATCAATAACGCGATGTAATGAACCGTTTTTGGCTCACAGTAAGGCTCCAAAACCTGCAAGAAGCAAAGCAAATAGAGAATCGTGGAAGGGAATAAGATTGGCTCGATTGGAGGGCTTAGGACGGTACTTACATAGACGATTTTCAAATAAAATAGGATGTCGTCTGTACGTGAAGATGACACGGCAGGTTCAAGGGAAGGCATAACGTGACCGAACAGGAGGGATTCCGCTGAAAGTATTTTCATCCCGCAAGAAAGATCCAACTGAGAAATGAAATGTGATTAGAAATCAAACAGGAGAGGATTGCTTGATAGACAACGTAGTGTTACTAACCAGATGGAGGAAATCCTCTATGGACTTGTTAGTACGCGACACTTTGATTGAGTGCATCAAAGTCAGTACATGTCCTAAGTACAGAGACAAATTAGTGTGTGGAGTCACAATGTCTACCGAAGGAGCGATGTACTTCACGAGGTCGAGGATCAAAGGGGCTTTGTGGCAGAAGGCGAGTGACTCGTTGAAGGCCCGTTTGACCAGCGATTCGCAATCTTCCAAAGCCAACCAAACCATTTCAGTGTAAATCTGGGGGCGAATAAGGACAATTGAAATCGACAAAATGTATGATATGTACTTGAAAAAAAAAAAAAACTGTTGACCTACGTCATCTTTATTTTCATCGTCATCTATGAGCTTGTTGAACAGAAGAGTTGTTCTCTGAATAAACGTCTCCGATAAAAGAGGTGTTATCAACCCGAAACGTTTGACGAACTGCGACAAGACTTCCAGTTGCCCTTCTGAGCTCTGAGCTCTTAAGCATGTTTTGAGAGTTTTTCTGATGATGGTAAGTTCCTCCTCAGGAATGTCGTGGTTTGTGAGGAATTTGACTGCGCTATCGAGTAGGATAATCATTGTTTCGGCGTCGACCAAACGAGCATTTTCTGACACCACCTGAAAACACAAAAATTCCATCAAGTCGAGGCAGAAAGACAGATTTTTTTACACATTTTCTAGAGTTTAGTTATTACCCGCCTATATTTTTGGAAGACCCGAGAGAACTTATGACCATTTTATTCAACAACATAGGTGCAGAAAATATTTTAAAACCATCCCAAAGCAGTTCAGAGTAGCGATAAGAAGCACCACAAACTCTCATCAGTGTAGTCTAGAAACGTTAGAAGATTTGTCTTTGGCATTTTTTAAAAAGTGATTTCATGTAACGGACATTACGGATGTAATGGACTACTTCCCTTAGCCTAACAGATTCTTAAAGAGAGACCACGCATTGAATTATCCATCAAAAGTAGTATTACAGTGGTTAACCTTCATGGATTGAAAATTACAATATCCTTTGACCAGCATGGTTTAGATGAAACAAATATTATAATCACAGGGGTTGGTTATTCCTCGAACCTGGCGCAAGGACTGATTTCTTCAACAAGGGGAAAATGGGGGAAACAGTGGGTGTGGCGGGTCCCGGACCCATTCCAATCGATTCAGGGTCCAAAATTTAGTGGAAAATGATACCCCACACGCCTAGGTACCAGAAATCTCGAAAACACACACGGGTAGATAGGTACCCATTTTGACCCATAACCTCATCCAGAGGGCGCCAACCGTTCCAGGACCCATTTCATCGAATTCAGCGTCTAAAATTTAGTGGAAAATGATATCCCACTCGCCTAAATAACCAAATATCTCGAAAATCCGTTTTTCAAAAAACACATTTTGACTCCTACCCCGCCCAAATTTGGTCCGATCGGGTTGAAAAGTTTTGAGGACCAACTAAAGCCGGAATCGGGTCTCTGACTAAAATTTCAGATTTTTAGAAATTTTTCTACTACCCAAAACGGCACGGACGGCGTACGGCGGACGGACATTTGCTAATTTTGGACACCTTGAAACGTCTAGAAAAAATTGTTGGGCCGAATCGGAGAGACTTTTTGCATGAAAACAGGTTGATTATTCAGGGAATAACCAACCAAAAATTGACACAACCAGTTTACCTTCATGTGAGGAGCACTTTCGAAAATCCCACGGTTGATGAGACCCCTGAGCCATTTGGCTTGAGTTTTCTTCGGATTGCACAGGTTCATCAGAATTGTGTCCGTGTCAGCCTGAGCGATTTCGTCTTCTTCAGTCACGGGTTTCAACTCAATTGCGACGAGTCGTTTTTCCAAAGCAGCAGTCCCCGCGACAGCGTTGTGGAGTTCGGCAGCAGACGTGATAGCTTGTCGAGTTTTGTAGGCAGACTCACGAACACACATTTGAAGTGTTTTTTCGACAGAATCCTCCATGATACTGACCTGGGAAAGCATAGACGTGCAAGTATGATAACTAGGAGTACTGAGAATGCTTGAAGGGTAGGTACATGATAACTTGAGTCCAACTCGTGGGAATTTTCTTTTCGGGAGAAATAACTCACCTCCATCCACGACATGTACGTATCAATAGTGACCTCCTCGGATACCGCCAGACATTTATTAGCGATGATTCCGAGACACAGCTTCCCACGACAGGATGAATACGTAACTTGCGGCCAAACCGCATAATCGTAATTGCACGAATGAGCATACAAATCGTCATCAGGCACGTTCCATTTTTTAATTTTCTCTATGCAGAATCGCACCAGCTCGATAAGCATACGGTAAACGTAGCCTCGATATTGCTGTTTCGCCTCAGTCGAGCAGTCCATCTCATTTATAATGTCGTCAAAATTAAATTTAGAAATCGCCGTGAACAGCTTGACAAATTCCGTTACTTTTTCTTTGCAGTTTTCTTGCAAATACATGATTTTGTGAAATATATTGCTCAGTAGGCAATAAATAAAAGGGACAGCGGATTTTGAGTCTAAGACCTTCAAATCAGCTTCCAACGAAGTTAGTATCTCGCGAACGAGAAATTCGGGAAAATGTAAAATCACTTCCCCCAAATGCGCGTGCCATCCCAAGTTTGAGACCAGCTTGAAGTATAAGTACGGGCTCATTTGCGGTAAAACATTGAGTATGTGGCAGAAGTTTTTTTCTTCTTCGAAGTAAGCGATGTGGTCCCATTTTGTGTTGAGCAGAAGGAGCAGGTGCGCCTTTCGAGTCTCCTCGTGGTCGAGGCCAATCCCCTTTGCCAGGCTCTGCAGATTTTGTACGATCTTATCTATCTCGTCTACATGATCTGTGAATAAGATTAACACAACAGATCATCCAGCGGTACTGCGGTTATCATTTTTACATTTAAAGACAATGATCGAGCATCAAATACATTTCATCATTTCGTCCGAGCACTTAACCTGATCGTAAAATGTGAACTTACCTCGGTCTATATCCACCAATTTGACGGTGAAAGATTTTTCCAAACTGCGTAAACATCCCTGAATCATGGCACAAACGTAATTGAATTCCATCCTAGAGCAAAAACCAGATTTGAAATGGTTGAGATCTCCTCAGACAAGAATCAGACAATGGAGTACGTGCCAAGAATTATCGACCAACTTGGAAAAAACCACTTGTTGTACGTTTAAAATTCAAAATTTAGCACCGGATTAAGACAAAAGACGCTAGCGCTAATTGTAGCAGGGCAAAATAAAATTGCGCCCAAGTTGAATGTTGAATTTACAGAAGTATTCAAGTATGAACTTCTTTATTTACGCCTGACTAACAATGCTGGCTGACACAAATGGTAACGACATCATCGGTACCTTCCCTACTTTTGCAAAGTCTAAAAAATAGATTTTGATTTTATTTGAATGATTGAATACAAATCAAGGGGAGGAATTTAAATTCTCTATAATCATAAACTTTTTTAAAATCGCATGGACCTCATGTTGCTTGTTTCAGACACTGTTTTGGATGATAACAGAGTTGCGAACCAGACGTGAAGTTGAAGTCGAAGCTATGTGAGAAGGGCTTTGATACATCATCATCATTAAAGAATCGATACTGGTAATGATCGATTAGCAATGTTAAGCTATTGTTTAGTGAAGGTAGTAAATTAGGGTTTTCTCAAAGCTCAAATTTTAAACCTAGTTAAAGTGAACCGACCCCAAATTTGATAGAGCATTAAAAAAATTGGAAAAACAATTGTTAAATGAATCTCATGGCTCGATAATTTCATTAAAGTATCGATGTTTTCAATATATCGATGCAACAGTCACAGTCACAGTTCCAGATCCGTCTTTTGTGTTGATCTTGAGGTGTGTTTTGCATCTGGTTATAGTGCATCTGGTTATCTTACTATTTGGTAAGTAGATAGTTTCTCTCAGATTTCATTACGTCGTATTTACTTTTTTTTTTTTTTTTTTTGCATATTTTCACTATCAGCGATTGTGTTGTTTGGTGTAACGAGAGCTCCCAATAAGAGAGACTCCACTCGGTAAGTTGGTTCAGGTTTGTTTGTAAGCCGCTTGCGAAATCAACTTAACTGCCGCTGATCTAACATATTTTTGTATATTGTAATATCAACATTTTAAAAAATTTACATGGTGATTCAGAAATTTTTTGGAAATTTCACTAGGAAACTTCCCTTATATATTTGTCGTGTATTAGTTTGCTAGCAGTTGTGTAGTTTTGTGTTATGTCGATGTTCTAGTTTCATTCGATTCACCAATTGAAGATGTCAAACGAAGAGTGGCGAACTCATCAGTTTCGCCAAAGTGTCGTCCAAAAAATGTGAGTTTATTTCCCGGCTGTCAGTTATGTCACAATGAAGGTGTACTATGATGTACCCAAGCTAGCTTATAGTCTACTATAACCGCTAATTGTTTACGTTTCAGAGACGAGGCGATACAACGTTCAGGGATGGCGACGGCTAAAAAAGGAAGTGAAATGGAAACACACGTTTATCAGAAGGCCAAGTCCAAAGTATGACCACTGAACAAGACAACTTGCCTCGAGTCGTACCCAGTATTTCAACTCTAATCACTTTGTTTATCATATTTCTGTTGTTGCAGGAAGAATACCTCAGTTTCGTTGCCCGGCTGATCTTGCACGTGAGAGAATTGAGTAAGTGTGAATTTATTTTTCAGACGGTAAAATGAAGGCAGGTATACGATAAGCAAACACGGAAGATAACTGCCTTTCATACCGCGAACGAGCGCTACGATTGATACGGGTTCAAAAGCGAAAAGAAAATATAAAAATAAAAAAATATTGATAGCTCTTGACGCGGATCTCATCAGAAAAGATCAACTTTTACCCACGGTTAGGTACAAATCCCGTTCGTGATATCAGGTTGATCATCTCCTCGTTGGGAATTGAGTCATGCAGCTCTGAAAGTATCAGGGCAATATTATGTATTCAGGTTGGTTAAAAGGCACCGTGTTTTTGCATACCAGGCTCATGGCTAAACACAAGTATAGGGACCACTGTCACATAATCAACTGATAGCAATGATATCGGGCATACGGTGACTATCGATACTATCGATACAATTTGAATGCCTTTCATTTTGTTATTACTTACGTAACATTGTTCCAATAATTTTAATTTATCATTTATTTTTATTTTATTTTCATTATTTATTTATTTGTTTTTAAGTTTATTTCAATTTAGTGTTTTCTCTCATTTTTATAAAAACAATATGGCGGACAGGGATATAATATTTCGCGTATATCGATAGTGCGCTCCACAGAGCACTTATCGGTGACAACGGTCCCTATTCTTGGGTTTTACCCAGGCTTATATATACGGATATCAATGGAAATCACAATCTTCAATACCTGGAT
The DNA here is from genome assembly GCA_019603395.1 of Cyrtorhinus lividipennis. Classification (NCBI taxonomy): domain Eukaryota; kingdom Metazoa; phylum Arthropoda; class Insecta; order Hemiptera; family Miridae; genus Cyrtorhinus; species Cyrtorhinus lividipennis. Next base: position 20,908,409 of record CM034001.1, on the reverse strand, counting down.
AGTCTTTGTTTGATTTGTTTTCAAGTGTTGTGTGGCAATAATTGGAGCATTCTTGTTCGCTAATTATTCTCAAACAAACTAACCTAACAGAATTGTAGGTTTTCCCCTCCAAGTTTCTTCTGACTAATCCGTCGCTAACCATATAACCTTCCCTCCCTACGCCTAACCAAACTAACCTAAGTTTCCCTCAATAACAGTTAACATCCGAATTCGACTTAATGTGACCACGTTCTCACCTGTAATTTGTCTACTCCCTCATTAACTTTGTGTTCGTTGCATTCAGACACTAAGAAAGGAGGCATGATGAGCGGTAATACTGGGCCCAACATGCAAGACCCGATTAACGCCCTTCAGAATCTCGCTCGCACAGGTACGTTGTTCATCTCCGAGTGCTGAGGACTTTTTGTTCTTAGGTTTGGGCTCTCCATGTGGGATTGATGGAGGTTTTAGCGCTTCACTTTTATTAGTCCATTATTAGAATTTCTTCACTTTACTTTTTGATAGAAAGCACCCCACTTTTGGTCTCTGTGCATGATAATTCTGTGCACTGAAGATTTGTTTTTCCTTGTATTGCACGAGTGTGACCCTCACGCTTTACTCGATGCACTTTTTACAAATTAGACACGTCTGTGATTGGGTTGAGGCTGTTGATATTTTCCAGTAATTCCCCCTTGGGGATGCGGCCGAGGTTTTGTTTTCTTAACGGCCGAAGCAGTGATGGGTTAATTACTTATATAAATTTTAAATGAAGACAACTCTTAGATGCTAGTAGTTGAACTTGACAAAATATACTGTAGAAACGTGATTTTATTTACTTCAGTGGAATCAATGATCTTGTGGGTTTGCATTATCCCCTGATGGCTGACGTCGTCGTTGGCCGTTGTCAAAATGACTACAGCCGTGATTAATCAGTAGGGCATGTATTCGGGGGCATTATTAAACAGAAGTAGCTCAGACCATGCCTGCAGGTAAAATCTGCAGAAGGTTCAGAAGTGTTGCTGCCGATATGTCGGGCACCACAGATGGTGTCATGCCAGTTGACATCTCACCAGTTTGTCACTTTTAAAAATTTGATATCCCACTCTCCAGCACTCAGAGATAAACAAGTAGCATCGCCTCGCACTGCCTTCCTTTCTATGCACTACTTCAGCTCATGTTGATTTCATTTGGTTTTGGCAGTTATTATTGTTGACAACTCGCTTTCTCTTCTTTCCACGTATTTTGTGATTCGATTACTCTTTGAAGGTTTTGTGCTTTAGTTTTAGAAAAGTTAATTGTTGTTTTTGTCTAGGACCGGGTTTCAGAACGGTGTTTGGCTTGGTTTTGGCTCGCTCACTCAGACAATTCATTAAACCACACGTTCCTTGAACTCAGAGTGACTTTTCTAGCAAGTTCCAGTTCACCCGAAATCGGTCGGATAAAACAACAGTGATTCTCGTTCATTGTTACTACTTACACCCTTTCCTTGAAGAAAACTTACTTGAGTCCATTACTACAAGCCATGTGAATTACTTCGAGCACTGAGTACTTTTCTTTACTATTTGCCCTGAGTAATGAATTAAAAATTGAGTATTTTAGCTCGACCATGAAAAATAGTAACGTGTAGACTTTTGCAGCCCCCTTCCTGGCAAGATGCATGTGCGCATGTCGTTGGTAGACACTTTCTTCACGATCTTATCTTCTAACATTATCAATACATCCAGTTCTGCATGCAGTAGTAAACTCAGATTCCAGCTACAATTGTGTCTGTGATAGACCCACGATTTTTCCATTCCTAAGTCAGTCTCGTTCTGATCTATAACCACGTTGTGTCTTTGAACGACTGCTGTTTGGTGGGGAGTACCAGAACTCTCTCAAACGGTAATATAATTAGTACACAGGTAGAGCGCTGTTAGTAATGCGACGTGTCATATGCCTCACAATTAGCACATTTATTTAACCCGTGCACTAACGGTGCTCTTCAAAGATGAACGGATTTCGTCACGTTTTGTCAAGCTCTCCACCATGTCACGATTTCATTTCCCAGGTTCTGGCAACCAGATGATGGGTGGGGGACTGCAGCCTCCTCCTCAGCAGCCGGGTCCTAGTAAGTGACGATACTGATACAGTGCTTTGTGGGAATCACTTGTTGCAACTTGGTCTCGTTGCTGGAAGAGTATTGCACACACGTAAAACTTGAGCGTAATTACATTCTGTTCCTTGATGTTTCAGTGATCCAATGTGTCAACCCACGACCTGTGTTGTCTAATAAACTACAACCTCCGGTCCCGGTTAGTGTTGCTGTGTTGTAAGTGGTAGATGGTTCAGTGATTTCATTTTCGGGTTTATCATCTGCAAAATGTTTTCCAGGGTGGACAGCTGATGATGGGTGGCATGGGAGGACCGCAAATGGTTGGGCAGCCCATGGCTGGACCACAAATGGGAGGTCCGCCTCAAGGAATGGGTGGCCCCCCACAGATGGGCCCAATGGTAGGAGTTGGTTCGCCTCTCTCTGCTGCTATTGGAGGTACGAGGTTCACATGTTCCCGCCAATTTTATTGAGTGTTTTTAGGCGAATTTGTTTGTTTCATATCGATCTAATCTAGCTTTTTCGGCAGGAGGCGTAATGACGCAAAGGAAACCAGATGGGACGTTGGCGCCAGGCCCTGGTGGTGCCTTTGTGGGTCCGCGGGCCGTGGCACCGGGTCAATACCTGCGCCGAAGTCCCACTCCTCCAACGGCTTCGCCCGTCCAACCAATGCAGCAACCTGGGTGAGAACTGCTTTGGATTCAGATTTCTACTTGTCCAGTTTCATCCCCTCTGTACCTTGTCGTATTGAACTCTTCTCTCAATTATGTTCCCTACCAGTTCTGGAATGGTGCCGTCACCAGCTCTGGTCCCTTCTCCCAACAATCCAGCAATGGGGAACCCGGCTTCCATTCGGAACATCGGAATGGCACCGTCACCATCATCTGGATGTTTGAACACCCCAGGACAGCCCGGCGCCTCCCCGTGTAATCTCCAGGAAGATGTTGCCTACCGAGAGAAAATCAAACAACTCTCCAAATACATCGAACCGCTCAGGAAAATGATTTCACGCGTTGGATCTGAAGGACCGTCAAGTAAGAAGTTACTTATCAATTTATTGTCCAGTGTAATGACAATCAAGGGTTCTCAAAATGGGATTGTATTTTTTCTCCTCTACAGATGTGGACAAAATGAGTAAAATGAAGACACTCTTGGATATTTTGACCAATCCCAACAAGAGAATGCCGCTTGAAACCCTCCTGAAATGCGAAGTCGTTCTCGAAAAAGTTGATCTGAAAAGGGTAAGACTTTTCTTTGCGCCTATTCCTTGGATCAAAAGACAGTGGTACTTCCCTGCACCACCCTAAAAAAGGGTCGGTCCATACTATCTATCATATGATGGGAGTCTTGAAAAAAGCGGCGCAGCTTTGAAACATGAGGTTTATTCCTTTCTGTGTGGCCGTCTATTTTATTAGCAGAGGGATAGTGTTGAGCCTGTCGCAAAGACAAGCCAGAAGAGTAGAATCGGTCTCCCATAATTGTTGCTTGAGGCCTATTTGGGTACATGGCTCTCTGTATTCTTCCTATCAAATGATTTCCTGCAGTACCGAGCCTGACAAGCTTGTACCTGGATGATACTTACGACCTCCTCTTGGTTCATGCTGGGTCGAACAGGGAACCGTTGTTTTAACTTAAGTTGTACTGTTACTGCAAGCTCCAACGACTGATTGTCATTTTTACAATTTCTAGCCGACCTTTGGCGTGAGTAGACGCGAATGGTCGACAAAGTTGTTTCTTTTACCACAACAAACTGTAGACCTTTGTAAGCTGCCTCTTTTGCTTCGTTTCTTATTCGTTGCCCGGCTGCGCAGTCCGCAGCGATTGGGTCACCCGGCATGTCTTGTTTTACCTAGATCAGGGCCGTTCGCTAACATTCAGTTATGGTTCTTTTTTAGGGTGGAGAACCAGTCAGGGAACAGCACCCACTGATCGAAGCCCTCAAAACCCACCTTCAGTCCGCCGTGTTGAATCACAGTCTTCAGCGTACGTTCGGTCCTTGCATAGAGGCCCTTTTTGGCTCCGACATTCGGTAAGTCAGTGACCAATATTTCTTTCATATTGAGCCGCCATTGAGTGTTGAGCGCTTTTCGTTGTATGACGATTGACGAATTCTTCAAAGCACTTTTGAGCCATTTTCATATCCCTAAACCATATTTAATTGTCGTGTGTTTTAGTAATGTACCTCCTCCATTGAAGAGGAAGAGAACCGAAGAACCTGCTGATGACATTCCCGAAGTGCTCCAAGGTGAAATCGCCCGACTCGACCAAAGGTTTAAGGTGCTTATATTTCGCTTGCTTATATTATAAATATATCTGAGGTATTGTCCAATGACTGACGCTGTTCCAACTTAAGAGGAATTAAGCCTTCAACGAAATTACCTCTTCTAGGTGAGCTTGGATCCAAGCGGAGGTGGTGGCGGCACTGTGCAGTTGATCTGCTGGCTCGATGATAAGCATTTGCCTTGTGTCCCGCCTGTGTCCGTGTCAGTCCCTGAGGACTACCCTGCCACGCCTCCCAAATGCCACTTGGCGGCCCACGAGCACTCGGCTACTACGTTTTTGGCCACGGTAAGCAAATAACGCGTATCGTTTTTTCCCCCCTTTGAGTTCGATAATCGGTCTGATACCTACATGAATCGACTCTAAAATTTCGCTACATTTGATACCTTGCACGCCTCTGTACGCGAGTTTTTCAAAAATCCATTTTTCACCCCCTACTCGGCCACATTTGCAGCAGGCCGAAACGTTTATTTTCGCACCGAATTACTCATTTATTCGCTATCCCGTTTCCAGGTTGAAGCCGCGTTGTCTTCTCGGATCAGCAAGCTTCCAGCGAAATTCACGGTGTCTCAACTGCTCGACACTTGGGAAATGGCAGTCCGACAAGCGTGCGCTCCTCCTGCAGACACTTCCAGCAGCACACGGGCTGCTGTCATTCCAGCTCAGGTACGCCATGCGTTTCCTAATGTAACTGTTCGTATTTCTCTTCCTTTGTCGTTATTTCAACTGGTGGATGTCTTCTTCTTGCAGACCGTGAGTCTACCCATCCCTGCCGCTGTCCCGTCAAAGGCCACGTGACAGCCTGCGACGCCGTCTCCTCCGACGCTCGAACCTGAAGGCCTCACTCCTTCACTTCCGCCTCCTAATGTTGGAACAACTGCGTAGGCTTCGTATTTCAAATGGGTTGAGATGGCCATATATTTCAGGCTCGCAAGGATTACGAGGTCTTCTCTTCTATGAAATATGTAGCGTTCTGGAGAAGGGTGGGGCTTGTAAGGAGATTTTTATAGAGCGCTCAACCAGCACATGTACACAATATCTTAGATATCAATCAGATTAATAACCAAGGTACACAGCCTTGGACCCTGATTAGAGGCAGCTTTTGGTTGCTCTGCTGATTTACGTATTCCTTTTTTGCTTATCCCTGATGAAATGTTGTCAAGATGTTCCCTAAAGCTTTTATCGTGCACTGTCTTACATTTGTGGCTTGAAACCCAAAATTATGAAAGGGTTTTTGTGTGAATATATTCTTACTGTACTGTGGATGATATTTCTATTCAATTATTACAAAACATAAACGAATTATGAAAACCGTACAAATCAGTTTCTTTTTCCCTCTGGTTCCATATTGGGTATATTTCTCAATATCTTTTAAGAGGTCACTAAAAGTATTGTGACATTCAATGAAGAGAAAATGAAATTCGGTAATTTCCCTAAAATATAGCCGTATCACCGTCGTCAATAGTCCCAAGCCATCGCCGGATAAATAAATAGCTGATTGTTGCGGTATCTGAAACAAGAAATTCCAATCGGTTAGAAATTTTTAGAAAATCAAATTGGTTTGACGCTTGTTTCATGCACAAACGCGCATGTTCACTTCTGAGGCACCAACCTGGCGTATTTCTCGACCTGATCTGAGGTGATGCAGGATCCCAGTGAGTCGTATCGTTTGTTGACGTATTTTTCATAGATGTCCATAGAAGCTGGGCTAACTCTGGGCACGTCGACCTGCAATTAGTCGAAACAAAATGTGGAACTAAGATTCGGCTTATCAAAAACCGCGGAACGGTCGGCAGGATGTCTAAATGGCGGATGTTCGGTTCATTGAGTAAAACTCACTTGTCTGGTGTCCTGATTTCCTTTAGGTTTCGTAAGCAATTTGGACAGCTCGATGGATTTTCCCTTCTTTTGAGCAGCCTGCATCCCAATAACCACGTAGCTGCAACAGAGTTCTTTTACCGTGAAAAAATTGGAATCGAATCCACCTTCAGAACGCCGATGTGCCTTCGGCTCATGGAAGGGGAGGATTCAGTAAAAAAAAAATTGACATCAAAATGTAGGGGCAGTACAAATTTCGAGCGATCAGTAATATTACGTCAAGAACTAAATGCCTCAAAGTACACCTCTCCAGCGAGTACAAATCCAAGACCTCAGCGTCTGGTGGCTCTCTTGACAGGTCGGCTTATGTTACTCTTCTTACTACTATTACTGCAGCTGCTGCTAATTTTTCTCCAGATGAGCTGATATGAGGTACGTGATGTGCAGGTAAAAAACTCGAATGTTGAACGCCCCTCAACAGGCGTGGTCCTGACAATGGCTTACCGTTTGTACAAATGTGTATCTTTAGGAGAAGGTCGTCGTAACTCAACGATAGGTGGCGCCACTTTCCAAGGCGCCAGAGGGACGTCAGCTGCGCTTTGCCTTGCTGGGGATGAACATTCTGTTTTGATATCTTCTTCGTCACTCTCTTGCGAAGAGCTGGAACGAATTTCAGAATTAACGAATATGTTGGTGAACGTCATCTGATTCTTTTGCTTGACAGCGAACCGACCTGTCACTGCTGGTGTTGCTGCTCGTGGAGCTGGATCCATATGGACCGTTGCGTCCAGTTTTCACTTCCTCTCGCCCTCTTCCAACCCTGACTGTGAAGGGGTTAAAGTCCGTTATGTTGTGCGGTGCATAATCCCTGAAATCGTCCAGATATGAGTATCGAGTGAAGCAGGTGCTGCACACTGGTGCTCCAAACATAGCGTATATCCAGGATGGTGGACTGCTCAAACTGGTTCCTTGGTCCTATATCATCAGGGTTCCAGTTTGCCCGTCTGCTACCAACAGAGATCACCCTCTTTCAAGAACTCACCTGATTATGGATAGGTAGGTGTATTCATGAGGTCGGTGGAAATCCGAATACACGTCAACCGGAGAATGCTCGGCGAGTTCAGCGACTGAAGCGTCACGGCAACGCACTGCGCGCGACAGATGGTCCACTTCTTCCTTGCCCCACCACTGCGTCATAGGTAACCTGCAAAATGCAACAGAATAACTCAGTAGGGAAATTATCTTCACGAGGCCCACATCAGCGGACGATTGAGTAGCACATACCTCTCTTTTGAGTGTTTGAGATCGCCTTTTTCTCGAGGGATCTTGGTGGGTGTGGGATTGTGTAGGTAGAAGTCAGAAGTAGTTTCCCAAATGGGAACATCACTCTCATACGGCTTAAAAAGCCCCAGAAACAAATTTATAGCATGTTGTTTCTCAGCGTCTGAAATGAGAATATGAAACCATGCTCTTTGAAAGTGCCCCATAGGAGACTAGTGATGTCTAGGTCTAAGAAGAAGTGTCAGATGTCGACAACACGTGATAGATTTCTGGCAAAACCTGATTCTGGTGATCAAATAAAATTTCAATTTCCTCCAGGACTTGTGACTTTATAAATTAGTTGCGCCACAGGGTGCTGTAATATTCAAAATCGAACCTGAAAATGTGTTGCTGTAGTACCGACTAAGAGTTTGCATTATGTCGTTCCCCTGAGAGCTCCATGGAGCGGTTTTTCGATACGTTTTGATTCTGTGGACGAGCTGAGAGCCACCATACTGTAACGCCAACGTGTCGCCGTGATCTTCGTAGAGGACTTCCAAGAGGCGGGTGCAGTCGCAGTCGAAATCCAATTGACCTTCGCCGAACAAGCCGAGTTTGTTAAGCTGAAAGAAAATGAATTCATTTGAAGTACAGTGAACTCTTTTAGTACTTTAACAACGTCTGACACGAGCTGGAATCCAAGAGCAGGAACTTGGCTCTGCTCTGTACAAGAGAGACTCACCTGAAGAGCCAGCGCGTACTTTCCCAACGCGAATTGAGCCGTGTTTGTCCTGTCAAGACAGTCGACGCAATTGACACGTATGACTCCAGTTTGTTGAGTCTCCACATCTTTGCCACGTAAGTAAACTCCAGTTTTAGCGATTGCGGATTCCGCTATTTTAGCTAGTCGACCCAACACGTTCGCTTTGCTTCTGGAATTCGAGAGAGAATGCCAAATTACTTTTCAAATCAAATCAAATATTCATTTATTGGCAACAACATAAAATTTACTACAAACCAAAAGGGAACAAAAAAGATAAAATTATATAAATTTGAAAATTTAACATAACTCAAATAAATACCGTTGCTCACCGAAGAATAACTTTAAAAAAACTTGTGCTCGTCAGCGAATTATTCCTCAGCGGAGTTCAGGAAATCAGAAAAAATGCAAAGCACAAAATGGTGAACTATGTGCCAATATGGAAGAATAAACATAACTATCTAATGAACCAAAAAAATTATAAAATAGAGATTATAAAAAGAAAAAGAAAGGAAAAATCATCCTGAAAGCCAGTGAGCTATAAGTTAGAGCTCAATTTTTTCTTAAAAGAACCCAAGCTGTCAAATAGAAAAACATTAATACAGATATTCATACAGAAATTTAAGAGCTTTGACGTATGAATTTCTTTTGTAGAATTCAGAGTTAGCTCTTGGCAAAATTATACCAGACGAAGTAAAACTTCGACTGCTAGAAGCAACTGAAACATGCTCACTTTTGATCCCAGAACGAAATAAATGTATGCATGATTGAACTAAAAATATTTGAGTGATGTTTTTTAAATCGAGTTGTTCATATAGATGGGACGTTGGGTACCTTTTAGCTTCTAACTTCTCTAAGATAAAACCTGGCTCCAGGCAAGAACCTCTTGTGCGCTTGGGAATCACTCCTGAGAAGTAACTGTTTATTATACATACTAATTATTTTTAAATTTGAGAGACTATTATGTTATGTTATTTTTATCAAGCTGTTACATCGAATCGGAAACGCATTTCTAGGGGCCTTCAATATTTATTTGTAGATCCGCTGCAAATTACTAGACAATGGCTCATTATTCTAGGTGGATGTGTACTACCATTTGAACCGTTGGTTTAAAATGCGATCGATTCAGCGTATAAAATTTACTAAAAATGATACTCCGTATGCCAAGGTCCCCATAAAAATCAACCCCATGGTCAACTCTGGCAGTATAGAAAATTACTCAACCGTCCTCCAACTTCCCTTTCCCACCTAGCGAATATTTTTCGATCCCCTAATCCAATTACTACAAGTGAGGCACATGACTTAGTACATACCGTTCTTCAACAAAAAATACCTGTTCATTTATTTATTTGACAACATTTTACTGCCAAAACGGCACTTTTTGAGGCGGAAGTCGTTCTTTTTTTAAACCTTTCAAGAACATGGTTCACTTATCTGGTAGAGGTCTGGGATTTAAACTCACCCCTTGTTCTTCCTCGCCATGTCGAACGGGACATAAATGATGTTGTGAGCTGGAGCGAGGAATTGATTGAGATATTTAATGTCGCTGATGTACTGCTCGCTCAGGGTTGACTCATGTTTCTTCTTCTCCCGCTGTTTGACCAGGTTCACAACGACTATAGGAGTTCCGTAACGATCTATCAACCCTCTAAAATGCCTGCCTGTGGATGGAAAGGTAATGAGCACGTATTCACGCAAACAACTTTCCGGAGTTAGCAACGCTCAATTTTACCATTGACCTGGAGTTTGCACGAAGGGGTCGGCCAGATCGTAGGTAATGGCGGGTTTGGCGACGATTTTGGTGATGTCCTGACTCCAGTGGCCAGGTATTGAACCCCGAACCTGAACGAAGCTCGAAATTCGGGGACAGACCAATAAACTGCTCACTCCCATGTCTTCAACGATTTGTTCAGTTTCCACCTCGTTCGCCACATCTCCCTGGAGACGAAAACCCTTGTTGATAGTTATTTACAATATTAGTATAAGAGAATATTCCAGCTTAGAAAAATAGGTCTTTACTCATCAAGTTAGAATCTAAGGGCAACCCAGCACGAATCTGGAGGGTTCTGAGGAGACAGAACGCCCCAGGCCTCCTCTAGGCCTGACATGATCGTAGGAAATCATTATGTCAAAGACCCAATGCCTTCATTGTCCGCAATGTGCTCTTAGCCGCCATTTGGTAAGCGCATATGCAATACAACTACATACGTCAAAATTGGCTCCTCGCTTGAGAAACCGCGTTCCAGCGTATTTGTTCGATCGGCGTGCGATGAGAGTGATATTAACGGGTCGGCCAAAAATCGACAAGACAGATTGACTGACGAAACCATGGATGATGTTGACGATCCAGTCAGGGTGAACAACTCCCTTGACCAGGGAGGTCAGATGTTCATTCCAAACGAATTTCTTGTTAGGGTGGCTCCGAACTTGGAATTCCCATACTCCCCCTCTTCGTATAAACAGGAATAAAAAGTGTAGGTTAGCGTAGTGAGCATGAGATGATACAGTCATAGATACAAAGGAATGGTCTCTTACTTATGCCCTGAGTAGGTGTCGATGGACTCCTTCAACGATCTGGGTACGGACATGTTGACTTGGAGCATATTAGTAACGTCGTAGCTATAACTAAACGCAACCACAAAAATCAAAACTGTCAGAAGTGAAGTTTTATATAAAAATAAATTCTTCAAATTACAACTTATCGGTCACCTGAAATAGAAATTACTGGACAAGTCCGCGCTTTGGAACATTTTCAGGTATCGGGCTTCGTCACTATGGCTCTCTCTGGCTGCTTCGTTGGGAATGTACAGCATCGAAGTTTCCATTATTTTGTAAATGTAGTGAAGTCCTATCGCAGCGACTGGCCGCCTTTTAGTTATGAGAATGACGTAATAGCCTTCCATGAACCTGACGAATCCTGCATGAACAAAAGGTGTTGAGAATATCGAGCGGTTTTTTTGCAAATATTTATTATACGCTGAGACCGCAAAAAAATACCAACCAACGATGCCAAACGCAGAGACGCTTCTCGTGGCAGCTTTCCCACCTTTGATGTCTTTCGCAATCCGGATTTGTATGTCTTGGCTCGAATATTCCAACCCGTCGTCCATCACTTTCAACTCTTTGGGCTCTTTCCGGCTGATTTTAAGCACCCTGAACGTCGTTTGGTCGTTGTTCGACCCCACGATGTAGAAAACCTAGGACGTAATCAAATTTAGGTGAAAAATTAGATACACGTGACCGACTTAACAAACTTTAACCAAGGGAGACTCACATCCTTCAAATCGTACACAGCCAACTTCTGCAAGGAGTTGATGACAGGATGCAGGATGATCTTGGGCTTTGATACCCCCTCCGCTGCCATTTCTATTTCTGTGTGCCTCAGTTATGATCTCCGAAATCCTGTGCCAGTTTTATATGTGCTTGTATAACAAATTTGAATTCATTCTTACTAAAAGCGAAGTGTCAATCACCGTATCAACTACATCATTTGTGGAAATCTTACGGATTTTGTTAGCGATTCATCAGGTAATTTGTTCGTAGCCCATTGAAATAGGTATGAGGAATGACTCGATCATGAAACTGACATGAAATCCGACAGAAACTCCTGACGAGTACTCTGACAGCCTTTCATAGTATTGTCTGTGAACGAACTTGATAACATTATCGGTTGATAAGATTAGATAAGCATGCAGGACACATACAATTGTTACATTGGTAAGTAATGGCACGGATTTATTAATTACTGAAAATTAATTGAAGAATATAATGGAATATTCTTTAGAAACCGACGTTATCAAAAGTACAAATCAATTTCAAACAGTGGTATAGCAGAATAGTCTCATGTGTCTTTCACTAGTGTTTGAAAAAGTTTGAACAACAGCTACAATAGATACTATTGATAATGGTGGGGGTGTTGGTGTGATTTATTGTAATTTTTTATACAGACCAAAACTCGTTACATCGTCATTTTCAAGGCTCAATAATCAATGTATTAATGTATACATTTTTCAAAATCAAATTTATTCAATTTATTTAATAAACTAGTTGTCACTGAATTCGTACTTTTAATTTTCGTTTGCACAGATAATAGCCGAAGGGTTGTTTGTTCAAGAATTGCCACCATCTGTTAGTCCTTGAAGGTAAGAAATTGTGTTTTTGGAATCTGGTGACTACGTAATTTCATGATATGTAGGAGAAACTTGACGATTTAAGGCGGACCCGTACCTCAACCATTCACATGTACATGGCGCTTTGGTTGGTTTTTGCAATCGTGTTACTAACACATCATTAGTAAGAAGAAACACGATTGTTTTCAACTCCAATTTGAATTCCTGGGGTGATTTCTTAGGATCTTCTTAGGATCTAGGATATTCTTTTCTCAATTACGATCTTATTGGGTTATTGATTGACGTTTTTATTTCTTAATTTTGTTTAGGTCAGTTCTCTAAGCAGATGAGGTGGTGCGTCCCTATGATGCTCAACCTGGCGGAAAACATGGAACTCGGTCACGACGGCACCAACCTCATCATATCAAACGGCGACGTCACCGAGCGAATCGTCGAGGCCATCGTCGATGACGTCACCCTCAAATCTGAAAATTTGGTGTTGTCTTGTGATAAATGCGAATACACGACTCACGTCAAAGAGCGTCTACGCGTCCACTTGCGAACCCACAAGGAGAAAAAGTTGATTTGTCCAGAGTGCCTGTGCTACGCCACTAACAGAAACGACGATTTGAGACGTCACATAAGAACTCACACCGGGGAGAAGCCCTTCAAATGTCACATGTGTTTGTATTCTTGTTTGGCGTCGAGCGATTTGACACGGCACATGAGGAAACATACTGGGGACAAACCTTACGCTTGTGACGTTTGCGAATTTCGGTGCGCTCAAACGGGAACGCTCAAAACGCACATGGCCATTCACACGAACGTCAAACCGTATTCGTGTGATTTTTGCTCTTACACGACGTCCGAGGCTGGTTCGCTGAGGAAACACGTCATGATCCACACTGGAGAACGGCCGTTTTCGTGTTCGCAGTGCGACTACACGTCGCGAACAACAGGTCAAATGACGAATCACATGAGGAAACACACGGGTGAGAAGCCCTACATCTGTTCTCACTGCAACTACCGATGCACTGGAGCGGGTCTCCTCAGCCGCCACATGAAGACTCACACAGGGGAAAAACCCTACTCCTGTTCAGAGTGCGACTACAAGGCCAGCCAACCCAACCACATCAACAGACACGTCAAGAGGCGACACAAAATGAATTTGATGGCGCTATAACGATGGTTTTGAGCCATTCCAGGCGTTCATTCAACTTATCAAACAAACCTGTGATTGTTGCACAAGTGCCCTTAGGCCCACTAATCTAGTCATGACCTGCAGAACAATCTTTTCTATTCAATTCTTTAACAAAATATGTATTACCTGTGAAGGGATTGTTCATTAAAATAAGTACGAACTTGCAGTAAAGCGTGATTTATTGAAGAATAAATCATTCAAACCAATACATTATTTCGCAAAATACAATTTTTAAGGTAACTTCGGTACTTACTAATCACCACAGGTCGAATTCATTGAAACGAATCACCTGATGAATTCTAGCTTTGTAGAGTTGAAGACAACTAAATGGCGAATTGGAAATCTAATAATTCTCTAAAACATGAGGAACTATAGAGGAAAATCAACTTAGTATTTCCTATCGCACTAAGCAGTTGAGGCTGCTTTCGACAAATATGACTGGATATGTTTTGTATAAGTCTTGCAGTACCTAAAAGGCGCAACTGTTAAGATAGAAGAGAAATAGTTAAGTTTGTATACATGCAAACTTATTAATGAGTATAAGGCAAAGACAAGGAGGGTGACGGCATCTTATAATGCACGCGGGGATACATTTTCCTGGCTGCCGGCACATAGTCACAAAAAACGTCCACGGGGTTCAATTTTTCTCATATCACAGGCTGAGTGAGACGAGGCAGTACATCTCGTGTCTAGTGTATCAGAACCCAGTTGGACGGGTGGTTGTAGGCGGTGAGAATAGGCAGGTGAAGGATGAACGACCAGTTTTCGTCTTTGAGGGACGTCGATAGTTTAACCCAGTCCTTCAACCATCGGACCGTCTCGTCGGCGTTCATGTTAGTCGGGTTGATTCCGCGGATGAAACAAGCCTACAAGGATAAAAATATATTTAAGGTGTCATTCAGAAGGAAAACGGCAACATTTCTTATCTCATAAAATCCTCGAGAATCGGACAGCGGGTAGACCAGACTACGCCAATATTAGCAAACATCATAGCAAGAGCATAATAGCATAATATGCTTATTATATGAAGAAGTATTATTGGCTTGAAGAAAAAAAATGTTATTCTTTCACATTCTATAGCTGTAGAAACTGGAATAAAATGCTGAGATGCGCAAAAACGTTGTATGCCAATTTCAGATCTCTGCCTTAATTATGGTGAAAAAATGGAAGAAACTGTCAAAAACGAAAACTAAAAATCATCCCTTGCAATATGTATAAGCTGGCTTGCACCAAAAGTTGGTTCTTTTTGGTTGGTCAACCTCTCTGATTTGGCTCAAAAAAATTTTCTGGGCGTTTTAAGGTGTCTAGATTAAAAAGTCAATAATTGACTTTTATTGACAATTATTGTCCGTCCACCGTCCACGCCGTTTTTGGTAGTAGAAAATTTTCTAAAAATCTGAAATTTTGGTCAGGGACCCGTTTTTGGCTATAGTTGGCCCTCAAAACTTTCAACCCGATCGGACCAAATTTGGGCGGGGTAGGGTCAAAATGTGTTTTTTTGAAAAATGGATTTTTGAGATTTTTGGTTATCTAGGCGAGTGGGGTACCATTTCACTAAATTTTGGACGCTGAATCCAATGAAATGGGTCCCAGAACGATTGGCACCCACTAGAAGAGGTTATGGGTCAAAATGGCTATCTATTGAATATGTGTTTTAGAGATATCTGGTACCTAGGCGTGTGGGTTATGATTTTGGACGCTGAATCCAATGAGACGGGTCCCGGAACGATTGGTGCCTTTTGGATGAGGCTATGGGTCAAAATGAGTGCCTATTTACCCATTTCGAATGTGTGTTTTCCAGTTTTATGGTACCTAGGCGTGAGGAGTAACATTTTCCACAAAATTTTCGACGCTGAATCCAATTAAATGAACCCCGAAACGATTGACCCCCTCTAGATGAGGTTATGGGTCAAAATGGGTACCTATCTACCCATTTCGAACGTCTGTTTTCGTGATCTCTGGTACCTGGGGGTATAATTTTCCCTGTCATTTAGGGGACCTGTGGGGTATCATTTTCCACTTAATTTTGGACCCTGAATCGATTGGAATGGGTCCGGGACCCGCCACACCCACTGTTTCCCCCATTTTCCCCATGGTGCCTGGTCCGAGGTTCAAATTAGTCTCCATGCGCCTGGTTCGAGGAATAACCAACCCGTGTGTAAGAATTAGCAGATTTTTCCTTTCCCGTGCATCAGCCTCAAGCCTAGCGCGTTTTACACCTCAAAAGAGTAGGTCACAACTTAAGAAAGCTTTCCCCAAGAGCTATGTTTCTCCTTTAAGCTGTAACAGGAATGAGGTGCGTACAGCTCTCACTCCTGAAGACACAATAAAGTACACAATACTTCAATATTCAATTATGGAGGAAAAACATACCGTTCTAACTTCGTCGTGGGTCATAGCCTGAACTCCACCTTCGCGCTCGATAGCTAGATCCATGTGATGAATGGTCTTGGCCCTCTCTTCCAACCTTCTCCTTCTCCGCCATCCCGTGTGCATGTCGTGCATTTTCAACAGCGAACGCTAAATGAAAGGAAATGGAAAAAATGAGGACGAAAGAACGAAATCAACAGTATTAGTCGAAGCGAAATAAAACTCACAACGTGACTCGCTGAAATCTTCTTCAAATCGTAAATCTCTCCATTGCCGAAAAGATGTTGAACGTTGGCCACTTTGACCGTCCCAGGATGTAAACCACTGCCGAGTTGGGCGACACACTGTCGCCACAGATTGAATGTTGGATGGCTTTTGAGAGAGCTCACGTTGAGCTGAAGAGCTCGAAAGACGGGTTTGTAATGACGGAGGCGTCGTTTCTGATCCAACACGGCGAATTGGATTTTTTGCTGAAGCGTCCAAAATTGACGACAGAGGAGTTGACGAGGGAACAAATACCTGGAAATTGGGAGAATGGTTAGATTAAGAGTCCTAGGCTGAGATCAAGAAACTGAAGAAATATGGAGTGAGTTTAGGTTTATTATTCCTCGAATAATAATAAATTTGGTCAGGGACCGCTTTCCGGCTTCAATTTGTTGGTCCTCCAAACTTTATAGCCCAATCGGCCAAAATTTGGGGAGGGTACGGGCAAAAATGTGTTCATTGAGACTAGATTTTCAGGACTTTTTAGGAGCTAGGCATGTGGGGTACTATTTTCCACTAAATTTGGGACTCTCAATCCATTGAGATCGGTCTTGGACCGATTGGCGTCCACTGGAGGAGGGCACGAGTCATATTGGGTACCAAGTACCAATTGGAGTGAGTCCAAGGAATAATAAACCATTGTGGAATAGCTTGCAAAATTTTTTCCCCCGTAAGTTTCAATTTCAATTTTCTTATGATTGACTTACGCTAGCGGGAAAACGACGTAATTGGCAAAAGGCAACGCTGATATGAGCAGCACTGGAGCGACTCGATACATGTCACCGGGCATCTTCATGCTGAGCTCCAATTCCTTACGACTGAGGCAGTTCAGCTCATAATAATTCTCTCGCAGCTTCCTCTTAACTGCAATGAATCCTTTCAAATCTACGTAGAAATCCTGGAAAACATTACATTTATGAGTCACGAATAAATCGAATCTAAAAGAAACCGTCAAGCGACCGATTGACGACTCACTTGGAAACCATCTCTGAATATTCTGTAAATGCGAATGGCGGCTGGAAACTTCTGTTCCAATTTGACGTCATAGTTTTTCAAAAATTCGAGATACGACGAGAAAACGTATTTTTTCAGAGGACCAAGGGGTTCTCTTCCTTCCACTGGCGGAGGTTGAGCGTGCCTGAAAGCATGTTGCACTTGTTGAAAAGGAACTGATGTACAACAAGAAGGAAGAAGATTACACAACATTGGGAGTAAACATGAAAGTATTCTATGCAAACTGGGGCGGGCTAAGTATATGTGGACAGGAATAGAAGTCCCATCAGTCTGCTTTCCTAAGACGGACTCCAAAAAATGCTTTGATATCCTCACCACAGATATTTCACATGGCAGCCTCATTTGCTGTACAATAACCGGACCCGTGTTTACATCAAGTGTCAGGCAGTGGGAGATGTAACTAAAAAATTTTGAGCCCTATCGATTTTCATAGGTCATTCCTTGAAGAATCAACGCCATCCAGGCCGTGTTTGGCAATATACAATTTTCTAAAAATCTGAAATTTTGTTCAGGGACCCATTTCCGGCTCTAGTTGGTCCTCAAAACTTTTCAGCCCGATCGGACCAAATTTGGACGGAATAGGGGTCAAAATGTGTATTTTGAAATGGGTTTTCGAGCTTTTTGGAGATCTAGACGTGTGGGGTATCATTTTTGACTAAATTTTGGACGCTGAATCCAATGAGACGGGTCCCTGAACGATTGGCGCCCACTGGAAGATGTTATGGGTCAAAATGGGTATCTATCTAGCTATTTCGTACGTGGGTTTTTAGGATTTCTGGTGCCTAGGCTTGTGGGATATCATTTTCCACTAAATGTTGGACGTTCAATCGATTGGAATCAGTCATCATGCTCCAGGTCCGAGAGATAACCAACCCCTATGAAAAAATTTGCAGCTCTTTTCCCTTGAGCTTTATATGGTATTACGGGGTCCGGTCTATTCCGCCAATTTTCAGGTCAATTCCGCCCCTTCAGTGAGAAAGCCCCACCGGCGGAATCGACATGCTAACCAACTTAGCCAAATGTCAATTCCGCCGAGCATTTCTTAAAATTTAAGATACTTACCTCATAACGTGTGTATGGAGTGTCATGGTCAGAGAAAGGCTTGTTTATTCAACGCTGCTACGTTTGATACGAGCATAATCCGCGCGCGCGATTTTACCGTTGACATAGTCTTGAATAAGGTTTTCGATTTTTCGCCACCAACACTGCGTAAGATGAAATTTACAGCCTTGAATTGAGAGGGTGGGATGAACGATTTTTGCTGCGAGGTGGATTGCAAGCTCAAAGTCAGTCACTAACGTCTTCCACGCCAATTCAAATTTTGAGCACTTATCCTTAAGTAATTGAAAATACTTTACATAAGTCTCTTTTTTCTTGTCGGCAAGTAAGAAAAATACTAGTGGTATGTAGTGGCCGTTTTCAAAAGAATGCACTGAAAACAACTGGCTAAAGTACTTAGCACTGAACTTGAACGTCCCATCTACGTAAAGAATGGTTGCGCGGGCCGAAAACTGCAAGTTCTGTTTGGTCGAGAACATTATAAGACCTGTTAGGCACTGTTATGTAGCAAAAAATTTTCGGCGTTGCTTGTCTTTACACTAATTTTGTCAACGCACTCATGGACTTCCAATGCATTTCCATCGGCGGAATAGACCTATACCCGAAAGTCGAGTTAGTTGTTTGTTGTGGGTGATAGTCCGACGGGTCGGCGGAACTGACACGAACACTGAACTTCGAGTTCGAGTGGACCTCAGTAGGTGCAGTATGCCAGCTCGAGTATAATACGATTACATCGGCGGAATAGACCTGCACCCGGTATTACCTTAAGAAAAATGTCAGGACGGAGTATAAACTCGTAATAATTTGTTAAGTACCTCGATAATCGAACCTTCTAGTGCAGTAATCCACTAGGGTCGACTTCGAAATGGCACATCTAGTTTCCGGTGGAAGTTGATCCGATCTTACGCAATCGCGCAATATATTACTAATATTATTAGTTACTGGATGATTTGCAGAACTTACCTCACAAGAGAGTTGTGATTTACGACACGCCGGCAAAGCAGCAATGAACGTCTACTCGCAGGAAACATTTGATTTGTCAACTAAAATAACGAAAATTCTCACAAGAGACGAGCTTGTCTAGGGAAACATGTTCATCGTACAACTGAGAGGCGCGTTATGACGAACCGGGGGCCAATCTCAGAGGGCGGACGTTCAAAATATTATTGTTGACTCTCGTTTCAATGACGTGAGGAGGTGCTAAATCTGAAAAAAGGTGAAAAATAAAGTGTACGGCGGAGTGGTAAGAAGTAAACAACTTGAAGGCCGAAGGAAATAATGCGAACCAGATGAAAATAGACTACGACATCGTCGGTCGACAATTCCCGATTATGGAAACGGATCGCAATTTACGTATTCACACCTGATTTTGGCCACTGCAGAGCACAAATTAAGCCATTCAACGAGTGCACATTAGTTGCAATTCTTTTACTTACCATAAATATACCAATAACGCGAAAATTCGAGTGTCTCGGATCCACTGTAATCACCTAATCACGTCTTATCGAGTTATCGCAAACGCAAAACAGCCTTGAGCTTGAGCTCAGGTTTGCGGGGGCAAATTATCCTGATTGGTACGGACATTCTGCAGGAATATCCGTAGGTCACTTCTGTCACATTCGCGGAGAGAACCCACAAGTTGTTGGAAACAGTACAGATACAAATTGAGATTTTTTGGGGGTTTCTTGATATGCCGTCCAATGTAATTATGCCATACATGACACTACTGTATGACTTCCCAGGAGTTCTAATAAAATTAGTATAACTCGGATATCACGAGATTTTGTTACTCCCGGCTCATTATAAAATGTGCTCCCTACAAGGAGTAACATTCTCAAGGAGTGCATATTCTTTACAAAGTACTGTATTTGAGCGGAACGGAAAATGATAAGGCCCCAAGACAAGATTCCAGAAGTATGGGCGGACGCTCTGAATGTCAAATGCCACCAAAAACGGATGCTCACAGTGCAAAGAAGAGGGGCGCTTCGCATTGTGAGCGCCTATAAGGCAGTATCAGAACCAGCCGTGCTCCTCTTGGCAGGAGTGATACCAATACATTTGCTTGCAAGGGAGAGGAAAAGGATGTACGAGCGACGGGAAGAGGAGCCCTGGCCTCAATTAGCCAAACAAGAGCGGGAACACACACTCGACTCCTGGCAGGAAATCTGGGAGACAGAAACAAGAGGAAGATGGACGGCTCGACTGGTGCCCAATATGCGTCCCTGGCTAGAGAGGAAACACGGTGAAGTTAACTATCATATAACGCAGTTCCTCTCGGGTCATGGGATGTTCTATCAGTATCTCCATAGGATGCGTATCGTGGAATCTTCTGGATGCCTACATTGCACCAACGAAAAGGACAGCGCTCAACACACATTCTTCGAATGCGAGAGAGTGCGATGGCAGATTGCAAGGGAGCTAGAAATGACCAGCCCTCCCACCCCGAGGATATGATGACCAGGATGCTCGAGAGCAAGTCAAAGTGGAATGCCGTGGCAGGGTACATCCAAAACATCCTGGAAGGCAAGCTCGTCGAAGAAAGGGCCCGGCAACGGGAACTTTAGGTAAACGGGACCAGCTAGCAGGCAGAAATCGTAACCCAGCCTGAAGTAACAGTTCCGGGCTGGGACCCAACGTGGGAAAAGGTGGTGAGGTTTTTAGTGGATAAAAATCTCCACAGAAAGAAATATCGGTTAAAATTACTCCCAAGTGGAAAGTCCAGAGACAAAATTGTACAGCGTTATTCAGCTTTGATTTAGACAAAATCAAAACTCAAACAAGACTAGCAGAGCCTATGTTATCCCAAAAAATCGTCAGCGGGTTCGCATAAAGAAGAGAAAGGAAGTTAAGTAGGAAATATGTTTTCGAATATCAGGTTTCTGATGCATGTCACGTAATTACGGGATACGTTTTCAAAAGGCATACAAAAGATGCTTTAGATCAGCTACGACAGCTATTGAGTATTTATTGAAATAATTTATTACATCAATAATAACAATAATAGACTATGGGAATGTCCTACATTGGTTACATACGATATCATAAAAGTCGCCCAGTTGTTGCGTCACACAACACCAAGATTTGACGTCGAGTGGTTTCACATTTGTCATGATAGCTTAGCGTGAAATGCTGCACGTCATGATAAAATCCATTATTTGTTTTCAAATTGTTATATTTTATTCACAGTGGACTGTTTCCTCGCGTCCACTCTCTCACATTTTGACATTCAATTCAATTTAGGATAATCAAGGCAATTTGATTTGTGAAAAAGTGTGCCTGAGTTGACGAGTAAGCAGTCATCCAGAACAAGATAATTGAAAATTAGCACCCTATTTTTTCTGAGAATTAACCATATATTCCACATTGATATACAAAAATAAGCAAACATTCATCAAGAAATGCCAAACTCAAAAATTCAAGAAATAGTCAATCATTGATATTATTTTTCTTTGTCCCACATCAAACCCCTAAAACCTAGGATTAATTGTTTCTTGCATTACATGGTAATATTGTACTTAATACAGAACACAGCAAATGTCTTTAACAACAGTTGATTTCAATTTGGATACTGAAAAGCGTACGGATACAAGGCTCTGTACTAACATAACTCCGTCAACGTATAGTTTAGAAGTAGACTTATACTCTTAAATTAGGGCAATGTAAGTTGAAACTAGGCCACCGAGTTGAGTCCGAATAAATTTTATTGACACATCCAGAAACAAGAATGACAAGAAGAAATCATAAAAAAAAATAAAATAAAATAAAAATTGGAAGTAAATAAATGCATAGGGTTATTACCTTTAGGCAATGTAACTACATTAGAGAGAGTCAGTCTCACCTAACATCGCCCACTGCACCAGATATGTTGAATAAGAATTGAAATGGCACAAGACATTCAGCTTCAGTGCGGTTTTTATTTTAGCTGGATTTATTAAAATTACCATAATTCACAAGCGTTTTGAAAAAAGCAGTCTTTTAAAATATTTTCAGCTTTTGAGAAAATACAACTAAAGTGTGCCAAGTGCATGAGAAGCGTATTGAGGATGTAGTGCAGTAAACAACCAAGTAATACTGAAAGTAAGTAAGATACAAGAGATACAACAGACATTAAATCTGGGCAGGATGATAGCAGACTTCAGACGCACATTAGACTTTGCCACCGTATATACTTGAGGTCCTTTGAGGAATCGTATGTCCCTAAGAAACCTTCACGTTCTTATTTATGGTCCCCGGGCAAGGAGTTATGTTGATGTCGCAGCCCTTCTAAAATAAATCCACTTTTCCACCCTAGCAAACGCTGGCACAGTCTGATGAGCGACACAGGCAGTATGGTGGTCCCCCACTAAACAATTGTAATACCTGGCCTCACTTCGCATTGTAGAATATGACTAAATGTCCAGAATACGAGCACAAACATAGTACAACACAAAGAAAACATACGAAGGTAATATAAATACAAACACATTATTATGTAGGAATGATGAAGAGTATTGCACTTAAATTGGAAGTAGAACTACCAGAATATATATTAGACTGCCCATAGCATGAGCAAATTTGACAACGAAACTGCATTTTGCAGAATTTTTTAACCCTTACCCCACTGTCAAGCAATTCATATTTTCTTCATTTGTTGAATTTTTGTTTCTGCGAATGAGGTATTCATAGTTTAAAAGCCCAATGACTCTCTTCAAATCGCATACTTGGTATATTTGTCAATTAGCCTCATTAGAAATACCCCAAGTGTCAGTTGCATGGCATTGATCACGTAAGAAATCTCCTACTTCCCTACTGAAATAATGGCTGATAGTCTTTTTGGTTGTTTCAAAGCTGTTTTTGGCCTAAATTACAACTTAATGGTCCATTTAGAACCAACTTTGTCAGGTACGTTCTCCCAACTTCTCGCTAAACATTTTTTTGATACACACACATCTACTTTTCACATTCTACTTTAAATGTCAAAATGGCAGCACGTGTTGACAGAAAGGCTAAGAATTTATCACATCAATTTTAATAATGGAATGCTATGCTACAAAATGATTACAAGATCGTATACACTGAGATTTCGTAAGTTGATAATAATGAGGGTTTTGCGCTGAAAACTTTTACTTGCCTACTAGAGAACTAAGAGAAAATATACGTAAAACCTCGCTAAACGGACTTATTATTGATTGAATGAGTGTCTCCCGCTGTTGTATATTTAGCAAGGTGATGTAGTACTTCTTTTTCATTTGGCTGTTGTACTTGGGATTCTTGTTTGTATTGTTTCATGCTGTGGTAAAGCGAATACATTTTGAAAAAAACATGGTAAGAGAAGAATTAACTTTTTTTGGATCCTGCTCCCTTTCTGGAACAAGACTTATGTGGTTTGATACATGCAATCACTTAGTCCACATCCATAAAACAGATACATGGGCGCAACTGCAACTACGTTTGTAGTTCAGCTGACTGCACCAAAACAAATGCAAGCTTATTCTAGTGGCCACTCAAGTTTCTCCAGTAGGCAGGGGCCTTCTATGGTATGTCACTGGATGTCCTGCTCGAGTTTGTTGTGCTTGTCAGCCTCGCTAGTCCCGTGTATTGACCCTTTTTTACAGGTGAGCGTAGTTTTAGTTGATAAAAAGGTAGTCTAGTCGACTTTTCACGCAATATAAGGTGACAGGGAGCTCCAAATATATGTAAACTACCTCCACATATAGTCAGAAAGGGAAGACATTTGACAACAAAACTGTATCAGTGATTTAGGGAAGAACATTATACGTCGCTAGGGGAGAATCTTTGGAGAGTTGAACAATGAGGTATTAAGAGGTTACAATTCCATTCACGACTAGACAAAAGCAGTAGCGATACTGGGTGAAAAGGAAACAGATCAACGAGATAATTCAATTTAAAATACAAAAAATGTAACAATATAATGGAGAATTTTTCAGAATTGATGCCTTTGATACTACCGTTTCTTAGTATACACAAATCACCTTTAAACACACACAGTTCTGAAATACCAGAGGTTTCCAGGGACCAGTCCTGGAATCATTTGCCGGATGGCAGTATACAGGCTGTCCCATATATTTAAGCAGAGCAGAATTGAGTATGATTACCCAAGCAAGATACGAGTTACAGGATACGTTTTTATAAGACTCATTTATAGAATTTACATATCAAGTTGGAGATTTCTGATTATTTTGATGAGTAAATGCTATAACAGCCATCAACAATGAACTTGAATTGTGCTTCACCGGAGAAATTGTATTTGCTCGAGAAGGATATTAGAGAACAAAAGTTTACATCTCTGCAAAGCTAAATATAAAATCAAATTATGAGCCTGATACAGAGGGTTCAGATCATATCTAATCTACAACAATTACAGACCGGTAAAAATTGAAGATCCAATAACTTTTAAAATATCAGATTATACTTATCTGCCACCTTGTTTATTACCTGTGACTGAAAAGCAGCGTGTCACTTGACTTTTAGCAACAAAGACGAGACGGAACTTCCTCTTTTTCAGAGAAAATAAAGCTGAAAGGTATCTAGCACATTAGATACATTTTTGAGTAGGTGAGATGTTCACAACGACTTGATGTGCCTTGTTTTCCGGACTAAGAGCACGCAAGATGAAAGCCCACAGCTGTGCTTGGCCAACTCACTGACAGATACTGCTTTTCGACTGAAGTCTACTCTCTCGCTGAACACCTGAAAACAAATTGGGATTGAAACAAACGCCTAATGCATCGTTATCGTCACATTACATAGGCAGAATGCTCACTTTGGCTGACAATGGGGTGTCCTCAGCAGACCTGTGGATCAGAGTGCCGTTGCTGTAAATCACATTTGCAGCAGCTTCTTCAGGCACGGTAATTGTCTGGTAGGTGAACGTGGCTTCTCGCTCGATTCTCTGAAAATCATAGATGAATGTTAAACGCTGAACAGAAACAGTCTATCAATGTGACCCGTAATTGGTCACTTACTTTGATAACTTCCTGCGACTCAGTGCTAGCGCTGACGCAGAGCAGGTCAGGTCCACACGCAGTCACAAATGATTTTAAGTGTCCCTTTGGAGGTACCTGCCGCAATTTAAAAGTTATTGAGACAGGGTACTTGTGAGTTAATCCATAAGTCAATCTAGATAAATCTAATCAATTTTTGCTCAAGAACATATTGGTTGTTAAAAAGGAAGGTATTGTTGACAGTAGAGCCAGCAGTTCTACCTACGAAGATTGAGGTGACCCAACTGTCTTAAACCTTGAAAATAATTTCCAGGTAGACACAGATGTCCTTGGCTCATACCACCAACTGGCGATCCTATGCAGTGATTGGCAGATGAATGACAAAAAACTCCAATAAGCAGGCGTCTGGCCAGAACAAACCCATCCATGCAAAGGTATTCCAAACTAATCTCGTGTCATTGGAACTGTCAAGTTACAATAAGTTTGTAAAATGGTGAAAATATAACAGTGTTGGGTGTTTGGAAAATTGGGCGTTGATTAGCCTGTTTATTGCAGATCTGAGGAGTGAACCAAGTTTGGGGAGGTAATATTGGGTGGACACAGTCCCTGACCAATTCAGAATTGGCTTGGCCCTCCAACCTAAACCCAAAATGGTCCTCATAGCAAACAAGCTGGCACTTGTTTGAGCATTGTCTGTTTTGAATCAATCCTGCAGGTAATTCAGTGATTTCATATGGCGTATGCAGCCCCATCAGACTCATGCCAGGTTGGTCAGTCAGGGGGCAATGCCCTTAGGAATAATCCCAATTACCATGAGACATCTCCTTCCTCTCTAACATCAAAGTAGTTACAACTAGTTGTTGAGCGACCATGGCAGACGAATCACAAGGCTGCCATAAGGACGCGTATTCTTCATGTTTAACATCAACACAAGCCGCAGAAAAGTGCTAAGACATCACCATTGAGCGATCACTCACTTTGATGGGCGCACAAGGATACTCAGGAAACGTACGCGCCAATGCTCTAGCCCCAGCTTCGTTGGTGAACTCCGAAATGCCTATAAAGAACTCTTGACCTGCAAGAAAAACCACGAAAAACATTATACAACATGCGTCTCAGCCAAGTTAACTCTGCAATTGATGTTGTAGGATCGGGTTGCACCTGTAAAGAGGACGTCACCGCCTTCGAGATACGCTTTTTGGTCGGTGATTTCAACAATTGGAAGTTCAAGTTCCTTCTTCAGAACCGCTCGAACCGTGTCCACCTGCAAACCGTTACGGTCATGAGTGCCAAAATTAGGAATTCACTATTATGTAACTAAAGTGAGCCATGAGGTGCAGAATATTTAGTAATGTTGTATTTTCTGAATCGTTCCAACATGTGGTACTACTGTCGTACCAACGAAAATGGTGCTTGGGAGAATTCTACAACAAGTTTTTCTTTGTTTTCAAGATATATATCAAACATTAAAAATGTTAGCATCGGAAAGAGCATTGAATTTCCCCTATCTCTATGAATGTAGAAATTGGATTTCTTCTATTTTTGTCAACTTTGAGGGAAACTGTTCTGCAATGTCTCTGCAAATAACGAGGTGTCTGGCCAGGAGTAGGCACGGCATGATGACTCGCCACATAGCCCAGTCTTCCTGCAATTGAATCCCGACAACGTCAAGAGAGTATTCCCAACTGACGAGTCTACAGATCCGGAACCCTTTGAATAGAAGGCGGGTCGCCACCCCAGTAAGTCGAATAAAACTCTAATGGAATCCTGATTGAAGAGTGACCTAGTTGACGAGGCTAAGTGGCCTTTGAAAAAGACCGGAGCCCTCATTGCGTCAGCCGCCGTCTCAACTGTTAGTTCTCGCCTATTTTCGACGTTCCGGCAGCGAGTGACGAGATGGTTGTGCGTCTGACCAAAATAATTTTCACTCAATTGAGGCTAATTATCAATGCAATCTATAAGAAGGCATCGTGGACGTGTCAGTTCTTAATTTGGTGATATCAGACATCTCAAAACATCATCAATGCTGAGAATGCTACAAGCTTAAGCACAACTAGGTCCCAAATATAGCCTAAGAGCGGTACATAGTTTTGGATCGTTCTCCACAGCGCATAGAATGCTTACTAGGCGAACTGAGATTTGACAAGAGCGCTATTAGGTATTCATTCAATTTGCATTCATCATTTACCTTTCGAAAATTCTAGATGGATCATATGAATAAATTTGTATTCATTCAGATACGATTCTTTGATTCTGAAAATCATTCGATTAGCCCATTACTACTTTGAGAGCCTATCCTTAAACGGAAATGCAGAGTGTTCGGAATGTCGCTGTGCATTAAGTAAAGTAACGGAATAATTTCATGGTTAGGTTGGTAGCTCTGCGCTGCGCCATTGTTACCGAACAGACTGCTGGCTCACAACTGGCTGTGTTGGGGATGCTGAACGTGGTGGTGAGCTAAACAAACATAAGCTGCAAGACAATTACAGTGCACAGCGACTTTCCAAAGGCACTGTTTATCATGTTTTCGTTTCAAACTCAGAGCGCAATTTTGGGGAGGGTTGGAATGGAGAGGAGAGGAATTTTGTTCTCTTAAGGGAGTTTCTTCGTCATTCCTGCTTTTTTGGGTAAGGGGTCTGCCACAGTGTCAGGAATGAGAGCCCCTTCATCCAAGAGGGCTTGGACAGGAAGTGAACTGCTCCCAGGCCTTGTACTTCTTTGAGGCATGGTTGAATGAGTTCCTAACCTCAAAAGCATGGGTCACGATTCAAGAAGGGCCTGCCCATGTGGCTATACATCTTCCCCTGTTGCAACCAGCTAGGAGACTGTCACAGGGGCAAGAATGGAATCCCCTTTATCCAAGGGGGATTGGAAGGGAGGTGAACTGCTCCCAAGTTTTGTGCTTCTTTGAGGCATGGTCGAATGTGTTTCTAACCTCAAAAGCATGGGTGACGATTCAAGGAGAGCTCGCACCATGGGCTATACTTCATCTCTCGTTCCAACCAGCAAGGAGTCTGTCACAGCAGCAGCAATACTTCCTTTCCTTTGCTGAAAAAGGGTGATTGCTTCCTTTAAGTACCTTGTTCCAATAAGTTCCTCATCTTGAAAGAGAGGAATGTGGAGAGGAGAGAGTGCAACATCGCACATTAGTTTCTTTATAACTTCTGCTCTTCGGGTAAATGGTAAAAAGGCACCTAGAGGAGGGGTTATGGGGGGCCCCAAGCGCGGAAGCCTGGTGGCTTGTTGTGCTTCTCTAGGTGTCTCATTCTTTAGTCCACAAACAGCCCTAGTCCCCTGATGAGGGTTGTTAGGTTGTGGACTAACTTATTGCAGGGTACGGATCTCATTGGGGTTTGTGTCTCAAAGAGGGTGTATCTGCGGGATGTGAGTGCTGGGCACTCAAAGATTATGTGAGTTGCAGTTTCGTTTGCTTCCTCACAGAATCTGCATAGAGTTGTTGGTTGTGTTACCCCTATGCGGTTCAGATGAAAACGCAGAGGAGCGAAGCCGGTTAGTAAGCCAACTATCGCTCTTAGGTCGCCGCGTTTAAGTCTGAGTAGGTCCTTGGTGAGTGATGGATGGGGTTTTACCACTATACGCTTACTGTGGACATGTCCCTCAATATTCCGCCATCTGTCGGTGTGTTTCTTGAGCGTCCACTCCATGATGGCAGCTTTGAAGGAGCTTTTGGGCGAACCTACAGCCGGCTCTGGGCCCACAAAGGGTCTCCTCTTTGGGTATTGTCTTACGTGTTCCACGCCTCAATACAGTGGGTCACGATTTAAGGAGAGCTTACCCCAGCGGCTATACTTCTCCCCTTGCTGCAGGTGACAAGGAGTCTGCCTCAGTGGCAGGAATGAGGGCCACATTATCCAAGACGGCTTGGAAGGGAAGTGAACTGCTCCCAAGTTTTGTATTCCTCAGGGCAACTAAACAATTCCGGATCGGCCCTCAGGACTTGCACTGAGCCAATCATATCATCTCGACCCGGCGAGTTGCCCTGCAGCCATTTGGAGCTACGCCGGAAACTCATGAATATTCATGCCATCGTTTCGTTCTTTGGTTCTCGCTATCTTGACCGGCTTTTTACTCTCTTTCCGCCACCCGCTCTTAACCGGTTCAACAAGGGGAGGAACGAGTCGGAAATGCTCTGTTTACCTGTCACGCCTTTTGTACACTGTTATTGTGCGGTGAGAGCAAATTTGAGATCGATTCAATAGGCGCCACCCAATACATATTATTGAACGCAAAATTTATGTACATACCCCGAAAAGCTATTTTCAGTAACCTCAATCAGGCATAAGACTAAATTTCGTCCTCGAATCCCCCTTCTCCCGTTTTAGGGGGAAATATACCCCTTTTTGGACATCGCCCTCTCCCCTATCCCTTGTCACCAAATCCTTCCAAATCCCTGTTTTCTTTGAAAAATCCTCCTTTTTTCGTTTTTCAAATAATGCAACAACCAATCCAATCATCCTGCAAAACTAGGGCTCTTTGTAGTGATTTCTGTGTCTTAAAAGTGAAAAAACAACCCTCAATTAGTTCAAGTTAAAGTGAAGAGAATAATTCAAACACCTTTTTCGGGATAGAGCACTTTTCAGGGGCAATAGTTTGTCGTACATTGTTTAGTTGGATTATTATGTTTGTCAAGATGTAACTAACCACTGTGTTAGGTAATAATTTATTTCATATTATGAAAAGTAGATTGATGAAAGTAAGGCTCCTTTCAGGCACTAAAACACCTGTATTAGTAGGTATATATTGGATTACCAAATTGAAAGTTCCCAATAATCCGTTTTTCAACCAAAAATTCCCTTTTCCCCCTTTCTGGACCAAGATTCCCCCTTTCAACCATCACAATCGTCTGGTAACACTGAATTTGAAACGCTAATGGAAATTCATTTCTCTCAGGATTATTAAATTAGTGAGGATTCTGTCAAGGGGCGCGATGAAAGAAACATGATATTAATGTGAACAAATTTGCTACTATGATTTTGAAAGAACACTACCTTAGTTAGCGGGTTGAAATTAGCAACTTATGCAGGCTACAAAATACCTGTACATCTGTCTACTGTTAAATCTTTAACGTTGACTGCCTTCAAGATTTTACAACTCATTTTCAACAAAATGTGTCTCGTGGACTTTTCTTTTTGGAAGCCTCGTTTCCGAGTTGAAATTTTTTTGTGTTTTTCGATCTAACGTTCCCTAAATTTACAAGATAATCCCAAATCTGAGTACATAGTTGGAAGCTTGGAGCTTCAAATTCCCCTCAAAGTATCCAATAAATCAGTACTGGTATTCACTAAATCAGCTAAAAAGATAGGAAATAAATAAAAACGCGAAACCGTGTCAACTTTCAGCCGCATAACGGAAATATTTTCTCCTCAAAACATCACGGAGTTCATATTAGCACTTAACCTACTTAATTTTCAAGGGGCCAAGATACATGGAAGTGTCACAAATCAATTCAGTTTGAAAAATAGTTCAATAGTTTGGCACTTACCATTCAAGTAATGTAATGAAAACCCACGATTTCGGTTTAAATGTCTCATGTTTTTCCGCTTACAACGTCATTTTCACCCTTACATTATCTCACAAGAATAAATTTGAATACACCGTTGGAAAGCTGATATTTTGGGTAAGTTTTTCCACGAATGAACGTGGGAATTTTTCTAGTGAAAATATTTTCATTGCCGGCTGAAAGTTGACACGGTTTCGCGTTTTTATTCATTTTCTAACTTTGAGCTGAATTAGTGAAAACCAGTTCTCAATAATTGGAGACTTTGAGAAGCCTATCAGAAAGGAAATTTGACAGTCTTTCCAAAGGTGACTCAGATTTGAGATTATCTTGTGAACTAAAGGAGTTCTGGCGGTTTTACTGACGCCAGGTCGAAAACACATCGATTTGCAGCTCATTTACCTCTAGCACGGACATTGCCCATTAGGGAACTGATTTTCTCACTACTACAGTATGCTAAGAAAGGCAATGTTTACATGAATAGATTATACATCCCCTTTCTACGAACTGCGATCTCGACTCGGCTCAAAATCGAGCGTCACCCAATGAGGAGAAACAGATGCAGATGATAGGCGCAGGGTGCATAATTGTGTCCTTGTTCTTGATTTTACAACCTCCGCAATGATGTCACAACTCAAAATAAGGACCGACGTGGTTCCTATACTCGGTTCTAATCTATTCGTCACATTTTCGTTTTAGCTCACTCAACTCGAACTTCACAGAGGAGAAATTCAGAATATTACTGAACTAAACAAGAATATCAAGAGTATTTACGTGAATATTTCTTCAACAGTTTTTATTTTTCAACACTACGTAGTAGAAACTGTTTAATAAATCTGTTGAGAAAGCGGAAAAATTAGAAATGGTTTTTACCATTTTGAAATTTATAACTGAATACATTTGTAAATTGTTAAATCAATAAATATTTGCCTAAATTTTTCTATTAAAAAAAAAATCTGGATATGTTTTAGGCCTTTTTTATTACCTACACAAATAGTAATTGCTAAACAGTTCCCTTGCTCGTTAGAAACCAAATAAAGTCAGTAGACCCGCGATTAGAACACAATATTTGGTTGCTTTAAATTATTTTTGAATTAGGAAGTTCACATATTTGAGAACAGAGAGGGGAATGTGACAATTTCTTGATTATCAATAAAAATTTTGCTCTATTTTTGGGAATTTGATAAAGTTTTGATTGCGAATGATCCTGTAGGATCATAATAATCGGCCTCTTCTACCACTCTCTCTTTTTTTTTTATTAATATAATAATTGGGGTCAAAATGTGTAGATACTTCGAAAAATGGATTTTCAAAATTTTTAGCGATTTAGGGTAGTGGGGTATCATTCTTGACTAATGTTTGGATGCTGAATTCATAAGAGACGGGTCCCGCAACGATTGGCACCCACTGAATGAGGTAATGGGTCAAAATGGGTACATCCCTATCTACCTATTTCGAAATAGTGTTTTCGATATTTCTGGTACCTTGGCGTGAGGGGTATCATTTTCCAACAAATTTTGGACGCTGAATCGATTGGAATGAGTCTTCATGCTCCTGATCCGAGGAATAACTAACCCCTGTTAAAGAATTTGCAGCGTTTATTCTGAATAATTTTGGACAGAATTTTTACTTCAACTTACCTCTTTGGATCTCTTGGGGTCGTTGGGTTTGGCCATGAGAGCGATCCCGTTGCAGACGACGGCCGTGTCCTCAATGAAGACACACTGCGGCAGAGCGTCGTCCGGCGGCAACTCGATGACGTCGAGTCCGATGTCGCGAAGGGCCCGAACGTAATTTTCGTGTTGCCGTTTGGCCAATTCGTAGTCGGCGGAGCCGAGAGATTTGTACGACGACGAGACACGAGCGACGATCCCATGCGTGTACTTGAAAGGGGCCATCGTGAGCCGGGCAGGAAACACGGATATACACGGTCGTCGGTACAAAATGTTTTCACGAGCAGCGGCCGAGCGGCGACTGGGTTCTCGCGTTGGAGGCGCGAACGGTGGGGGAGTGACCCCGGCTCACTCATCTACGCCCGCATCGCTGCCCATCATCGAGCTCGGCGGAAGCCCACGGCAGTTCACCTTCACCCGCTACAACAGAACCAACAACAGCATCTGTCAGTAGCAGGAAACGACCAATCACGGCAAATTAACCAAAACTTCGAAATAAGCCATTTCGACCGAAGAAATCAATAATACCACAAGTATACTCATTTGATTGGTGGCCTAAAAGTACACTGACATAATTCCCTGATTTTCCCATCTTAAAAACAGCAAAATGCTGCATGATGGGCAACCTATTAAGTAATAGAAAGACCGGCAAGTCGTGCTCCAGCAAGAATCCTGACGCTGGGGCTAAATTACTAAAAATCATCATGTACAACATTATTTAAGGATTCATGTATTAAGCAACTCCCCCGAACCGCACAGGGCATGCCCTATGGTTCTGGGGCATTTCCACTGTATATACTTACTTATCTGTAACAAATTGGAAATAAAATCATTCATTCGTTCGATTAATTTCCTCTAAAGCATTGCAACATTGCTTTAGAATGCACTCATTCAGAGTTCCTAGGACGAGAATAATATGTACTTATTGATTCTCACAATTCATGTTCAAAACCTTAGTTTAATACACACCTCTTCAAGTTTTGTCAGGATACCTAAAATTCAGTTATAATGTATAGCCAAAACTATTCAAATTCACCAACATAACTGCTTGATTTTGACAGGTTTTGAGAAGAAACACGATTGGTAATCTCAAATATCCTGTTGATGTAGCGGAAAAATCCAACAATTTTCCTAACCAAGTTCAAAAATGCGACCCTGAAGCTAAGTGACCTTCAGACATTTTTCAAAAGCTCCATATTCAGATTGTCCTAATGTTTATAGTGCGAAAACCCACCCTTATTTCTATGTGCCGCTTGCGCCAAGTAAAAAACTCTTGCCATTACTAGGAAAGACGCGTTTTCATTAGCTTTTCCTACGGTAATCTCCTCATATTTTCACTTAACTGTTACAAAACTACGTTGAGTATGCCCGCAAAAAGGCAAACATTTCCTTTCATCACAGTGGAATTCCGCTCGATGATGAGCCAAAATAGGCATTCAGCAGTACGCATTGAGGAAATATTTGTACATCAGTCTTAAAGCAATAGTAAAAATAACGCAGGCCCCTTAATTTAGTCGTATTACAGAATATTAGGTTTAGTTCGGATCAGGATTTGTGTTTCCGGGATTAGTAACGGGAAAAAAGTCGCCAATTTCAAGAAAAAAAAAGACTGGATTTGCATATTTTGTGTATCTTGTATCTCAAATCTTCAGCCAACGAATTCAAGGCAGCAGCTAAATACTTTGTCAAGTTTATTCAGAGGCAGCATTTTTATCTCAATTTATGATGCTTGTGCGGTTTAAATCCGACTAAAATAGGTATTTTGAATTGTGAATGATACGGCTGGCAAGAGGGTTAAACCTTATAAAGTAGCTAAGTTAGGTTTAAGTCTTTCGCATAAGCACCAAGGGTTTTTAGGGAGGTTTTGAGTTGTGTTGACAACTTTATGTGCCGCATTATAAACTTATACTGTTCAGGGTTGAAGTCGGCATCAGCCCGCCCCTTAAAATTATATGGATTTACTGCATTTTTAGTTTAGTTCAGTTTACCCAGTTTCAACTCATACATAACGTCAGATGAGAACGAATATATCGATATATTTCTAAGGGGCGGGCTGATGCCGACTTTTACCCTGTTCAGTCACATCCTGGGCTGATCGAGAATAAAGATGAAGGAACAAACTGCTTGTTGGACTGGCTGATGATATTCCCTCATATTTTGGTTAATTTAATGTTAGTGTTCGTAGCTGACAAGTTGGATCGCCCCAAGCTGTTGAGCAAATCTGGACTTGAGGGTGGTGCAGCTTTGCGACTAGGTCTAAACCAATGATCGCTGAAGTCAGACACTTCAAACAGCACCAAGGCCCTTTACCAAGGTTAATAAGCAGTGCAAAACCACAGTTTGTAACCGCATACCTGCACAATACAATGCTTAATCAAATGCAGAACGTTCTAATTATGAAGGCAACTTGCATTTGATGTTTGAACGGGTTTTACGCCGCCTTTAAAGTTACACAAAGTTAAAAGTTACAGTTAGTTTAAAGTTACATACACACCGGTATATTCGAAGACTTCTTTCACTGAAGATCTAACGATATAAATGTAAACAGGCGAGCTGATAGCGGAAGCCTACAAAGTACATAAATAACAACAGAACGTCTCAAAACAGAACCGAACCCCGATCGAATCGAATCAGGATTGCCGTGGTTCCGCAGTGTTGTACCGAACTTGATCAGTAAAATCCGTGTACTTGTGTGAAATTTTAAATATTCTGTATTATGATTCACCTTTCTACCATGATTACATTACCGTAATTAAATTATAATAGAAATTATATTCGATAGACAAGCGTCAGAATACATGACGTGATAAGATGTCGTAAAAAGTAGAAAAAGTATCGCTTGCTGATAAAGTGATAAGACTTTGTTTGATTCTTCATGTTGATCTTTGATTTTCGTTTCTGTCAATGTAGCAAAGCGATGATCTGACGACTGAATAACAGTATTTCTCTGGTAATTTTATATTGCTGCCGTTGATGTACGAAACTAATGTAATTTATCAAAATAATTGGCTCATTATCAAATTTTGTTACTTTCTACAGCTATCGTGTCGTGATAACGCATTTGTTTACTGTAAAGAATGGCAAGTGACGGTGAGAATCAACAAAATGAGGCTCAGGTGAGGGAAATTTTTTTTTTTTTTTTTAGTTTGAATGCTTACGATTTTGAAAATTCCAGCAAAACCAGTGCTGTTTGTTGCAGGTGGATTTCGGTGTATACATCACCCAGGAATATTCAATTTTGAAAAATATATTCTCACATTTGACGGCCAAAGAGCTTCATGTGTGCGCCCGCGTTTGCAGGTAAACAAGCGGTATCATGGACATTTTCCCAAAAGGAAAAAAGTATTTGAGCAATAAATTAATTACAGTTAAAATCAACGGGAAATGATACAGGTTTTATAAGTGCGGTTTATTGAATTGAAACCATTCCTCATTGGTCAGGGTAGAATTCCCTTGTCAGGCGCCTTTGGCCTAAACTTGTTGTATAATATGAACAGAAAAACTGAGCAACACCAAAGAAGAGCTCTAATTCTCTGTGCTCAAAAAATTGTTTATTTTTTGGTTGGTTGCAAAAAGTCAATCTCTCCAATTCGGCACAAAATTGTTTTCTGAGCTTTTCAACGGTCTAGATCAAAATGAGCAAATGTCCGTCCATCAGGTCTTTTCATTCTTCCCGTTCCTACGCCTTGCGGCTTTACCGGGGCTTGCTCACTGCCTGATGGTTGCGCCTTCTCTCCTGCCGTGCGTTTCGCCATTGCTACTCAGCAGTGCCCAGGACGGACCTCACGGAGGTAGCACGGTTGGGACCAGGAGGGGCTTCTTGGCGTGTGCGCCATCCTTTTGCAGCCATTACTTGATGGGCAAACTTTTTTGTGCCCTCTGCATTGTTCCTGGATTGAAACGCAGCCTGCCATGGGCTCTCTTCATCTGCGGCCAGACCCAGGACTGCCAGCCATCGCCTACGTTTCGTACTTTGGGCACTGGAGGTAGACATGGTCCGCCGTCTCAGGCTCGCCGCACTCACAGAGGGGGGAGGGCTTCAGTCTCATGCCATGGAGCTTGGCGTTGAAGTCGCCATGGCCGGTGGCAAACTGTGAGACATAGTGGTCCACGTCGACGTAGCGCTGTGACAGGCGCACTCGTACATTTGGCCAGATTTTGTGGGTGTGCCGCCCATTGGGGGATGCATCCCATCGCTCCTGCCACCTGTCTAGGCTCCATTCGGTGATCTCGGACAAATTTTCTAAAATTCTGAAATTCGGCTCAGGGACCCGTTTACGGCTCTAGTTGGTCCTCGAATCCGTTTCAGCCCGATCGGACCAAATTTGGAGGGAGCACGGGTAAAATGTGTATTTCGAAAAATGGATTTTAGCCAATCTAGGCGTGTGGGGTGTCATTTTCGACTGAATCTTGGATGCTGAATCCAATGGGACGGGCCCCAGAACGATTAGTGCCTTCGGAAGAGATTCTGGGTCAAAATGGGTCAATCAACCCGTTTTGAATGTGTGTTTCCGAAATATCTGGTATCTAGGCGTTTGGGGTATCATTTTCCACTAAATTTTGGACGCTGAATTGATTGGAATGAGTGTCCATGCTGGCGGTCCAGGGAATAATCAACCCCTGTGAATGAATTTCCTATTTCTACTTGCGATATGCAATCTCAGAATAATGTGTCTTGCTGGTTTTGACCAGTTTCGAGCGCCATCTCCTGGGTTATTGTGTAACTACAAGCCCGAACTGACCAGGGCCGTGATGTCCCTGGTATCTTTGACTGACTCAAATACCTCTCCTCACAAACATGTGTTTTGTGACCATCTCATCATAAGGACGGATTGGTTTTGCTCCCTTTTTATGAATTTTATCAATGAAATCGCAGTACCCATCCTTATCCCCCTATATTCTCGTTCCTTCCACCCCTCTAGATGTTCAGGAATAAATAAGTAACAAGTAGAATCACATCCTTTCATTTTAAAATAATGTAATTTCGACAAGTTGATGACATAAATACGAAGAAACATTCCACATTTGCTTCCTTTAAATCATTCTCTTGATAACGGTTGTGCATTTCTTGAATATAAGACGCGTTCCAAATTGATGTTGACTATTCTTATTATTTTAACTATCTATATGTTTCTCTTTTCTTTAGAGAATGGAAGAAAATGGCGTATAAATTCATTCAGTTCAGTGTTGAATGTTATGTCGTTGGAGCAAACGAAGATTGGCCAGAGTTTAACAGAAGGATCAGTCCAAGCCTTGTTTTCTATTACGAAAACAAGTGCTTCTCACCCGGATATGATGGTAAGTGGACATCTTCTCCAGCTTGGAGATGTATGGTCGATGGACCCTTTGGGTCTGAACTACCTGGGCAGGAGTTACGATGTAGGTAAAGATCCTTTGTTGCACTACAACCTGGCAAAAAATGTACAGATCTCCTGCTGGGGCCAACTTAAGACAAACTCTGGTGACGAATTCGCTGCTCTGAACCCAATTTGCCGACATTGGGATATAAGATCTTTGTGTCAACTCTTCTTTTTGGTTGTCAAATCCATCTCCTGCTGGACCTTCAACCCTTTTTCTGTGCAAGTAGAGTCATTGCAGTCATTGAGTCATGGCAGTGCAGTAGTCAGGGAGGCGCTAACCAGACCCTACCACCAGCAGACTAACCTCATCGCTGTGGGGTGGTTATCGTCTCCGTGCCCATACTTTTTTTGGTTCCCAGTATCACAGTGCAGCTGTGAAATCACCAGAATATCAGCAAACCTCATTGATGCGAGTGAATTCAATTGTATGCGCTTCTATGGTTTTCAGCTTTCTACGAAACACTGAAGAATGCTTATGACCTAACCAACGTACCATTCCTGAGCATCTTATCCGCTCACCCAATCTTAACACCGTGTAGTCGTGGGATCATCACCCTCAACCGTGAGTATCGCTTGTGGAGAGTGGTATTTCAGGTGTCGTCTGCTCCATTGTAAACCTATTTGGTCTCCCTCAGGTCCAAATAAATGCTGCGAGGTAGGGCGCACTCTAACGTTATTCCCAAAGATCCCTGGGTTGAAGATCAGGAAGTACGTATTTGACAAACAACGTGCGGTCAAACCCGAGGAAGTGAGTGTTTTATGACGCGTCCCATTTGAATTTTAATTTGCATTGTGGAGAAGAATCACAGTTTAATCTGACAGGTTGAGCCGCTGCTCAGCGCCAAAGGAGTTCTGCTGATGTCGGAGTCGTCCAGGTCGTGCGTCACCACCAGCAAACGCATCGTTAACCACCTGTACTTCAACAAATCGAAAAAGAATGAACTCCGTCCAGAAAGACCTTGTCTCGTTGGTGGCCTGGTGGCCAAATGTTGTCATCTCGACAATGAAGGCGCCCTTTCGTCGTCGCCGGTCGTCGCGGTGACTTTGGAGGGCGATAACGTCACGATACAATGTGATATCAACAAAACCAACGATTTTGACTCGTTTTACAAAAGGGTAAAAACCGAACGCTGTTTCAGCGGCGTTTCGCCTGGAATTCATAATATGTCTGTGTGTCTAAAATGTCCAATGTGAGGCCAATGGAACCATGAAGTGGCGAATATTATTTATGAAATCTGAAAGGCTCCGAAAGTTTAGATGATTGCTTAGGCTTTGCACCTCCAAATTTCATTATTATAGTCGTGATTTCGTCAATTCAGGTGTTTTCAGTTGGGGCTAGTTTGGGCAAGATTATCTGGTCGACGAAATTCCAATCAGTTCAAGTCCAATCTTCCCTCAAGTCCCGTCTTGCCATTGTTTTGAAACTTGAAAAACTACACCAGATAGAGAGGCCATATCCCTGATCAAGGAGACTACTCGCCCGTTTGTGATTTTGAGTATTTTGCTCCTCAGCTAAGTGAAAATGCTGGCCCTACCCCACCTGGTGCCGTCCGATTTGCCTTCATCTTCAACTGCGTCGGTCGAGACGACTCGCACGATGATTACAACGAAGAATTGGCCCTTTTCCGCGAATACTTCCCAGGAGTTCCACACTTCGGTTATTGGAGCTATGGCGAATTTTGCATCCCAGGTACTAACTTCGAATCCCATTTCGTCCTTGTAAATCACGGAAGATCCAAAATTTCCGTTGGCTGATAAATATGGTGTCAATGATCAGACCCATGAATCACGATTTTGCCCCAAACCAAAGGAGGCCAGCAAAACCTAATATTTTTTCATCAACAAAAAACAAATTGATTCATTTTTTATTTTTCGCATGCATTTTATTCGAATACAAAGAAACCAAGATACGCTGAATTGATTAATCAATTTTGAAAAATCGCAGAAACAAAATACGAATAATGGAATGTACTGGGTGTCCCAAGAGTAATGCCCTACCCGACTCCTACGTGTTCTACGACTCATTTCCAACCTGAAGTGCCTCTTTACTAATTTTTAGGAGGCAAAATTAATTTTGTCAAAACATTAAAATAACCTGTTTTTTTTATACGCTCCGTAGTTGCAGAAATATGAAAGTAAGCTTAAAAACGCGCCAAAAGATCACTGCTTTCCAATGGTCTAATCAATTTTTCTTTTGCACTCAAATTTGACAGCGAAAATTAGGCTTGATTTCCGAAAAAAAAATTTCCTGACTTTAAGCTGTCGTCGGTTCTTTCAGATGTCTACACACTCGATAACTCTCTGGATCAGCTGATCTTCAACTCAATCCTGACCTGATGCACCATAGATTTGAGGGTTCCCCACAGATATAAATCCATGGGTGTGACTACGAGGAGGCCACCTGAAAACCAAACTCAAAACTCCAATAGTCCTCTTCAAAAACTCAATACTTCCCCAAGAGTACCTACATTTGTCATAAAACCCTAGTTTTAGGCAGGAAAAGCACGTTTTTTGGCATTATAACCTGATTTTCGCAGCCAAATTTGAGTGAAAAAGAAATGGTCATTCCGAGAGAAACATTCCGGTCATGATGCCTCCGCCTTGTCCTGACCTTACACCCACGGATTTTAATGCGTGGGGAACTCTAAAATCTATGGTGCATGAGGTCAGGATTGAGTTTAGAGATCAGCTGATCCAGAGAGTTAAAGGGTGTGTAGACGACCTCCGAAGGAACCGACAGCTTAAACAGTTGGTTTAACCTGGAAAAACACATTTCAGCACTCCTAATACGCCTAATTTTCGCTGTCATATACGAGTGCAAAAGAAAAATTGATTAGACCGTTAAAAACTTAATCTTTTGCGCATTTTTAAGCTTACGTTCATAAATGCAACAAGGATGGTGCAGTTCAGTGGGTTATGGAGGAAATAAAAACTGGTGATTTCAAAGTTTTGACAAAAAAAATTTTTTTTACCGTTTTTGGTTGGTTATTTCTTGATTAATCAACTCATGTTTTCATGCAGAAATCTCTCCAATTTGGCTTAAAAAAATATATATATACAAATAAATAAATAATTCTGGGCGTTTTGAGGTGTTTAGATCAAAATGAACAAATGTCCGTCCGCCTTCAAGGCCATTTTTGGTTTTAGACAATTTTCTAAAAATCTGAAATTTGGGGCAGGAACCCGTTCCCAGCTCTAGTTGGTCCACGAAACATATCAGCCCGATCGGACCAAATTTCGGGGGAGCAGGGGTGAAAATGTGTACTTCGAAAATTTTTTCGGCGATCTAGATGTGTGGGGTGTCTTTTCAACTAGATTTTGGACGCTGAATCGATTGGAATGATCCATGCTGCTGATCCGAGGAATAACCAACCCCTGCGTAAGATTTACAGCGTTTTTTTTTTACTACTCAACTGAAGAACATTTGTTAGGCGTGGAAAATATAGGACATTTAGCGCTCTTTCCTTCTTCAGATTTAATTCTATCTGAAAATTGAAGAAATTATGTCCATTTTAGTCACATGATCGAAAAAAAGTGCTGAGGGGCTCTTTTGGTTGGAAATGAGTTGTGGAACACGTAGGAGTCGGGTGAATGATTAATGAACTGCGCTCAGGACTCTAATTGTATCCTCAGAAGAAATCAGGAGGCCGTGTTTTATCGAGATTGGAATTTGAACACTTGGTGGAGGCCTCTGGTCCAATCATTGTTAACTACAAATAATGAAAAATTGTGCAATCATTTACAGCATTTTCCTCCGTCTGAGGTTGAATTTGATAGAGTGGTAGTAAGCGGATATTCGAATTCAATAAAACGAATAACTAAATTTCCTTTTTACTCAGATTCTCACGCGAGGATGGCAACGAACCCAAAGAAAATCCGGATGGATCGTCTCAGGTTTCTCAACTCGGCTAGCGCGACCTTCATGATCGTCACTGTGCAACCGACGTCTGTGTTTTAATTTCGCGAAGTGTTAAAACTGCGCCTGTTTTGTGTTCCCACAATTGTGTAACTTATTTCGTAATTCGTTTCAATTGCACCTTTGAACAGTTCTTCTTCTGATGAGTGATTACAAAATTGGTTGATAGTCTCCTGCTACTTCGTGCAATCGCTCTCAAGGGGATAGGATTCAAGCAAGAGTCAAAACTGTAGCCTGATTTCCTTGGAAATGATGTCAACCACCTAGTTTTTTTCCTTCAGAAAACGTAATCACGCCATCGTATCATGCCGTTGGCAATTTTTCACTTTTGTAAGATTGAATTGGTCGCAAGGAGGATTGACACATTTTACACTCAATTTGAATTCTCCTAAGTTCGCCAGTTTTTATTGAGGAAATCTGATTCGAGGGCTTGTCATGGTAAAACCCCTTAAGACGCGTCAAGCCTCGTATCCCGGCATCCGTTGAACCTATCGCTTGCTCAGTCTTGTTGTCATATCAAGCGGACTTGAAAAAAAAAAAAAAAAAAAAAAAAACATTTTCGGGAAAAGGAGAAAACCCGTCATATAGAAGATGCAAGAGGGTGCTAGCAGGCACTTTTCTGATTGGCTTGACCCATCCTAACGCTTACCTTCAGTAGGCAGCTAGGTTAGCGCGTTTTAGACGATTTTGTAAGATTCTTTTTTAAGACCATTAGAATAATGTTTGTTTTTTTATCAATACAAAGTTCATTACAACCTTATTGAGTTTCATTACGCAAAAATGTTCCTTAGTATCAAAATTCTGTAATTTTTTAATAAAAGAGATGCTTGCGTACTAGATTTTCCGTTTGTCCCTGTGTTTTTCCTTTTTGAAAAAATACACGAGTGAGGAAAAAAAAAAATGATAGTAACAAAATAAATCGTTCTACAGTGGATGGTTATTCCTTGGAGCAGGAGAGAAAACAGTGTTGAGTGTTCCGGACTCATTTATCGCCAAAAAGATCGAAACCCCATTTAGAAAATAGGTAGGTAGATACCCATTTTGAACCACACCCACCCCCAGTAGGTACCGGTTCAGGGTTAATAGATTCAGCGACAACAAATTTATTGGAGAGTAAATACCATACGCCTAGATCGCTAAAAATGTCGACTGTCCATTTTTCAGAAAACATTTTTACCCATACCCTTGTCTAATTGGGTCTGAAAAGTTACGAGGACCAACTAGAGCCAGAAAGAGGTCCCTGACCAAAAATTCAGATTTTTAGAAAATTGTCTACCAAAAAGCAGCGTGGACCTTCGTTTCGCTTTTGTGATCTGGACATCATGAAACTGAATAATGGCAAATTTTGAGGCCAATTGGACCTGTGGCATGATTACATAGGTTGATCAATCGAGGATTAACCAACTAAAATAACTAGCAAGATTGAATGCTGCAAATTCATTCACAGGGGTTCTGGCACCCACCCAATTCGATTCAGCGTCCTAAATTTTGTCGAAAAAAATACCCCACACGCCTAGATCGACAAAAATATCGAAAATCAAAAATTCATTTTTCAAACACCTCATTTTGACCCCTTCCCCCATTTGGTCCAATGGGGCTGAAAAGTTTGGATGACCAACTAAAACCGGAAAGGGGAAATCACAGAGGTTAGTTATTCCTCGGACCAGGAGCTTGGAGGCTAATTCCAATCGATTCAGGGTCTCTTAAAATCTAGTAAGAAATGATACCCCACACGCCTAGGTACCAGTGATCTTGAAAACATTCACAACAACATAAATAGATACATACCGTAAAACAGGGTGAATAGCACTTTTCATGTTTGAGACTCATTTACCGTTTAACCTTCCTACTTGAAATTAGAAACATAGGCCAACTCTTCTTTATTCAAAATTACTTTTATTAATCAAAATGACTATATAATTGATAAGACCCTTGTCATGAAGTCTTTGAAGCTTCCATCTTTCATGGTCATGCTTCTACATTGCTAAAATGAATTAACTTCACAATCTATATCCAAGTTGGTTGGACCAGCCGCGTAAATATGCCGGGTAAATGGAAGCACTGCTCAGGAAAATGCTGATATGACAGACGGAAGGAGAGCGATAACTTGAAGTTTCTTGTGGATTTTTGCTGATTAGGAACGAGTAGAAGTGAATCACATCAAGCGTTCCTGCTGAGTAGGATAACGAGCTGATACAGGGATGCTGGAAGACTTGGCGGTATGAGGAGGAGGGAGGTGTGCAAAATCATTTTTTTCCTGACCCGGCGTTGCCACTTTTCGGGAGTTAGCTAACTTGAGCGTATTCCTTATTACCAAGGTTCAAGGAACTAGTTTTTTTCTAATTTTTCTATCTCTGTTATTAGTTAAGTTATGAGTAAAAAGGTTACATTTTGGAAAATTGCTTGTATTCACCCGGTATTGTACCCATTTTGATCCTAAACCTCTTCCAGTGGGCTCCAATCATTCTGGGATGAGTTTCTCGATGAGGGCTCCGTCTCATTGGATTCAGCAACCAAAATTTAGTCAAAAATAATGACCCAAATTCCTGATTTCTAGAAAATTTTCTACTACCGAAATCGGCGTGGACGACGGACGGACATTTGCTTATTTTGATAGCGACACCTTGAAACGTCCAGAGAAAAATGTTGGGCCGAATCGGCGAGATTGACTTTTGCACGAAAACAGGTTGTTTATTCAAGGAATAACAAACCAGAATTGTGGGCCGAATTGGAGAGATTTCACTTTCTGCAAGAAATCATGAGTTCTTCACGGAAAAACCAATCAAAAAGGAAAAGAACACATCCAAACCGCGGACTCTACCGATAATTTGATCATTTTGAAACTGATAATAGCGCTGATAATTTATTTCATAAGTGAAAATAAAGCTTTTGCTGCTTCTCCTTCTCGAGTGCAATCAATTTATTGAATTTCCCCAATGAAGAACGAGTTTTTTTAATGATATAATGTCAAGATTGACCTGATCATACAATGATAGTTGTGCGC
Source organism: Cyrtorhinus lividipennis (assembly GCA_019603395.1). Taxonomy (NCBI): domain Eukaryota; kingdom Metazoa; phylum Arthropoda; class Insecta; order Hemiptera; family Miridae; genus Cyrtorhinus; species Cyrtorhinus lividipennis. The sequence goes on along the minus strand of CM034001.1, from coordinate 20,863,791 downwards.
AGTGATCGAAACAAATCAATTTTACTTATATTAGTGGAAAGTAGGATTGGGATTGGACTATTGAAATAAGAACACAGTAATTCAATGTTTACATGAGTTTATTACAGAAATACAAGAAAAATTCAATACGCTTTTCCGTCCCATTAACTATTTAAAAAGTGTTTTATTAATGTTTTGTGCTTCATCCTCATATTTTCGTTCACAAATAAATTATTATTGTGGAAGTTCAATTTTTTCTTTTCCCGTAGAATTCAGACGGAGCCTGAACGCTTTGCGAAACCAACATTATGATTGGTAATTGGGATCAATTTTTCTACCCTCATTGACAGTTACGTATACATACATCAAATAACAGAGGGAAAATTACATTTTCAACAGCCTTGTGCTCCACATTTTCAAACTTACTGTTATCACAATGTTTGTCGCTAATAACACAGAGCTTGAGGAGCCGTGAGATGTCGAGGGCATTTGTATTGAAAAGAGGAAATGAAAATTGGAACTACACACGGTTAATGGGAAACAACTCAAATAGCACTACAATTATTTCACAATATGTATATATATATTATGTATAGGTATGTCTCAAATCTACAAATAATAATGTGTTTCAAAATAAACGAACTAAATATTAGCGGCCTGAGGTTGACCGGGTATGAAATGAAAAATCTCGAACTTTCGAAAAGATGGGACTCACCATTGCGATGAACATAAGCGTTATGGCCATCAATTTTAAATTACTAGGATTTTTGAATTAGGGATTTTAATAACCGTACTTATAGGGAAGACAGTCGGGAAAGAGATGAGAAATAAATGGAGAAAGTTGCCGAATAAACTGGCAACAGGTATTAGTAATTTAGACATACATTCAGAAAATACGGGAAGGCGGTACAACGGGCTCAAGAAGGGGAAAAGTTAAAACTTTATTTGTTATATACAAGTCATACGTGTTAGGTCCTCAATATTTGCCTCTTCAAATTTGTACCTGTACACTATTTACATAGATTTATAGTTCAGAGAGGTCGTTTTCAGCAGGGGGCGGCACATGTTTCTGAACCATGCACGACCGAGCGACGGACTCAAATAACCTGAAAGCGACAATGAGAATTAGGTTAAGGAGGTCCATATGGAAGATTTCGGCAGGAATGAAGATGCTAGAGCGTTAGATAATCAAGGAGTTGTGAAGAGAGGAAGTAAAGGAGACATATTAAGAGAGTAGGAGTCCGTAAAAGTAGGAGATATCGAAATACAGGAAAATTGTAGAGGAATACGTGAGAGCACGGTAGAGGAGTTGTAGGGAATGCTTCAAAGAGACTCACTTTTCAATTTCAGGAGCACAGTGAACAAATTCGTGGTTCCAAAATTTGTACGTCGGGTTCTTGATGAGCTCAATAAACGTGATGAGCAAGCCCCAAGGGTGCGGACGATTGACGATCAATCTCTCAAGAAGAACTCTGCAAACGCAGACGAAGATGTCAATTGAAGGATATTTTCCTAAACCGGAATCACCAAAGAGAGTTTACTGGTGAGCGACTTACCTCGTGATCTGCTCTTGAATGGCTTCTGTATTGGCCTCGGCAAACAGATACAGGAGAGTGCAGCTGAAATAGTGCGTGTGACTGTTGGGATACCTCAGCTGGTTAGCAATGGCGTTCAGGAACAAGTAGCGTCCTGAAATGAAAACAAGGAGGTTAGAATCTGACATTTGCGTTCAGTTGAACACAAAATGAACGTAGTCCCCATTTCTCACCTTCAGTGTCCAAGTCCACCGCGAGATTTTGGAAAATGTCCATGTGTGAAGAATGGGCGATGGTGGACATGTTTGGCGATTGACCCTTCTTCCTTATGAACGTAATAGCCTCGTGGCCGACGTAGAGGACGAGGGCATTCATGAGCGGGATGTTGTATCTCAAACCCGGCTCGTTGGATACCTGCAGGTTGCTTCTAAGGTCGGATAGGAATGTGACGGGCGTCCTTACTTTCAGATAGTGATCCAGATCCTGGAGGAGAGTGAAAAGAACATTAGTGACGTTCATTCATCCACCAATCTTGCCAGGGGCCAGTTTTAAAAATTGCAATTAGCAGAACGATAGACAATCACCAGGTAGTCCAATACCAGGTATTACCATCTGGTTTTACATCTTTTGTACATTTCTAGCGCAAATCTCTGCTTACGTGTGAGGGTTGAAATACAACTAGTGATACCTTCATGCTGCTTGAGCAATCTTGCCTGCATGAGGCAAATTTTCGCAAAATTTATTCAATTGGATTTTTGAAAACAACATTCAATTTCGAATCATAGATATATTGGTTTTGAGGTTTACGACCCCTAGAATAGTTTTTATGGATTTCCAAAGATGACATCCATCAGCGAGAAAAGCTGCGATTTCGGACAATCTTCACTTTTATGCTAAAATCAAACAATAAATATAAAAATATAAATGAAGGGGAATATAAATGAAGTTTTATTAAAACTGAAAAAGAAGCGCCCAGAAGAAATATCCTATTCATGTCCCGAGTCAAGCGATGAATGACACTATTTTAAACGCAATGTTAGATTGATTGCATATACATACGCCAAATATCGATCTTCTCAGAAAAATCGATTTTTCGACTGTTGATGTTTCATTTTTTAGACGTTTTTGTGACCATCTAATGTAAATCATAAGTTCCCACCAGACTTCAATTGAACTTCAAATTGACAATCGACCTGGACGATCGACCGATTGGCAAAACCTACAACTTAAGTTGGCCTTCGCTAGAGGTATTTCAACAAGCAACAAAACCCAAGGTCACATTTTTGAGTGCGACATACAGTTTCACTTACATTTACTGCGGAAGGCAGAGTGAAGAACTAACCAGTTTAGAATAGATTGAAAATGAAAACCACAGGGATTTCCTTAGGCATCCCAAACCAACATAAAACTTATTCTGACAAGTTTTGTCAGCGAACCTGAACGCTAACCGTGATAACTGCTAGAAGTAGTATAATCAGAGGTTGTCATAATGGACCTTCCCTTGACGGACAAAACATTGTCACGTCAGTCTCAATGAATCTCTCACCTTTTTGAATGACGCAGGCTGAATCATTAGCGCAAATTCAGTCAGCACGCGAGGTTCGTTGGAAATCTCAGCGAGCATATCCACTTTTAGATTAGGTGTGAAAGGATCAGGAAGTCGCATGTTGCGAGGAAAAGCAGAAAGGATCAAGTTTCTCATCTGAAAAAGGGAGGATACAAATTATTTAAAAATTTGAAGCATACAAGACTAGACAGAAACAGGACAAGAAAGAAAGCTCCCTGAGATGTGGCAAGACCTTGTTAAGCAGGTTTCCTATTAAGGAAAATATGATTTGATTTCAGACTTGAAACCGCTACTACTGTTCAAAGCGTTGAGTTACCAAAGCCCAAGATTTAGATTCTGAAATAAACTAATGACATTCTAACAACGATAGAAACTCATTTTTCTAAAAATTACTTTCTTCTTAAATCTCAAATTACGTAAAATGTTCAAACTTAGAACAATTTTTTTGATCCATAAAACTATTTTAACTTGTAATAATTTTGTTAAATTCTCTTTTAATTCTTTTCTCTTTAATTCTCTTCTTAAATTCTCCCAGACATTTTGTATTTGTACTTGTATTTTTCTCAGAGCAAAATGTTCGAAAATTGATTCAAATTTACCTGAATGCAGTTGGGAGGGATGACGTCACAAAATCCATAGTGGTAATCGCACAAGAATTCGGGGAAGTCGTGTAGGAGGACGAGCAGAACCCGAAGCGTTCCTTTGTACAACACTGTGACGGGTTTAGCGAGCTCGGCGTTCCTTAAGAATGGAGCCAAGTATTTGAACAAGTCAATCAACAGCTGAGCGTACATGTACCAGCCCTGGAAAGCGAATGGTGATTATGAGAGGGTGTAATGATGGAAAGAAATTACTCTTAGTAAAAGTTAGCTGTAGCCTCGTCTTAGTTTCAATAGCGGACCTTTTGCTGTGGTGATAGGCCGAGCATTCTTCCAATGAAGAGGCGGTGCGAGACAAGTTCCAGCCAGGCGTAGGCGAATCCTGGCGATTTGGCCGGTCGAAGAATGTGAAGAGTGTGGAAGTACGCCGTCAACAACTGCGAGAAAAACACGATAGCATTACAAAATGCTTCTCAACCGGACAAATGATGATTAATATATTTTAAATACGACTAGCAGTGTATAACTATATATAACAACATTTTCACAATTAGATGAAATGATATATTTACACTAAGCGTGGAGGATAATGGCACAATTCCAAACCGAACGAAGATTCACCAAGTCAGAAGATACCGTAGGTATCAATCCATTACAGCTAGTGTAACAGAGTAATATTAACAGGCTCACCTGGAAGTTGATGGCTTCCAAAATTGGTTCTCTAGCGTTCAGCTCGAGGAACAACATGATGAAAATTCTCTGGTAGGGCAACTGTTGGAATTCCGATTGATGAGTTTCGTGGTCTTGTTGAAGCACGCCAGCCACAATCCCCAAAACCTGTGAGCACGGATTGGTTTGATAGAAGTAAATTCGATAATTTTCACTCATCTGCGGCGCAATTTGGTGAGGTGAGCAGGAAGCAGTTCCCACCCACAGATGTAGCAATCCCCTGTAAAAAGCGACCTTCTACTGGGGTGGGCTTATGTTGATAGTTGCATATGTGAATCGGGGACGCGAATGGCTGGTGAGGTTACAGGCAACCTAAACCTCACCCAGTTCAGGATAAAGCAGCCCACTCAAGTTCTGACTGCCGGGAGAGGGGTCGGCAAAAGTTACCCTTTCCACGACCGCACCACCGTTGGAGCGTGTATGGGGACGGTACTGACCACATGGGCCTGACAAAACTTGTCCGTCGGACGGTCTCGACCTCCCAACAATTGGGTTCCCCCACCCCATCTCCTGACGTTGTCAGAGCGTGTGTGGAGCTGTCATACTGCAACCTCCAGCATTATCAAACTTTGGTAGCCCCTTCAAGGCTTCAAAATGTACAAACTGTGAAAAAATGGCCAGGGATCTCAAAATCTGTTCAGGACTCAGAGAAACAAATCCTAGATTTTATTTTAACGCCCCCTATACGTAGGAATATATTTTTAAGGCGTATTTCCAGAAGAAGTATAGCTGCCATAATTTTTGACATAAAATCATTGTTTTGGTCTCAAAAATCCGTTTTGAAAAAGGTCAAGTTGTTGTCGAGCGAAATCGGTCCTCAACAAATTGAAATTTTCAAAATGATCGCTAACAATTTATTTATTCAAAGTTTGGCAATTAGGATATTGTTTTCCAGGTTTTTTCGGACCCCGAGTTAATTTAGAACACACCTACAACGCTAATATTCATCCTTACTTGATAAATATGATTTTCAATGTTTCAATGTTCAAAAATAAGGTTAAAAATTGATACAACCACCTTTTGTACCAGTGGTCCGGTGGTGGGGGTTGTATAATCTAAATTTTGTGGTAATGAAACAGTTAAGCGCTCCCAAGGCTCAATAGTACAAAAAATACTAAAACAACTAATTTTGTATGTCTTAAAATGAACAAATATTAGCGCAGAAGAAAAGCGAGGGAAACTGCTGGAAAACTTGGTGGGGATTTGGTCTTCACGATTCTCGGTCAGCGTGGGGAGAGGGGATAACTTTTGCTTCCCCGCTCTTAACAGTTGGAACGTGAGTGGACGGTTTTAATGGACAACTACTCCTTGTTCATTGTGATATCCACATTTCCTAAATGTTGAGATTTATATAAACAAAAATCTTTAAATCACCAAACACGAGGCGCCAAGAGCGCGCTCTGAGGTTAGCCCCGTGAAAAACCAATTGACTTCAGACACATAACTTCAAAACCATACAGAGCTCTGGACAAATGAAACGAAGGGTGGAAAGCTTGATTGGGTTGAGTGATACAAGCCATTTTCAAGGTAGCGGCGTTTGAAAGTTCTTCATAGCAAGTATTGGTGATCACATTCCTCAGCAACGCGCTGGGAAATTGAGCAGGTAAGATTTTGAGGGGAAATATTGTCGCTTATTGACCATCGAGTCCAAGGAAAGAATGTTTTCATTGATTAGGCAGTTGTGGGAGGTAGACTCACTTTATTGAGCAGATTAACTTTGGTCGTACTGTTGTTGGCTTCTCCGGAATGTTTGACCAAAAGTGAAATCAGTTTCACGTAAGCATCGACCGTGTGGAACATTTTGTTGCGCACCGCGGTAACGCTGTTTCCGGTGCAGTCAGGAATGAATCTGTAGCACAGTTCCACGACCATTTGCGTGCTCAACCTGAAGAAACGAGTGATAAGATCGTCCGTCTTGAGGATCCCGTGAATGTTCATCTGAAAACGAACAATCGTTGTGAAATTGAGCAACAGATCGGGCGTATTATTTGACGTGCAAGTAGGTGAAACACACCTGGTGAACGAAGACGGAAAATGCCTTGTTGGGATCTTTGACACCTGCGGACGAGTGGTAGATGTTGACCCAGTCGCGGAGCAGGAATTCCGTCTTTTCCAAAAGGCCGGGAGGGTCGTCATAGTCCCTCGACTGTAACAGAGTTTCCTTCACATATCAATGTAAGAATTTAAAATATTCATAGTTGAAGATAACACGATCGTGGTCTGAAGTTGGATTCAACAAGAAGTCCCTTGCAGTAAAACCAGCAATTCAGAAGCGAAAATTTCCGGCGATGGAAGTTAATCAAACGCATGTCTACACCATAATTTCTGCTAAACCATCGATTTTTCGCATTCAGTAACGCGATCGCGATGAAAGCAGTGCTTTGATTGTATCATTGATAGGATAGACACACAATCCTTTCAAGAAATAAATTACATATACTAACCCTCTTCTTTCAATTTGAAAAAAAAATCAAGAATTGAAATTCGTATTTAAAATGTGGGTCTACCACTTGCGTAATAAAAGGTATTCTCCATTTGCCTTGCTGAGTTCGACTGAGAGACAATGCTTATTGAATTGTATCAAAACCAAGCAGATAGATAACAACGAAGTCGTAATAGAATCAGAAGTACCTTTCCCTGGGTGATTCCAGAAAGAATGTGAGCAGCTGGGCCTTGACCTCTCTCAACGTTGCCGGGCTCATGCGATGCTCGGAGTAATTCGATCAGATTTGACAGCCTAAACACGAGAAAAAGCATTATTTCATTCGTTCTACAAGCCAAAAATTTGACTGGAGCGGACAGAAATTAAACAAAAATATTCGAGATATAGAAACAAATTACCCCTCTGGAGGTTGTCGCGAATGCGAGACAATTCTCGCGAGAACTTCGATGGTGTTGACAAGATCCTGATCAATGAGAGCGCCAGGCACGCGGTCGTCAACGATGTAGTACTGGATAATTTGCATTGCGAAGTTGACGGCGACGAAATTCTGGCCGTTGTCGATCGCGTGGGCCAAATGGAGATCAAATTGGGCCATCAGGAGGAATTGGTTCCTCAACAGGATGTCGACGCAATCGAAAGAGTAGCGGAACTCTTCACGTGTGTCTTGGAACGCCCTGAAAACGAGTGACCAGATTCAAGTTTTTCCTTGCAATAAATATAATTTAAAAATGTTACAGTTGCATTAACAGTACCTACCCAATATTTAATTTAAAATAAGAAAAGCCTACATTTTAAACAAATGTCAATAATGAATTTAAATCTCGTAGAAAATGTGACTGATGTAACTCCATAAATTGGCCATAGCCGTATTGCAAATAAATAAATAAATAAATTTAACGCAACAAAGGGTAAAAGCCAAGAATATGGACCGTTGTCGCGTTATCAGCTGATATCGATAGTACGCTCAGTCGATATGCACTATCGATATATTATACACGAAATATTTATCCCTGTCGGCCATATTTGTCTTTATAAAAAAGGAGGGCAAATACTAAATTGAAATAAACTAAAACTAACTAAAATAAACAAACACTAAATAAATAAATAAACTAAAAAAAAAAAACTAAACTAAACTAAATTAAATTAAACTAAACTAAACTAAACTAAATAAATAAACTAAAATAAATAACAGTGGACACGCACAAGGAAGGATAGAGGGAAAATGTACACCAACTGAAGTGAAGTGACTGAAGATAGCCGGAGGAGACAAAAAGGCTAAACTAAACTAAATTAAACTAAACTAAACTAAACTAAATAAATAAACTAAAATAAATAACAGTGGACACGCACAAGGAAGGATGGAGGGAAAATGTACACCGATTGAAGTGAAGTGAATGAAGATAGCCTGAGGAGACAAAAAGGAAGCAACAACAAAAACTTTCGATTATCGACCATATGCGCGATATCATTGCTATCAGTTGATAACGCGACAATGGTCCATATACTTGACTTTAGCCCAACAAAGATTTGTTGCCCTATTTGTTGTAAAAGCCTACTAATATGGATACGTGTGGGTTGTGCGTGACCCCCCCCCCCCCCCCAATCATACAAATAAAATTTGTCACAACACAATCAAAGTACCTACCTGGTGATATGCTTATTTGTCCATTGCACGCCGTAAGCCCTGGGATCTTGCACTGTTTTCAAAACACGCAGGTAGAGCTCTTTGTGCCTGTTAGCAGCCTCGGAATCGGCGCCGTTCGACACTAATTCCAGTAAACTCTCCACCGTCTGAAACAGAATTAAATTTTCTGAGCAATGTAAGGTTTACTTTGAGGCGAGCGAACAGCTCACTGTCGTCACCTCTGACGTAAAGTTATTCATGATTATTATTGGCGGCCATTACTTGACCCAGTAAGTAGTACAAGTGAGTTACAACCAAAATATGACCCCAAAACGTTTAGAAAGTTTTTACAATCCCAGATGAAATGGTTGGAAGTCGCCCTCGACCAATCCTTACCTTCGTGACAAGACTCATTGCGTACACTTCATCTCGTTGTCGACGAGTGATGACGAGAAGCTCAATGATGTTGTTGACATTAGGTAGCGTCTGTGAGCCCAAAACTGCCTGAACGAAGTGTTCTAATTCAGTGATGAGTTTTTCCAGAATCGAATCAAATTCGTCCGAAGCGGAATACGGTTGCTGCAATAAAAGAACAAAGTCAAAAAACATACTACGACTCAACGAAAAAGTCTATGGCTTGCTCAGCTGCACGATAACTCACATTCTTGGCATTCACGTGAAACTTGAAATTCGCACTCCGAGCGGCCATCATAATTACACACAATTTTCGACGAGTCAGCAAATCACACAAATGTCTGCCTCACCACGAAAAGTAATTTCAGAAAGACACAGCAAACATAATTGCCGACAGATAATTACAGCACACTATTTCGAGAAATGTCAAACATAAACTACCAATGTAATAAAGACAAAAGAATGAACATAAAGCTGAATAACCTTCTGAACTTAGTAGAAATGGAGACCAGATGGTGGAATCATATGTTGAGGTGGTAAATGAGATTCACTACTGGAGTAGGTAATGAAGCACTCTAGGCGAAGCCAAAGTGTTTGAATCTGGCAAAAGCGGCCATCTTGGTTGGTTATTCTTTGAATACCTAATCAACCTGTTTTCATGCAAAAAGCCAATCTCTCCTTTTTGGTCCGAAATTCTTTCCTAGACGTTTCAAGATGTCTAGATCAAAATCAGCAAACGTCCGTCCGCCATCCTTTGGTGGTAGAAAATTTTCCGAAAATCTGAAATTTTGGCGGATTTTTGAGCATTCTCAGCCTGAGCACTGTCCTGCGCTGAGACCCAGCCACCTCAACGCAGCCCGAACACCAACACGAACCACTCCAAGGTACCAGTGCATTTGGCATATGTGTAGGGTTGAATCGGGTAGGACTATTTGACAAACCGGCACTATTATTCGATACATATATTCACAAACAGACTCTTCGACAACTGACGTATTCGACAAACGTATTTAACTGACAACTGAAATTAAACAACTTGAAAATGAAACGACACAAAACAACGTGAATGGGTACTAGGTACTTTTTTCATCAGAGCAACTATAGCCTAGCTTTCTACTACCTTCCGTCAACAACAACAATACGCCACATGAAATGTCGTCTTTCAATTGGACAGCCCACACTCTCTAGCGGTGCAAATGACGAACTACTCGAATCTTCCAGCGGGATTTGGCGGAACCAGTGGGCTATTCTTCCCGCGCTTCCTACACAAATTCCCGACAAGACAATAAACCTGTTTTATTCTTGGTCTGGTTTTGATTTGTGCGAACCTGGAGTCCTTTTGGTGTTGCAGTGTTTCTAAAACATTAATCGGGGCTTAAGAATTTCGGGGATTCTGGATAAGTCCCGTCCTGACTGGTCTATGATAGCTTGGCCAGTCCTAGGGAAAAATAACAGTGAGCTTTGGGATTAGATGTCTCGTCGAAACCGAAGCTCAGGATTTTTGTGATTTTTTGCAATCTAGGTGTGTGGGGTATCATTTTCCACTAAATTATGGATGCTGAATCCAATGAAAAGGGTCCCAGAACGATTGGCATCCACTGGAAGAGGTTATGGGTCAAAATGGGTACCTATTTACGCATTTCGAATGTGTTTTCGAGATTTCTGGTCCCTAGGCGTTTTTGGGGTATCATTTTACACTAAATTTTGGACCCTGAATCGATTGGAATGGGTCCAGGTCACGCTACACCCACTGTTTTCCCCAGGTTAAAGAAATGAGTCTCCATACGAATGATACCCAACTTGTTTTCCTTTTACTGTTGTCAATCAAGTGATACCAACTATTACCAATTCATCACTCTTTTATTACTTTCTTGTCGTCTCACTTGAGCTCACCAGCCTCTTCACAAGACCCCTTCAATTCGAACCAAATCGCGCTCCTGGTAGCTAACACATTTTTATGTTGGGCGTTTGCAAGAATACTTTCCATTCAATACCTGTTACAGACCTCAATTTCACCGTTTCAATTTTCATATTAATTGAATTTGTATTTCAGTTCGATAAATTTTGTGGGATTGAGAAATACTTGTAAATACGATTCTAGTGGTGGACTTGATCAGAACAGACGTACTTAAATAACAGTCTAATCAAGACAGCGTAACTGCAGCTTCGAGACGGGACTTTCTACGTGTGTTCAGCACTTGACAATATAATTAGAACGATACAATTATTGCATTTATGTGAATTCCCCTGGACCAATCCCAGGCAAGCCATAGAGCTTTAATTCGTCAGACATAGTATCCTACTATATTCGAAATATGAGCATTAAGTAGTAAATGATTCATTACCATCGGTGCTGAGGGATTTGGAAAAGATGGTACGACAGCCATGGTGTCCTAAAACGAAAAACAATCGAATGAATAACAGCTAAAAGTCATCATGCTATATTAAGAGTGACACCAATTTACGAGGACTTTTCACAGCCCGTCATTTTTAAACCCAGGAACATGCAATTAGACAAAGGATTCTGAACGATTAGTAGTATCTAATTTCAGAATCCTATCACTTCAGCAGGGGACTTACCTAAACTCATTCCCATTTCAATTAACAGACCCCTTTTGTGAAATAGTTGCTACAACAAATCAGATGAAACGAAAAGTGCTCCAACATCATTTATTGCTAATGATAAAACTTACAACTGGCTTGGGATTGAACATGGCGGTTTCTCTATCGGTAAGCGGCTGGAAGCCTGGGATATTTCTCGCCAGACACTCGTATACCGCGGCCTGTTGAGGCGTCACGCCACCGACTTTGAGACGAAGCAGCTCGGGCATTCTCTCAGCCTGGTAAGTGAGCACGCCGGAGTCACAGTAGCGCCTACCTTCGTTTCTCGCCACTTTCCGTCTTTCATATTCCTGAAGGTAAGTAAACAAGACAATTTGTTACTGACAGCACCATGATAGGTTTGAGATAATGCCACCGACCATCTCCCGTCAGAGTTGAATCGTTGTATCAACAATTGAAGGCATCAAATGTCACTGTAGCTCATCATAGAACTCTAATCTGACCTGCAACAACAACTTGTCCATCTCTGGCACTGCCTTCTCCACAGCGGTTTTTTGAATGAAGCAGCAAGCCAACTCCATATTGTCTTGAGCCAATGTATTTGCAGCTTGGTCGATCAGTTGTTTTTGTTGGTCCGTGGCATTTTGCAACGGGACCTGCAATAGAAGAATAGAGTTTGAGCAAAAAAAATACGTCTTGAGTTAATCTAAACTGTTAAACGAATGCTAGACTCACGTGTAGAGCGGTGATGAAATTGTTCTTCAGTTTGCTATTGATGGACATCACCAGCTGGTCTCTGCACGTGATCATGGCCATGCCTGCAGTCAAATTTCTGGCCATTTGATGAGAAGCAATCCTCATACGACTTTCATCCGGTTCCAACGCGAAATCCTACGATAATTTAGAAAAACAATATAAGCTGTAGTCTTGACCTAACGTAAGCTTCAGCTTACATCATACACTACGCTTTTGACGAAAAAACGTCATTGTCAAGCTATTCATATTGTTCCATTTCAAAAAATCGATACCAAACGTAATCCTCCCAAGTCGTCACTACTTCTATTGGGGCCGTTCTTTTATATCTACTTAGGTCAAGACCTCAATTTCTTGTCATTCCCAGTGGTAATAACAAGTTTATACAGAAATGAGACAATCGAGGGCACGTATCACGAATAAACAAGAAGAGAACAGAAAAATGGTAAAACCTAAGAGCATCTGGAGAATAACAGCATTCAATTCTATGTGCCAAAAATTGTGTACCTTCTTCACTATTTGTTCACAAGTGGTAGCAGCAATCTTGACAGCGCGTTCTACAACCGGATGGATCCAGTCCTCAATCGCGCTCTCAATAGCAGGGCGAACAAATTGTTTGAGCTGAGGATGCGTTTGGAACAGAGCGATCTGAAAAATGAAATTTACGATAAGGAACAACTCAAAAGATGTCAAATTGATGGTTGATGATACTTTACAGAGACATTATTTTAGTGATTGAACTCCATTTACCTGGCTATTGATGGTGATAATGGGAGCAATATTGGCCGTACTGTTGATATTGATAGCCAAATAACTGAATCTGGGCTCAGGAGGGTTGACAGGACCCAACGTCGGTGTGCTGTTGGTGATTCTTGGAGCGACGTCGTCTGGAACTGAAGATAGAGACGATTCCAACAACTGCCTAACCATTATCTAACTAAGCACAAACCGTCTTGTTTAAGCTTACTCACCATGAACCAAAGCCTGCGTCGGAGTGTGAGAAGTGGGCAGGGGCGTGGAGCTCTGAACCTCGGACTTGGGTTTTGGAGGAGAGAGTTGGTGGTCCAAGTTTTTCACACTGTCTGGATCCTTCAAGTACACTTTCGGATTCAATTCCTGAAAGAAACAGACAGTTTCAGAGATTGAATTGACACACCAATTCTCTCAAGGAGCTTCAAAGAGTTACATAAATATGCATAATGTAACACTTACTGCAACGTCGAGGGTAAGATTTTTACAGAGAACTTCGATCTCAAATTTCAAATTCAACTTGAGCTCCTGTTCCTGATGGAGTTCAGCGAGTACAGACATAATAGCCATCGTCCATGGGTTGCGTGGTTTGAAAATCTGAAATCAAATTTACCATTGATTACCCAAGTCATCATGAATTGCGGATGAGTACGAAGATGACGTAAGAGATCAAGTCTAACTTACCTTGCTTTTGGCACAGGACTCTAATACTTTTGCGACAAATGGAACGACATATAGTAATTCCTGCTGTCCTTTGCTGTAAGCCTCAACCAATAACGACTTCAAGTCCAAATCGTCAGTAAGAATGGGCTTGTTCCTCCCTAATGTCAACATTCCCAACCAATGGCCGAGATTTTTCAAGAGAGAGCGATCCGAGAAGTTCGCAATACCTTTGTCAGACCTCAGCAACACCTGAGGGACGGATACAGTGGTTGAAAAGAATGACAACATTATCATGAGGTCCGTTTCAAAGAGTAGATCTCCTTGCAACAGCCCTTGCAACACATACAGTGAAAATGCGGACACGTTTCTGCGTAATCGAGAGATGTGTCCTTTAATAAAACTCCAACTTACACGAATGTTACGGAAGGTTTCCTGCAACACCAACTGGTTTAATTCGGGGTTTTTGAGAACGTCGAGGAAATTCCAATAGAGGACGTGAAAGTTGAGCTCAATGCTCGCCCTCTTCATAACCAAGTATTGGGCCATCCAAGCGTTGTACTCATCCGAAACAATATCTCTCAATTCGTCACACTGAAAAAATAATAAAAAAATAAATTTTTACAATCATTATAACGAACGTATTAAGACAAATCTTAATTTGTCCTTCTTAAAATTTTAAAAAGCCCCATTTACACGGGCAATATTTCGCGGCAACTATTCCTCATGTGGGAGTTTCCGCAGAAAGTAATCAATTGCCGAGAAACTTTCCCCCTTCATTTGGAACCCATCGGCCATAGGTTTCAATTGCTTGTTTTCGGCAATTCTTGTGGAGAAGACAGCAGAAAGGGTTGAGATTCGAGGAGTTGAGGCCATTATTTTCGACAACAACGTTCGATGAATCGAACAATGACTCGATTTCGTTACCTCTCATCACACTCAAGCCACCGACTTTCGGGTCCGACTATGCCCACAAGGAGCTCAAAGTCCGATTTGGACATCCTGGCAAAGTTCACGAACAGCCAGGTGTCTGGAAGTTCGGAGGTAACTGCTCTAGCTAAATCGCACTGCGTGAAGTAATCCGTCCGCCAAATGGTTCTTTTCCTTCTCCCCGATGCAGCAGCCAGCACAAACACAACAGCAGCGATTTCATCTCGCTCTCCCCACATCAGTTCGCCGGTCACAAGAACAAGGATAGAATCAGCCAATCAAAGACAAAATAGCCAGCCTCCATTGTCGTTCCTGCGTCTCTGCCTAAGAACAAGGTATCAGATTGACATGCGCCACCTTCGCAGCGCTAGCTGAGTCCATCCACCATTGGGGAGCAAGTGCAGTTTCTGTGGACTTCATGGGTCATTGCCACAATTCTCACATGGTCAGGTGATTTGAAGCGCTTTGATCCACAAAAAACACCTTTTGGACAGAGATGCTCTGCCTATCACCCAGGCATTAGATCCCAAGCGCTCAAACGAGACACAAGGTTCGAGGGTTCGGTGTCAAGTATTGTCATTTGAGCTCGAATCACAATCCGAATCTACCTAGTTAGGTTTGTTAATCAAACAATCATTTAAATGGTGTTCCTTGAGTGGACATGACACACCACAGTAACAGAATGATTCCAGAACATTTACATAAGTTCAGAACTTATTTTACCTTAGTCTGCAAATTCAGTTGACTCAAGTTGTTGAAAATGAATGCGACTTTGTCTTGAAGAGCTTCAGGTGGACAGGGCATTTTTTCAGTGGTTTCCTTTTCGGTAGCCACGAGAAGTGTGTCGATGTTGGTAGCATTCGCGATTGAAGGCTGAAACAATTGAACAGAATATTCATGTGGCCCTAAGCCGCTAAATTTTTTATTTAATAAGGTATGGACTCTGCCACGCCTAATCAAAAATTGAGCAACCAGTTTAATAAAAAAACTTACCCGTGACGAAATCACGGACGTGGTTGTTGCTTTGGCAACAGAGACGGTCGTTGTTGTGGTTGTATTGGTGGTTGGTGCGAGGGTCTTGTAGGCTGAGGTAACGGCTGATAGGCTGCCTGGAAGGATTTGTCCTTGTGGACGGTTTGGAGGTTCTTCTGATTGTAGGCCGTAATCGATGTACTACAAAGGAAAACAAATGTCCAATTACACTACGTGGAAATGGATCGGAACAAGCTTGATAAGCCTAATGGAGGCCAAATCTATCAGTAACCCAGGTAAATTGTATAAATATAACGAGTCATTTTGCAGGAGCTCCCACAAGTATGACATAGTCACAACGAGGTTATAATGAGGTATTCAGAACAACCGGGTGAGGAGGAAACCAACCAAAATTGTCTACGTCTCAGGGCCTCCTGAGCGTTTTTTATTCAGTTCATTGCAAATTAAATCAATAATTTTTTTTCCCGAGTTTCCCACCTATTTAGAGTAAATTTTCACGTATCTCCCGAGCTGACGCTTTGATAACCTCAACGAATTATTGTGAGAAGACTTTAGAAGCCATGGAACAATAAAATGATCTAATTATGGCAAACTATAATTTAGGTTCCGGACTCACTTCTACCAAATGAGGCGGAAACTGAGAGAAGTGCGAGATGTTGGCGATGTGTTCGCAGTATTTGTGGAATTCCTTCAACCGAGATTTGAACCGATCAAGAGCGGCGATTCCAAAATAGAACATTTTACTGTCATGAGGTTTTCGAAGAGCGTCCAACACGTAGCGCAATGCCATCCCAAGCTCGCGGAAGTCGCTGTGAAATCATTGAATCAGTTAGTAATAAGAACGCAGGTTGTACGCTGCTCGATTGGAAATGACGTCAAAATACTTACGAGACCAATCCACGCTCGATGATGCCACCGAACAGTTGCGCAGTGATGAACAGCTCTTTGTCCGGGTATTGTGGGAAAAATTTGTATTCTTCGAATAGGTTGCGCAACATGCAGTAGAAGACGTCCTGGAAACAAATTCAATTGATGATAACAAGTAAGTTGTGGTACAACAGAAAATAATTAAGGAGACAAGCTTTCCGAACGACGCAACGTGGCGATATTAGCTTGGAAATTACTCAGGAAGAAAGGGTGCCTTTGGGGAGTCTTTATATTCAGAAGACCGTTCAATATTTCTTCTAAAGAAGTTATTGTCGGATGTTCACTGGAGAGTGGATGAACGTGTCAGGGACCTAGGACTTGAACATGAGCTAGTCGCGTGGTCTTTTACTGCCTCCCAGTATAGGACCCTAAAACTCATCTGCAGCCCTCACATAAGATAGGATTGAGGCGGTCTTCGTACTCATAACCTACAGCTAACTCAACTACGGCCGCGGAAAAAACAATACTTACACGTTCCCTTTGCTTGGGAGACTCCATGAATTTCTTGAGCATGTCGAGCACTTCATCGATTGATATCGTTGGATGAGGAGGGTGGTTGTAGATTCGTTGAAAGTAGCTGTTCGCTTCATCCTCTATATCCTTCGCTACAGGGTTGGTCATGCCGCGGAAGAGGTTGGCAGAATCAATAGCTGAAACCACAAGTTCTTTCAAATTTCTTCTTCCATTGGTCCATAAACGTAGGATATGAGGAACGCACAAGGCCGCAACATCTTGGTAAGGGAAATAAATCATCGGGGAAACCCCCGCACGAAACTCATCAGCGATTTAAAATACAAATCGAGCCGTTTAATTGCGGTGACGTCATGTGTCGGGAAGACGAGCACCAAATAATGCCGCAATGTGGAGAAGAATCGATGTTGATACGATCAAAACGGCAACATCTATGTGGTTCATTCTTATTTAGATCGCTGATTTCAAATAAGACTGTTGCTTTAGGTAACGGAAATCAGCTGTAGGTTGCTGGACATTTTGAAACTATCAATATAACTTTTGGAGCGTGTCTGAATAGAAGCGTGCGTGATTGTGAATACACATTGAAAATATAGGCAAAACTGGTTGACTCGAAGGTTGAAAGAATCGATACCACCGACAACCAATCATTCGCTCTATGTACTGGTTTTAGCACAAATTGAACCGTTTGCTGGAATATTGGTTCAGACAACGTTCGTAACGTCGGTAGTAATATTCAATTGAAACTGACATAATTGAAATGAAAAGCACACTCAATAATTACCCGGGAACGAAGTGAGATTGTTGTAAAAATAAGTTTAAGGATCAGTTCAATTCTCTTCGGAGTTCAACAGCTCATTCCCGGCCTACAGCGCCTCATAGCATTTTCTTCTTCATTACTTCTAGTTATTTGACTTCTAATATTAGATTCCGAGTATTATTCCCTCACTAAAATGCCCACTTACTCTTCATTTTTCAAGGCCTTTAATCTATGACGGTAGGAGTCAAATTCTTCATAACCTTTAGGCAAGGTATATTGCATAAACAGCTAATCACATATGATAAAAATGTGCTGAACAAGAACATTTCTTACTACTATTACGAGAATTTTATTGAGCGCCATGTAATGAAACTAGATGGTGAATATACACACACTTAACAAAGCAATTCAAGCACTTGACGGTCTAGTTTGAACAAAAAAATGTGGTGTTCGATTAAGGGCAGAAAACGGGGATTTCAATGTGGTGAAACGCGAGGAAAATTTAAGGAGGAACAAGGTGTTATTAAGAAACATTGCCAAGAGTTACATAAGGTCGGACATGACCAGAGGAATCGGCCGAAAATGGCCATATTTACCAGGAAGGAGGGCTTTCAAACCATGTTTTCAATCATCTGGCGCCAGATCTGGCGCGAGGGTTCATCTACATCAACTTGAGAATGTTCTGGGAAGTGAAATATGCCATCCAAGCTCGTACGATAGCATATTGCACTCGAGTACAACTTTGAGGTATCTAAGCACATTATATCACCACCTCTCGGCAAAGAAATTATCGCCTCGCACTTACAACACTGCCCTTGAATAAATACAGGCTTTGACGAAGTGAACAGTTTATTTTCGAAATTCCAGGGAAGAAAAACTGTCAAAAACTTACAAAGTCGGTTCTTCTCAATGGGTTGTTGCTGCTGTTGCTGTTGTTGTTGCTGCGGGAGTGCTTGAAGCCTCGCCATCGCAGCGGGGACGCCGACTCCTACTTGTGGTACGAGAGACGGGCCAGAAGCGCCAAGTGGCATCAGGGGGTAAGCGGGGGGTTGTGAAGTGGCTATGAGGCGTGACGGTGATCCTGGATTGGACACGAGTTGTCCTAGTCCTGCAGTAGGCAACAAATTATTGACTTTTGAGGGGGGTATGAGGGCGACAACATAGAGAAAATAACGTTTCAACACATAGGACTTTTTGGATGAGCGGATCACGTACTGACCTGCTGGTAACGTAAAAGCGGACGTAGTCGCCAAAGACATGCCAGTTATGCCACTATTGAGAGTGTCGACTTGGCTGGAGAACACAGAGGACGGAGCAAACGTATCGAGGCCCCTCGGCGGCCGCAGGACTCCAGGAGGTGGAGCCGCCTGTCTCGGTTTGACCACTCCACAAGCACCTATCACTTGATGAATTGCTTCGGCGATGTCAGGAGACACGTTGCTACAAAGATCGAACGAGTGTGTTAGAATACAATAACAATAAAAGTTGAATATTGGAACGGACACTATAATGCAAGCCTTCTCAACTCAATTAACAACACAACGAAGGAGTAGTTTATCATACATTTTGGAGCTACACAAATTTCTCTAGTACTCACCCCAAACATGATTGAAGGCATAGTAGAATTGTGCTCAATGTGTCGTGAGGGAGTTGCGCTGCTTTGGGAATGGATTCTTCCTTTACTAGCCCACTTAGGTGTGGAACACGCTTCTGAAAAACCACAATACATTAGAACCAGTACATGATACAACCATAATCTAAAATGCAATCCCTCTTGTTCATGACCTTACTTGTAAAAACTTGAGAACAGCGGTAATGAATGGCTCATCGTGTTCCCTCATTTTGTCAGATAGCCACTTTTCCAATTTCAAATATCCTCGACGTGAGGCAAGGCAGGCCAAATCGATGACAAACGCAAACGAGGGTGAGTTCAACAGGAGAGACAATGCTTTCAAATCTTGGGCAACATCTAGGATCCTGGACAGACGCGACTGATCGCTGTCGCCTCTCATATACCAGTCGGCCATCGAATGCATTATGATCTGCTTCACATACCCATGCTGAAATTAAAAATAGTTAAGTGAGTCCATTCACTCATTATAGGTCGACTACTACAGTCAAGCTCAAATGTAAGCTTACTGAGGTGTGCCAAGCAGTGTGGAGTATTATGGCAGCATTTGGATGATTTCCTAAAAACGTTGGCATAAGATTTGCGAGCACTTCTTGCCTGAATGCGCTCACTTCCGCGTGCGAGATTTGTAGTAGGCCGAGCACCAATACGTCGGGACAATGCTGCATAGGGACTTTGATCAGTTCGTGGACGTCTTGATAGTGTCCGCGGTCGGCCAGGTGCATAACGAGTTCGATCAGTTCCATAGATCGCCTGAGAAGAAAAATAACAAAGGTAAGCTCTCATGGATAAATATCAAAACACGCCAACATCTACCTCACGCTGCATTTCGTCAGCAACCCTTTCAAAAACTCACCAACATGTGATTTCCTTGTTTTCACTCTCTGGCGGAGCTTTGAGAACATCCACAGAAACTGAATGGAAAGGATAGTCAGCAAACGAGAAGATGTCGGGGTTCTTCAAAATTTGGGTCACAAGAGACAGCTGGAAGTGGAAGACTCGACTTTAATTACGTAAAATTGACCCCTACCGACACACGTTCATGGCTGAGTAAAACCCGTGTCACGCTCTGAACTTGAGTTGAACATCCCACAAAACCGGTGGTCGCCATGCTTAAGTGGAGATGGGTGCAGCCTGACACATCTTGCCAAGCAGAGGCGCTCGAATAGTCTTATTACTGGATATGAAGATGCAATTACAAGGAGGTTTCATAGGCAAAACTGAAAGGTGTGAGTGTTGTGAGGACTATTCTGCCTCTAATTGCCAATCCTACCTCCACTCTATAGCGCATCCACTTCGTCGGAGCGACATCTGGAGCAAAATCTGACTTGTGACACGGGCGAAAAAGCTTTTCAATACTCTCGAATTATTACCTGCGCGTCGGTGTGTTTCCAAGGTCGGTATATCACATCTACAGGGAACCTCATGTCGCCGTAGAACTGCTTACCCACTAGACCAGTTCGAATTGTTTGAATGACTAAATGCAAACCATGTCTGTCTTTGACTAAAAATTCAGAGTGGTCAAGTTCCACGAGGACGTCGCTCCAATTGAGTTTGGGGTTCTGTAATAATATTAGAAAGACAAAAATGAAACGCCACAAACAACGCATTCAACCAATCTCATAGCCATAAGAAAAACACTCACGAGCTCTTTGGCAGCTTGCACAATGTTTTCAATGTTCCACGGTGTAGGTACGTGTGAAGGGTCTTGACCTTTGTCTTTGGCACCTTCAGTTTCCAGCCAAAATTCAACTGAGCGGGATTTGAGCATGTAAATTAGCACTTGAGACATGTCGGAGGCCTTGAGATCGCGACCGACCAACTGGACGATGTGACTCTTGCATGCCTCGGCGCTGCTGGTGAACGACGGGCCCAAATCGCCGACCACGTCGTCGACGCTGGTGTCCACCTGGGCGAAAATCGACAAATTGAAGGCGTAATCGGCTGATATAAATTATACGACGAACAAAACCCGAAAACGCAAATCTAGGCTCAAAAGCATGTATCATGAATTTTGATGCTCTACATCAAACTAGTTTTTCACGTTCGTCTTCTAGCAAAAGACTCAAATATTGGACAAATCTACTTAGATTGTAGAATGGGATTGTGAAAGAGTCAAAATTTGCCAAAACGCCAAGAATTTTAGTAAAAAAATGTCAATAAAATTGGATTTCAATTGGGTTCGATTCACAAAAAGAACACATTTCTGGTATTAAGAACATTTTCTTGTGGATTTGATGCAAAATTGAACCTTAATACACGAATTTCACAAACATTCTACTTTCTACTTTTTAATATAAAATAAATAATGAGTTATCATCTGAAAAATTTTGAATTTGAACTAATTAATTAAGAAACTGGATAGAATTTAGGAAAATTCAATTTTGAAATTTATTGATATTCATACCTGAAAATATGAATACACCATTCCTAATTGACCCAGAACTCATGATTTGATCGACTCTGCTTTACCCCAACGCCATTGATCTTTGTTTTCTTCCCGTGTTTTCCCACCTTTCTTAAGAAGACACTTGAACCTCAACATCAAGTAATCTAAACAAATTTTCTCATAGAGTCGGATTTCAAACTCACCATTGAGTGCGACATTGCTGCTAGGTCTACAAACAATTTGTCAACCGGCAATTCAGAATCCTCTGGGTACAGCCAGGGTGCCAAAACTATCGGTACCAACTCTCTGGGGAAATCGCGTCTCAAGTTTTGGATGAAAGCTTCACGAGTTTCGACAGTAATTCCTGTGAAAAGACGCGCCAGTAGAAAATTATATTCAGATGATCGTTGGCGAGTGAAATAAAGCTCGACGAACTACTCACCAAGTGATTCTGACGAATCGGCGTCTGGGGCAACTTCACACAGAATGATAAGTAGAACTTCTGGTGAAGTGTCGTGAAGGCCTCCGTTCGATACACTGCAATTGCTTGTTTCTAGAAACAAAAAGGAAGATGAAACAACGTAACACAAATCCGCGATGGACGGCGAAATTGTCAAAACTAGTGGAAACAATACCCGAGTTGATGTAAGAGCGAATCAGTTCCGGGAGTTTGAGTTTGACGACGTGAGTTGCTTGGGTGACGATGTCCGAATTACTCGAATTCAGAAGAGCGACCCCGAAGACCACTTCTTGAGTGGCATTGAGCTTGATGGCTTTACAAAATTGGTGAAGGAGCTGAGACTTGGTTAAGCCCTGCGAATCAGAAACGGTAGTTTAGAGTTGACGAGCTGTTGGCCGGTCAAAAAGAAGATTGGTTTTTGCTAGAATTATAACATAATTAAGCTTATCGCTATAACGGTGAGCCAAACCTCCTAAAGAAAGCGGCTTCAGGTCTAATATTATGTTCACGAAGCAATATATACGTACTTTAGTTTCAAAGAGATGCTCAAACGAGATGCAGAAGTTTGAAACGAAAGCAGGCTTTGAAAGGAGGGCGGCACACTCTTCGGACAGGAGTTGAAGTTGCGGCGACTCTTTGCAGGTCACCCCTACTTCGAAAAACGAGAACAGACAACGCAGATAATGTCTGTCCGCTCCGACGCCGTTATCACGTACCAACTGTAAAATAAGTAAACGAGGCGTTATGACTGATTCAGACAGGAGGGTCATTAGGGTTTATCCTGTTCCAGGTTTTTATAAACGGGCCCAGACCTGGAGATGAGTTGCAAATGGATTTAGCAATAAGCAGCAAAAATTAAGATCCATAAGGGTCCGCCACCAAGGCGCCATACACCGTTCTCTGCAGTAGGTATTGTAATTTCTTCAGAAAAGGACGCTTGTGCTACTATTAAAATCAACGGGTAGTGCTGATGAGGATAAGTCCTACTTCTTCTAGCGCCAGCGAGTGAAGAAAGGGGACGATACTGGATGCACCCATTGAACAAAATACGGAAGACTTTGGTGGTTATCACTTTGTGTCGGTTTCTCTTCTACTTCCGCACGTCAAAACGTGTACGAATACGGGTAGTACCTCACATGACCGACCAAATCGTCAACATCTCCCATCATCACATACTTCAACCAGGCTCTTCAACCTAGGTAGAATGTCACAACGAGTATACAGGATGTCGTACAGCTATTTTGCCAAACTGGAACGCCGCCTGCATGACACCATGCCATACAACAGTAATTCTGGAATGCAGCAATACATGAACTCGTCCTTTGCTATTCCACATTAACGTTCACGTCACGTCCAACTGGTTCTTTCAGAATATTTTATCATCTTTTATGTGTCGATCATTTGCAAGAGAGGTCCTAACTGAGGAAACTCATGGCTTGCAGAAAAAAGGGTACTTGTCAATTAGACCCCCTCCCGAGGGTAACCAACTATCCCAAACATGGCGTGATGAATCGATTTTCTATATATCGATCTATATATAACCTCCATGTTAGCAGTTAATTTTAGTTTATGCTACCACGCTGTTGTCAATTGTGCGAATAACCTCTTTCGGGTTCTGAACTGAAAATTTTTATATCCTCTTCATAAATGGTTATTACCGTTGAAATAAATAAATAATTCTGAAATATGTTAAAGTGGGTGCAGGCTACGTTGCGATATATCGTATATATCGCTGTCCAATGGGAAGGTTACGGTGCTAGTAAACAGGTCACCCTCCGGAGGGGTTCTAATTGACAAGTACCGAAAAAAGCGACGAGGGCTAGGGCAGCTTAATATTTTCAAAAAAATTCAATTTCAATTTTTTCATTACGTTCACTTCTTCCAATAATTATTCGAATTACATTTTACGCCAAAAGTACGAGGTAAGTTTATTTCAATTTATTTATTTTATTTCAATTTAGTATTTTTCCTCCTTTTTTATAAAAACAAATATGGCCGACAGGGATAAATATTTCGCGTATATATCGATAGTGCATATCGACAGAGCGTACTATCGATATCAGCTGATAATGCGACAAGGGTCCATATTCTTGGGTTTTACCCAATACTTATCTCAACACAACTCGAAAACTTTGTTCGCACGGGGAAAAATCATTGAATAATTCATGCATATGAGACGAACATACTCAGATGATAATCAGAACAACTCGAAATCCGGTTCGACTGTTCAAATAAAGAACTTGTTGAGGCGAGTCTTGATTTCGTAGAGGTCATACCTCGAGGTAATCCTGATACCTAGGGTGTAAAACTGTAATCTGCTTACAAGTAGCCCCAGAATTAGACACATGTGAGTTTTTTTAGTAGTAAAATGGCACCGTAACTCACAAGTGACAGAGGATTTGATCATCCATAGAGACAAATTCGGTACTTTTACGTAATATTGGAGATTGATTGAATGAAATGAAACTAATAACATGAATCAAATAAATATGAAATAATCCTTGAGATAATACAGAATTAATGGGTATTCAAAATTCTACCAGGTAATTCAAGTTTCCTTTAGAACAAAGGTACATTGTTCAATACTTGGGGAGAAATTATCAAAAGTCCACATCCATCCTTCTGGTCATCATATGTTATAATCACAGGAAGCAAGTAAAATTTTAGTGAAGTAACTCAATCCGTCCTAAGTAAGAGAGGGATAAAGAGGAAAGCAGATTGAGAAACTTGTTGGTTCCAGCGGATTGATCGCCAACGCACAACGGAGAAAATATGGCAACCATTGAGGGGAAAAAATGATACGTTCCAACTCTTTACTCACCTTCGTTATCTCCTGAACGGAGGACGAGTAGTTCTTTTTCGTTAAATTCGTAACCAAATAACTTATTTGTGACAAAGTTAAAGTCAACGAATCCAGGTTCATAGTTCCATGAATACGGCCTCGAAAGCTTCAAACTTGTTTGAAGCTTTCTTCGGTATCCACGAAATCCTTCCCTGGAGGAATTTATCTATAGCGGAGTGCGTACTACATAAACAAAAATTTATGTCCAACATCGGGATGAATATTTGTTTACACGGGTTTCAGATTAACATTATATTGTGATTCGGGAGCACACACGTAGCTACTGTTTCATTCAACACCGTCACTGTTATGCCTTTTCAGCAAATGGCCACCGTCCTCCCCGAACAACGTTTGTACGGAAATGTTTTTATGTCGAGAGAGCCCTGAACCTTAAGAAGCAAATTAATACAAATGAACTAAGCAAGATTCCGGAAGAAATTCTATACACCCGAAGAAACGATACGGCCGAACAACTCGATATATAACAAACTGGACAAATTTCTAGAAAACTACCGAGCTGCTGGTTGAAAGCGAAAAACGTATATGCACTGCAATCGATCGAAATGGCTGTGGACTGGAGATCTCAACCGCGGGAAGTTGCGGGATTTTGAAATAGTAATGCGATTGTAAGCAGAATAATTCTGCTCCAAAGACAATTATTGTCTTTTTGTACCACACTACATTGATGAAACTGTGTAATTAAAGGTGATCGTAAAGAATTTGAGCATAAATCAATAGGAAAGTATCGTATTTCAATCCTTCGTAGAGATTGTTCTTTAGGGTCGCTTCTACTGGGACCAATTAATAATATGTAATTTATTTGGGGAACCAAGGTGAAGCTTGTAGTAACAGTTTGTAGTAACCTTTGGAAATTAGGCTTTATTATTCACAATAAACGTAGAACAGAAATATGAAGTTGTTACAGAAATGGAAAGAGTACAAACATATGTTACTAATAAGATAGGGATGGCGTTGTTATAATAACTGGATGAATCATAACAAAGCTCATTTATAAAAAAAGCTCAGTGAAATTATTATGGGCACCCCTATTTGTTTTTATAGACTTACTTACCTATAAAATATCCATAATCAGGAGATATGTGTTACGTTAGCGCTCCTTGTGGCGACCTTCATTAGCTTTGTACAATACGCATTGTACCCTCGTCCGCGCACTCTATTGATATCGAATTCGAACTAATTATTCTGCTCGTAACGCTATCATCTTTTTGTCCTCTCTGTTGGGTTTTGCAATGTGAAATGTTACTGAAAGTGAAGTTATTTTGGAATTTTCGGGATTCGTTCGAGCGCTGCCATACTGTAGGCGTGAATGGTTTTTGATTTGTCAGCTTTTCTCTCTTCTTATCCGTGAAGTAGAGAATATTGTAAAACCCTACATTTTCGTCCGCTCCGAGTGACTCATAAGGCAGTCTTGATTTTGTGAGGAGGCGACCGAATTCTCGGTTCCTCCTTCAAAGTCTCCTAATCCGTCGTTGGATCTGCAATCTCGCATTTCGTGCTAGGTATATTAGACTAATATTCTACAAATTCGTTTTTGATGTGTGATCAAGTATAATATAATTCATAAATGGTCGTGTACGAACGCGTACCTATCTGGATCACAAGACGTCGAACTTGTTGATCTTTCGTATGTCAAAGCCTTTCTGTTGCATTAGGTACAAAAGATACACATCGAATATAATTTATATGTATTTCATGTTCGGTACCGATTAATCTAAAACCTTAACTCAAAATCAATGGTTGTAGTGAATAATCGATGTTATTAGAATTCGATCAATCGACACACAATCGATGACTTACACAGTCAAAAACTTCTGAATGAGTAAAAAAGTAAAAACTCGGATGTCAAAAACTTCAGTTCAGTCCTTCCTTCATCCCTTTCGTTTAGAAACGCTTTTCTTTATCGAGAAAAAGAGAATCGTCTATTGTTGATACATTGATTTACCCATTTGTTTTGTCCTGGCAGGATTTCATCTTCTATCAGTTTCAAATACAAATTTAAATTAAGGCGATTTTTGACCTTCTGTTCGCTAAATTCGTTTTGTACACAGTTTGGTGGAGATGAAACTGTTCATGGTAGCTAATGGATATGTTCGAGCTGTTCCCTGTTTATCCATTCGCATCCTCGGTCTTAGCTTTCTACTATATATTGTATCTTTGTGTGTCCGATATTCGGGCATTGATTACGTGTAATTGGAAAATGATGCTAAATCAGGGTATAATACGATTGTTTTTCCTCCATCACCTTTTAGGTCAATAAGTCATCTCAGCGGAACCTGTGTGATGTAGGTGGTCTGTTCCTATATATTGTTGATGGGTGTCTCCAATGCTTTTTTACCTTCTCTGTGCCGCAGTATGAAGAATTAGAACTGTCAGAGATTGCCTACCAAACCCACTCTTGAGCCACCTCCAGCCTTGGTTCATCAAGTTTCTGAGGAAAGTGCCTAGAATCTTCTCCTCTAACCGAATGTTCAATCTTGTTTCAGCAATGGCGGTCCAGCAGTTCTGCTTAAGGTGGAACAACCACCTTCCCAATTTCATTTCCGTGTTCACCAACTTGTTGACCAATGAAATGCTCGTGGATGTTACATTGGCAGCCGAAGGAAAGCAACTACAAGCGCACAAGGTTGTTCTGTCGGCGTGCAGCACATATTTCCAGGTGAGTCCGATGTATGATCATCCTTGTAGTTTTGTTATTCAGTAAATTGTCATTGAAGAAAAATTAATCGTATTGTGGTTGTCACTTTGATTTTTAGACTCTGTTCACGTCAAACCCCTGTCAACACCCGATTGTCATTCTGAAGGATGTCAAATTTGCTGATTTGAAGACAATGGTGGATTTCATGTATTACGGTGAAGTTAACGTGTCGCAAGATCAACTTCCCGCCATTCTCAAGGTATCCAGTGATGATTTTCAATTCTTGGATTATTTAGAGCACTTAGCACACGAAAATGCGCATCTTGCTGGCAAACGAATTAGATTTTGCTTCATTTGTTGCTTTTGGTTGGTTATTCCTTGAATAATCATTTTTTTCTGGACGTTTCAAGGTGTCTAGGTCAATATTAGCAAATGTCCGTCCGCCGTCCACGCCGACATAGGTAGTAAAAAATTTTCTAAATATCTGAAATTTTGGTCAGGGGGGAAGGGAGGGTCCGTTTATGGCTCTAGTTGGTCCTCGAAACTTTTCAACTCGATCGAACCAAATTTGGGTAGGGTAGGGGTCAAAGAGTGTATTTCGAAAAATGGATTTTTGAGATTTTTTGCAATCTAGGTGTGTGGGGTACCATTTTCCACTAAATTCTGGGCGCTGAATCCAAGGAAAAGGGTTCCAGAACGATTGGGACCCACTGGAAGAGTTTTTGGGTCAAAATGTGTATCTATTACCAATTTTGAATATGTGTTTTCGATATTTCTGGTACCTAGGCGTGTGGGTTATAATTTTCCACTATATTTTGAGGCCTGAATCGATTGGAATGGGTCCGAGTCCTGCCACACCAACTGTTTCCTCCATTTTCCTCATGTTGAAGAATAAGTGTCGTCATGCGCCTGGTCCGAGGAATAACTAACCCCTGTGTAAGAATTTCAAAAAAAAAAAAAAAAAAAATCAAATCAAAACGTTTATTGATTCAGGCTGTTAGGCCTATAACAACAGAGTTGGCATTTGTTTCAATAATTACAAATTCCACATCCATAAAATTGCAGATCGAAAATTATGATGTATGTATTATTAATATTTAGCAAGCAAAACTTTCAATAATAACATTAGTAACAATATTTATTATGAGAGTCACAGGTGGGTTAAGTATGGATATAAAAGTGTGAATAAGCTTACACAGTTATGCTCGTTTATAATTACAACGTTACTCAAGTATCCTAATCACCTTAATTACAGACCAGCATCATCAATAACCTCCACCAAGAATTTTCTTATCCTCAAGTATATTGTCAAGAACTCACTCATCATCCTTGTCTCAGATTCCCCTTCACACCTCATCAACGAATCAATTATTCTATTTTCACTCAAACGCCTATTTCCGAGGAATTTCAGCCTACATCCTGATAGTTGTGGGCATTCTCCCAGTACATGGGTTAAAGTCTCCGGCTTTGACAGGTTGCACAGCACGCATTTCTCTCTCGTAGGGATTCTCATGAGGAATCCATTGACGAATACTGAGCTTTCCCTTTCGGCCGCCAGGCGCATGTTTGCGATAATCCTCTTTTTTTGTGTAAGAATTTGCAGCGTTTTTGCTCTTCGTTACTACAACATGAACCATTTTTATGTTCCAGACGGCAGAAACCCTCAAAGTCAAAGGTTTGGCGGAAATGCCCGATCAATTGACTCTTAGCAAATCCGTCAGTTCGGAAAAATGTGAATCTCCTTCTCCCATTTCACCTAGCGTCTTGCGAAGAAAACGGCTCAGAAAGTCGTCAACAGGCTCCGGTTCCGAACAAACCAGCGAGGACACCGCAGCCAGTGGCAGCACGGATTTGGTCGTACCGTCGCCCATAAAACACGAGGCTGAAGAGACGGTTCTTAGACACGAAGCGAGCACAGAGTCCGAACACGCAAGCGCACGCGAGAGTTCTCATAGTTTTGAAGACGAGCCATCCGTTCCTCCAGTGAGTTCCAACATGTTATCTTCTCTCCTCATCCAAATCTCCTTCGTATTTCTCGTCCAATCGCAAAAAACGCTTCACAGTGTATGATCATTCCTTGGAGATAGAATATGAGGAAAACAACGAGTATGGAGTGTCTCGGACTCATTACAATCGATTTAGCGTCAAATATTTAGTAGAAAATGATATCCCACACTTCTAGATACCCGAAAATCTCTAAAACCCACTTTGGTAGTTAGGTACCTATTTTGAACTACATTTACTTCCACATACATAATGGAGCTTTGATCTAGCCACCATGAAACGTGTACTGTCAAATTTTTGGGCTAATTGGAGAGTTTGATCTCTGGCATGATAGAAATCTGCGTTCTTTCTTTTATTAATAGGTTGTGTTTCGACAAAAATGATCCCAGTGTGATCAACGAAGAGAATGAAAGGAAGTTGAATAATTTTATTTCAACTGAGCTAGTTTATTTTCGTAGTAGGCGTTTGAGGAGCCGTTTTTTAAACATTGCCGGCGGAGATTACTACTTTCATAGTAGAAAACTGGTGTTTTTATCACGTCTTGACGGGCGTAACCACCATCCTTCAACGGTTACTAATGCAGTTAGTGTTCTGATTGGCTAACACATAATAATAATATGTCGGGGGAGGTTGTTATAGACTATCAGGATATATTGACAAACGGTGATGAGATTCAATTTGAACCGCTGAAAATGTAATTGCAATTGAATGACAATCGTTGGAGCTGTGGCGAGGAAAAATGGGCACACAGCCACCGGGGTATCATTTTCCACTTAATTCTGGACGCTGAATCCAATTAAAAGGGTCCCGGAACAATTGGCGCCCACCGGAAGAGGTTATGTACGTTGAATTGATTGAAATGAGTCTCCATGCGCCTGGTCCGAGGAATAACCAACCTTTTTTCCATTCCGCTGCTACTCGATTTTGGATGCTGAATTCCGAAAACATTCGTGACTTGGCGCTTCACATTTATTGGCAGCCCTGGGAAAAGCCCTCTTCATTCATGTCCTCCTTGACCTTCCCACTTTTTTTTTTTTTTTTTTTTAATTTTTTTTTGTGTTTGAAAAATCACCACGTTTGTCGTAGATTATATATTTTCAAAAACTTCAATCCTCTCCAATTTAGCGATCAGTACGTCCTTAGTTTTCGAGGAGGCCTTGTGTTCTACATTCTGGATTTGTAAATTTGTTACAAACCAGCTAGGCCCCAGTACCAAACCGATTCTAAGCCGCGATGGATGGTACTTGAATCTCTCAACTTGCCACGATAGAATAGAATGAAACTATTTTTCGCGATTTGAGTTACCCTGTTGATTGCCACTTGTAATAACGTGTTGCTTCCTTGTTTTCCTTTATCAGAGAATTCCCTCGGAAGAAGGAGAAAACAGCAGTAACATCCGATGGAGCAGCTCGTCCGAAGACAACAGAGCCAGCACATCCTCCGCTCCCGTCGTCCCTCCACAAGGTAAGTCTTCACCAGAGGACCACCATTTTCGTTGACTCCTCTTCACTGAACACCCTCGTTGGTCGCGTTTTGTTTCTACCCTTTTATTTTACGTGATTCAATTTTGTTCACCCGCTTCGGTAGTTCAGTAGTAAGATGTGTTGAGGGAGATTGAACAAGTGCACTTATCCTTCCCACCCTTCCACAACCTCCTGTCCTTCTTCCTCCACCTTATCTGCAGTTTTAGCAAGGCTTTGCCCGCTCAAAGAGGCTAACTATTTATAAAGTTTTTATTTTGATTGAAAAAGAACGATTTTATTTACAATAGATTCAAAATTGTGTTCATGGGTGGACTTGGAGTTTTTAATAAAATATAATAATGATTTCAATTGAATATTTCCAACTTCAAATCATTGCAACTCCCATTTTCCCAGATGAGATGGTTTGGGATGTTGTTCCCTGGAATGGCATGCGTAAAGTGCTGGCCTTGGCTGACGGATGATGTGATTGGCGAATCATGGTAGTTGCCTTGTAAGATTCCCGCTGTGGTGGCTGTTCAGAATCCAATTATGGACTAGAAGCGTTGACTATTTAATTTTTCCCTGTTGGTTGTCAAATTATTCCCTTATGGAACTGATTCGGGGGTATTTGCGGAATGAAGGCCGCCAGCTTTGTTTCGTTTACTTGTTAATTTTCAGTCGTTGCTATGAAGCGATTGTGCTGAACAATTTCATTTCAGTACCCATAGTTGCTATGGCTGTCTAATGCCTCTTAGCAGCTGTCAGCACGTCCCAATAGCTGCCTAGTAATTAATTACGTCATCCTTCAGCCAAAACTGCGTTTTCCCGTCTTGTTGACCAGGGACATGTCATCTTGACCGTTCACACAATCTTGTTGAATCCCCTTCTTCCTCATTTGATACTGAATTTTGTGATAAAGCTCCTAGGCGGGGAAAATTCAAATTTAATTTGTTTAATAACTGAAGTAACTGAAACGTGAGTGTGTTCTTTTTCTATACTTAACGTTTTTCTTAGTTTAGCCCTTTGAATGTGCATGTCTTGTATTATTGTAGAGACAGGTGGATTTTCCCATTTCCTAATATACTGTGTATGTGTGTGCTGCCTGGGGTAGGATGGAGTTTTCCCGAAGGATTCGACCTCCGGAGCTGCGAGTTCCCACCTTACCCTTTCGGCCAAGTTCGTCGAAAACGGTCGGTCAACCCGCAACAGGACGAAAACTTCATCGCGGCGCTGGAAGCCGTGCGAAGCGGCGGCCTCGGCTTCTGCAAAGCGGCCAAAATCTACGGCGTCAACAATCGAACTTTGTGGCTCGAATATAAAAAGCGTGGCTACCCTCTACGGCCGAGCACCAAGTCGAGGGCGATGGTCGCCGAACAGCAGAGTGCGATGCGACCCTACAACCCCAACGAGTCTCTCGATCACGCCTGTTCCGTCCCCAAAATCAAACTACCTCCGCTTCCGCCGCACAATTTTCAAAACGTCGTCTCCCAAAACGCTCCACCGCCGGAATATTCCACACCGCTCTTCAACTATAGCACTTTGTGACTAAACCCACCCATGGATATCGCCCAGAGTAACACTTACCTGAAAACTCTTCTCCAGTAAACAAATATTAGGTCGAAATCATAGAGTTACAAGATGTCAAAATTAGGTTCAATATAATATTGGAAAATATCTTCATTCCCTGACGAATTTGTAAATATTTGAACGCGTTAGAATAATATTTTACGGTCGAAAGCACCCCAGCGCTGTCAGTGACAAATTTTTCCTGTTTTCCCAACCAAAACGTGTTTTCATATACATTTTCACAAACCAAAGTACAATACGGAGTTTTATAGGAAGGGAAAAGGAGGCGCAAAGACATAAAATCTTTATTTTTTTATTTATTTATTTTTTTTTTAATTTTTATTGACACTTTCGGGAGAGATTCTCGTGTTTCTACCAAACATTCAGCTAATCGTTTTCAAAATCAGAAAATTCGACTGAACTGACAGCGTTTTAACATCTCTATGACTCGATCTAGTCCTGCTTCCCACGTTAGTGCCATTATGACCGTTTTCTCTTATTTGTTTTTTCTCGTCAGGATTGTATGGATCACAGACGTGCACCACTACTATATCGAAATTAGCGAGTAAACAAAATTATTCTAGTGCTTTACTAATAAAAAGTCTGAGCAGCAGTCAGTGATTATCTCACAACCTATTCGATTATCCCTCATGAGATCTACATTTTGAGGTAAGTTCCTTTTCAAAGCTATGTACTACGAGGTGGATCAAAATCGACCCAGTGAAGATTAACAATCGTCTTTGAGAGTATCATAGTAATTTGCATTGGTAGAAGTCTGAAGTAATTACATATTATTCGAGGCTAGAAACTAAACAGGATAAAGGCAAAAGCAACTGAGATTATCGACATATAAATCAACAATCAGGTGACAGTGGCAGCTCGCAGGTGACGAGGGCATGCAAACGAGGGTTAGTTTTTTTATGCCAAACGAATTTTATAGGTGAAAAATTCCTGAATTTAGCTGATCGTAGCCTCATTTGCTGTTTGTCCGCCTTCCTGTTACCTGGTCCAGTCATTATGCTCACCCAAAAGCAGTTAACAGAGTCTCGCCCAGGGCTCTGCCACACCTAACGCACTCGTCTCAAGTTGAATTAGCACTTTTTGTAATCATTTAAAATTTCGTGAATCATGCTGAAATTGTGTGTTGAACAAAGCGTGATTCGAATTAATGCCCATTTTACGCCATAAAATAAAAAGATTTTACCCAAGTTTAAGTAACGTGTTGGGACTTGAAATTAATGGAATTATTAAAGCTAGGTCGCGAAAAATTGGATTTTTCTTTAAAATCTAAGGATGGAAGTTTCATTGCCATCAGTTTATATTTGATTATTCCTTGAATAAACAACCTACGAGTATGTTTTTATGCCAGAGGTTAGTTCTCTCCGATTTGGCCCTAAATTTGACTGCGTTCCAAGATCTATTGATCAATCACGCTGCGAATTCTTCCACAATGGTCGATTATTCCTTAAAGTAAGAGTATGGAGAGTACTGTGAGTAATCAGGTCTCGTTCCGATTGATTCAGCGTTCCAAACTTGGTGGAAAATGATACGCCTTGGTACCCAAAAATCTCGAAAACTCTTTTTCAAAATACCTAGTTTGACCCATACCGACCTCCGATGGGTGCCTGTAGGTCCGGAACCCATCTCATGTGATTCAGCGTTCATAAAAAAGAGTTTTAAAAATACATCTTGATCCATACCCTCCCCAAATGGCTGATCGGACTGCAAATTTTTGAGGACCAACTAAAGACAAAAAGAGGTCCCGGAGCACAATAAAAAAAAAAGAATCCTACTACCAAAAACGGCGTGCAGCGGAAAGAAATTTTGGTTTTTGGATCTAGACATTTCGAAAACAAACTGCCAAATTTTGGGGCAAATCGGAGAGATCGAAACAAGGTTGATCATTAAATTTTAATGAATAATAAAATCGAAATGCCACCCACACAGTTGTTGTTAGTACAATATTTTCTAAAAAAAAAAGTTCCCTAGTTGGTCCTCGTAACTTTTTAGCCTAATTGGCCCAAATGTGGAGAGGGTATGGATAAAAATGAATTTGTTGAAACTCGAATTTCAGGAATTTTTGGGAAGTAGGCGTGTAGGGTATCTTTTTTCATTACATTTTGGAGGCTGAATCAATTGGAATGTGTTCTGGATTCTCAGTGTTTATACTGTCCTTATACTTATACTTCAAGTACTAATAAACCATTAATGAGGAATTTGTTTTTGTGTGGGTCTTTGTTTTTAAGATGAACCTGAGGATGTGAACGTATTTTCCGAAAGCTCGGCGATAGAAATGGCTTTTGTGATTCTGGTCCCCTTTTTCCCGAACAAGTACGAGGGGATTCTGTTTCACCTTTGATAACACATGTGCATGATAACACTTGTGTGTTTCTCCTAGTGGTGGAGCCCCCGCAAACGCCGACGATGGGCTACAAGCGAGGCCGCCTCCTCATGCGACAGCACCGGATAAAGAAAGAGAGCGAAGTCGGCGCCGGCGACGGCGACTATGAGCGCTACAGGATCGAGCGGCAACACTCGGAACCTACTCCGAACCTTCTCTCAGTTCCGTCCCACGCAAGTTATCTGATCAAACAGAATTCGAGCCCACACTTGACGACGCCCTCACCGTCGACGTCGGGCTCCGTCGGGCCGTCGTCTCCGGTGCACAGCCACGCCTCCAGAGAACCCCCAGACCCGGCGACGACCGCGATCAAGTTCCGCGCTGAAGATCTCAGGAAATTTGACGACTTTCGACGGACCATAAATTTGGTTAGTAAAAGTAAAAAAGTAGAATTTTTACATTTGTAAATCACTCTTTGCATCCGCCCAGCAAAACTTCATATTTTTACTGCCCCTCATGAACCAATTAGCGCTTCATTTTCCTGTCAATGGCCCTTACTAGCAATATTCCTTCACCCTACACTTATATTTGTAGAAACTTCACATTCTTCGTTTTTGTCAGGGTTCCAATGTTCATCCTGCTACTCCTACAAGTGAAGAACCAATGAATAGGCCCGGATCGGTTGTCATCAACTCACCACAGCTCTCAGTAAGTTGAATTCTTCCCCCATTTCGTGCTTCATTGTTGACTGTTGACGCATGTACACAACAATTGTATCTGTAAATGCCATCGAGTAATTGGCCAAACCTTCAATTTTGTAAGAAAAGAAAAGTTCAACTAATCAGTGTTAACATTAAAAACTGTGGGTGTAATGGGGTGTACCTCTAGGTCTGAAATTAGTCAATTTTTGTTTTCCAATGATGTTGTCCTTAACTATGAAAGGGGAAAAAGGTGACAAATGTTTACTTACGCCGATGACACGGCAATTCTGGCTGTGGGTAATAACAATGATGAGTCAATGACAAAACTCAACCTTTCCCAAGTTGAAGAATGGACAGCCAAGTGGAGAATTAAAATGGATCAACGAGGCTCAGCTGGAGAGCTTTCGTGAAAAGAAAAAATATGAACTGACGTTCAAATTCAGGAAAATGTGCTGGATTATGGGGCGACAATGAAATTGGTTCGTCCACAACAAGATGATCTCTTACAAGGATGTCCTAAAGCCAGTCTGGACTTTGGAGTGCGGTTGTGGGGCTGCCCCACTCAAACCAATCAAGACATGATGCAGAGATTCCAGAATACGGTACTTAGGTGCATCACGGACGCTCCCTGGTACATCACAAACGACCAATTGCACCATGATTTATAAGTCGAGACAGTAAACGAAACCATAATGCTTCAAGCAGCTGCCAAACTCCAAAAACTACAAGATCATATCAACGAAGAGTCTATTCGACTTCTTGGCGTCAATGATCTCCTCAGAAGGCTTGAATGCACGAAATTACATTACTGTTCGCTATTGCAATTGCATTGCAGAAGTTGTGGGATGATGGATTATCAAAAAGTTACCTGCTGAATGGTGACGTAACAACTTGCATGAGAAAGTCAAATGATGGCTACATTTGAGACAAAAAACGCAAAGAAAAAACTACAACAGCAGTCCTTGCCTTCTAGGGTGCTGCAGTCTAGTGGATAACTGTAGACAACAAGTTTCCTCACCTCGATTTTGTTATTGTTGTAAACAAACCTTCCTAAACAAGGATCAATAAAGATATGTCATTCTAGATCAAATACTGACGAAAGGGAAGCCGTGGGCGTTTTTGAAACCAATGATAGTGATAAATCAGAAATCAAGGTTGACCTCAAATGGCTCCATCCAATTTCTTTGGGGCTTGCAATTTTTGCAGAAACAGTGGGTACACCTCAAACCATCATTTTGAGGAGTAAAACCTCGCAAAATTTTCTGTTTGAAGTACAAAATTACCAGTTTTGTCAAGTAAACCGATGGCACAGTTGGAGGCCAATGTTGTAAAAGTGATCCTGGCCATAACGGCTCCATGATCTTTCCAGACGATTTTTAAATCGAATCGTTTGCCTGAAATTGTTGCTTCTTGTTTCCAGTGCACGCCAATAGCTTCGTTGACGAATGTCGGTAGCGAACGGGAACCGTCAGTCACCTGCCCAGAAGGACGATCCTGCCACTGCCCCGTCCTCAGATCCGGACCTGCCTTGGGTTGTAACTACTGCTGGAACACGATCGACAATCACGGACGGATATTGCGACGGAAAACCAAATACCATTGCCCCGAATGCCAGACCAATTTGTGCATCGTACCGTGTTTCCAGGTGAGGATTGAGTTAATTCTGGGTTGGGACTGAGCGATCATCTTCAGTGCCACCTGTCGCCCCAAATAAGAACTAGCCGAGTTGAAATAGCGCAGTTTTTTGAGCAAAATGACAATTTTTCTGCCAAGCCTGTGAGTTCTCTGCTGAACTCCCAGGCACGTTAGGTACCCAATTCTCAATTTCCTCCAACATTGTAACGTTACAGGCGTACCACGAAAGGCAATGCACCACAGGAAGCACTCACCATCCGTCCAGCAACACAAAAGAGGGCCCCTCGTCTTCAGGTATACCAACCATCATGAAAACGACGTCACTGTAAATACTGTACATATTATTCATATTTTAATTTATTTTTCGAGTCAAAACGTAACTAATTTATGAATAGAGAAATTTTACCTTTGAAGAAAGAACGAAGAAACAAGTCATTTACATCTAAGGGAACAAAACGAGCGTTTATATTTTTTACGTTGACTGACTGTTTGAAAAAAACCATATTTGCGGATGTTGGCCATGAAAGATGAAGGCCCATTTGTTCGTTGTTGAGAAAAAAAGTATTTTGAATCAAAAATTATTTTGAATAACAGTTACCAAATTAAATGATTATAATTTGTTTTATTGAAGAGAATCGTTACCCTTCACCCTTGTATTTGTGCAGGTATCTGTTGGCCGAATTGTTGGATCAATTCCCTTGAAAACGCTTTGCAATGAGGAAAATTTGATCATATTTTCTTTCTTATCGGGTGGCGGCACATGAGTTTTCAAAAGTGCCTGTGCACCAAGTAGTACTCTAATAGGGGAGCCTCAAATGTTTGTATGCAGTTATATTGACATTGGGTCATCTCCGACACTTCTGATCATCTTAAACCCAATTTTTAGGTGGAACAATCCTATGATTTTTATCAAACGCAGCTCTTAGCAAGCCAGAAGATTAAAGATACGGGATCCCGCTATTCGGGGCTTCCAGAGCACCTAATGAAAATAGTATTGACAGAAAGGCAAGAGCACAAACGAGAACAAGCAAGTTCGTATGCTTACTGTGTGTGGCAACATTTGATGGCAAAGATGTGGTATTTTTTATAATGAGAAAATGTGTTACCATACCGAAATCTACGAACGTCTGTACTCATCTTCCTCTAGGATGATGACCCTTTGAAAATATACACCTTCAAACGAAGACAACCAAAAACGCTACAAATTCTTTTACAGGGGTTGGTTATTCCTCGGACCTCATTTCTTCGACATTGGGAAAATGGAGAGAAACAGTGAGTGTAACGGGTCCCGGACCCACCCCAATCGATTCAGGCTCCGACATTTAGTGGGAAATAATACCCCACACGCCTAGGCACCAGAAATCTCGAAAACATTCAAAATGGGTGGGTAGGTAGGTAGTCGTTTTGACCCATAACATCATCCAGAGGGCACCAACCGTTCCGGTACCCATTTCATTGGATTCAGCGTGCATGATTGAGTGGAAAATGATACCCCACACGCCTAGATCGCCGAAAATCCATTTTTCGAAAAACACATTTTTATGGCGTGCAATCTAGTTAATAGTCAACAACTCGACTAAACAACTAGGTGAAAAGTAAGACATGCGTCATAAAGAATCATGTGAGGTAGGCGCATTCTGATGGAATAGCTTGTTGGTGATGATGCAGTAGAAATGATAAGTCGAGAGAACAGGTTCTCATAGAGATTTTGGACACCCTGTCTTACAGAGGGGCTCAATACCATCATTTTGTCAAATCTCTTGAATCAAATTCTATATTACAAGTTTCTTGAGTCAATTACCAGGACTCCACTCAATAGTCCCCTTGTCCCCAGGCAGTTGCCTGCCCACAAGGTTACCCAGCGGATAATATAGATACGTTTCACAAGCACACTTCTTACTTATGCACCTAGTTTTACTTACGCGTACGGCGTATGCTATATGCCCTTGACTTTGTTTGATGAGATTAGGTTAAATTGGCTAAGGGGTGAACTGAATTACTGTAAGGCAGTGTCAGGACAATGTCCTGCCCCTAATTACTTCATAGCTTATATATGATAGGGTGAACCGTGGAACCTTCCTCTGCGATGTAACATAGCTACATTATGAGCCTGCCGCTATCTTAGCCTCTCGTTAAGTTCTTCCAATGGTATCACGTTTTTATGAGAAGTCTTCTTATACCTACACAGCACAATATTGATTAGGTAGCTTTGTACTGGTACAGGAGTTCAGCACGCGAAGAAGCCAAATCATGTAGTTCGGAGATAGACAAACAAAATAAAATTTATTCAAAAAATTATTAACTGTCGTCTGACAAAAGGGCAGTCCTTTACACAGGTATTTTACCCAATGGGAGTAGTCCTACTCATCGATGAACCCCCCACATCGATTTAGTTGATAATTTTCGTCACAAGACCAGCAGCAATCGTGACACCTCCGACTCTCAACATGAACCGTCCGAGTTCCTTCATATCACGATACAGCTCGACGCAAATTGGTTTGGAAATTTCAACAACGACGATGGCGTTGCTGTTTTTCGTCAGACACCTCGGCTTCCTCTTGACGACGTCGCCCGTGCTTTTGTGGAGTTGAGCGACCAGTTTGCTGATAATCGCCTGCTCGGTGAGGCACTGCATGTGAATGACGACCTGAAACCCAAGAAAAACGAACAGGTTGTAGAGCAGGCAAATATGTTTTGATGTTACTCAGTTCAATGTGGGATACGTACAGAGTATCCCCGTGTTATGGGGACTGGGACGTTGA
Organism: Cyrtorhinus lividipennis; assembly: GCA_019603395.1. Taxonomy (NCBI): domain Eukaryota; kingdom Metazoa; phylum Arthropoda; class Insecta; order Hemiptera; family Miridae; genus Cyrtorhinus; species Cyrtorhinus lividipennis. The sequence continues at coordinate 20,823,646 of CM034001.1, read as the reverse complement.
AGATGACGACTCTCGCTTCAAATTTGGTTGTCACGGGAACAGGAGAGGCCGGGTCGCAGAGGATGTAACCGATGGATATATTTTGTTGATCAAAATTGGCCAAAGTAATGTTGACGTAGTCGCCAGCGTATGCATTTTGCGTGGGTAGCTCATCTATGATCACCGCTGAAACAGAAATGTATCATTCTTCAGCGCTCACTATGAACATCAATCGCCAGGGTTTTCATTTAGACGATTACGGAGAAGTAATCAGACTGATTCATCAGACGTTGGACCATGAACTAATTTATCGTTGGTAAAGGAACTACAGTTTGGCAGGTCAGCATTCTCACCTTTCACCAGAGCTATTTCGTTTTGAGGAAGCACCAACACTTTGTCTCCCGCGGCGACCATTCCGGTTTCAACTCGACCGCTTATGCAGAATCCAGACCCAGTGCCTTTATAAACGTCGTGGACGGATATTCTCAAGGGTTTGGCAACAGGGCGGATGGGACATTCAAATTGATCTGAAAGTTTGCAAGTTGATAAGAAAAATGAACAACGAATTGATCTAGTAGTTGTAGGCTATTCCAGCACGACGCACCTATCACATCAACCAAGCAAGGACCTTGGTACCACTTGGTGAGCTCCGCGATGGAACTTCGTTCCGTCAGATTTTCTCCCGTGAGACCACTGCAAGGGACGAATGTAACATCTTTCTCTTTAAAACCTGCTTGTTTCAAAAACGACCCCAATTTAGAGCAAATATCTCTGAAACGATCTTCGCTCCAGTCGACTGTGTCCAGTTTGTTGACGACCACGCACAACTGACTGACGCCTGGAAAGGAATCACGCGAGTAGAATATAATGCTTAGAGGTAGGACTTGAAGGACAATTACTTCTTCAACGGACTCACCCAGAGACCTGACGAGCAGGGCGTGCTCTCTGGTCTGGCCGCCGCTTTCAAATCCAGTTTCGAACTCCCCTCTCGTCGAGTCCACAACCAGAAGGGCAACGTCAGCTTGGGCAGCTCCGGTGATCATGTTGGGAATAAAATCTTTGTGACCGGGGGCGTCGAGAAGAGTTATAACTTTGGATTTCGTTTCAAATTTCGATTGTCCGACGTCCATCGTTATACCGCGAGACCTACAAACACAAGGCCGTGAACTTTCGGAAGAGGAACAATCACACTCAAAATACTTGAAGCGGTGAATCACCTCTCTTCTCCAGTTTCATCCAAAATCCACGCGTAGATGAAAGACTGTTTGCCCAATTTTTTGCTCTCCTGCTCATATTTGTGCATAGTTTTAGAATTGACGAGTCCCAATTTGTAGAGGACGTGACCCATCAGCGTGCTCTTCCCAGCGTCAACGTGTCCCGTCACGACCATATGGAGCTGCTCCTTCAAATCGCCTCTCTCAGACTTGTAAGCCAACTCGGCTTTGGCGGCGTCCCTGGAAGGACAATGCCTAACTAAGTACACATCTAGGATACGGCTGAAGCATGAACTCTTTGTTGGGCGCGTATCCTTTAGCGTCGGTACGAAACATGAACATATATTAAGTACCTGAGTTGCGACCTTTCAGATCCTTTTATGGTTGGAGTTCCGTCAGACGTATTACTAGGTGACATTCCTCTCGGCGTCCTATTCCCTACGGGAGTCCGACTTCCGGGAGTGGGGCTCTTCGCCTTTCTCTCCTCTGAAACTGCATACATTACGTTTTCAGACCCTTTTCTATATCGTCAGATCGAAATAACAATAAAAGAGTTCACTCACAAGGGTTGAGCTTGGAAGATTCACACTCTTCTATGGCGAAACCCTTGACAACGTTCCCCTTGTCAGACGTGGAAACGACTCTGACGACCGGCGCTTCCTGCTTCGCATCTCCTCGAGCTGGCGAACCCAAACATGACTCCCATAGTGAGTAGGTTTACATGAGCATTACATTTTGACTTATTCTTTATCGGAAGAAGGCCCCAACGACTCAGGTCTCTTAAATAAATCAAACGATGACGTGTAAAAGCTTTATTAGGAGAAATGACAATTTTGACGTTAACGTTTCCCGATAATAGGCATATCATAAGGAGAACTAGTGTCAAATTTAAAAGGCTTAATATCTTCTGGGATAACGGTAACGGCTTTGACCGAGGGTGTCGTCGATTCGCCGGGCTTCTTGCACAAATAGTAACCGACGTGAGAGATTCGGGCTCGCAACAGCGGATGCAATCTTTTGCGTCGTAAGTCCTGATTCCGTGGATTGCGTTTAGTGAGAGACTCACCGAACTTGGCCGAGCTCATGTCGACCTTGGATCTAAGGAATTCAAACACGTTGAACCGAGGAGCGTTGGGGCCACCTTCAGAACCTAAACCCAAACGCCGGTGACAACATCTTGAAGACAGCAATCTTAACTCGTTCACTGTGATTGACAATTGACACTAGATAGTAATTTGCCAAACAAGCGATTCAATGGTAAGATTCAGAAGTCAGGACAGTGAACGCGTTAAGGGTTGCATGCGCTTATCTGGCGCTGATCCAACTTCATACTAAATAGGTTTCAATGTTCCACTCTCTAAGACGCTTCTCTTACGTACCTATTACGAATTGTAAGAACATTCTTTCCAATCAACTCTTCAAATTTAGGCACAGAATTTGGAACACGGCCTTACTTTTACAGAATTTAATGCGGGACGTAGATGTTGCAAAATGATTTGTCAAGATTTCATTCTCTAAGGAGGCTTAAACACAAGAGATTGACGGTTGAGGAGTTACGTTCACACTTATCGTGATTCTTCTTCATCAATTTATTTGGTCACTAATTTCCGTAAGCAAAATACCTATGTGCCTAATTTAGAATAGATTTTTCCAAGAAAAAGGTGATTTTTGGTTAAAAGAAAATGCGTACAACCAATAAACAGAGGCTGACAAATATTGACGAGTCTCCTCTTCCCTTTAGGGAACGTTAAGACGATCAATCGTAAACGTAAGGAGCAATTTTCTAAGAAAAATAAGTTGAATACCTTTCACTCGGTCTACTGCTTTCCGTTGGGGCTTCGGTCCTGCAACTTGAAGGCGAAAAAATTCCTTATAGGCTAAAAGTTTTGATTATTTTCTCATGTCTGGCAGAAAAATGACTCTTTTATACTTCCAAAATATCCCTTCGGGTATCTTACCTTCGGGATGGTTATCTGCTTTAGCGTAAAACCGATTTACAGCTAACTGCACGTCATAATTGGCATCTACAAGCAAAGCCGCCAGTTCACCGTCTGATTTATCGTTGCCCAAAATGCTTCTGAGCGCAGGCAGGGCGTTTAGGAGTTTTGGATCCGTTTCGACTTGAACTGGGGTGGCTGTCTCGTCTTCTTCTTGGATATCCTCGGTGGTCATGAACGATGATAACTGGGGCTGACGATCTCGATCGTAAAAAAACGCGGCTACGACGAAAAAGCGTACGCCGTTAAATAAGCTCGCATTTAGGAGATACTGCTGGTTTAGAAGGTGCATAATTACCGTCACTAGGTGACATGGGATAGTCTTCTTCCACTGAGTGACCGTACACGTCATCGTAACCGTCGTACTCTGGAAAACATAATTAAGATCCAAAACACATGTTCGATCTGTCCGGAAGGAATCTGTTCAATCTATGCTATTTATAAGAACGCAGAAAATCCATTATGCATCAACATACCGTCAGAATATCTCATCGATCGTACATTCCTATGACGGGACATCTTCGAGTCAGAAATCGATGGTTAAACTCAGTCAGATAATTTGAAAAGGAACAGTCACGAAAAGTTCAGCGAGTGGGAGGGACTCATTTCCCTGAAAGAGTCCAATAACAGAAATTATTACAGTGGCTCATTCAGTCGGTAACATAGGTTCAACGATTTACATGTATGGACACATGAAGCCTCGTCGGTTGGCAAGTCTACAGGCATATGAGGATGAAGAAAAGAGTATCATAGTCAAACTGCATGTTGAGATATATCACAATAGAAGTGGCAGACAGAAAGAACGTACACGAATCGGACGCATTCAAAGCTAACACAACCAGAAACAAGTAAGAACAATCATCTGCTGTGATGTGTGATACTTATACAACAATAACAGCAACAACAACGACTAAACGATATTCGCACACCACGATACCATTGTGCGCATGCGCCGTTTATAAGTATCGATGTTTTGAAATATCGATTGTTTTGTAAGAGGGAAAAGTAGTTGTCAACACAAAAAACCTTTTTTCCTATTATCCTCTTCAAGTTTAGCCAAAAATGTTTGCTGGCATTATGAAAAGAACGTGCAAAATGTATAAAGAAGGTACTGCATAAACATAAAAAATGACAACGGACCTGAGGTTGAAGGATTTGGACACTGATAACGAATATCGACTTTTCTTGAATATGTACAAAATATTATTAATTTTGTATGAATATATAAAATTAAGGAACAACTGAGTAAGCCTTTAGAAAACAAGAAAAACAATTTTTCAGGTGTAAAATAGGAAGTACCTAATACGTTCTTAATTATAAATCCTTATTAATGACCTGCCATAGAGAAGCTTTCTTTCCCGATGCTTTCCTTTTTTGTGAAATCCTTGAGGAAGGCAGGCAGGATTCCGAATCCTCTCGTCGCCATTACGGTACACTTTCCTGCCATAATTTCTGTCTAGTTTTCACGCCGTTCCATCGCGTCACGATTCACTATCCTGTCAAACCCAATAACGAAAAAAAGCAATCCGTTGGAATTATTGATTGGATTTATAACCAACAGGAAAGAATGAGGGTACGTGTATGGGGTTTTTCCTCTTGGGTTTGAACGGATTGGTGTCCTGTGGGGGGAAAGCCAAGTCTCTCACCCTATACTTCAATTTTAAAGATGGATCGTAGGAATGTGCTAGCAGTTAATAATAATGGTTGTTGGTGTGTACAGTTTTTCATTCATTTCAGTTTTTCGATAAAAGAAAAAGGAAAGCTTGGATGAAGAAGTAGCTTGAGACTGCTGAAGGAATTATCACTTTTTGAGCCTCGTGGTTTCAAAAATTACCTTCGGATTGACGTGACTATTTTTCAACATCTGCTGGAACTTGTACGGCCCCATTTACAAAAGGAAGACACTTACATGAGACGCTAGCATTCCACCAGAAGAGCGTTTGGTTACAACTTTGAGGTTTTTAACGACTGGCAGAAGTAAATACAGCAAAGGAAAACCTGCACAAAGTATTGGCCGGATCACGCCAGAAACACGCCGAGTCAATTTCAACGTCCTGATAACCGAATATCTCAAAGTAAGTGCGTATTTTTTTCTTTGTTACTCCTCATTTGACTAGCTCTTTCCATTTCACGAGGAACGTGATCAGTAGACCCACTAGCTTTTTAACATCATGAGGATAGTCCATTTTAGCGAATTTTTCAACGAAATGAAGGTACCTGTTTGGCCCGTTCTGAGTAGATGAGTAAGGGGAAAAATTATTTTCTATTTTTTATAATTTTCTTGGTAAGACTTCTATGGGAAATGAAAGAGTAAGACCACTTAAATGCAAATCTGGGAAATCGGCTTGAACCGTTTTCTAATCGATTTTAATACATACCTGCCTGTAAAGTTTGTTGAGGAGTAATCAGGGGTAATGAAATACAATCTTGTGAAAATATCATCTTTATACACCTTATTGCTATTTACAAATCGATCAACTTGTATGATACATTTGGAAGAGAACAAAATTTGGATGTGGCACAGGAATTACAACCATAGAATGCGGAACCAGCTATCATGCGAAATGCCAACACTCACTCGGACATGTTGGAGATGAAGTTTAGTTGAATGGATTTCCATTCTGACATTCAGTGCCCAGTTTCCTGCAGCCTTAATGCTAATAATACTTACATAGCGTATTACCTAAATAGAAAGATAGGTAAGGTAGGAAATTAAATTTTCATACCACCTTATTACCAAAGAAGGATTTCTCTCTCGACTCTCCCAGGCAGTAAATACCATTCTAAAAACTGTGGCCGGGTTTTGTGAAACATAACTAAATTTCCGTTTGTTTGCAAGGTGTAGTAATTATTTTGGACCACAGGTATTGTTTAACGTAGTCAAAATAATTATACGCTACCATATTCAGCCCTTGTCGAGAGAAAACACCTAAAGTACAAATATCATGATCTAAAGCGAGGATTATTGTGAGGTTTGATCCTGAAAACCGCACTTCAGAAACTTTTTTTTTCTTCAAATTGTGATCTTAAATGGGAGCTTGTTGAGACAAATTATGAATATTTTCCCCAATGGGAATTCTTACAATCTACCTATTGCTGTACAAAAGAATTTTAAATTAAAATAGTTCATCGTAATGAACTAAATAAAATGGACGAATCTAAAAGGAGAATGAAAATAATTCATTTTTCCAAAAGTAGGTGTTCAAAAAGAAAAATTAAAATTTGGCAACGTTAGAAAAATAACGAAAATAATTCATTTTTCGATTAAATCTATTTAACAGCACATAATGGCAAATTCTTCCAATTGAGATTATGGTTTTTTTTTCAAAGAATATAAAAAATATAAAATATATTTACACAAAAAATGTAATCAAAATTGGAGTATTCTGCGTGATGTGCGTGTATAAATAGTATGGCTCATGGATACTTTTCCTGTACCTTCGGCGACTTTTTTGCCACTAAAGGTACTGTGTAAGTACGTTCCCAAATTCTAAAGTTTGGATGCCCACGAATCGAACGAAAAATATTTCATGAGACGTTTTACCAAGAATCGGGAGATTTTTCTGTTCCGGTTTTGGGGGGAAAGAAAATTTCAAGTTCACCGTCGACAACCAAATCTTGGAGGTTCAAATTATTCCTCCTTGGTAGCGTTTCGCCTAATTGGGACTTATTTATGTTGAGTTGATGATGGTTCGTGGTTTGATCATCATGACGGCTCTTTTGAGGGTGTAGTCCCATCCTCTCCACCTGAACCAGACGATGCCTGAAATACAAAAGAATGGGATAAACGTCATCGGCAATGATGATGTCGTGAATATGGGGAGTTGTGAAAGCAACGGTGTTATTTTTTGGCTTCAAGGAATTACTAAAACTTGATAATTTTATCGTGCGATATTATTTTTAGTCGCTCGGCAGTCCACGGCGCGGTTATACATTACCTTGCCGAGCTGTGATGTCTTGCGGGTCGTTGAGGTACAGACCGTTCAGCCCTCGTCCGCATGATTTCCACCACCATCCGCCTTTCAGCATCGACGCGCAGTTGAGACTTGATCTGTCGTTGTCCCTAAAACCAAGAAATGTTGAAAGTGGTAAAAGTGAACGATGAATGTATAATGAAAGTATTTACAATAATTTTGAAAATGAGAGGATGTTGAAGTGTATACATTTCTATAAAAAATCAAAATTAATAAGGTAATAAGTAGGTCTCTAAGACTAGAATCCACCTAGTCTGACATAAGTTTTCCGAATCCACCGACCTGTTGTAAGTTGAGAACGGGCTGTTGTTGCTGCCATACCACGGATCGTTCAACGAGTCCCCGGCGTTACCTTCGTAGCCGTCGATTTCGAGTTTGTAGTACTCACCTTCCGCGTAGATTTTGAAATGAGAATATTGAGCGTACCTGTAACATGGTGTGCAGTTGTACGAACTTGATTATAAGCAATCGCATGATTAGTAGCCCCACAAATTCTAGGGGCTTGAATGATGAACGGACGCAATAACGTGCGGAGGTGTGACATCGATTCAGTTTGGACCAATATAGTATAATGGTGCATGGCGTCAGGGTGGTGAGTTGTCGGTGTCCTCGTATTAGTAGTAGTATGAAATAGCTAGTTTCAAAGCACTTGGAAAAAACGGAATATTATTTCATTTTATCATCTAGCTTATTAGTATTAGGACTAGCAGGTCAGTGTTAGACGTCTTAAAAAAAAAAAAAAAATAAAAGTGTATACCATTTTTTTTTCTAAAAAATAAAGAAATAGGAATAAACAACACAAAAGTAAATACAATAAAAAATAAAATTTACATTAAGCTGGTACGTAGTTTATAAACAGCCTTAGAATCCAATAAGAATTCAGTAGAGTTGGTCCAGTATACGTCCTACAGTCTTTAGTTCAACGTATTCCTAAATTATCCTCAGGCTCGGTATCTGTGCACTCCTGTTGAAAGAACCTCATTAATCCCTTCTAGAATATCAACGTTAGTGTTTTAAGGTGACATAACTGAACCCAGAAATAACAAAGACAAAATTCGCACATAAAAACGTTTTTCCGAGAAAATAAAAAATCACCTAGTATTTTGTATCTATATAATAGAATACTGTTAATAGAGAGGGTTGCGAAAAACAGTCCAAGACTCCACTTTTTGTTTTGGTTAAATTGATATTTTTTGAGATCTAATGGTACCCAGGGCCTAGGGAAGGACCCACACTCCATGGATGCATAGTATGGGTCCTCTCGAATCCGTTAGAGTTCTTAGTCGAAATTGCCTATTAAAACTCTCCACTTGCCTTGTGATTCAATACGACCTAAAACAGCCTCAAACAAGTTTTAATAGGCCACTTAATGGGTTTTGTAATCAAAACATTCTCGAGTCAAACGCGGTACTCGCCTTTTGTTGCCTTCAAAGTCCTCCAGTTCAACCCTCAGCATGTGTTCTTCGTTGTTGGTCAACATGTAGATGTTTTCATTACCGAGCCAGAACTCCTTTGCGGGATCGCCAAAACCGTTTTTGTAATCGCTCCAGTCCCTGTTGAAGTTCTCTCGAGGCTCACCGTAGTCGTCTCTTCGTTGGATGACCTGAATAGAAATAGGAAAAAAAAATCGTTTACTTTATCATCTCTAACTGAAAAATGTTGTTTAAATTTATATTCTAGTTATTATCCTTTTTACATGATCTACAACTTGTCAAAATTGTAAGTTTTACTTAAAAAAAAAAAAAAAAAAAAAAACGAGCAAACGCGCAGGTACGAAATGACCACCCCCCGTTGTCCGCAATCAGGTTCTGGCGGCCATTATTAAAACTAATTTATACCTCATCACCCTCTCTACCCCTTGGCTTAGGGGGAAACGAGGGCCACTGTAGTTGGTCTTTAACCTTAAATTTTAGTTCTGAGAACACTACCTTACCAACTGTTGCTCTGTAACATCCAACTTCGTATAATCATGTTAACAGTAGAGAAAAGAAGGCATCTGTATCAATTCGTGTCTACACAACAACTACATATTCGACTGAAAAAATCTGCATTTGATTTCTAGGAAGGTAACTAACATAACTTGAACTCATCTTCTCAGAGTAAAACTTTCCTCTTATTCTTATCTAGCAGAGTGTACGTACATTACACTTTTTTAAAACAAAATTATGGAGGATTGACTTGGCTGTGTCGCCAAAGTGTGAGAAAAGCTCAGGCTGCATCAACCAAACAGAAGCGCAAGGGCTCATAAAATATTCATATATGTAGCGAGTATCGATTAAGAAGGCACAGATCTCTTGAAAGAGCACCGCAACCCGAAGAAAAAAGACCCCCGAGGAACGTTTTGATTCGGAAAAAAATCAGAGCAATCGATAATGACGAACGCCCATGCAAAATCGATCCGAACTCTTCAACGGGATTCAAACATGACGTAACTTGATGCCCCAGGGGCCTCTAATGCTAAATGGGAGGTTAAAAGTGACAATGATCGGACCAAATAGCGATTGAGAAAGCAGACTTATCGATGATTCATTTTTCATTTTTTATTACATAAATACCGGAAATCGATTAGGCGGGTCAATCGAGATGTCCAGCTCTGCCCCGACCACCTAATTGATATTTTCTTTTCAACTTATCCGTAAACGGGACGAGTGGGTTTTATTTCAAATCAATTAAGCAATAGCGCAGAATGAGGCTGGGTCGTACATCTTTTTTCGTTCCTTCTGGACGGGCCACATGGATTTCGTCAGAAACCGAGTGAGTTTTTGTGTCGACGATGAAAAGTATGATTTCACGAACATTCGAGTCAATAATGTTTTCCATCTTGGACTTTTGGTTTAGTATTTGTAAAAAACAATGTTTTTTTTCTTCAAACTTCAACCTTTCTACGTTTCAAAATGTGTAGAAAATGACCCTCGCCCACGTCGTTTTCGGCAGTGTGAATGCTCTAATATCTAAATTTGTGGTCTGTGATTCCTTTTCGGCTTTACAGATAACTTTGAGAATTTTTAGCCCAATCGCCCGCAATGGAGGCAGGCTATGGGTAAAAATGTGTCTTTTAAGAATTCGTTTTTCGAGATTTTCTTCTTTTTTTTTAGGAAACACTGAGATCCTTTAAGATACAACTCAACCTCCGTTCCGTTGAATAACGGGGGATTACTCACTATCACATTCTTGACATTCGCTATTATATAGGTATTCCCTTGATTCTCCCCGAATTACATTTTAAAATTAAGTTTGCCTTTCTAAAACCACCTGGGGAGCGTACTCCAATTACGCAAAGTTCTATCAACGGCTCGCCGCAATGCTGTAGTGCTTAATTCCTCTGAATTCGTGCTGCGAAAAAATTACTCCTCTTACTCAACATTTACTCACTTCTCGAGGCGTAGATTGATTTACCACATCTGGTCGGAAGGAAATGAAAAGGTTTTGAGGCTGGGCACAAGCCACAAGAGACAACTACGCTGTATAATGGCTGCGGTATGAAATGTCGCAACGGCGGCTGTTAATCACTGTCAAACTTCTATCAAAGTTCTGGGTTGGTTCGTGTTGAGACATTCAGCAAGTGGTGGGATATTTCAACAAAAACGCCCAGCGAAAAGGTCGTACTAGAGTTGAAGTTGTGAGTTCTGAGCAGTGAAAAATAAACTTTTCGAACCATTTTCCACAAGTTAGTCAAAAATTTGATAGTGAGTAGTTCCACGCCGTTCTACGGAACGGAGGTTGAATTGTATCTTAGAGACCTCCAAAAAAGGGAACAAACTCGGAGGCGTTTGGGATCCCCACGTTACTATCTGCTCACAGTTTTTGCTTAGCAAAAGACCTGCTTGGTAGAATGCACCAGCATGCACCAGCGGGGGTGCTTGGGCCGAGAAAGGGAGTCTGCGTCTAGACTATAATGGGTGGTCGTCGAATAAGTAAAACGTTGTAAATAGTCAAGTTTCATCTAAGAACCACAAAGCTTGCTCTACTTTCATTGTAGAGCTCACCAGAGCATCAAGGAATGTCACTCGTAAATCGGCGTATTTTCTGTTCGTATTGAAACAATACATCTTAATATACCTATCTGAAAAAATTACTTTAAAAAAAATCTCCATTTAAATTTTAAACTGCGTTGTCCAAATCAAACCTTTAAAATGATGAAATTTGGATAAAATTTGAAGACCTAGGCTTAAGCTAATTTCTCACTACATGTTGAGCGTTGAGTCCATTGAGATACGTTTTTTACCTTTTGGCTCAGACAGTGGCAGCGTATGGGTAGAAAAGAGTGTTTTGAAAACGGGATTTTGAAATTTTTTGAGATCTAGGCTAGTCAGGCATCATTCTCAATTAGAATTTAGATGCTGGTTCCATTGAGATGGGTTAAGGACACTGTAAAAATGTAACCATAGGTCATGGCGGGTATTCTTAATACTATATTATTACCCTCCTAATTTATAGACCTCTAGATTTTTTTTTTCAAACGTGGAAGACACACCTTAAATAAGGAAACAACGTTGAACAATTTGCAGATTTCCAGTCACCTAGTATAGTATGAGGAATGCATTATATCAAGTGCCACTTCACTGCGGGCAGAGATGTGCCATTTAAATTCTCGACTCATCTACGTGGGCATACAATGTCTCAAAACCCGTTCTGATAGTTCTTGACAAGTCAGTAAAAAGTGGAGCGTCCTGTTTTATAAAAGGTTGTTGCCGTTCGGATTGCAGGGTTAACCAGTCGGAAGGAAGCTGTCGGAAATACCAACGTCACTTCTTCACAGACAGATTAGATGAAGGTCCTTGGCACAGTGTTGGGTCTTAGGGTCGTTGGAGACCCCTCCTTCGTTGAGATCACCCCAGACTTACTAAACGGGTCGTTGGGATCGAAGAATGAAAAATTGAGCGCGTTACGAGATCAACGATATGAGTGAGCTAGACGGCTCCTTTGAACCAGAGAAGGTAGGACATTCATATGTAATTGTGCGCTATTGAGAGAACTCCTTCGATTAATCAGTGAAGTCAATATCGATTCCAATGCCGTCTAACAGCAAATTTATGCGATTTCTGAATCACTTTCTTCTATGCACTTGTGAGGAAAATGAGGTCCCTCTCTTCCAATGAACCCTTACCAGCACACTTTCCCTCGGAAATGACACGGGTAGAGGTAAAACACGTTGAATCCATTGGAATGAGTTTCAGACCGATTCCTGTGTATGAAGGCAGGGTAGAGAAGAAAAAATGATTAGCCAGGCCGTGGCTAACTAATGTGGTAATCCTCGTGGGTTCGAATACAATGGTTGGCCGTAATAATGGTCATTTCCTAGGCGCGCCCGGTGACCGAGTTTAAAGTCCAGTTCAGACTGACAGATATGGTTCCCAAAACTGTATTTTGCGGAATACAACCACAAAGAAAGTCAGAGCAGTTTGTTGACAATCGCAGTGGCCTAACCATCTAAGACAACATGGTGAGGCCCCTTTGACCTGCAGTTGATTTCAAACGCCTGAAAATGGCTTTGTATGTCAATATTTTGTATTGACTTAGAACACACCAAAACCAAAACTCATTCTTCGGAAAGTGGTGACAGAGTTTTGTTGAATGTGGGTTTTCAAGATTGTATTCATTAATCTATTAAACCGGCTCAAGCCCGAGTTCAAATATTAAGCGACATTGAACAGACCTGCCTAGGTAGGTGGGTACATTCCCATTGAGATCCATTATGTTGTGTACATTAATTTATTGATGCATCTTGTATATTGACGTGGTTATTTGAAGGAACTTCTGACGCTGGTTTTTCGGGATTTAGGTGGATTGCTGCCCGGCCGACTATAGGTCAAGTGATGTCTTACGGCATGACTGTTCATGAGAAATTACCTGTCCGGCAAAAACGATTCCCCGGGTGGAAACCTGCAGTACCCGGGTTATCCTTTTATCAACATGTTCCGCAACACCAGTGACCAGTGTGGCCATAATTAACCCCATAAAACTTTCCACCTGTCAACACGGGGAAACGAGAAGGGGAACTGACTGGTTGATTCACGAGGTTCCCATCGTCACAAACACAACGACAAGGGCAGAAAAATGTCGCTCTCGTCACCAGCAGAACGAGTCAGCACGCAAGTGGCCAGTTCACGAGGAAATGGACTTCCGAGTTCTTCCCCGGTCAAAAGAGATAGGGCAGTCGAGAGGCTGAATTATGAGCAATTCCAATTCGTCCTCCGATCAGATAAGCAAGGAGGAGAACGTTCGTACCAACCTAACGAAAATACGTTAACTGCACGTTTTGACTTATTTAGAGGCAGTTGTTTTATTCAAACAAGAAAACTGAAATATTTGCGCACAAGGAATGCATCTTGGATTTACTTGCCTATGTGCATATTACCTTCTTTCTAGAGGATTCTGTTTCGCTTTCGCCTAGAAAACTCCAGCAGATTTAAATAATTTTTTTTTTCAATTTTCGATTACGTTTTCATTTATTAGTGATCCGTACATCACATTAACATGATAAGTGTGTCGAAATCTCTATACGCTATACGCAAACGTGTGCATCATAACCATTCAAACTCCCGAAAGAAGCACCGAGCTCATGGCGAATCCGGGGGTGGCTCCAAGCCAGCGAAGAACCCTTCCTTCCACAACACTAATTACTGATCATTGGTCGCGATTGTAACGGTATTCTGTCCCGTAACGCGCCGACTCCGAATGCGTAAATCAAGAAACCAGTGAACCTGTCGCCTCGACAGCCGTCCTCGTCCCATAAGAAATCCACAATTACGTCGGCTGCATCGCGTGCATTTCCGTTGCAATCGCATCCCTTCCGCGTGCTCCGCGCTCCAGAACTTTGCACGGTTCAACCCTACGTTACATAACTTATCTTAACATTTTCCTTTTAATTTTTACCTTATAAATCCGTGGATTTACTCCGATGTTTATCAAGTTTTAACGATCGACAAAGAAATGCCATTGGACGTTGGTTGCATCAGGCTTTCGTGTAACCCTTCTCGCCTTTGTGCGGCTCGAAAGCCAGGTGTTTCTACTTGGAGGTTGAAATCACGATAGACACGGCCAACCGTGTGAGAGCTTAAATATTTATGTCAGTTGAAACCCTAATAAATTGAGAGGTATTTACGTACACAAAACCCGCATATTTGCGCGCAATAATTTATTGTTCTATGTAGATCTGGATCGTGCGGGAAAGAACATCAATGAGATCTCCAGAATGAAAGTACCTATCCAATCAGAAAATAACGTAAATACTTAAATAAAGTAAACAAGAAAATAAATAACCTACTTTCATAAAAGTAGGCATTTATTTTGAAAATACAAATTTTATCCCATTACACGCCACTGTCCAGAACCAATCAACCAAAATTTAACGGAATATGATACGCATAGAGAAATTTATTCGTAATCAGAAATGTTTTTCAGTGAAACTGTCGCTTTTGTACAGTTTTGTTGGCAACATGGAGAGTGTTTATATCCGCGGTTCTATTAATGTCGAGATGGCTCGTTGTTCTATTTGCGTTTCTATGAAATTAAAACGACATATTCCGGTTTGGTAGACATTGTATGAGGAAATCGGAATAGAGGAAGTTAGATTGAGAAATGAGACCACCAAACATTATAAAGGATTTGTACGGTTTAACGCGTTTCAAATGAACCAGTGATAGTTCAAATCACTATAAGTCAAATTTGCTTACCGTCCATCCACCTTCGGCGGTTTCTTGCTCGCAGAACACTTTCAAGAACCAGTAGGTCGTTCCTCTGATTTGAAGATAGTAGACACCACTTTGCCTCATTCCACCGTTGAGTAAGTCAACGCACGAGTAGCCCTGAAACAAGATGTACACCCTTATAACATGAACAACGAACTGAATAACTGCAGACGTTTGCGTAAAGCAGCAACAGGTGCGTGGTAGGTGCACATGACAACAAACAACAATTTCGAGTATTTTGCCTGCCGAAATAGGGATATTGCTTAAACATCCTAAAAAATGAACCGACATGGCTCAGAAGACGTTCGATTTTTCATCTCGTTCTCAACTCTTTTCTATCAAATATTAGCGGTATTCATGGCAAGCTGCCGGCTGCAGGGCTGGCAGCGCTTATGTGTGCATTATACTTTCTATTAGCTCTTAATTGAATCCACCTCTTGGTATCTAATTAAATAATGATTATTTCATCTCAAAGGTGGCAAAACTGCCACAAATTGCCTAATTGGAAGGCCTATCTGCCAAATTTCGAGGGCTCCTATACATTTAAAAAAACATTTGGTGTGATGCAAATCAAAATTGAAAACAATGGCTACTAATGTCACAATTTTTCACATACCTCTTCCAGGTTCCTAAGAAATATATAGAGCTTAATAATCGGATAATGGTAAGGATTCCAGTTGCAAGTGGAAGGCCTGCAGTAGAAAATTTCCTTTATTATTACTATAACTAGCATCGCTGTTGAGCTATAACTTCATTGTTGGCTGATTTACGGAAAATTAATTGGTTATCTTCACTGGAGAGGTTCCCAGTCATCCGCTGAAACGAAGGTGTTGAGAGAAAGGACCCCTATCCTCAACTAAAAGCCGGAGGGTTTTCGCCCTGGTTTCACAGGCTCGTTGTCCTTGGGGGTGCAGCAGTATTTTCGTTGCGTTATCACATGAGAGGGAACTGGCTTCTTTTCGCTCAACTTCCACACTCCCGGACCCCTGGGCAATTTGATTTAATTGCCGGGTGTCAGGAAACCGCCATTAGAGCCGACCTCCTCCAGTAAATCATTTACAAGTGAGCTAATTCCTTCTGAAATCTGAAGGTTACTACACGTCTAGCGTCAATTTGAACGGTCAGTCACCCCACGCATGGCATGTTTACGTTAAAAGTGAAAAATTCGAGTGAAGGCGTTGAAGTGAAACGTCATTTTTGATTTAACTGGAATGCCTTATGTTTATGACTAAAGCTTTGAAATATCCTTGATCATATTTCTTTCGGCTCATTAACATACATTGTAGGGGTTATGAGTGAAATCTCAGGAAAACGCAGCTTCCAGCTTTTGCAAAATGCGTTTCTTGGGCTTTGGGCTGCTGGTCATCCTATGCGTAAATTCCATATGAAGTCCTCCAATAATGTTTCTCATCAGTGATCGTAATTTCATCATGAGGCTCAGAGTGGGCTAACCCCTTCAATTTTCCCCTCAACTGAGCAGAAGAGTCTGCCGTTGGGGTCTAATTGTCAAGCACAAACGCCAGCTAGAAACAAATGAAATGTTCCAAGAAATCGGGCCCCCCTTCAGGTTGCACTCATTCACCACGTCGTTTCATTTTTATCAGAACATGCTTATATTTTGCTGTTTCTTGAGACTAAATGTCTCCAGTCTTTCTTGTAAAATGGGCTTCTCTACGTTAATTTTAGGCCTTACTGAATGATTCAGACATTGGAAATCAACCCCAAGTGGTACCTACTCATTCCATGTCGATTTGAACCGTCTTTATGTTTTGGAATCTGAACGAATTGCCAAAGGTATGGTCGCTTTAGTACCAAGGATTGCAGCCTAGTCAAATAGTACATGCAAAATCAGAGATTCCCTTTACAGTGACTTCCTCCAGAGCTGCTTTTTTGCTGGAAGCTCATCAGGAACTGGCTCAGCTTGAAAGAGCAGTCCTTGGGTGGTCCATATCTTCAACGCTGAATGGGTTGTAATCTGGGAAACTGAACACATCCATGTAAACAGGTTGGTGGGCTCCTCGAGGCGATAACGAGGTGCCATGTTGTGAACTTGCCTGCCCGTTAAGATTACGTGACGTTGTACGTGGAAGTGCCCGCGCGCCTGTGGGCTCCTCTGGAGGAGTCCCAGTCTCCTCCCTTTTCAGAAAGAGAACGGTGCCCTTATTAGGGAAAGTGAAACAGACCTAATGTCAACCTGAACCTGACTTGATCCCGCCATCACAAAACCGTCTTGACCGGCCACCAGTACAGTTTCAAATGCTTTGCGAACAAAACGTCGCTACTTCGCCATTCAGTTGGTATTTAAGAGGCAATAAAACCCAACAATGGAGCAGAACGCAAGCGAGTTTATCTACGAGTATTTTCGCCAATCTTGATGAAGGAGTTAGTAGATGGTCTTGTCCACGTAATGTGTGCTGATCTAGATTTTTCCTAAAAATCTGAAAACCCCAGTTACTATCCCACTTGCCGAGCTCATGCAAATGCCAGGGCACTTATACCTACCATAACGCAAAGTTCAACCCTGTCGCAAGCTGCATATCAATTCTCTAGTTGCGCGAAAGTCCCCCCCCCCCCCTCACCACCATTTTATTAAATTATGTATGTAAGTAGGAGTATGAAAAGAAGCACAACCTAACCGAATGATTATGCACTTTTAGGTAAATCAGAGTGTCTTCATCTGTCTGTATATTTAAAAAATCCTTCACTCAATGCGCGATCACGATAAAAACGCTCAAAGACATTGGGTGAAGGAGGCGATCCCACGTTTGCTGCAAGGGGGAGGGAGAGGGAGAAGGAAATTCTGGGAAAATATTTCAACTTCAAACTCTAGAGTAAAGCGAGTTCCCTCAAGGACCATTATAATACCCGCCCTGAATATTTTCTTCCCTATATCCCGCTATATTTCTAAATCCTTCTCACCGGTTGAGGAAAAAAAAAATGAATAACTGGAATAGGTAACTAACTGAACGTGCATTTTAAAGTGGGTATGTAATCCCTAGCGAAAATATTTCAAAAAAACGTGGGCTGAACGTTAGTATGCTGACACAGATTTTCAACCAAAACATCGGAGGTTGATAGACAGACAGAAAGTGGCAGAACTAACTGCCTCAAATCAACTCACAAATTCTGATAAAAAACCGAGATAGAGCTGCAGCAAACTCGTGAGAACCGATGGGAGAGAACTGGCCATATCGAGAGCTCTGTTGGAGAATCTGGCTACCCAAAGGTCGGAAATTAAAGAGAAAATTCCCCACGACCCTCTCCAACGCAATTACGAAAGGAAACAATAGGTACCTAAACAAGGGCTATCCTATTTTTGTAGCATTAAGGAAAAGAAGTTCTCCAAGAGCAGTGAATCAAAAATACAAATAAAACCGTCTTATGTTCCGAAACAAGAGAGCATTAAGTTCCACCGATGATTTATAGGGAGAGAAACGACCCACAGCTGAATGCCGGGTAAATGAACAAAAGGTTTTCAAAAGGCCTAATTTTAATTTTTAGTTCCATATTGCATCACGATGGCATTCAATGGGCCGGAGTAATTGTGAACCATGGGCGGTAGGAAGTGCGATGGGAGAATGGCGACACAAATTACGGATAAATTGGGACGCACCGATAAACACCTAATTGTAACAAGAAAATAAACCGACAATGTAAGCGCTGAGGCAAAGTAACGCCATAACTGATTCACTCATCAGTGCGGTGATCTAAGAACGGAGAGAAAACCAAATTACTCGGCCTAGTATTTTGTTCCCTCACTTCGGAATCCAA
The DNA here is from genome assembly GCA_019603395.1 of Cyrtorhinus lividipennis. NCBI lineage: Eukaryota > Metazoa > Arthropoda > Insecta > Hemiptera > Miridae > Cyrtorhinus > Cyrtorhinus lividipennis. Next base: position 20,805,020 of record CM034001.1, on the reverse strand, counting down.
CAGATCCCTTCATTTTTGCTGAGCGAATCACTGTTAACACTCCCTAGATGATTTCCAGGCGAGTCCGGTTTTATGCCGAGCCTTTCAAGATGAGAATTAAAGATTTTTTCTTTGCCGGTTCTTGCCATCTCACTCGCTTCCGCTGAGCTTAGATAAAGTTCAACAGTTGCATCATAGTTTTCTTTAGTTTAAATAGCTCTAATAGCTTGAAAATTGGTGGGTAGGCCTTCGAAGGGTCCAACCGAATTTCAGAGCTCACTACGGGAGTTCGTGATCGCGATAGAAGACAATCGCAGGCTTTCGAGAGACGTTCCGCCATTACACAACGTTTGGAATTTTTTATATTTTTTACCGTCGAAAAACCCTAAAGCTTCCTGGTGTCACGGTATTTTTTCTGATCTTGTCGCGACAGTTCTGGTATAGACAAGAAGATTATTTTGTTGAATTGAAAACGATTTGATGGAGTAATTCGGCCAAAAACTGGAAAATTGTTGAGTCGATTTCGACTATTCAGGCGCAGTCTTTCATTCGTAGGAGTCGAAAGATTGGAAGGACTCCTTCCGCATTTGGCTTGAAACGATAATTGTAATTTCAATTTTTTCACCAATTTTTCAATTTTGAACCAAACTTATGAGTAAATGAGAATATTCTGGCAACACGTTCCAATATTTCTGCATATGAGTGAGCCCCGTGGGTGCCATAAAGCATCTGATCGCCATTGCCGTCGAGATGGGCCCCTGCCAAGCCTCCACAGTCGCAGGTTGAGACTTGAAAATTACTGGCCATATGTTTTTATATGCCTTAGCTCCTTGGTTTGCTGGTGGTCGCACCTGCACAATCGCACTTGACCTAAAAATCAGTATCACCAGCCCCAACTCTTCCTCAAAACCTCTGCTCAGCCTGCCTCCCCTTCCCCTGAAAGCCCAACCATCGCCTTTGACTTGGCTGCTTTCACTAGTCTATTCACAAGGCAGTTTGAAGCCGCCAAGGTGCAAACCATATTACTGGGGGCGTCAGCAACCAGCGCCAGGTAATTTGCGTAAAACAGCAGGATCAGGGAAGCTGAGCTATCGGTGCTGACTGCTTCAACCCCTCGTGAAGCCAAAATGCATTTAAGTCAGAGACGAAGAGCGCAAAGAAAAGAGCGGATTGAATCTCGCCCTGGGGAATACATGTCGTAGGGGTTATCCCAACCTAATAGAGAAGACAGACTATTAACACCATCTCCTTACTAAATTGATTAATCGCGCACTCACCTCCATTGAGCTCAATTCGCTCTAAAAAAAGGTCACGAGAAACAGCCCCCCTTCAGCCCTTTTGAAGTTGATAGAGGCACAATATGCTCGATATGCTTTCTGCTCTTCAGTATAGTAATATACACAACACTGGGCAAAAGGTAGCATCTACACTTCCACTGCCCTTTCAAAAGCCATTCTGACTAACGGAAAGAAGGTTTTCATTGGAGGCAAAGATAATCAGTCCGCTGAGGAGAATTCTTTCGAAGATTTTAGCCAGCGTATTGACGAGCGAGATGCTCTCATAATTATCTAAACCTTTGCTGTAATCCTTCTTGAAGAACAAGAATACCTTTATTCTTTCCCAACCGGAGGGAATGACCTAGCTAAAAAAAAATTTCATTGAAAAAAGAATTAATATAAGTGAGCCCCATCCCTGGCATGTTCTTGAATAACTCGTAAGGGATAACATCTTCATCAGGCGTATTTTTGTCTATGAAGGATTTAAGAGCCCTTTTGAGTTCCTCAGTTATAAACTGATCGTCATGATGTGGGTCGAAAGTCCCCTGAAAAGAGGGATCCTCTGAAGGTGCACGTGGGGGGTAAATCAGCATAATCGACTCAATATCCTCCAATTTAACGTTTCATGTCCTGATAGAGTGGTTTTCTCAGTTTGCGTACTGAACCCCAATTTACCATCTTGGCAAAATAAGAAAAATTCCCTCAAATCAAAAAAATAATCGTTCTTCTTAGATCTGATAAACTTTCCAAATTATACGACATAATGTACCTACCTACAGCGAACTAAACGAGTAAGAGCGAGGAGCTTTACTTATATTCTTTTCTATATCATCCTTACTCTTTCTTAGGGCTTTTCTAAAAATTCATTAAATGGATTTTTTTCTTCATTTAGGGTTTTTTCGTAGTTCGCACGGTTTTTTTTCTTGCAGTGCGTTGGCAATACTGGTTCTGGAGTCTAAAAAGTCTATCCCCCCTCCACCCCTAAAAAAAACTAATAGAATGTATATTTATGTTTTTGTAAATTTAGTGACGTACCTTGATGTCTCTGAAGGTGGGGGCGATCTGATCTGTGGTGAACGTCGTATTAGCCGGCGCCGGCTTGTTTTTGACGCTCGGGAAGATGACGCCCCGGTTCCTCGTCGCCGTCGCCCCCTTTTTCCCGACGGGAGCCGACGGGCCGGACGTGGTAGGCGTCGTCGTCGCCACCGTCGATGCGCTCGGCGTCGGCGTCGTAAACGTGATAGGGGACGGTTCCGTGACGTCATCGGCACCGTCGACGGCGTATCTGTTTTGATCGTATTCAACGAGTCGGTCAATCGTCGGATCGAGGAGGAGCTCGGCGGGGACGGGCCTCTGCGCCAAAGTGACCACATCTTCTTCTTGTTTCTTCAATCTCTTTTCGACCATGTCCAAATTCGCTATGATTTTATTCGTGTTGGTCGTCAAATCAGCATGGATATCGCTAATAGCTCTTTCTTGCCTCTGGGTTTGTGTCAACAGTTCATCAGATTTCGGCACCAAATCATCGACTGAACTTTTCGTTCCTACAACAACGTTCCACACTTCGTCCATTTTATTCGAAACACTCAACATCGGATGCATTTGTCGTACCAATTTATCCAATTTAGAATTTTTAATGATCGTAGGAGGAGCTTGCGTTGTCGTTCGATTTCTGAATGGCGTTGGATGCTGTTGAACGACCACAGGCTCGACGATCGCTTCGTGCAGATCGCTCATCATGTTCAACATTTTACCCAAATTTTCCGACACAACATTAATATGAAATTGTAATTTGCGGTCAATATTTGCCGTGTTACTTCTCAGCGCTTCCAATTCACCACTCAACACTTTCGACACATCTAAAGCGCTCAAGCTGATAGGCTTCTTTTCACTCGCTTCAGCATTGATGTCGTCAGCAGGTAAAAAGTTCGAATCTAACTGATTTTTCAGAACGACCAATTTGGTGTCGATATTGCTCACTTTTTGATCCAATGCTACCAACCTCATGTCCAACTTATTGTCGGCCAAAGGGGCCAGTGGTTTTAACAGTTTGGAATCGAGTGTTCTTAAATTGTTAATAATTGATTCTGATTGGGCGATGTTATCATTCACTCGGGAGTCCAATGCTTCTACTCGTCGCATAAGGTGTTCCACTGCACGGTCCAGGTTTTCTATCCTCTGAAGTTTGGTTTCCAGGGTGGAAACTATCACTTCGAAGACATTGAATAGGTACTGCTCTCTGCAACAAAACAGAAAAAAATAGAACCATTAATTGTGGATCACTGTTCGAATTCAAGAGAGTTGAATGATTGATGGCTGTTGCACCATACGATAGCAATAAAGCAACAATTTTACAAAAGTGTTTGAACAAATCCTAGCAAGCTTTTTCATTCACTTAATGAATTTTTCGTATTAAGAAAAACCTTCTAAATTGCCTAGGTATTGGAATATGAAAGTCTCCTCGATAATCCTAGCTTTCGATTATTCGGCATTTTCCGCCGCAAATTTGTTTACAATGGGAGAAAATGAAACGACACTGAGTAAATGTCGTGCCCCTGACCCTCCTTTCGGAAGGCGAAAGTTCCGGTGAAAAATTACAATTTCCTCGCCTAAATTGCTGATATTTCACGGCAACACCTTCTCATATCCGAACGCCCGAGCTCGGAATTAGCATTGAATGAGAACTTGAATGAGCGGGTCCCTTAAGCGTGAAGGATTGTTTTTGAACAACTTCAGCTTATTTGAAAGCCTGATTTTCAAGAATGGTTCTCAGAACTAAGTAATTTTGATGTATCTCGTCTTTATAGGGCGCTAACGTGATAAGACGCAGGATTCGGTTAATACATATCTAGATTTCGTTGTATTGATTCGATGAAAATGAAAGGTTCTTTTCAATACGGTTTTGCAATCTTGCGAGAGGAGAGTAGCTAAAATCTACATGAAAGGACATTGCATAACGCTCAGAGCTCAAGGAGGATATGGCCGAATCAGGATGGACACGAGGGTGAGTGACTTTCAACACTTTCGTCTTCGGAGGGCGCGTGAAATCCGAATTTGACGTCCTAGTGTGTAATAACAGACGCTCCCGGGCATCACATTACCTTGGAATGCTCTCCTGGGAGGACGTTATCGCGTAACCGTTATCGTTCAAATTCGATGACCACCTTTCAAACTCATGCAACTTCATCGGGGTGAAATCACGCTATTGAGCTCTCATACACTGAGTGGCTATTGCAAATCTGGATGGTGAGTGAATCTCAGCCACTAAGGAAGCAGAAGCTACTCACACACTGACTACAGAGAAATCAATCCATTCTGGAAAAACTCTGCTTTTTTAGATGTATGTAAAACCGAAGGTTCAAAATGATGTCTTCTGATCCATTCGAGGGGGCTCGAATCATCAGATTAAAATCATCTCAATGGTTGTGGTGTGATTATGAGGATTTTATAGTGAACTAGAATTTCGGTGAGTGCTCTTTATTTGCATTACAAAGATGCTAGAATCATCATTCTTCTTTCCAAATTTGGCTCACTCGGACACTCATCATCCCTTGAGGATCTCGGTTGGGACCCTGGACAAATCAATTTGCTCTGTAAAAAAAGAACATGCTGCTCGGTTATTAAGTGATTTCAGAAAATGGTTCGAATCTATGAATAGCTTGTAAATTTTCCCGTCTTTCAATTAGTTTTGATTCAAAGTGTCGCAAATTATGTCCTCACTTTGTCCGTTGCGTTGGTAAGATCCATGGCCTTTTAAGTCCAAAGACGGCCGATAGAGATAGTCAGGTTGTCCTGTATAAGGAGAACGATTTCAGAAACATGATTCGAAACTCTTAAGGGGGCGTCAGACAGTCCCTTGCAAAGTGTTTCCAATTTATTGAAGTTTTGAATCCAGAGTCATACCCAAGTGTTTGACAGAGTCAGCGTAGGGTACGACGGTCGAGTTTACCTCAACTTCCGTTGTTGGCACTTGCCAAATGGTGAAGTTGACGTGAACTGACTTTGTTTCGTTCAACTTCATTCCCATGTTTTAGTCCAACGGGTAACCTTATTTGTATGGCACGTTGTATGTTACTGACGAAGCGATCAAAATCATATTCTATTTGCTGGGGAGTTTTCAGGGGAACCTGCAGCTCTATTGAAGCTTCCAGAAGCCATATCTTTTCTCAGGATGTTAGTAGCATCCAGAATTTTGTAACCTTGTAACTTTAGATCTTCAATTATCTCCTCTCTGTCGCATGTAGGGCATTTGAAATGGGTAGATAGGTACCCATTTAGACCCATAACCTCATCCAGAGGGCGCAACCCGTTCCGGGATTCATTTAATTGAATTCAGCGTCCAGAATTTAGTGGAAAATGATACCCCACATACCTAGATTGCAAAATATCTAAAAAATCCATTGTTCGAAATACACATTTTGACCCCTACCCCACCCAAATTTGGTCTGATCGGGTTGAAACGTCTCAAGGACCAACTAGAGCCATGAACGGCTTCGTTCGTCTTGAAGGGAACCTCATCTGGTTCCGTTTAGCAACACGGCTAGCAGGTATAAATCACCCAACCCGACCACTCCAACACAAAAGGTGAAAAAGGTCACCAGATGACTGGGTGATGCTACAGGCAAGTCCACAAAAAGGAGTCACATAGGCATAGCTGCACAACCCTAAAGTGTGGAGGGCCCGGAAGCGGTATCACAAAAGTGTCTGATAACATGTAGCATTCTAGGGTTTCCCCTTGAATCGTCTGTCTCTAGGTTCAGTTCCAAAACGTTGTCAATGCGCTCACTTTGCCCGTGATGGTATGATCTGTGGTCGTCAAAGCTTGCAGGCGACCGAAAGTTGGGAATTTCATAATGATTCGTACCGGGTTGCCCTGTAAAACAAGAACACGATGCACGATATTGAACGATTTCGGAAACATGATTTGAATCTCATAAAATAACGTAGAATTTTTAGGGTTCCCCTCAAATCGTCTGTCTTCTGGTTCAGTTCCAAAAACGTTGTCAATTAGGTATGTACTCACTTTGCTCGTGCCGTTGGTACAATCCAAGGCCGTCAAAGAATGCAGGCGACCGTGAGTCGGGAATCCTATAATGATTTATACCACCATGCCCTGGAAAACACAAACGTGGTGTATCGATTTGATTCTGTGAGCTGATAGATGCTATTTTGGTCGATTGTTTTAATTTAGGTACGAGGTGTGTAAGTGGCTTTTATCGGCACGAGAACAATTTTAATTTTTTTTCTTGTTTATCGATTGTTGGCAACTATCAATAGAATCAATCGCCCAAATGGGTAATAATATGGTCTCTAACTGAGTATATATACAGGATGCGGTATTTAATTCTTCCGCGTCAATTTTGTAAAAGTTACTGCGCGGGATGGGATGCGTTTGGTTTTTGTAATGGTTTGGAATTGCCATTCAGACAAAAGGCTCTTATTTATTTGGGAAACGCTGCGCTATAGTCACTGCGACCTGGATCCGACTAATTTTGTAGTAATAAACGTTTACTGCAAAACATTCAAGATATATGAGGAAGTTCTGGACAAAGGGAACTCCTATAGCTTATACGCGGGAAATTCTGCAGGAAATGTCCCTAAGTCAAGTCATCTCTTCTGCGTGAGGACATTTCGCCGGGTTAAAGCACTTATTACTTCTTCTTATGGTGCTACCTCAAGTTGTTCAACATTGAGGACTCTTGAAGACGTGAAGAAGAATTGACCCTGTTACGTTGAGGAGAGTCTAGCAGATCTTCGGCGAAAGACTCCAACTCGTTTTAGTTTAAATGACAAGAATGAACAAACTACGCAATGAACTCTCTAAATAAAGACAAATTTTTCCGGTGGAAACTACAATGGAAGAACTAGTTGCTAAATCCTGTACTAACATAGTCCGTGGCGCTGGTCAGATCTATGACCAAAAAAACATGGATGGCAAATCAGTGAGCTCGGCAGGTTCACAAGGATCTCCTCCGTATTTCCCTGGAAAACGCAACTACGTTACCTAGATTTGATCAAGTAAGCAGAAGGATGATCCTTTACTAGTGGTTTTATCCCGCCAAATTGTCAAAAGATACCCATTGCGTCTGATGGTATTAATAATATTTTTTAGATTTAAAAGCTTAAAGTAAAAAAAAAGCTTGGGATACTGGATTTGAACTACCTACTATCGCATCGTGTGGATATCTATTCGCAACTCCTGTCGTACAATAATCCAAAATATTCCAAATATGTAAGTACTCACTCAGCCCGCTTTGCTCATAACCAATTTCCTGGTCTTGCATCGTGGTCGGATCCATCCCGTCTGCATCAATTTGCCCTGGAAATGCAATAATGTTGCCTAGACTTGTTCAAGGCAGAATGGTGATCAACCACAGGCCAAGTTCCTTTCTATTCGGGTCCAAAAGTAACGTATGATGCGATACCTCTCGGATTAATTGTACAATTATTTTTGTGAAAATCACATCTGTTGAGGAAATAACTTACTGTGCCCGTGGCGGTGGTATGATCTGTGGTTGACAGCGGATTTGGATAGTTCAGTTGTATGCTCTTTAGCATGTCCTGCAATGTGCAACAGTGTTTTGATTCTTTGGTCTCAGTGGGCTGAGTGGATTTTTATTCGGTGCTGACTATATTAGTAGTCTGTTATGATTGCTTGTTATATCACACAAATAGGTGGTTTGACCAAAAATGTTGTATCAAATGTTTTTTTCCCCCAATTTTATTCATAGGGAGCCCCAGGAGGGATATTTCAGGGGTTGAATGTTCCAATGCTCTCGAACTTATAAGTACGGTTAATACTATTACTACCTACTAACTAACATCAATACTCACTCTCATTATAACCAGATCTCTGACCGTGGGATGCGGACGCCGTGCCGCACAGTAAGGCGGCTATTACTACCACGTAGTACACATCCATGATGCTACTGGAATAACGAGAGTTGGATTTGAAGTTTATTTATACCATCCCGTGGACCTGCATTACTGGCCGCGTTGTAAACCTGAAAGGATATCAAATTTTACGTCTAAACTCGCAATAATTTGAATTTGATGACTGATTGGATGGAAACGGAGTTTTTACTAGAGGCGTTTGAAGGTGGTTCATTGTTTGGTAAATAAGATATCCATTTTATAGCTCCACTATTAAATAGAACGTTTATATATTACATACATTATCTTCACAAATGTAGACAATTTTTCCTACATTTTCTGCGCCCAAAATGTCTCCATACCCTATCAAAATTGGATATTAAGTATTATTTGATAACATTTTTAAAAATAGTTTGCTCATTGACTGAATTTGATATTTATCTGGGCATAATATGATAATTTCTTGTCAGCCAAATTGCCGTTCTTCGAAGGAAGGTGTACCTAAGGGTTGAAAATTGTTGTCCAGTTACCTTCTTCACCAACCTCACTCGTTGATTATTATTCTCTATTTACCAGAATAAGACCGCACATTTTTTTTTTTACTTGACTGTCAACGTCCCCCTCATCCACTGACCTGCGGCCAAGTGCTAATTTTTTCCCACGCCGCAACGCGCAATTTTTTTCATCTCATTTCACAGAACCCTAATTAGAAACATTTACCAACATAGCCTTTCATTTTCTTCTAAATTATTCTTTACCTCTTGAGTAAATTGCCATCTTGCATACCCGCTTTGTGTAATCGACTGTTGTAATTTGGAATCACTCCGAAGAGAGTTACTTGTCACTACATGCGTATGAGTGAACGGCGATCGGACAATTTCTGTCATTTGTCGAAATAATTACATGAATTTGCACTTGCTAGGCGCCGACTTGTATAACAGGGGCTACTGAGCGGGCAGTTCTATAGAAAGTAGATCGGCATGAGCCAATAGGGCGTTCCTCTGTTCACTGAGCTGGATCAAAACCATATTTTGTTGCGTTTTGTTGACACCCAGAAAGCTATTTGTGAACAATAATATTGTGTAAAAACTGTCGGATTGCCGATTTCGTTTGATGATTCTAGGGCTTGAGTCCCCAGGCTACGGACGGCGGACAATTAAGTGAATTAAATTTTACAGCACTTGCCAGGAACGAGTCCCTGACCGAAAATTTCAGATTTTTAGAAAAAATGTTCACGACCAAAGTTTGTTTATTTTTATTTCGACACCTTGAAACGTCCAGAATTTTTTTTTGGGGCAAATCAGAGAGATGGACCTTCTGTTTATCTGGAATTATAGGTTGATGCAAGGAATAACCAACCAAAAAGGTTTTATTACCGATTTACTTACGAATCCGCTCAGAGTCTCTACAGTTTTATGTTTGATTAGTTTGATTTCTTCAGACTTTGAACTCGTGTTGCTGCCATTTCTCTCCTCTTATTCGCATGGCTGTTACATACGATTCAAATTTGTTTAGTAGATTTCAGCGCTATTAACCCCGATGTGAGGACTTGTGAGGAAGATGAACATTTCTTGCATGAAGTGTGGTTTGGTAATAGCTCAGAACAATGTTCTCATCTCCGTTAAAAAAAAAATTTCAGTAATCGAACACTAAGATTACGGTCTATTCACCACCGCTAGCATCAACGTAGGTACTGTATATTCCCAAGTTTATATTTTTATCTCTTAAAGCTTTATTGCATATCTAATACTACATCAGACCTATTTCTCATTAATTTCCTTCTGCCAATCACACTCTCGACAGAGCTCTACAAGAAATAATAGGTCCCTATTCGCGTTGATTGAAATTTCGATCAATCAAATCGACCAGATACTGTGTGATATTATCACTTTAATCCACGTCATTTGACTCTCTGATTCGTTTTGGTGCATGAATAAATTCGTCGTTTGACGATTAATGGCAATAACAGTATTTATGGCTATTATCGTCCACGCTTGGGGGGCAGATAACGTAAGCATTCTTGTTAAAGAGAAAGAAAGAAAGTTAAAGACAAAGTCATACTGAGAAAGTATGCCTAAAATTGCCTGACAAGACTAGGAATATCCTTCTTTCAATCATGATCTATAAACTGGTGTTAGATGTAACAACGCCAATTACAGGGTCATTCAAATAAGGCAATAAGAGCGGCCTTAAAAATACTACCTCAAGAGTAATTTCGAATCCCGTAAATTTAATAGTTTTGGTTTTATAACAATCTCTATGTTACGGATCTCGTGAATAAAACAAATGCGACGGAAATATGCTTCTGAATAAACGAAAGGGCGTGAAAGTGAAAATGTCACTGGTGACATCGACAAAGACCCTGTAACTGAGACACCTACGAGATAGTAATCTTTGGCTTTCACTCATCACGAGGACAATACCGGGACTCTCATTTGCGTGTTGAGGAACCTTTAAGATTCAATTTGAAAGGGATGGTGCCTCCAACGCGTTGACTTCTGGAGTTGAATTTGGACGAAATGTAGAATTCTTTCTAAAAATTTCAGGAAAACATAGAGACAGTAAATCAGATTATGGCAGATGTGCCTCATGGCAGGTTCTAAAGCTTCTTCAAATAAAAAACCTTCGTTAAAACAACCTTTTCAATTTTAATGGGGCTTTTTAATGATTAAATCGTGATAATCAAGAAATCAAAAGTTGAAAAAATAACAATTACAATTAACAATCGCATTGTGATAACGCAATCTTTGTGATCACTGTGGTGTCATTGCTTCGTTCGATAAACTCTAGTTTGTTCTTGTAAAGGTCCTTTATTTTCATCACAGGACCAAGAAATAAGTGCAGATATGTGGCCCTCCAGATGGGTTTTGTGGAAGTCATTTAGCAGCACTGGAACAGCCCTGTGAGCCTCAAAGTTTCTAGAATATTCGGGAACGTTCGACCGCTCGCGCCTGCAGCATTCCCACTATCTTTACCTAATCCTGCTTCTCTGCCAGTAGCCTTCAAGTGGATGATATAATACTGAAGTATAATGGGCGAAGTATATAGGGTATTCTGTGCTTTCAAGTCAGATCTAGATGTATGTCAGGTTACTCATAGCACTTCTTTTGTAGGTACAGTTCTAGCTTAACTTGTTTTCATTATTAGCATATTATTTGTAATTGGACTCTTCATCCCGTGTCGAGAGTAAATGAATGGCATGTGGTCCATAATAATTAAACAAAAGAACCTGTCATTTTCAAAGGCTTCTGCTTTACATACCTACGTAGATTCGTTGCGTTGTTCCTCACTTTCACTGGTCGAACAGGAAGATGAGTGCCTTCGAGATTCTTTCTTTTCTGTCAGAACTTGATGGCCGGAGCTTAGAAATTCCACTTGACGGCTTTTTTTCTTCTTTGGCCAGAGGTTGCGACCTTTTCCTTCTCATTCGACTCCCTCAGCTCGTAAATAGTCAGAAATGATTACGAAGAGGTTTCGTGTTGGAACCCCCTCAACCCTGAGAGGAAAATTTCGTTTTACTTTCGCCCCGGAAGTTCGAAATTATTCATCTCCTATCAGACCATCAACGAATCACCACCGGGAGCGAACCGGTTAGTTATTTACAGCAGCATAAAAATGCCACAGTCAAAATTTTCTGACAAGTCAATTCAGCAGGCATCGCACGGCAGTTTTCGGTCCCGCTCATACCCACGGTCCAGCTGAATTGCGAAAAACCGAACGCCACCCGATCCATTTCGCCGGTCCAAATAAGCGAAAACCCGATCGAATATCTGCGTCCAGATAATGAGCATGGCTCGCGCCAATGGGAATAATATAAAACTGGGTCATTTCTCATTCTACCTTCCCTGTATTATTGGGCTAACTCACCACTTTCATGGGCTCATAAAGAAGATATGCCTTTCGAAACGCGAGTCTTCCGCAACACCTTGCCGTGCTCTTGTTAGTTCCTCATCTCGCTCAGTTTTCGGCGTCTCAGTCTAATAAAGTGGGGCATTTAGATTTCGGGGGTTGCTGTTCCAACTCGGGTGGTTCCAGTTATATTATACCTAAAATTGTTAAAGTTCGTCCGGTATTACATCGCTTTTGAATTGCACGTGGAACGACAGTTATGTAGCTCGTTAAGTGATCATTTCGTCCTGTGACATTGACTATTTATCTTTCAAGTGGGTACGTTCAAAATCCCAAACGTCTATCCGACTGGGCCGAAAGAGCCCTTCAAAATGCTCATAAAAATCTGAAATGATGTTCCTAGTTCTTCCAGGCAGGTTACTGGTGAAAAGCGGCTCTCAAGGTTTTTGGTGATGTAGAGGCATTAAGAGCAATAATTTCCCCCTAACTTGAGGACGGCCATTCTGAGACCAAATAGTGCAATTGGGGCCAATTCGTAATGGGTTTTGATTTCATTGTTGCAAACAATGGCAGAATATGGGCAAAAACGGGTGTGTTTAAAACGGTCGTTGTCAAGCTTTATGAAGGCCCAGACGTGTAGTGTATCATTCATTATCACTGAATCAATTCAGATGGTTCCCGGACCGATCACTGTACAGGGGAGGTCGTGAAGACGGTTATTTTAGTAATAGGTTGCTCTTTGTAAAGAAAAAAACATTTTTTTTCTTTATATTACTACTCAATAATTATTTCAACCAAATTACGAATTTAAGTTGAAACTGGCAATTTTCGCTCTTTGGTTAATCCATGGATTGATCAAGTCCTTGATTTCAAGCTTATTCTGAAGGACAAAATATCGCGTGACTCCCAATTTAATCTTGCTGCAATATGGTAGACGGCTGTCATGTTACAGTCATTGGTTGTTGTTGGACATGTACTTGGCGGCCTTGCCAGTGGCTCGGACCTTGTAGGGAAGTTCCCGCTCCCAATTTCCTTCCACCATTTGGAATTGTTGTTAAAATAATTCCTCATCAAATTATTTCCGCTCTGTTATACGTTGGTGCCATAATGCGACGCCAATAACAACAAGTTAATTCATTTGAATATATTATATATTTGTACGAAATGAAATTTTGTAACTATATTTCTACTCAATTAGGAAGCATGAAAGAAGGAAGGAACCAAATCAACAAAATACATTCCATCTTTTGACTGCCTTGCGCTCCAAATTAGGCTGTTATTACTACGTATTCTTACGCTTGGTTAGCCTCTTCTCAAACGGATCGTGTGAATTTACTTCTAAAAGGTAATTTCTTTATCCTTAGGCAATAGACATTTTCATTGCGATTATAGAATCAGGGAACACATTTTATCAGGATTGAATAGACTGAGTTGGCTGAACAATGACGTCTTCACGTCGAAAGCACCCCAATGCAGCAAAGATGTTAGGTTAGACGTAGATGTTATGTTAGTTAGTGTTAGGTTGGACGTAAGCTTCCCCTAATGAATGTGCCTATGTCCCCTTATCAAATGTGTGAATATTGTACGCCGATAAACTCAAATAGATGTCTAAAAATGCTGTGAATTGCTTGAGGGAGGTGCAAGAGAGTAAGATAGATTTCGTTCACACAGTTGAACGAGTTCAACCAGATTTAGATTCGTCCAGTGGAGTTTGATGAGGTTATAAGAAAAATAAAAGTAAAACTTATTAGCGTCACACTCATTGATTCAACCGATATTGAACCGTGAACGATTTATACCTTCTTTTATAATTACTTCTTGCCTAAGAAAATTTCCGTTTGTTTTATAGCTTCAACAACTACTCTAGATTTGGCACATTTGAGTCTCATTCCCTGGCATCTTTTCCTTTTAAGAGTTTTAGTTTCTGAATTTTGCATCGATAGAAAAGATTTCCCGGGAATCAAATGCCAGTTTGGAGTTAACAAACATAAATCCAAAATGCAAATAACATGGAAAGCCGGTGTAAAACCAACTATCGGCTCGTTGAATTATGATAATACTCAGCTCGAGTCATGATTTCAGCACTTCCGCGCTAACTCGGTTTCTCTTGTTATGTTAAAAATATTGATGCTCGAACCCTTTTTCCTGTTCAGCCCACGAGGCTAAAAACGCGGTTTCCTTCGCTGACTCGGCAGTTAAATCAAATTCCCTTAACGTATTTTTTTTACGATAGAAAAGACGTCGATAACGGTCGACCATAACTTGATTCTCTTTCGAAAATGTTGCAACCGCCGACTGCACTCGGTCGTTTCTCTCGGGTATTTATCGGCCCTCAATCGCCCATTCATGGGTTGATATTTATATTTGTGAGCAGTGCACGAGGTGGCTTGTCAGGAGTAAGGAAATTATTATGTCAGATCGGTTTTATGGTTCGCCTTCTTCAAGATTTTTGAATTCTGGAAGTGATCTGGGTCCACCACTTTCATGTCCACCGTGGAATGTTCTCAACATTGCAGCGCGTATTTGTTTGATATGAATTAAAAATGCTTACGTCTAAAATTGAACCACATTTCCTTTTACTCACATCCTCTGCCTATTTAAAGCCATCGTCATTTACTCGTCACGACTAAAAGTGCTAACCCGTCGAACGGATTTTATCACAAAATTCCTCATTTTATAATGGACGAAAGGCACTGAGACAGACTTCCATTTCACTTTTGATGTGGATATTGTACGGGGTAGTTGGTCAATGTGTTTGTCAACTCGATGGACCTCGACGAATTATAAATTCCATCATGTCGGTATGGTGGATCTGAGCGGCCTTGTACGCATTGATTTGTCGTGGTTATTAGCTCTCCACTTCTCGTTCCTCACCGGGTACTGCATAATGGAATATTGTAAAAATGAACAAACTGCCTTCAAAAGGAATGGGCTTCGCATAGAAAGATCAGGTCGGGCCTCTATGCGTTGAATGGGGCGTCTACAGTGGGAGCAGATTCGCTCCAGAATCGTAGAGCAGAAGGCCGACATATCCGTGACCCGTAGCGAGAACCTCCCACGTGCGCCATTGTCTCGCACCCGCCCTTAATGACGCGACACACTAATTAATATGTCACTACTAATTGCCATTTATCCGAGACCCTTATCACCTGAACGAGCCCCTCGGTAATGTTGAAATTCTGTACACGGCCGTTCCAAATTAACCTGTTGACCGGAGTTACTCACGGATCATCACTCAACGCGCTTGTCTGCCATCGTGGAACAGCCTTGGTTATTCCTCGGTAAATTTGTTTCTCGAGTAGCTCAACTGAGGTGATTTAGGTAGGTGATGTTGCTATGTCTTAAACTTTTATAACATTACTTCTTAAAAAGAAAAAACTAAAAACGCTGCCAATTCTTTCATAGGGGTAGGCTATTCCTCGGACTAGAAGCATGGACACTCATTTCGATCGATTCGTCGTCCACAAATTAGTGGAAAACGATACCTCATACCGAATATATCAAAATGGTGTGACGTGTCTCGGACCCATTTCAACTGATCAGGGTCCAAAATTTAATGGAAAATGATACTTGTCCTCTAGACACCTAGGGGTACACGCCTAAATCACCAAAATCTAGAAAATAATTTGTTCAAAATACACATTTTGACCCCTATCCCTCCAAATTTGGTCCGATCAGGTTGAACAGTTTTGAGGACTAACTAGAGCCGGAAAGGGGCCCAAACCCGATTTTCAGATTTGTAGATAATTGTCTACTATTCGAAATTAAATTAATAAGTATATTCCGCAGTAACAACTATGGATCCATACCCACCTGATTTTATCTAGTTAATCTACAAATTAAGGATTTGTTGAATTTACTTGATTACGTCATGTACTTTGTTTTGATGGAGCTTATGGGGCAGTTTTTGTTTCATTATTCGAACCATTAAAATTATTTTTTTTAAATAACAAAAATCATTTTTCATTGATTTTGGACGCTGAATTGATTACGATGGGCCATGCACCAATGACCGCACAAAGAAGGTTGGTCAAAATATTTTTATAATTTGTTTTTACGCATTAGGAGAATAAAACTATTAATTTGCTAGTTACCCGTAAACAGCCAAACTCACGATCTTCCTCCATTGTTCATACTATTTTGAACCTCTCCATCGATCCTTCGCCTGCACAAAAAATGAAAACCGTTCTCACGATCGATTTACTGCCAGAAAATGGCCTGTAGGATCTTGATCCCTTTGTAATCGGCGAGATACATTGCTTCCTCCGATCCTCCGCCGAGATGCATTATCTTCGACGATTTCAAAGTAGAGGCCACAAGTTCGTGAGGATTTCGTCGGCGGAAATAATTTATATTCCCGGTCACGAAGTCGAGTAGCACCAGTTTTCAGACGTGGACCCGCAATTCAAAACTTTTCAGATTTAAAAAGAGACAAAAAAAAAGAGTTTGAATTGTGGAGATTTGATATCCCGTGTAATCGAGAAATATTGTTCATACACTTCACGGACTCCAACTGTTATTGAGGGTGAATTATTCCGTCAGGGACCTCGCAATTTTAGTAGTAAAGCATTTTCTTATGATAACTATTTCCGATAAATCGAAAACATTGAGGTTCTCGACGGAAACTAGTCATCAAAATCGGTTGCGTCGAGAAGCTGTCGAATTCGGACGGTTATTAGAAGGAACATTATAGGAGTTGTCAGGCCTTTTAGTAGTTTACGAGGCGGCTGTCATTAGGCGAGGCTCAAGAAATCTCAAACGGACATCAATCATTCTTGTTTTGAGCCGTTCAAGTGGTATAAATGGCGGTTCCGTCGACGCCGAGAAATTTTGAAACCATTTTCTTAAACAGGCGGACGAGATTTTCATGACAAATCGCCAACTACGATCAGTGTAGAAAGCGATACCTACGACTACGACCCAGATCTCCCCAGAGGTAGCTTGCCATATATACCCTACGAGAGGGAACCATGAGGTGCGTTGGTGGAAGACGCTGTAGACACGTACGAGTATTCCATAGAAAACAATGCTATCATTTTTAACTAGTTGAGTTTTGGAGAAAATGGACCTGTTATGCTATTCTAGCGTTACCCTTGCTGTACGTCTTACTCTACGTAAGATCTGGGAGGTTGGACACGCAAGAAAATTCTTTCTTTGCCTTCTCTCCTCTGATTCTTCTGTCTTTGAAGCACAGATATGACTCAGGGTGGCAGGAGAGTCCTCCCCTCCATCACAGGGATATCCGCTTGAGCCACCTCACGCTTAACATTATCCGGCCGGCGCTGCAAATGTTTTTTTTTTTTCTATTTTCGATGAACTTGTAAGCAGAGATCACTGATTTAGAACACGGTTGTTCTAATACATCCAATTTAGAATTCCAAAAGGCATGGTAGCTGTCAAAAGCCTATTTCATAGTAGTAATTGAACAGAAGATAATATGATTACCATATTTCAAAAGTAGACATGCTATATCGTAAGTACAAAACACCACTTTACTCCCCATGCATTGTAGGTTTGGTCAACCTCACTTATTGTCTATGTATATGGAAATTAATTCCGATTTTCGAGAACCCAGCGAGCACTCATGATTTGACAGGCTAGTATAAGTTGTTTGTTGGTTTCTCCTATGACATAATGTATCTAAATCTTCTCTCAGTTATACTATACTTTAATTAGAGAAGACGTCAGCTTTCTGTTCCCATGATCTTCACCGTCTTTTTTCTATATTATGAAGGGTTGGTGTTAAACACCCAGTGGTTGTCACGTGGCAAAGAGATTGACGTTGATGTTATTAGTATATCACTTAAATTTAATGGTAATGGTCAGTAATAGCCACGGTATGCAGCCCCAAAATAGAAGGCGCTCCCACGGATTGCCCTGAAAGACGTAATTTCAGTCTCATCACGAAGAACACGTCCAAAGCCCTTCATTTTCCATGTTTCCGATCCGATTCTCTCAACCCTGAGTTCCTTGATTACTGTCATCCCTGCGCACACTAAACTCATCCTCATCGAAAGATTTCGACATTGCCAGCCGCCCTGAAGAGATTCTCAAGGAAGAGCGGCTTTTTATATTTCTTTTTGGAAATATAAGATACTATAATAGACGATTACCAGTTTTCGATCAAAATCGTTAGCTGGGCTCCAAACTACTGGTTTTCTCAACCTTTTAGTGAACACGAGATGCGTTCGTGGAATGTTCCTCGAATTTTCCTCATGTCGTGCACCGATCTCGAGAAAGTCTAGCCTAAAATGTAAAGTGGGGTCTTCCTGGTGTTGTTAACTTGAAGGAGTTCATTTTCCAGGAATTACGAGACTAGTTAGCGTAGACATGAGGCTTTTGGATCTAAAATGGTTTCTTTGCAGACGTGACAAGGTGATGCAACTTGTGTTGCGTGTTCTTGCTAAGTTCGTTAAAAGATGATTTTCGATCTTAGAAGGATTGAGTAATATTGTAAACGATTACAATTAACTTGGAAATGAGATTTTAAAATGTTGTTTTTTTTTTTCTCAATAGAGGGTTATGTACGTAGTAGCTACATATCCTGATGGAAGTAGAGATACATGTTAAAAAATTACCAACCAATGCACATGATTATCAGGATGGTTTACTACTTGTAGGCTCAATTTAATGAATGTAATTAATTAAATTCATTTCATTAAATAAAAAATAAAAATACACAACCTACCTACGTTCGCACCGATTGTTCTGGACAGCAGTGAGAGCAAGTAGGACCAATAAATATGTAGTTTATACGCATAATTTCAATACAATACGTATTCGACCCGTACGACGTACCGTCATTTTGGATTCTGAGTATACACGTCACAATGTAAGTCTTCTTGGTGAATTTTCATCTGGCTTCCACGAATGCCTTGTTCCTTTATGAGATGTAAACCTAAAACCGTTGAGGCCAATTTCTTCAAAATAATAGGTTTCTCAATCAAAAAGGTTTTTCGTCAGTCATCAATTTTCCCTGCATTGAGTTATTGTGGTACCAGACCAGTAACTTAAGGAGGATGCGTGACTTTACCACAGAAAACACTCTCTCAGGAGCTTCGTGGAACTAGGTAGTGCGAGTTAATAGATCTTTGCTGGTTCATCACAACGAAAGTTGGACGTAGCCGAGAAACTCAGGAAATTGAATTTTCACATTGTGCGTATTAAGCTATAATTACATTAATCTGCCTGATATGGGAAGCAAAGGTAAGGAGGACACGTATTCCTGGGTTCAACAACGGTTGTTTATAAATGTACCTACCCCTAGAGACATGGTAATGAGAACGGAGTAGGTGAGTTCCAGTATGAGCCTATGCATAATGCATTCGGAAGCCATGCTTATACGTTTCCTTGCCCGCAGCAGTTTCTCATCGTCCAAAACGGTTCAACTCAGCATAAAATGAACTCGACTTTGGTTTCTCCAGTTCCTTTTCTCCCTAATCTAAGCATTTCAGCGCCTCCACGTTGTGACAGTCCATTCAGATCGCTATCTCCCGTTATTTGGTAAAAACGGGGAAGTTACCAAGGTCGATCCCAGAACGCGAAATCCGCGGAAACGAGACGATTGTGTTCGTCATGAATAAAGCTGGGACTTTGGGAACCGATTGCTTAACTTTTACTGAAACGTTACCTGTATAAGGAATTATGTTAATCGCGTAAGCTTGTTGATAGAACAATGGTCCCAAGCCACTACATGAAATATCGGTGGGTGGTGTAAATCGACTTTCGGCTTTTTTGTCACCACAATCTCTGTTTGGAGTAAGGGGTACCGCAATAGACGGACAGATTAATAATCTCAGAGTAGTCATCCGAGTTTTATGCAATGTTGCCTTTTGAATATGCCCAAGATTTACGACTTGAGCCGGAAACGCAATTACACGGAATATTGAGATTTAATTTTCAATAGGAAATTAATATAAATATACTGAATACTTGGGAAATGGTGCCTCGCATAGGAAGGTAGGTACCCATTTTGATTGAATTCAGCGTCCAAAATTTGGTTAAAATGACACCCCCCACGCCTTGTTCCCAAAAATCGAGTTTTTAATTAATTGCACCTTTTTTATCGTTTAAATATTTGTACCTGAGGGAGGCATGATTAAGGAGGAGGAGTGAGAGGATAGTTCTAAATCGTTTCTGGGAATTGGAAATATAACAAGTGGTAATCATCGGATAGGTTGAGAACAATAAAGCCAACCTATTTACGGGAAAATAGTTGTGAGCAAAATCAGCTCACTCCACCGCTTGTGAATTGAGTAATAAAGGCTGCTATTTTTCGAAGTTTCTGGCATCAGATCGGTCTTTTCGAGTGCAGCAGGTACGTAATAGTCTTCAATTCGGGATTCCTCGGAGCTGCTCCAGATTACCTACTGTCGGTTCCCGCGGTATAATTTCCTAATGGAGGCTCCGATACCCTCTGGCGCGGCAAATTCGGGCCGATGTGTTGAGGTCGGCCTTATCTTCCTACATTTAGGCCTGTAGCTCCAGCACAGTGAAAGTGAAGCGTGGGCATCCTCGAGTCACGAACCTTTCAACATGTCTGTTGAACCTGCTGTACAGATGCCTTTCGGTGAGGGTGAGGATGCCAGTCTATGATGTTAGTTAGCGAACAATCTCGCAATCGGGTTCTCATTTCGTTGCGGGGTCTCGACGTACGTCACTTGGTTATTTCGTAGCGATTGCTTCCTCTGATGCCTGTCCGAGAGTTACGGAATAAATTTAAGTATGTAAATAATGCTACGAGAAGCCAGACGGTGGCTTTACTGGTTTGATGTAGACAGGCAGAACGGACGGTGAAAGGCATCTTATTATTTCAAGCTTGCTCTGCGAAACGCGCGACCTAATCGAATGAACCTATTCTCGTCAGTCCTCCCTGTTCATGTGAAAGATGCTGAAATCAGGAAAAAATTCTACTTTTTTGAATTAAGAGTTAGTGCAATTGTTTCGTCGGGATTATGTAGAGAATATCCGTGGTTTTTTTCGTAGGTACCTATTTTTATTTTTATTTATTTATTTATTTTTTTTTTTGCTAAAGAATTATATTTTTAAGAGTTTACCAGACACTTTGTCATCGCGCCTCTCGCCTTACCTTGAACTAGGCATTTGAAAAAGTGTTTCAAAGTAGAATGTCTCGTGTTTTACCGTGAAAGTCGTGTAACTATTGCGAAAATCGCACCTTTATTGCGCCTTTTCCGCGGGTCTTTTGGCTGCAGAAACGAAAAGTTTAAATCGCAGAAAATTACTTCTTCGTACTCCCGATTGCGATCGATCTCGACCCAAGTACCAGGTATTCGACCCGAGCCAGGATAAACAACCGAGCAAAACAGTTCTTGACCCACATCTCGAACCAAACAATTCTCATTTCCAAGATAATTATTCCGTGTTGCGTCGACTAGTCATTTCTTCGAAAGGAAGCGCCTGATTTGAAAATCGTTGCTGAATACATTCGTCTTCCTAATGATAAAATTACAGACCTCCCTCGTTGTGCGAGGTAAAAATTAGCGAAGAACATCGAGTTGGACTCTTGTTTTTCTCGTCTTGGATGATTAAATATTATAATGCCCTCGGAGTAGCGTATTAACCACGATGCGATGTCGAAACCCATTTAAATTAGCGGTATATTATCATCTGTTTTGAAATTACATAAGGAGGTACATAATTACCTCTAATTCTGTGAAGAAAGAATTCCAGTTGTGTACTAAGTTGGGGCGCGGGATCAACTTGGGTACATTTGTTGCTCATTGCTGCGTTTATTATCGCCTTGATACTTTTAATGTTGAAACTTTTGTAGTAGTACTCAACTACAGCTAAACAATATGTACATTAAAAAATTTACGATCTTGAGTTCGACGATAAAGAGGAAAAAGAAGAATGTGCTCGAAATGTATCGTTTCTGTTAAGCACGCGACTCTGAGCGCGTATAACAGAAATAGGAAATCGGCGTTTTCTATCGCCGACATTTCGACCATTTTATCAGGGTCAGAGACTTCATTTCCACCGACCTCGGCTCCTACGTTCGGGTTTTGAATTATTTCCCTGTTGGCAGAATCATTACACATTCTTCCCAAGCCTTCCCTCCGGCGGTACTCATTCCATTACCGGTGCATTGCTAGGCCCAGCTAAAGCCATTTATTTCTATGTCGTCGTCCCATGTGGTGCCAATGATATCCCAGGCCAGTTGGTTTACCCGTTCGTCAGAAGTTGAAACCTCAAATGGAAATCTCTCTCTCTTCGATCACAAATACCATCTCCTGGAGAAATAATTAGAAAGCTTAACGTGAAGAGAGATTTAGGTAACAGGTTGTACGATGGAGCTTTCAGTAGAATAACAAACATTTCAAAACGATGCAATCGTGGAGTCGGAGTCACGCATCTTCACTTCACATGATCTTACCGCCATACACTCGTAGTCTTATTGAGGATCTCTTACTTTTCAAGTTTCGCCTTGAAGGAGCCGTCCGGTTAATAGAATGCGATATTTCATTTATTTATTTGCAAACTCATATATACATTGCCGCGTACCAACACCAATCAGTTAAATTATTACTGAGGAAGAAACCATGGCATCAGAGGTGAAGTGGGTAATATGGTTGAGTCCATGGCATTTGTAATTAGTCGACAAGACTTCCTTGCTCCACTATGCTAAGAACAAAACAATTTCGACTTGAAGGAAAGTGAACCTATACTCCCAGATCGCACATCATCATCATTAACCAAACACCCAGGGCGCTAGTTTGATGAACGAGCCCTCTGGTTTCTCTCGCTGGGACTCCTTTTTGCCCAACCTAGCTGATGGATTAATTTTGTCTTCACGCCACCATTTCCAGGGGTGAATAATCGCTGGAATAACAGACGGGCGATGCTGCTGAATAATCGTAGATTGATGACATTTCAAGTTCTCATAGTTCGTTAGACGTACTTTTCAAGTGAAACTAGACATACAATTACCCTCATACTCATCACAAGATTTCAAAAAAAAAAAAAAAAAAAATCATTTTTTCTTGTTCCAGGAAAGTTAATTTTATATCACCTGACCAAGTCAGGAGCTTCGTGATCTAGGTGTCCGCTTGGCAGTCCCAAGGTAACTCTACCACGCCCCGACCTTGTGAGGTAGAAAGAACTTTTGCACTGGGTGAGGTCAGGCCAGTTTGTTACATTATGTACTCACTGCCTGATGATAAGTAATCTTGTGCTCTAAGAGTAAATACGAGTAGAAATCATTAATCAGGGAGCGTCTCCACATGATGGTTCCTAAAAGGTCACAGAGAAAATGGCAGGAAGTGGCAAAAGCGACTCAGTGCGCAAAGATACGACTAAAATCCTTTAAAACTTCTGGAAAAATGCGTCGAGCCATTTACAATGGTTTCTTATTCTAGGTGTATCGAGATAGGGGAAGGAAGCGTATCTTCTAGGTCCCCAATGTAAGTGATTAAAGATATTCAAAAGTGGACGAACAAACCAGGAAAAATTTTGCCTTAGATCAAGGTACCTAGGCGATGTTCTTTGGTGTGCAACTGCCCGGGATTCATCTCGATTGATTAAGTTTAGTAAAAGATGATACTGCATAAGCTTAGTCTCCGAAAATTCCGAAAACTCATTTTTACCCCTATGTTTCCAGCAGAATCATCTTCGTTGATAGGCTATTCTTGCAGGAAGTGGGATCGCAACCGGTTTATCTTGATCGTTACGAATGAAAAGAAAAAGCTACTCACGTCGTTTTTAAAACTGCTTGATTTGTGTTCTTTAAAACTATTTTGAATTCGCCGAATGAAATAACCTGAGGCTCTCATACGTAGAACCAAATTGAAGGGGTCAACTGTTGGTTTAGTGCAATCGTGACGTTCATTTTTGCTTCTTCACGCTCTCACCTGTTTAACCAGCCAACTGTACAGTATGTAATTTTGCCTGAGT
Source organism: Cyrtorhinus lividipennis (assembly GCA_019603395.1). Lineage (NCBI taxonomy): Eukaryota > Metazoa > Arthropoda > Insecta > Hemiptera > Miridae > Cyrtorhinus > Cyrtorhinus lividipennis. The sequence goes on along the minus strand of CM034001.1, from coordinate 20,781,132 downwards.
TAGACGTCTTGAGATTTTATTTTTGACCCGATTTACCAACATAACTAGCTGGATTTTCAAAAAAAAAAAAAAAAAAAGGTATTATTAGTTCCTAATGACCTTCTTGCAACTCAGTCGAAAATTGATTTTGGGAGATTCTAATAATGCGCAGACACTTTGATATGAGGAGATACCTAGTGGTTTCTGGAGGATAACTTGTTCCACACTTTGCTTTAACTTTGAATTGCATTCTTTATTTTCTGAATTAATCTTTTTAACCGGGAAGTTGACAAGTATGTCCAGATTCATACGATGTTTAGGAGTTATATTATCTTCCTTGATCCGAACACTCGTAACCGTTATATTAACAGAGAATTTACAAACGATTCAAATTATACCTGGTACACAAAACAGGGTGCCACGCCTGACCTTGTTCTCAATGAAGCCCGAAGGCACCTATTACCACTGGAAAGGCAATGGGCGCACTCGGCGCTCTAATCAAATATCTTGTGCTGTACGGCGAATCAATCGAGCGATTACTGGTTTTGAAATCTACCTTTTTCAGCCACCCGAGCCCACTCGTCCATTTTAATTAGCAGTTTCTGTATTCTTCGTCTTTTTTTGTATTCCAGTTTGTCTTTTTGAAAAAAAAAGATGAACGAACATGTCAATTTGTTAGATTACTCAATGGTCTCGTCATTTTTGAAATAATAGACAATCAAAACAATCGAATCGCTGGATTTTTTTTATTTCAATTTGTCGGTGTTTTATTGTACACAAAGGAAAGTCTCAAGGCCGAAGTATTCTTGAGGTACGGATAGCATGTAAATTATGTCACCTAGTGACAAAAAAGGTAGCTTAACGAAATTTCGAACTTTCTGCAGCTATGTTGGCTTGTTCCCTCCCACTCAGACTAAAATGGGAACAGGTTAATCATTTGCTAACTGTAAAGGGTTGAAAAATCGCTACATTATTCAACTGTTCGCAGTTTTTCAGCTCTAACTTAAGACCTACCGTTTCAGTAAAAACACCCTCCTTTGTGAGTTGAACTGAATACAATTTCCCACACTGACAGGTTCCTGCTACGGAAAGTTTGAAATTCCAGGTCGGACTACAATACGAACAAGACGATTTCACGTTTATTATCGCACTTAAAGCCCGTTTCATAGATACTCATCCTATCGGGAGTACGCAAGTATGCGTGTACTCAGCGTCTCCGATGCGCTATTCCTACATTAAAATTCATTATAGTCGAAAGATGATCTCTGTCGTTGGGGAAAAATGCAATTGATGCGAACAGGTGGTGGCGTGATCCGCTGTACCAATACTCGTTCTGGAGTTGAATGGATTGCGTCCCCGGAGGCTCAAGGCCGCCTGCCACTGACTGGAAAGGAGTTCAAATTGCCGCTGCTCTGAAATAATTTCTGCTTAAAGAAGCGTGTGTGCTGCGTCTTCCAATCTGCCTTCCTAGCGGATAATTATCGGGACCATCGACCGGACTTGGAATGGTTTCATCATCGGAACCGGCGCATGCTCACCACACCCCTGCATCGCCTTTCCCCGTGTCGACATCAACGAGACTTTGAACGTCTAACCCACGCGCAATTTCATTGTGCGGCATTTTATGAAAGGAGAAGGACAAAATTGAGTGGCGAATGAGAGGAATTGAACAGTAAATTTATTTTGAGAGATATGGATTCACGACTCTGGGGACCTTAATAGAGGAAGACCCCCACAAAACCACCTGTTCCTTCACAGTTCGGGAATGTCTGCTTCCTATTAAATCCAGTAAATCAAAACCTCCACACTCACAAACCTATCGCCGCTCGTTTATTTAGTTATCCTTTCAATCCCAATTCAAATCATCGCGTTTCATTTTCTAATCCCATCAAACGAAGCGATACGTTACCAACGTATAATTGACTGATCCGGTCAACCTTGTTGGGTGACCACAGATTTCAATAAACTGTGGTATTGGTAGAGCGGTGCCCCCTATCGGATGCCACCGTATCGGTCGATCAATTTTACGGGCTTTCACACTCCTCCCACGTTGGGGCAGTTCATTTCATCGAACCTGTCTTTCGAGTAGTCTAAGATTCTGTACCAGTATTCGTTGCCATTTTTTTCAAGGGTTGAAGCGGTCTTCGCCGCATTGTGGAATTCCTTGTCTCCATCTTGACGGCGTTATTAATTAGCTGTAGAAAAATTAAAGAAGCCATTTCTTACATCATCGACGAGATTCATATATTACAAGAACGAATGTGGATCATAATGTGAACATTCTCAACCTCCTCAATCTCGTTCAACACTAAATTTTCTCTAGATCCAACATTTTATACATCAATAGTAAAAGGTGTGGTTCAAATTTACCTATAACAAAAAAGGGGTTATTTAAAAGTTTCGGTATCATTCTTGTCACATTTTGGTGATATCGAAAACCGGTCAAGCATGTGGGCTCCTTCGTAACTGATGCGCGATCTCAGAGAGGCATCGAGTCAACCTAATTAAAAAACAATGGTTCAACCCATTGAGAAATTGTGAACCAACTATGTCAAAAGTTGAAAGATGAGAAAAAAATTCTTCGATGCGTTTTTTCGAATAGTAAAAGTGGGATCAAGTGATTAGAAGGATTTTATTTCTTCACAACGCCAATCCTAAAAGCTGCGCATAACCTGAATTGACGGAGACGCTATATAAAAGTGATGAAACTAGTCCCATTTCCCAAATCGAACCCGAAAGCCTCTTCATTATTCGATCCCATTCCACCCCGCCCAGCCCTTGTTTTGGCTCGTATTTTTCGTAAGTTGCTCACACACTGATGTCAAAAACCCACAAATTGAAGACGGTGGCCCCGATTTCCATGCAAGATAATTTTTAGGATTCTCGTTCGTTCCTTCTAGCTCAATGGAGGTCATTTGAATATCCAGCTCGGACGAACGAGGCCGTGTGGGGCCCACGAACGGAACGGCACACGCGCAACCTTTTTACGATTGTTGTCGTTCGGAGGGCAGTAATGTGGATCATAAGTCACGGCATCCCCTCGTAAAAGTCTACTGGTACTGATCAAAACACTTGGTGGACAAGGATATCCATTCATCAGCTAATTAAGGTCTAACAAAAAAGTTATTAGCTCTGTTTCATGCGCCGAAGATTGAAAATTATGTTTAAAGAATGTTCATGGGGTTAAATTGAATGGACGATTGTCCTCAAAAGGGGAACATAACTTTAAAAGAGGACATCAGTGATCCCAAGAGGGTGAAAATATCACTAGAAAATCCATGGAATCCCGAATCCCGATGGTTTGTTCCCGAACCAGCCATTTATTATTGATTCGAGGGACTCCCATTTCTGCCGTCTCCCATATTTGGAACGGTTCGCTGATATTTGACTCTTGTTCTGCCGCAAGTGTCGGTTCTTTTCTTCCCAGTCACTCCAAACCCCTGAAGGCGGGTCGAACACTCGATACACGAAGCTTGAAATTACAACTATTGACAAAGTTCGAAGGCGTGGCTCGTGTTTTCGCTCTCGTAACAATGTGAGGGACCTCTGGAGCGTTGGAGAAAGGAATTGGTCGGGTGGTCTATGTAAATTGGTACATTTTTCACTCTTGACGGGGACTCACTATTCTACTGCCTGAAGTCAGGCGATCTGCGTGATCAGTTTTGGAAGAGACAAAATATTGTTGAGGGTTGCAACCTCGTAACAGTTCCTATCAACCCCAACAACACCCAAAACGACATACCAAAGTATTTAGCACAATAACTCGTTTTGCACAATGTCCCATCTGTGTGTTAGGCTCCTAATCAGTGAGTGAGTGCTCTTGGAATCGTCCTAGGGTAGCAGGCATGACTTTGAGGATGAAAGGGCCTTCTTGGGCCTCCTTTTAACTTACCAACTACCTTGTGTATTATCGGTATATACTCAAGCCTTTAGGGATCAAAATGTATGAACTTCCCCTTTGCCCCTTTTGATGACCATCAAGCAGCCTCGTCTGGGCATTTTATTACCACGTGTGAAATACAAATTTAGCTTGTCTATAAACATTTCGGAACTCAACCCACAGAAGGCAGCGCTTTATTTAAAAATTAACATTCTGCTGGAAGATGTTCACTTAAACTTTGAATGGGGACGGTGAGAGCCAAGCGATATTGCAGAGAAGGTGCGTGTGGACGCGATGAGCTGAGTGCGTGGGAGAGAAGATTCCCCAGGTGTCTCGGGAAGGCCTTGACCTAGAGACTGGACGGCCTGCACCTTTCATAACTGCACTTGGGCCACTTGCACTCTCGACTCGACCTGACGTAACATTCTCCGATTAATCATCGGTGCCTTAGAGCCGCTCTTCTACCATTAAACATCATGACCCAAACGAGATCTTTGGTGTGGTAGTAACGACCATCTGCTAGGCTATAATGATGTTTTCTTCCGAAGTGTGAAAGTGCGTGTTTCGAAAAATGAACGCAAAAATGGGCCTTTTGAACACAATCGACTGGGATATTCTCTTCTTGGCGGCATTTTTAATGTAATTTAGGACGCGTTGGATTGATTGAGATGAGTCTTGGACCCCCTTCATACAGGGAAGACAATGTGATTCACGATGAAAGTAAAATGAACCATGGAAGAATAAGCATTTGTTTTTCGCCTCTGAAATTGATATACGAGAAAACATGAAAAGGTTCTTACTGATTCATACACATTTTTCATTCACCTGAGCGCTCTCAATTGGAGATTTTCTTTCTCCTTCGGCCATAATTTCTATTGAGCGTGCATACCTCGACGCACCACCATCGTGTCGAAACGTCATGCCGAAAAAAATCTCAGCTCTTGGACAATGAGCCGAATGTTTGCACCCGATGAAAAATGACCAGGAGTTGTAGCCCAGCTGTTCAAAATTTATCGGAGGCAGTTATAAATAAGAAACAGCTCATTTCGCCTTCAAATGACCCCAATCTCCAAGTTGGGTCAGTTACCGAACGGCGCGTTTTACAATGGACTTCTCGGGCATCTCCTCTCACCTGTTAAACTGTAGAGGATTTGATTTGGTAACGGGTTATGAGACCAAACTCGAGGAACCGGTCCGCTTTCATTCAACGCCAAGAAGCATCTTCAAGAATGAGCTGGTGGTTTGTTGATAAAAACAAAGATTTCATCACCTCCGACAATCGAATATTGGACCACCCTTCACCACGTTTCTTTTGGAGTTACTAGCGTATCTCGTTCTTTCTTAAATTTAGAGAAACAATATTGCACAATTTGTCATCTTACGAACTAATAATGAAGAGAGCAAGGCGAATATCGTTGTCCTCCTTGACTTTCGTCTGCTGACTACGTCACGGATGTGGTTTTTGGTAATCTAAAATACCGTTCCTTGTGATACCTAGATATATGACTTGAACGACTTGAAAGGCCTTTGAAGAGCACAAGCAACATCATCGTGTCAGCTACAGCTTTCATCCGCAGTATGACTTTTCATCGCCCCTCCCAATTCGAGGGCTTCCCTCTGGCCCTGGAAGGGGGCTCAGAACAATGAGGGGCCCCCGGTGGAGGGCGTGCCCCGGGGACGGTGTGGCGCAACCAGTCGAGGGTTAATAGCCAGCGACCTGGTCCTCCCTTTGAGAAGCCGGGCGCGTTGTGAAACCAGAGCGAGAATGTTTTGACTCGACCGTACTGACTGACAATTTCCTACGGGATTCGATTGATCGGAAATCGCCGATATGAGCAACAAACTGAGGATTCTCTCCCATCAGCGGGTTTGAAATTATTCCATTTGATTGACGCAAAAAATTACGTTACTTCTGACACTAATCAGGATCTTGTTTCTCAATAAGACGCTTCAGGGCACGTGGAGCTCAATTTCTGACTCATTTTCGGAAATTATATCGCCAGGATTCATAATGAAACTCCACTAATTTATTTACGAGCCGGTTGACCAGATTGAGATCGCGATGAGCGATTCAGCCTGTCTTATTGAGCCCCTGGAACCTAACGGCCACTGCAAGACCTTGGACTTCCAGCAGTTCCTAAATCATCAGCACCTTCTTATATTGCTCGTAAAGAGCCAGATCACTCTGGGTAAATGAAATTGTGCAATTTTTAGAGCACATTCCCTTGAAGAATGGCGACTCTTCAAGTGTGTAGATTTCAGAAGTAGCTCAAAAATTTTCAAACTCCATAAATTTTATTGATCTAAAAAATTAAGGATACGAACTGAATAGAACTAATTTTTGTGCATTTTCATATTATTTAACACTCGAGAGTTCATTCTGTTGGGAGAACCACGTCAGCTCAGAGCGCAGGATTTTCATTTGATATCTTCAGCCAACCACAAAATCTGTCTGACATAGTTGATGTTTGAAAAGCTGGAACTTAGCTGGAGCGCTTCAGGTGTTGTTTTGAAATGAGTAGGTGTCGACAGAATATGACTTGCACCTTTCCCCACATGTATTGGCTTTGAAACGCAATATGGTTTAGGTGGGTACCTATACGAGAGGCCATCGCTAGATGATGACTAGGAAGAAATGTGATGAACGTAAAGATCAAATGGGTAAATAACTCCAACGTTGTTAAGCACAATAGTGATCGAGTCACCCATAAGCATCGGCTTGATTTCTTCTGGAGACCCTGCCGTGGAGGTCAAGTTTATTTAGGCCTTGACACGGGGTCACAACTGTCGAACGTATATCTTGGGCCGATCGGCTGTCAATTCCAACCCGTTCATCCAATCATGCCCAGCTTAGGTCATCCATCCCTTTTGGATTGTCCCGATCTGTGTGGGTTACCGATCTCTTGGAATGCTCTCGTGGCCTCCTAGAAATTTCCTCAACTTATCAACTGGAACATCATTGAACGATTTTTCTACTTCCCGGTATATCTGGGAATGTTTGCTGTCGTAAATAACGGAGCGAATGATTGAAGAGCTCAATTTAGTAGGCATGTTTATTATAGCACTTCCAGAAATGAGGACAAAAACAAAATTGAGCTATGAGCTCGGAGACGATTGGTCATAACTAATATTTGTCATGAAACAATGAATCAAGATCGACTTAGTTGCATAGCGAAGCTATCCATCATCTCTCTATAATTCAGATAACAACTTATATTTCGCAAGTGATCGCCCTGATAATCTCGTCCCGTTGATTTCTGCTGCTCACGACTAGTTGCAAAAGTTCAAAGTTGCAGCTTTTTTCAGCACAACTCGTCTCATGGTCGAGGAAAGGATGAATAATGGAAGTGATTCCTATCAAAACGACGAACTTCTTTACGAGGGCACGCAGGAAAAAAAATTGAAAAAGAAAAAGCAATGAAATGGGCAAGGACATTGAATTGTAACTTGCAATGAACGATGAAATGATATATTCCAAAGGTCGAGTACACCTAGATTTCCTATTTTGCTGAATTTGCAGAAGAGAAAGGCGGTTCGCCTTCGCACGGTTGACGAATATAAGTGGATCGATGAATTTGTAAGACACCTAGGTAAGTTCCCTTCTTTGAAATAATATTATCTAACTATAGTCGGTCGAATAGGGAATGCATTATTCGGTAGAAATTGGGGCTGATATTATCCAGAATGGTCGTTTTCGTTTCTTCTGTCGTGTTCGTGCAACTGCCCATGTTTTGATGTCAAGATAATAATAGGTTTGGTAACGGGCTGAATCATAGTGAATAATACTCTTATCCATTGGAGGATTCTCATCATTGTCCCCGGCTGTAGAGAATCTTGAAATCTATCTGGGAACATCCGTCTCGGTTACCTAGTAGATACACGTTCTGTAATAACCGCTGTTAATCCCTGCCAGAGATTCCTGTCTATTCTCACACTGTTACCAACAACCACCCATCGGTGTGCCTGACGCTTCTTCGCGTCACGGACCACAGATAATATCGTTGCTAGAGAAACAAGGTTTGCTGATTTCCAAACCACTCCTTTACGTCCTTGACGGTACGAGTATATTTGTATAAGCAATAGGCTCATCAGTTGACATAATGACACTCTGCTTATTAGAATGAGACACAATCTAGCCCCACATAATGATAAGGAGCTGTGTTATTAGTAAGCTCATAAGAATAATCTTGAATGAGAGAAGATATCTTTACACATAATTTTGTCATATCAACACTGAATGGTGAACACTACGTTGGAGACGGAATTAATAACGGCACTCACTTGCCGTTCTGCTTTTCAAATTCTATTAAAACTCCCATTAAGTCGAGTATGTGACTTTTATCCTATTATTTCCGGACTCTAGATTCATCCTTTCAGTTCTTCAAGCGTGGCAGCAAACAGAAGAATTCTTGGTGTCGTAATATACCTTGGACGGGATACAAAAGGACTCCGAAGCTCTTTTCAAGAAGTCAAAGTGTTTTTACCCTTGAGCTCTTTCTGATGGATATACCCGCTCAATCCCAAGGAAAGATTAAGTTGTGTTTTTTTTTTAAATGAAAATTGATTGATTTTTACTTAATTTCTGATATTTGACGTGACTTTGAAAATGGAAGGTACGGTAGTTTCTATTTGTGTATAATTTAGTTTTCATCTCTCCATATCTTCCCTAATCAATATTATTCATAAACTTCACATATTTCAACAATGACAGTAACGTATCAGTCGACAAATCACATCGCTTTGGTTTTCACAGTAGTAAAAGCCACATTATTGCTTAAGAAAAACGCTGCGAATTCTTACACGCTCAGGGGGTTGGTTATCCCTCGAACCAGGCGCGTGGAGACTAATTTAAATCCTCGGACCAGGCACATGGAGATTCATTTCTTCAACACGGGTAAAATGGGGAAAACAGTGGGTGTGGCGGGTCCCGCACCCATTCCAATCGATTCAGGGTCCAAAATTTAGTGGGAAATGATACCCCACACGCCTAGGTACCAGAAATCTCAAAAACACATTCAAAATGGGTAATATATACCCATTTTGACCCATAACCTCTTCCAGTGGGTGCCAATCGTTCTGGGACCCTTTTTATTGGATTCGGCGTCCAGAATTTAGTGGTAAATGATACCCCACACACCTAAATTGCAAAAAATACTACCCCACCCAAATTTGGTCCAATCGGGTTGAAAGGTTCCGGAGAGATTGACTTTTTGCATGAAAACATAGGTTGATTATTCAAGGAATAACAAACCAAAATCCATAGGTAACGGTACTCTCCCCTACTACTGTTGATATAACCATGGCATCACCTCGTATCGCAAGAACACTTTCAGCCCGAGAGATGTTGGAATTGCTGCGTACCGTCATCATCATTTGTTTGATCTGGTTTTCACAATAGCTTATGCCTCGCCAATGAAAACCACACCCACTCTCATTAGCAGTGCAAAAAAAGAAAACTCGCAAACTCAGCGAAACAGGCGATTGGGGAAAAGTGCAGCCAACGTCCTGAGTACACGCGATTTCGTTTCCCAGAGCACTACTGATAATTTCGCTCTGAGGTCCTTTCTATTTATTAGCGGGAATCTATTTGAGGTCGCGATTTCTATTCATCCGTCGAAGGTCTTGTGGTTGGTAATGGGAAACGGTAGTTGATCCAAGTATCCCGCCTATTCTGAACCGACCTGTAACATACTGTAGGCTTGGGAGCAATCCCTGCAAGCTACAGCGATTATTGGTCAAAAAACGTGGTGAAGCCATAACCGTTAATTTTTTTTCCGTAAATCATTGAATTCACTTCGCCGTTGAAGGGGGTCATCGAATCTGCAGTTATTTGGTTTCGCTTGTTCAAATATGAAATGTGGTCTGATAATGCCTCAGTGGTCTTGGCCTCGATTGACCTCTGAAAGCTCCAGATAAGTTGGTGGTGAATAAATTCACAAGTTGGCGGTCCATCCCAGCAGCTTTCCACTCATCGTCGACCTTTTCAAAGCGATAATTAAACCCGTCGGCGGAGGGATGGTCCATAAACAGACGCGAGCGGTTATGATAGTTGGCCCCTTTCACTTCCTCGAACGGTGTGAATTTCCCTATTTCTCTCCGGTGGTGGAGCAAAAATGTCAAGTGGATGTTTTCGATAAGTTTTTATTATATTCTGTATCATGTTGAGGTTTACCAGGTTTTACCTGAACTTGGAAATAACCCTGCTGCATGATTACTTTGCAACTTTCACTTATTTCATTTATTTTTTTAAGTCAGTCCCACAAAATAATGTAGTACCATAACATAATGACGTGATTGTAATGCGCATATTTCACCTATTTAGCAACTCCGCGCTGTTAAATGCAAAGTCGAGGATGTGTCGTGGTCAAGCTAATTGAAAATTACGTTGGAGATTTTGAATTTACTGGCAGCCAAACTATAATAATGGTTAGAATGATTGATTGCAAATTTCAAGTGGCAAGGGAGCCTGATTAAAATTTTAAGTGTGCACAGATGGTGAAATTTCTTACCAATTAAGTGGCGTATTTTCCAATGGATTAAGCTTTTCTGCAGCCCTGCAGCGTTGTTCAGAGGGAATTCGTTAAGGCAAAGCGTGGACTGGAGGCCAGATGAGTCTTGAGATCATCGTTTTATTCATGTTTAAGATGTTCCAACTGTCCAGAAGTGGTTATAGTAGAAAAAATTCAGTTTGGTTGTCTTTGCAAACTTTAAATCCTCCTTGCCAGGTTTGAGTTCCGCGTGATGGTGTATACTCGATGGTGACTCAGGCCGTACATCACGAATTCTGAAGACATTATTGGCAGGTGAGTTCGAAATATTCAGGAACTCAAGTTGAACCCCTTCACTTCAAGGACCTTGTAGCGCACAGGCCACCAGACGCGTAAAAATGCACTTTTCTGAGGCGCGTAACAAGTGTAATGACAGGTTCTAAAAGGGGTTCACGATCGGGGTACGACGAACCATTAGCCGCTATCAACATCTCATTCCCGTGTACTGAGTGCCGATATTGCCGAGTGGGTGTGTTCTCTACATTTTTATCGGTCCTGGAACCTTCCATCCTCAATGGACGGGGTTCATAGTGGTTTATTCTTCGACAGATTTTTTTATTGCCCGTCAAGCAATTCATTTTATTCGAAACGAAATAAAATTGAATTCGACGGGTGTTAGTTGCTGAAATGTCGAATTCAATCATAATGTAGTTCCACGGTGCAGCAACTACCTTTTTATGATTCAGCGGAGGCAGTGCTCCGCATTGTTTTTAGACGAGTTCTACTCTGGTTGGGTGTTGAAAAATTCTCCACTTTTATTTATACTAATCTGTCTTCGCTATGCATATAGTGAAACCCTCCACACACAGACTGCAAACTTGACCTCTCTTAGGGGAGGTCCGATGCAGCCGTGTGTCACCACGTCAGCACTGACAATGTTATAATGATTCATCGATTTGATAAAGTACAGCTATGCATATATATATATATATATATATAATCTGTCTTTCCTTAAATCTTCGTTCCTACCATTCTGTCTGTTTCCGCCCTTTTTTCATTGGATTTTCAATGCTCCAATCTTCTGAGATAACCCCGGCAAAAATTACGCTAATTTTCACATTGAATAGGTACTCATTTCCTTTTTTTAATGGCACTTTGTTGATTGGGTATGAAAACCGTGAGAAAGGTGCAGTCGAACGAGAGCGACTGCAACCTCATCGTAACCTCATTCCGCGGTTCGCCCTCAGCTCTTGTGCCTAGACCCGTGACATTGTTTGCAACAATTACGGCTCATTCTCTTCGGCCTGTCCCGTCTTTGGAAACACTTTCACTGGTCCCGGGGATTTGCTTTGTTTCAAGGCCCCTCGTCGCCAGAAGAACGACCTTTGAAGATCGCGCGCTCCAGTTGAAAAGACGACGAACTTCGCGGCCTTCTGATGTCCTAGGACAGGCATTAGCGATGGAATAATCGGGGCGGAGCAGGCTCCAGACTTGTGTACCAAATGGTCTGGGGATTAACTTAACGCAACCCTCCCGGGTGGAGTTGAAGAAATAAGAGAACGGTCCTGTGATACTTCATTAGGGCGAAGGTCACACACGTAGAAAGTAGCGCGGCTAATGGACTATCGAGAGAACTGCACATGCAGCCGAAGAGAGAAATCATCACTAAAAACAATCAGACCGGCACAGTTTCAATACCTACATAGCGTGGTATTTATTTTCTCATCTCTATACTTCTTTCTCTCTTTTATTATTCTCTGAATCAATAACTCTACTTTTTAATGTCTCAGATCGATCACTCCGATTCTTCCACAACTTTCTGAATTTCTATCTCCCAAAACCGTCAAAGCCATTTTTGTAATGATCTAAAATATTCATGAGAGACTCCTATCAGGCTCCAGTTGTAGTTCTTTTAGGCTGGTAATCGCGGTTTTGAAATTTTTATTATTATTATTATTTTTTTTTTTTAGATAGACAAGGGCTATAGGGGTGTACCGGCTAAACTCACCGGTACGGATTTGACAACTAATTTGAAACTTTTTCGTCTCCAGGAAGTTTTTAATGCTAGATCTGATCCAGTTTGGATTCAATGAGTTCGTCTTGTAACATTTATAAGGTGCAACTACGCTATCAATATTAAGAGAAGACTTTACATGCAGTATTACATGCGAATGACATGCTCGTCCCTTCGTGAGACGATGATGAAGACGAGTGGTTGTTGGTCCTCTGAGAATGTTGACCTTTTATTGGCCGAGGTTTCTTGGCTAAATTATCTTCGCCAGAGCGAACCTTCTTTAGTATGCTGCTCCAATCGTCTTGTTGTACATGCTTTGAAGACGAAATATGCCCAACTCGTAAAAACCCGGCGATGTTCTAATCAGATAGGTATGATTCTGACATGTTGAAACGTGGATTACCGGAAGTTGTCAGCAACGACTATAGGAGAAGAGACCAGGTCTTGAATAGGCTCATGCAAAATAAGTAGGAGGAAACGCAAATTATTTAGGTTCTTTTTCATGTCTAAGAAATGGCTATTGATTGTTAATGCTTTGTTTCGCTCAGTTCAAGCAACCGTTAAAAGCAGCTAAGGATGCCACACGCCGAATGACGAAGTCATCGCCTCACGATTCAAAATATGTGTCAATAGAGTCACGTACGTACAAAAAAGAAAGCGCTATTGTCCAGTCGGCACGTTTGTGTTTTCCATGAGAATGCGTGAGGATCGATTTGCCTCGATAAGTACAAAATGACAAAAGAATATCTTCCCCGCCACGCGTAAATACGCACTCGCGGTGGACGAGTTTTCAAACAGGACCCCCGAGTCGGTAGGTACCTACTTGTCTCGAGAGTTGCGACATAGTCGAGTTATCGTAACCTTTTCCATCTCGCTTGCAGAAATAACTTGGAAAGTAGGCAAGAAGTTATTAAAATGTAGCAATCGAGCGGTTTATAAGGACGAATTCTTGTATACCCAAGTTGATGTAATTCCTGGCATACGAAGGGGAAATTGATGTGAAGACGCTCGGCCTTGGTTGTCAATCGGAGAGTAAACTGAGGACTTTTCTCTTTGGAAAGTCCAAGCTGAGTTGTTCCCACGTATGGGACCTACGCTATCGCCTTTGATAGGCATCTCCTTTGCCGACTGCACTGAGGACAGTGGACCTGGAAAACCTGCTAAAGTATAAAAGAACGTACGCAACTTACCAATTTTTCTCGACGTTGAAATTTGAAACATTTGGTTGGTGTTACATACAAATCCACCAATTCGAGAGGTTTTTGTCTAAAATATCAGTGCTAGTTACATCAAATTAAAGTCCCAAGAAACCAGAAGATATGCTGGCAAAGAGGGATTTTCTAAGCAATGGATTGCAGAGGGCAACCCTCCTTCCCCCCTCAAATCTCGACCAGCTGGCTGGAGCACGGAAAGCACTCTCGTTAGCATTAAATTCAGCAGAATTAGGAAAAACAGAATCTCTGATGGGTTAAGTGTGATTTGACTGCTCACCGTGGTCAGGCGCAAATTCAAAAAGGGCCAAAAAGTTGATTTTTCCTCTGAATGGTGATTTGGACCCCTTCTCCAATGTACCTCCAACTGAGAGCACTTTTCGGTTCACATTTGCTCGAAGGTCAAGCACGATTCTTACGAACCGCGCCCTGGAGCTATGACCCAGGAAAAGGACGATGTCCCAGCGTCGATAACTTTCTGTTTCTAGGTCTGTAGAGCGCGACCCCGCTGACATTCACCTTTTTGAAAAATATTGTAGCCCCCTCAATTTCACGGAGCACTACGATCCAGATCCAGTGATAACATCTTCTGCGGACAGGTCGACCAGCGGAGGGCACAATGGACGTTACGTCACGAGAAACTGAGCGAGTTACACCAGTTTCCTTGTCACCTACCCGGGTGACCTGGGCTACCTTCCCTACCTGCTGTATAAGGGTAAACACTAGAAGCACCCCACCCCCTCTGACTAACTCGCGCATACCTACCAGCGATTTCCCATGCTTGCTCAACGGACAAACTATGTGGTGGTTGCATACGACGTCTTGTTTGTACGAGTAGAGACGGGGTGTGCTTGACGTTATTAAACCAACGAAGGCAGAATGAAATTCCAAAAAATTACGGAAAATGTGAAAATGTTTCATTGAAAAATTGTGTTTTGAACAAAGAAAATGCCATAAAGTTGGAAAAGAGTTCTAAATTGGAGTCCGAAGTCTATTGTAAAGTAAGAATGGAATTGCATGACTACTATTTATTAGAGACCAAATAATTTATGTCGGTACTCATTGAGCTAATGGAAAAAGAGTTTGTTAATCATCATCATGATGAGGTACGAGTATATTACGCGTCATAACCCTAATTTGGTTAAGACTAAATGTAGAGTCTCACATACCCTTACTTGGCATTATTTTGAAGCGTAGAATACCCCCCCCCCCCATATAATTACAAATTGTAAGTAAACAAAAATGAATTGTTTAACAATGGCATTATTCAAACCAGATAGTCTACAATTTAAACCGTAGAGAATTTATATGTTCGATAGTACGGCAACAGAGTCTTCCGTGCCTCCGTATCTCTCATCACACATCTTCCCACCAGGGTCGAAATGCCCATCAATGTTTGATTTTGCCTGGCCGCTCAATAAGCCATAACCAGTAAATTTAGCGCGAGATCTCTTTCTAGTCACGCCTCCGCACTAATAATAAATTACCACACGCGTTTCAAGTCACGTCACGAAGTGTTTTTTCACGTTACGCCACAAATTAATTACACGCTGCGCCCGATCACTGAAATGGATCGGTCAATATCGATTAATATTATCAACCGTAGGACCGTGGATTTTAATTTTTTTCAGCGCTAATTTGACAAACGAGAGCTGGATTTATCGCTGCAAAATCTTCTTCTGATTGGATTCCGGATTCCCCAATATGAAAGTTGAATATGTTTTTGAATCACCTAACAGTATACTATAATCGACCTATGGCATACTGTCAAGTGATTCAATTACCCGAATTTATATAGTTTCGGCTCATGCAATTTTACCGATTGCCTGGTAATGAAATGAAACCGTTGATCCTGACTTCCGTCGTAAGTACGACTCGTATTATTACTAGGCTCTGCACCTTTAATGTTCCAACCCGTTTTTATTTGATCCCTTTCGAAGCGGCGATTTTTGAGTTTTAGATCTTCAAATGGTATTTTTCGCAAGTTAGGACGCATCGGCCATTAATTTGTGCGCCCCTCGAAAATTGGAGGAGCCAGTTGATAAATCAAGGTTTCTGTTCATATTACAGAAACTTCCTCAATTAAATACTGAAACCATTTATAAACCCAGCAAAACCCAATCAAAAGAGAAAAACGCATTAAGGACCTGCACCTAAGAGGAAGCAGTCCGCTAATTTCCGATTAAAACGACTGAACGCCTTGCGAAATGTCCATTCGAAGTGAAAGGAAAAGAACAAGAACCGCTCTTTGGAGTCCTTATCGCGCTAAAGACTAGCTATAATCAAAAAGGATCCGGAGGTTGTATGTAGAAAATATGTTTTTTTAATAAAAATATTTCGAAGTATTACGCTTCCGTGCTTGCTTCAACCTTCGACCTGCTATCTTCATCGACAAAACGAGGCTTATTTTCAGTCAGTCAGCCATGCTCTATTCAAAGTGTCCTAAACTTTATAGAAGTTGTCTCAGGAGGGTAGTCAAAGTCATTCTCGTCGGAGGGTTCCTCCATTGCGTGATTCACCCTTCAAGCTCCGACTAGGTCTCGATATGGCATGAGCTTTTCGCAAGAGAAACGAATAAAACTTGATAATGCCAAACGTCAAATAAGTTTGATACTTCAACATTGAACATTCCATCCTACATTCCATTCGGGTTCAATCCTCATGTTTATCGTTTATTACAAGATCTAGTAGAGGATTTAGAAGAGCAAATATCATGCCAAATAACGAGATCTTAGTATCACCTGACGTACATGATATGTCCGTATCATTCACGGTTTTCTGTGAACTTTAAGCGGTGATATGGGCCGAATGAATCGCTTCGAATGATGGCATAGTACTCAGTTGACGACCCCATTACGTCACCAGCAAATGCGCAATCGTGTGAACAAGGGAATAGCAGAGTAAGCATCTGCCCAATGAAAGACCTCGAATGTTTATATAAACTAAAAACACAAGAGTAGAAAAGTTTTGCATACGTGGGACACTGAGCAACTAGCAAATGCAAAATGTTGGCATTAACATTGAGGATGAAGTGACACTGTGAAACAATTTTGGTGCTAATTTATCCTTAGAATTAACTATATCGGAGACTGTATAAGGCCCTCCTGACAGTAATAGCATGTTTCTTTAGCTCAACTTTTTGATTCTATTCCTATAGTTCCAAATGTTCTCGCTAGATGAGCTGCTACTCTTGCAACACTGCTGTAACACCACAGGCCTCTCCCTGCCGCAGATGATAATATTTCACGAATCGCCGCCCTGTCTAGAGATTATTTTCCCTATGTCGATAGACTTGTAATAATGGTAACAGATTCGTAACCCCAGAGGTGATAACGTTGACGTGTGAAGGCTTTAAGTCCCATAATGCACGTCGAAACGCATTATTTCCAAGCCGTCGGCGGTCGGTAGAAAGCTGGGCCGACTGCCTGAGGCCCTGGTAATGAGTTCTGGAAGTTTCGACGGTGAGTTCGCGCCTTCGCGCCCAGTGGGAATTATATTATTATTACCGGAGATGATCGACCACACAGTGCACGCCCGAGCCTGAGGTCCTTCCGAGGGCTATTATTGGAGTAGGTCACGCGCCGTCCGTCTTCCCTCATTTTGAAACAAAAACCCGATGTTTACGTAAGGCCGAATAGGTTTCTCGATTTTCCCCAATGAACTGCTTATTTTTCCTAATTTATAAGAGAATCTGAGAAATTAAGTTCCTTCTTCACATATATGAAACTGGTTGTAAATAATTCTACTGAAATAAAAATGAGATCAATAGCTATAGCAATGGGTACTACATGCAAATAAGACAGGATACTAATGAACCAATTGGCCCATATATACGATAAAAATACTGATTTTTTGAAATGTTTTGAAACACATCATCATTGACGCAAATAATTATACTAGACATTAATGGAACTACATATTATAGCCAAAAATATGAACCAAGATATATCTTTATCGCTGACTTGGACCGAATCACTACTAAATGTTTTATTTCGCAAAGAAGAAAACTCTCAAGGAATGTCGTTTTCATGATAAAATAAGCCGCTAGGCACTGGCATCATAAAACAAAAGCATGTCGTTACCCAAAATATTTCGTAGGTCTCGTTGAAGAATATCTACTAGCAAATTTTTCAACAGTTTGACTGTTGGTAGAAGCAGTAGGCACTATCGAACCTGATGGAATCTTGGAGTTATTCTTCCGGTAAAACCGAGGAGTTTAGAAAAGACGAACTTAACCGAGTCATATCATTCCTGGGTTATCGTCATAACGCTGCCAATGCGGCTTCGATCTCCTTGCATGCACGGTAAAATAACTATTACTGGTCTCTTGATGACACCTCCATTCAGTATCAGCATTGTGGTCAGTCCAATCCCAACGGTCAGCCCTACCTCCGTGCCAACTCGATTGAACACAAAATAAAATCTTCCGAATGAACTTACTCCGTCATTTACTTTCTCTTCGCCTTCACGTTCTATTTACCGTCGATCTAAAGTGAACTTTACGTCAACGTATTGTGAAGGGATCGCGAAAAACCGGACTCCGCTCGTAGTATGCAAGAGCGAATAACGAAGCCAATAATCAATCACAGAGATGCCGTAATGCGAGTGGACAAACGTCTCTGCAAATGTGATACCCTGTTTCTCAATAAGACTTATGACGTTAAGACTCGTGCTGCGTGCAGTTGTGTAAGAGACGAGTATCCTACCATATCACTTTGTTTTGTTATTTTAAACATCAAATAAGGCAGTTATTATTGTGATCCTGAATTTAATGTGTTGTTGATGGGATTTGAATCATGTCCGATTGTACATTGATCGTCTTGTCTCAAATGATCGAGCCAAATCTTAATTGTATCATGTCAACATTCATCCGTAACTGGGCTTCTCATTTGCCCATCGTACTGCCAATTCGCCGTAACGCTTATTTCTGTTTGTCCTGTTTCCAACCGAAACCAGTCGCCACCTTGTCAAGGCTTCACATATTAATGATTGCATAATTTTTGAATAATCCTGATAAGTTGTTTGACCCTACATAGTCGTCTTTTCGCTAGTTTTCGAAAATGTATAATTTTTTAGTGTCCAAATAGAACGTATTAGTCATAAATGACTAAATTCATCTCTGACGATTATTTATATTACCTACCTTGATAGAATGATACAATGTTTTCAGGAGGTAAGTGACAGCTCTCGACATTCTTCCGTTTTCTTTTGTGACAATAGTGCTGGACGATTCGTTTGATTCAATTCATCTATTCAAATGGAGTGAGTTCATCAAAATAAATGGCAATGGGATTACAAAATTTGAGTTTCCTCTGGAAGTCGTAGGTACATGCGTGAGTACTTACCTCTTGACTATACATTGGCGATAAATCCAGGTAGTTTATTCCCGTCGAGATAATACACAAAACACTTGCGCCAACACAGCATGCCGAACAATTACAATAACTAAAATCCCAACAAGTGTTGAAGACATGTATTTTTGTAGCGGGTGATTGTGTTCCGCGCATAAGGTAATAATAGTTAAATGATACGGGTCGTTCTGCCATATACGAGTACTTAGAAGAGGACTCGTCGTGGACGTCTTGTATTAGGTGGATAAGTAAAAGCAGTACCTCGTTATATACCGGACTCACTCAATTTCGTGTTGGTGGAGGGATCCATTCTGAGAATAGTGCGCTTACCTGAAACAAGGAAAATGCAATTTTTATCCTGTTCAGCAAACTTCAATAATGAAACAAGTTATTTGGAGCGTAAGGGACTCCGTTGTACTGTCAAAATTGGTATTCTCCTCCAAAGCATTATTTTTTTACATTCCAAAAGGTATAGGGATACCGAACCCGAAATTTCTACCGCCAGGGCCATCGAATTCCTCTAAATTGGGCTACACATCAGTTATTTAACAAAGAGCCCCTGTGCTCGTGTTCTATTCGGGCCCTCCTTAACCAAGGGATGATTATTATTTTGTCGACGGCATGAGAGAGGGGGGACTTCTGTCAGAGTCTTCCACGGTAGTTTCCAATTGGCGTGGATCCCCGCAGTGCTGAATACGTGGTATTACCAATTCTCGCGAGGGGAGGGTTTGAAACGAGGCGGGGGATCGTTAGCTCCCTAAAGATGACACTGGGAAGATAATCTGGGATCACGACAGGACCTTAGGATGCTCGACCTCGCGACCGAGTCAGGTGCCGCCAGTTCATGGGCTTGATGCTCGTGACTAATGTATATTCAGATTTCCGTCGTCTCTGAGCCTGTTCTCCTCACAAAAAAAACCTACAAAAACAAAAGAAAAAAAACAAGTGTTTTTCTCTTTTGACGGAGGTCGTGAGCACGGGAAAAATGCGAAGACGAGGCAATTTTGCACGATCGGTTCTATTTCCTTTTCTCATTGTCGTGCGCTATTAAACACACGAGAGAATCCTTAAGTAGAGAAGCATTGAAATCGAACGTGCAATAAGCGTAAAGTGCTCCCTGACACCCTTGACGACGCAATCCAATACTATTTTAACCATTCTCGAGTCATTGATAGCCCGAAGGGATCCTTGGTGTCGGTTTGAAACTTCTCCAGAAGTCACCGGCTAGGGGTTCCTTACTCCCTCCTGGATGTCCTAACTGCTTCCTTCCTGAAGCAGCTCATCTTGGTTCAACAGACATATATACTGGAAATCTCAATATTTCCGCACATCCGGCTTATAATAAGGTGTAGCAGTATTGACGATTGCAATATATCAACAGTAGGTGGTGAGAACTGCACCTTTTGCTGACTCCCCCTTCTATTGCAGGCGAACAAGTGGATTGGTAAAAGTGGAAACAATTTGGGATTTTTAGAGTAATTTCATTAGGCTCAGGTTATCGAACTCGGTTGCAGTTTCCATTGTTCTCCTACTAGACGGTGTTAATCCTGCGGTTAACCCAGTGTAACGTTACAGTATCTGTATTCGGCCAGAGGGGACCTGTAGTTACCGAATTCGTGCTGCTACTACTTATTACTGATAGATGGTCAACTAAAGTACGTAAGTAGTCAGAGAGATGGACACTCCGAGTGTAATTAAATTGTATTTTATATCAATGCTTTGGAATGTACTTAACTGCACATGAAGTATTGAACGTATTGACTATTTCGAGTCCAATTTCACATTAAATGTGTTTCACATTAAAAGTGTTAAATTGTAACACTTCACTTGTTACTCTAAACATGAAAATTGAAATTACTGGATAAAAAACTTGAAAAGAAACAAAACAACATTTTTCTTGTACAAAAAATTAGAGACCTCACACTTCACGCGAAAGGCCGGTGATATTTCTTCAAAAGTTTAGTTTTATCAAAGTCAAATATTGGAGTTTGCTCGTAACGATACAACACAACAAACGAGTTAATAATAAATGAGAAATAGATTAAAAAAAAAAAAAAAAATGAATGCGTGACTCTGTTACTTTTAGAGTTACTATCTAGATTTCGATAAGTAAGCATTTTAACAACTTTAAAATATGTTAAAATTTTAGCAAAAGGCTCGATTAAAATGGATAAAACTACTTGGAAGATGTCACGCAAACAACAAGGAAAGTATTTAGCTATTTCCCCTTTCCATGGGTTCGTTTCTATTTCATCGAACGGTTGTCAGTGGAACTTGAATACCTTATCTTCTTTTAAAAATTATCCGATGTTGAAAATTATGCATGTTGTAGTTAGTCTACCAAAAAATATCATTGAATTGTGGATCAGTATGCTAGATTTGCATGGAATTTTAGCCTCCCAGCGGCTCAACCAAAATATGTCGAATTACCGCATTCATACCCGCGATAGTAATTGCTGCGCCCTGTCATCCGGCGGAACCTAGTAATTTTATCGCGCTCGTATAATTTATTTCGACCATATTAAATTGTCATTCATCTCGATGAAGTTGTCGCGAGCTTCCGCCTGGTCGCCAGCCGAGTTGTCGATCCGGTTTCCAATTTAAGGGAGGCGATGATGAGTAAACATGAGCGATTAAAATTCAAATTACGCTTTTACATAGTAAGAGCCCAGTCATGTTGGGAGTAGTTTCCGATATGCGAGCAACTCTCGAAAACGCGCTCGATATGTTATAGAACGTTTTAATTCACAGTCCTTTGCGGTCTATAAAATGCGAAAGGAGGATACTTTTTGATTTTCTTCAAAAAATAAACCTTGAAAGGCAAGTATTTACTGACAAGACAAGACGAGCTTCTTAAAATGAGCCATAAAGATACAATTTTTAGTCATATGCGGTACTTTTCGCGAAATATCAGAAATACGAGTAAATTAGACTTTCTTTGTTGTACTCCCAACAGTACTCCCAGTACCCCTGCAAAATGCCATCAATGAAGAAATTTTGTTTTATTGAGTTATTCTTCATGTGTGATCAGGACAGAACGCACGGTTTAGGTGTTTTTGTATAATAGGTAAAGTGGTGTGGATCATAATGCTGAATCCGCGAACAGTACGTATGATATGATATGATATACGATGATACACGCCGAAATTCGACAGCCTCATCTCTCAACGTTGCTTCTGAATCGTCAATAGGATAAACATTTAGAGATGGATTATGCCTATTTAGGTGTCATGTGGGTTTTATCGGGCTTTATTTGTTAAATGTTCAAAGCGACGACTCAGGAAGCGGTCATTCATCGTCATTGACCGTGAAAACTCAAATGCCAACGTCCTAGCGGATGAAGCTAAAGTCGTGCCGAATACTAAATCAGTCATTAGGAGAAGTCGTGCCTCTGTTTCTTCAGGCCTGATAACGACCAGTTCTCAGAGAGGGAATTAGATGAAATGTGAGAAGATTTACGCCCAGAAGCTGATCTTGCCGGTAAAAAGGAATAGAATTGGAAAACGTATTATCGCGAGCAAGACCGGGAATGAGGGTCTCATCGCGCAAAATGAAATAATGTTTCTCTCTTGGTTATTAACCTTCTATAAACTTGGTTGTTCGGGGTCCCTCCGGACAAGTCGAGTGATTACACCTTTTTTACATTAAACACTCTGATGCTGTTAAGAAAAAAAAACACTTGAAGCGAAAGGCGGGTGCAGCTTTGACCACTATGAACCGTGCATGGAGCGCCCATTGCATCTCAAAGGGCCCCACTACCAGCCAATGTCTGAAGCAGCCGTTCGGGCCATCCTCGTGTATGCTGTTCCAGTGTAGGGATTCTGGGAATTGGCATAGTGGAGAATTTACTTGCCACTAGACTCCCGGGAACTTAGTCCATCTAGAAACTGAGCTGAACCAGATCTCTGCATTCACGGTTTGTCTGCACTACAACTATCTCGTCAAAAAGGTTGGGGACGCCCGCTTTCCGGTTGCTGGCTGCTGCAGTGATTGACTCCAACCCGTATCGAACCCGCAAGTTTTCTGTGATGGCTCTAGAATACAACGTGCCACAAGGTGCCTTGACCCCAATTTGCTGAGAGCCTCCATCAATGAGATTTTAACGGCTAACCGTCAGGATGAAAGACTATTTTTGGTCCTGTGCCGTGTCTTCTGAGAAGTTCACACTCTACCGGTTAATTAATTAATTTATTATTAAGGTCTACCGGGTGTTTGTACTTTCTGCCCGCCTCATTCACAGACACCAATTGTATTAGGATGCCCAAAATAGAAACCCTTATATCCGGTAGACGGTTTGAAAAACAACCTTACCGTAGTGTTTATTTTGATTTTTGATCTGTGAATTGACTCTTTTGCTTTCATAATAATCAATTTTCTTCTTCTTTACCTTTTATTAAATAAATCAATAATAACAATATGGTTAAAAAACGTTTAAAACTGTGAGCACGCCCTTATTCAGAGTGAAACTTGATTTTTTCCCCCCAAGAGTTTTTGCTCGCTCATTTTGAATGTCAAATCGTGATCCTGTTCGAGAAGGTGTGAAAATCCAAAGCCGGATGATCTCTACGTTCCTAAATCAATATTCTCATCTAGATTCTGCATCTCCGCGATTTCTACATATTATCTGGTGACCTTTTCAATATGCGTTGTAAAATCGAGATTTTTATCTTATAGTGGAATACTATCGATAAACTCCCCCTGAGGCTATACGTTTGCTCTTCCTAGTCGTGTAATGGTGCGTTGAGGTACCACAAGATCCGCTATGTTCTTGAGATTCATCATTCGATTCTCTTTTCGTTTTTCGATGTTCAAAACAACGAATTCTTATTCGCAGAGCGCTTTTTTCATACAATTCAGTTGAACCACGGCGTCTCATTTTAAAATAATAAGAAACCGGGTTTAAATACTATTCAAACTAGACCATCATGTTACTGATCCATATCATCTACCTATTATCTGGTGTTCACGAATTTAATTTATAGAAATAATAAATTTCACGAGCTTTATAAAATGCCATTTTTTCCTCAGGGACGGGTCGAGGAAAAAATGGTAATATTAACATATTCAAATCTTTGGCCTTTTCACGCGGGATTGTGTATTTTACATGCTCCGATGTTCTTTTTGCGCATCGATGCGGTCCTAAAGATAATAATCTTGGACTGAAGTAATTTCCGCAAAGTTCAACGGGCTTTTCCGGTCTGTTAAGATTCACAGCATCTGACGTTGAACGCGCTACTTACTAAGTTGATCGTGTTAGCTAACGGCCGAGGATTTTTTATTTCTTTTATTCTTTGTTTCTCGGTCTTGAACGTCCCTTCCAAGACTGTGTCGCCTAGACACATTTTCCTTGTATAATATAATAAGATTACTGATTGAATGATCAAAACTGCTGCTGTTCTCACCCAGATGTGAAACGATATAAGCTCAGCTCCGATCCTTAGTTTTGTCAAATTCGGTGACTGAAGAGAATGTAAGGCCTAGCAAAATTAGGAGTTCCCACATCATAGTAGAAAATGACATCGCTTTCACGATTTATGGACTGCGCTCCATCGCTTTTCATTGAATGTGGTGACAGATGTATTACGTACTTGGATTGATTGGCAAAATAATCCACGAGACTCGCCGTGATATTTCGAGTGATCCGAGATGAAAGGCGGTCCAACTACTGGTTCTTCGACCCATATAGTTTTCACCCATCAGGTTGGAAGAAGATTCATCATCGAGTTATGCCACGGCCAGGATTTGTTAAGCACTTCCCTGTCCATTAGGCCACCAGCCGGCCTGGTCCGGTTAGGGCATTCGAGGATGTGAGCGATTAGATCGTCAACATCGGCGATGAAACGCCAGGCCTACCGTCTCTGTTGTGACGAGTGTTGGGAAGTCGCCAAGAACAAGAAATTGAAAACGGGAAAAAATTATAAAACCTTGATGACCCGACCAGTGTGAATAAGAGAAACAAGATGGAAAATAAATGTCCTGGGTGGGCAGGATATCATCGATTCAAGCGACGTAGTCTTGCAAAGTAGGAGGACGGTTCAGGAACTTTAATATAATCAGACGAGTGGGTTCGGACTTCTCGGATTTTTTCTACCGTATTCCCACTATATTTTTCATTATATGTACCGGTCTTCTATAGCGGAACAGTGTTGTTGAATGCAATAAATTGACATCAACTACGATACGAAGTCAACTAATTCGTGTTCAGCTGCGTTGGATTGCATCACCAGTTTCTCTAGCGCCATTTCTCTTCAAACTTTGTATGCTTTTCTACCGATTTTTAAGTATGCATTACGAGCTCACTGCATACAAATATTTACTCCGCGCCCGCCGTTTTATGGCTTTCTCTCAACTATGATCCTTATCTTCAAGGAGGTATAAGTTGTTTTACGAGATTTAAAACAGACTTATTGCATCTATAAATTCAAGTTCCAAAAGCCTTATTAGCTATATAAGAAACCTCATACACAGTCAGAGAAATGTAGAGAAAACTGGCAGTTCATGGCTATTTATTAATTTGATTAAATTTAAAAAAAAAAAAAGATGATTGCAATAATGCCATAAAATGGGTGCTTGATTTGTGAAATGTAAACTTAATAAAATGCACAGCGGTTCACGTCTACCATTCCGCAATTACACAATTTTCAACTATTCAACACTTTATAGTCAGACTAACTATATTATTGCGTCGAAAACGAAAGGAGGGAACATTTTGCTGAATGCGAGCCCAGAGTATTAATTTACGCAACGGCCCGCAGCAGAGTCGTCAGTCGGAAGCGATGAGTGGTGAGAAACTTTCAGGAACATGCGAAGTTGCATTTTCATCGCTTTGAGCTGAGTCATGCCTGGTTGTTTTGAGGAGTTCAGAACTGAATTTCGCCCTTGACCAGGTTCACTTTTCCGCGCGGGAAAAACCGAGGCATTGACTCCTGACGACCTCGAACACTTTTTTTTTCACAAACAGAGCTGACGGTATCTAGGATAATAGTGCGATCTATCGATAAGCCGAATTCAATCTCGTACGAGGTGGGGCCATTGACAAGAACCCGTGAATGAAGAACGCGAGGCCGATCAGCAGCGGATACGACGATTCAGCAATTGGGCACATCGCCCTTGGATCTGCATGAAAATAATCTCAATACCTTTCACCCGATACAATCAATCGCCCTTGATCTCCACTGTCCAACAAAACCCGAGTTAAAAAGTAAACTCACAACACTTCAACGCCTCCAGTGCTCGAGATTGAAAAGAAATTACCTCATTGGGAGGCCACTTTATAAATTTCTGGCGTTCTCGAGCTAATTTTTTCCCTCTCGCAATCTTTGAAAAATCACGGTCGTTACATTTATGGGCCTCCAACTGGCACCTAACTGATTACAGGGTGCAAAACCATTCGCTGTCTTGTCGGACCAAAATTTACACACGGTGTAGTCGTTCGACGTCCATTTCCAACGGCTCCGACTCGTTTCGTGATATTTTATTATTCGCTTCAAAATGTAATGTAACCCTCATTTCGGAATTTCTCCGATCATGCGAGAAGGTAGGCACGGTTGCCGATTGAACAAGTCATATAAATTATATCTCCATAAAGATAAAATTATTTATAAAACTAATGGAAAATAATTATGAGAGATGATCTCATATGGAGAATGACTCTACGCATGGTTACAATATCATCTATTAATCTGATTTGCTGCAGCCCAAGGAAAATATTTTTTGAGTGCATTATGCGACTTGCTGGCTGAAAGCTCCTCTTCATTCATATCACTTTGAGTCAGGTTAGGCCGACCAATGTTCCTGAGGGATCTCGTGAGGTCCTGGCCTTCCTCGCGGTCTGCCACCCCTTTTGCGGAAGATCCTCTTCGTTTTTAGTCCTCACTCGTGAGATCTTGCCTTAATCGTATGCAATTCGTCGTGGAAGATCCTCCAGATACCCGACCTCAGCCAAGGGCAAGAGAGTCACGCCCCCTCATTGTAAAGTGATCCGAACCGGCAAAGTCGCAGCATTTACGTTAATATAGCAGGTCGCCGGCAGGTTCTCATCCTTGAGAACGAGGGATATCCTTTTTCTTATTAGCATGAAACGTAAAAACGATGACTCAGCGTGCTTAAATTATGAATGGTGTTCTATAGGTCTTATAGAAGTTATACGCATTCACCAACTGGTAAGGCTGGCATAACCATCATCTGGTATCTCGTGGTTTGACGAATCTTCGACCAAAATAGTTAGGGTTCTCCTTTTTACTGATAAGATCCCTGATGTCCGGGTTCAGGCAGCAAAATAATTTTTAGGCCCTGCCTACTCTGGAATGTTTACTAACATCAGCTAGCATTCAGCTGTTGCAACTGTTTGGGGTGCGAACATTGCTCACATTTCCCATGGCATTTATACTCTCAGGTATTTCAGTGATATTTTCAGACGAACCTTACCAATTTCTTAGCCAGTGGTATGCCAAATGCTTGAGGGATTGACCATTCAAACGCATAAAGTGTTCATTTATGCAGCTCATCGACCTCCCATTGGCCTGAAATGACTTTGTCTCCATCGCTCAAACGATGTTTGCAGTTTTCGCAAAATGAGCCTAAGGACGCATTTGTTCTCAATCCCAACACTCACTTGAAAAGGAGGCATTCTGCCGCATTACGTTGACGATTCTCCTTTCCATGAATCAGGATCCAAAAGAGTTTAAGGTTTTTAAGAGGGAACGTTGTTAAGGACTCACTCAACAACCCCTGGCACCAGCTCTCCGGTGATAAATGAAGATGACAGCGTTCTTAAAGTCTTTTGAACCTCAATTCAGTGCCTCTCTGTATCGAAATTGACAACTTTATCGCTAGCTCGTTTCGCAGCCCAGATAGGGACCCGGTTTTTTGGAGGAGAAAACGGCGTTTTTATCAATGAATGGGCTCGAGGACTCGAGTTTGAATTAGGACGCCATAAAAACAAATGGACTGTCTCCATCATCATTTATGTAATCGAATCAAGCTGTTCACTTCGTTAAAACACGAATCCATTGATATATTCTGTGTGGATTTTATTCTAATTTATCAGTGAAGTTGATAGCAAATGTGCCGCACAGTCAAATATTCCTGCTGCTCTACCAGGGACATTAACGACACGAAACCAATCAAAATTGAATCAGAATTTTCAACAGAGTTGGTATTTGATGGAATTTTTCCTGTTCCAGTAACATTTAAATATACGTACAAACCGCTGCAACATGTCTGTCAACGCATCCAGGCGAGTTGACCGCATTGCATCAAGCAGAGTGATTCACGTAAGGATTTCTTTGACAGACAGTTGACTGACGGCTCATAGTAGTTCCTCCTAGAAAACAGGTCGATTACGAAAATGATGGTAATGGACTACCTATTTCTAGTTCGCGAACCTTGAGTGTTCATTAGCTCGCTGAGTGCTCACTGTCAATCGGTATCGTGAAGATTGAAATCGAACAATCTTGGCTGTTCTGTAAGTGGGCCGATCCCGATCCATTTGGAAGTCGATTCTTTTGATTGCCTTAATTCTGCCAAATTTGTGAAACATTTTCATACGTATTGTGTACAGCGTGTGACTAAAGATCAAAATCAAGATCAAAATAGGACCGTTGCATGAACTCTTACCTGCTTGTATCGATCGAGAAATGTTATTTTTTGTTTTATCTTCAATCTTTACGATTCGAAAGTTTGATCAATGTAGACTTCATGCACATATTTGTTAGTGTTTCGGTTCGACTAGGAAATCCAGAAAACAGTTTACCAATGATTCGATTGAATTCCGTCAAGTTACAACCCACTTCCAAGTGAATATTATTTGAGGGAAATGTTACTCTCATACGAACGTTTATTTATTTTGTATTTCTATTGACATTGCGTTTACTGAAATTGAGCGAGTCTCAGCTAATCAATTTCATGAGAGATTAATCAAAATTAATGAACGATCTTGGGTTCTCTTCTAAGGTCGGTTATCGTCTAAGGTTTTTATCACCATCAGATAAATTCGCCTTCACGTCTAATTTTACAATCGCGTTTTGAAATTCGTGCACGATTCCGCACATCATTGTCTAGAAAAACAATCCCTGATTCGGCCGGTGTCAAGGTCGGAAGCCTCCACGGTGATGGGGATCCGTGAGGAGCACGGAACGTATTGAGCTCCTCACGAGTCTGAACTCATCGATTGCCTGTAGGCGTTTCGTTGCGGTTTGACCGCCTAAATTCCATTACCACATCCGATGGCATCATTCAGAACGATCAGTTACTACTGCCTACTTGAAACTACTGCACGTCCCACTAATCACGCGTGTGAGAAGTCGGCGGCCTAAAAACACGACTTAGCTACGGTCATGAGGGATGTACTCATTGATTTATTTGCCAATCCATTACGAAAGTTCAAGAAGACGAACTGTTGCCCACCATTTTGGCTAAAACCCCATTATAATTATCTTCAGGTATTGTTTTTCTTTCGCAAAAAAATGTACTCAATTAACAACGAAGAAATTTTGATGAATTTGAATTTTGAATGTTGAAAGTACAAACAGTCTCTAACATTATACTCTACCCCCTCCGTCAAAATGAAAGAATAATGAGTAAAAGTAAATACCTTAGGTAAATGACGACATTAAATTAGTGGATAAGAAGAGGCAACCAATGCGCCATGCTCCTTGTGAAGAATACAATTCAATCTGTATGCTTGTGTGTGCAAGAACTACTCTCCCTGGTCAAACCATTCCTAGATAGCCTGGACTGAGCGCTCACACAAGAATCACTTGGATCTCGTCATTCGCCTCAATCTAGCTCCTACTCCATACCTTCTTCTCTAAGTCGATGTTTTAAAATGTGATCAGAAAATTATGTGCGCCCAGTACACATCAGCATTGATACTCACAGGGCTCAGCCCAATTTCAAAATTGTGGCAGTCCAAGCTGTCTTAAGGAACTGGTGAAAGATAGAGACTAAACCAGAACCAGCACCTTCTTGTTCGATTTGATAAGTTTCGGTTTGATATCCCATTGTATCAATCTGAAAGTAAAAATAAAGCTTCAGCCATCACGCAGACTTGAAACGAAACAGTTGTCTAGTGAAATCATTTGCACCAAGAAAGCTGAGCGATCGTTGATGGCTTTGCATTCGAACGGGCCTTGTTTGATGCCCCCGAGGGGTCTCTTCTATCAAGTAAATGACCCCCCAAGTCGGCATACCCGAAGTCTCACCGCGGAAAAGAAGCTACCGGAGTGGGATTTCTAATTTTCTTCCTAATATTTCTTTATCAATCTCTCTTCGACGCAACCACGTGTTATCGTTAGACAAGATCCTAATATTTTCAACTAGGTGCGAATCTAAGTTTCGGCTCTCGATCTACGATAACGAATAGACTAATTTGATGCCTTCGAGGAGGTTTCTTATTAGGAATACTACCTCGGATGTTGAAAGCTACGAGGATATCCATCATAATGAGGTTCCAATGGCAAGCGGTTCTCGCCTAACTTTGCTTTGAGTAGAGGTCTATGGACACAGGAATAGTTCAATTTCAAGATGCTGGTTCTGGTGGGATCACCCAGGAACGTCATTAAACTTAATTCCAGCGTTCTGGAGACATGACACTGTGAAAGAAACCGGGTTCGGGTCGAACAGTTTCCAACAATCCATATTGTCTTTGTTGTTGTGGATTTAAAAGCCTCCGGAGTTGTTCCCATCTTAAACCTTATCAGATGTGAAGGCCACGCGCCTGCTCTTGCCGAGTTCTTCCCTTCTTGTCCAATTAAAAAAGAAATGGAAAGTTTTAAATAAGAGACCCCGTGGGAAATCAAGTTCTCCGCTCGGAGCCCAACATTGTTCGCCAAAACAGATGTTGTTTCCAAATCGTTTTTCTCTCGCCGAGTTCCAATGCCGTTCTTTCGACTCCTTTTTTTTATCTGCAGAAGGCTTCGATGTGTCTTCGGAAATATTTCGAAAGTCGAGGGTCGAGTTGTATCGTTAAATGAATCTCGACTTTCGACTGTGTTACCCATTTCCTTTCAGGGTGACGCAATTGAATTACACGATATTAACTTAAAACAGCATCCAGACAACCCCCGCTGTCCGGAAACACCAGTGTTGTCCTCAGGTATCAGAAATCCAAACTTGATTTTTGTTAGGTATGTTCCGTTTCTGGAAGAAGAGAGAAATCGAGATAATATCACGATAAGAATTCTATACCACGTTCTCTATGGTGGAAGAGAACTTGAAAATCAACTGTAGAATTGATTCAACTTATCTTTTTTTTCTGAAGGGACATTTTAACGTTTGAAGACAAAACTATTGTCCAACTCATCCTTCGAGCATTGCGTAATTTATTTGCGGTTCGTTGAAAGGATAAGGCAAAGTGTGCCTTGTCATCAAGGAAGCTCTTCATCCTCAGTGTGCGACAAGTAAGGACTACGGGTCATTGAATGGGTTACACAAGAGGAAGGTAACGATATTTTCAACATTCGGGTGTCCACTTTTATCTCTTAGGTTTGAAGCTTCAACTCATGTTCGTGTATTATCCGTACCTTGGAAAGGTTTTCGAACGACCCCTTCTGCTGTTTCTTAATTTTGCCTCATTTTCGAAAACCTAGACAAGATCGCGCGATTTTTGTTTCAAATGTCTCTAGCTCTTCGGCCCCTCGCAGAGTTAGCACGGGACGAGAATTTCCTCCTGATTCGCCGATAAATCACCTCAATTAGGAGCATTTCAACCTTCAAGCTTGCCTATTTCCGCACATTAGGCTCCAACAATGACGAGATTTGTCAGCTTTTCAATTCCAGTTTTCTCGACATACTCAATGTTGACTAGCGATGAAATCTAGCTGGTACATCAGTTCACCACATAGAACACCATCACAATATCCTTTGTTTCATTGTTCACGGCCTTAGGACGTTCCCTTTTTACAGTGCTATCTCTTCTTTTTTCCTTCTGCTCATTTCAAACGTCCCATTCGGCACCTTGCGCAAGTTTCCGCCTTCTGAAGCCTTCTCTCGGAGTTTTTAGGCTGTTTCATCCACTCATTACCCGGTACCTGGTTCGAAGGGAATGTTGTTGGGGAAAATGTCTTCAAGAAAAGGGGAAAAAACGAAAACGGGCTGGATAATTGTAGAGAATGTGCTGGAGAAAGTGATGATGATATTATAAATTAGCAACAGTTTCCACCGTTGACATATATCATCCCGTAATATGGTTCAACAACTAAACTGCATTCTAAGGGAAAAACATACGAAGTTTTGGTGGTATAATGAAATCTGCCATCGCTTGTATTAATGATATCTCTGCAGTCGAATAATCACGGGTCACTGAAGCCTACCGAAATGCCTTTTCAGGTCCACGAGAGAATGAAAAAAGGCACGAAAGTGGTTAATACAAGCTGGCATGAATGAGTCTGAAAGAAGCATCTGATGATAGTACAACCCAAATTTTGAATCCCTAGCGGCTGGAGCCTGAAACATGCATAAGATGGGGCTAGTTTTCGTCCGAACCGATTTCATTGTTTTACTATGTTCTTCCCGCAGAGTCTATCTGAGAGTCTGTTAAATTTGAAACACAGAGCTGGAATTCTGTGCTCTTGGTGAACTGCTCATCACTCTCATCAAATAGGTAGTAATTATAGTACAAAATGGCATTCTCAACCCGTGCCGGAACGACTTTTTACAATTTACTCAAGTATCTGCTAAAGTTTCCTTGTACTCTCATGAATATTTTTGGGATGTTTGGTAGCTTCGGTGTGTGATTCTGTTTAAATCCGCTATATCTGACAACCTTTGCGATAGGTTTTTATTCGTTGAGTAACATTGCACAACTCACTACAAATATATTGAAGGCGCCAGCTGATTTCCTCCTAAACGACACAATTTTTTTTTTCTACACAGAAATGTCCGCATACTTGATCAGGGGAGCGCGGAAACGAGTCCGAGACAGGACCGCCGTGTATCTTTTTGAGATCAATCGCCTCAACGATTCGGAACGATCATTTACATATAAAATGCGCTTTCTAAATGGGGAGAAGGGTACTTTTGAAATCCGGCGGTAATTCTACATTTCCCCCGAGGCGAGCAAACATCGCCATATTGACAGAAACCGGAGGCTCCTCTGGGTGTAACTGGCTGCTAATCGGATCGCAAACTGGTATTTGACGTGAGACAGAGGACGGTAACGTTACCCGGAAAAGGAATACGAGGAAGTGAACTTAGCGTATTCAACTTGTGTATAGTCAAAACCATAACAAGAGCAACGCTAGTCATAACTGTACATCCAAATGGCAGTGCAGTTAACTAGTGGAATAGCATTCCGCCTTCCCTTTTTCAAGATTCCCCAACTGAAATCATCATGTCTTGAGTGACCTCATTCCTGCACCCCCCCCCCCCCCTTCAAGGCCTATTCACTCATAATTTTTACTTTTTGTGAACAATTATTACAACAAACTGTAAGAATAATAAACCAAAAGGTTTTTGGTTGGTTATTCCTTGAATAATCAACCTATGTTTTCATGATAATGGTCAACCTCTCCGATTCGGCTCAAAATTTTTTTCTTGACGTTTCATGATGTCCTGATCAAAAAAGGTCAATGTCCGTCCGCCGTCCGCCGTACGCCGTACGCCGTCCATTGTCCACGCCGTTTTTGGTAGTAGAAAATGTTCTAAAAATCTGAAATTTGGGTCAGGGGTCTGTTCCCAGCCGAGATGGGTCCTCGAAACTTTTCAGCCCGATCGGACCAAATTTGGAGGGGGTAGGGGTCAAAATGTGTTTTTTGAAAAATGGATTTTCGAGATTTTGGGTGATTTAGGCGAGTGGGGTGTCATTTTCCACTAAATTTTGGACGCTGAATCCAATAAAATGGGTCCCAGAACAATTGGCACCCACTGGAAGAAGTAATGGGTCAAATTGGGTATCTATTACCCAATTTGATTATGTGTTTTCGGGATTTCTGCTACCTAGGCGTGTGGGGTATCATTTTCCACTAAATTTTGGACGCTGAATTCAATGATGTGTGTCCCAGAACGATTGGCACCCACCGGAAGAAGTTATGGGTCAAAATGGGTATGTATCCACCCATTTGGTATGTGTCAGGATTTCTGGTACCTGGGCGTGTGGGGTATCATATTCCACTAAATTTTGGACCCTGAATCGATTGGAATGGGTCTGAGACCCGCCACACCCACTGTTTCCCCCATTCGAGGAATAACCAACCCGTGTGTAAGAATTTGCAGATTTTTTTTCTGTCTTTTAAGCCTCCTAAACGTCTTAACAGATCATAACTGCAAATTTTCAAGTGTTGAGGCTATGTTACGATTCTGCACATGAGATCGCGATTAATAAGAATATTCCCAGTAGAATGCGAGGTGAATCAGAGGGTGGATTCAAGCGGCAATTCTCTACCGGCGGTGGGGAACCCTTTACCAAAGACGCTGGGGAAAGGTTAGCAGGCGCAATACTTGGTCACAAACGTGCCTCTAGACTAATAAGCATCAAACCAGTTCCATCAACTCTAAAACAGTGAGCGATCGAAGCGGAAGTATGCACAAAATCATCCCCCTGAGACTTACGTGCCCTTGTAACAACAGTATTGTATGACACTTCTATCCATGTGCCCAGTGATCCAATTCATGGATTTGAAGTTGGAACGTCGTAAAAAATGATCCAAATCCACAAAACATCTTTGAACTCCTTACAACTGTCAACTCATTCAAAGGTACCACCGCGACAAGCAAGTTCTCATCTCGCACTGTTTGTACACAGTTGAGAAATGCGTTGGATCTGGGGCTGCCCCCGGCAGTCCTCATGAATATTCAGAACAATTTCGGTTCCATCGCCTTCGCTATGAGTCAATTTCTTAGCCAATAACGATTATTTCTGCGTTTCGTTCGATGATCGTTGAAAACGAAAGTGAAGCGTTTAAGTGGAAGGTGATTTGAATTGAGTTTTGCGTTCCAACGACATAGAGGAGACGATTTATTTTCAATAAGTTATGGAATCAATAGTGCTGACTATAAAGTACAAAAAAAAAAAAAAAAAAAAAAAAATCCCAATAAAAAAAAAAAAGTATTCCAATATAATGGGATGCACCAAGGTTAGATTTTCGAGGTTTTTAAAAATATATTTTTTCTTGTAGATTTGATGATAAAATGGTTTTTGTGGAAGAATTTTACTCTCCTACATTGTTACTTATGAAATTCACATAAAAGAAAAAAATATTTATATATTTGGAAATGGCTACATCTGTCTATCTTCATGGATTTGTTATTATCGTCTCTCTAAAATGAATCGGAACTATATGGGTGGTACACCACACTCATGTTCTTCCATTCGGATGTCGAAAACTCGCCAGGATGAATGACCTCTTACTTTCCCTGGCCTGTATATCACTTTCAGTTGTACTCTTGTCCGCGTACTCGCAACAAGACCCGGAAACGAAAAAGGGATTTTCTAAAGATCACCATCAAACGGGAACGAGGTGTTTTATCTAATTACGAGCGTTGTAAAATTAGCTGCAAAAGATCGCGAGCGGGGAAAGGTCACTCACGCAGATTTGTCACTCCTGCTCAACTTTGAAGACGTCGGCGTCTTTTTGCGAGTGGTTTTCCCCTGGTGAATTAATAATGAAGGTTTGGCGGTCTTCATTAATCACTCTGTCGCAGAGGTTTTAAGTTCCCCTTCTGTTTTTCATCTTCGCGTGTAGTCGAATTTAATGTGAGAAATCTCAACTTTGGACGATCATAAAACGGTTAAGCGATTCTCATTTTGACGCATATCTAGATTTCTAGAGATTGTGGATTTTTGTGGAGGTACCTTAGCCTGCAAATTAGAAGAAAATAATCAAAAAATTGTAATTGCCAGACTCTTTTACGAATACTCAGAAATGTAATTTAACAGTCTCCATTAGTTAGAATAGTGTTTTAACTTAGTGATGCACAGGATGGCACAGAAAGTAAAACATTCAACGTGATCCGGTGATTGATCCTGCCTATTTCTAGAAACAGTAATGAACATCGATTTCTAGCTAAAATACTCTACCTACTTACCACGCTCATGTGTTGCTCGCAAGGGGCTTTTCCTCGTGAAATCGTGAAATAACGATGTGAAATGAATGGTACAAATTTATCTCAAGGCGGGACTTTCTTGCGTTGCCCAACTACAATATTTCTAAAACCCTCAGAAGGTATTTCAACAAATAGTGGAGGGGCAGAGGACCATTAACTCATATTAAACGATTCACTCCAATCTCAAGCAGCGATCGATGTGAACGGTAACGCTAGCAGGGATACGATAAGTCAAATAGGTTCGTTCGTAAATAAAGTGAACGAGCCTATACAAGTTTGCATACGCAGAAGAATTCTAGGATTCCGAATAGATACAATCTCAAATCAAGGTGGAAAAAACAAAATAATGTTAGCCTCCTCCGGCCCCGAATCACCTCCTATGTGGATAATGGCCCCCTTGACCTTCTGAGCAATACAAGAGCACTCTACTAAGCGTATCCCACATTCGTTACTTATCTTCTCTGTGGGAGAGGAAGAAGGCGGGAAATGACGACCTTGCCCGGTAAAATCTGTGCCGCCCCTGCGAAATGGAACTGGAAACGAAAGGGCGGTTGCCTGTTCAACGAGATTATTCCATCCGTTGTTATGCAAAACCAGGTGAAGACTGAAGGACCCGCTGACCAGATGTTGATGTAAAATTGAACGATCAAACAAACTTCTTTGTGAAACGGTGATTTTCTTCTTCTTCTTATTCTGCTTAATGAATAAGCGATAAATCGTAAGGGAATGCGTGGTACATATTTCCATGTCTCGGTAGGATGTTAAAGCGCAATAATTCAAATCAATCTTGAACAGGTGAAAACAAAATGTCCACTAAATGCTGTCCCAAAATCGATTGAGCAATTAATTACACTCATGACCACTACTAAATGCATGGTAAATTTAAATACCTTCTCATAGGAACACGCGAACCGTCAAATTTAGCAATCCAACCAGAACATAGACCCTGCTCCCATGTAGAGCAATTTTCCTCCTCATGGCGTGCCCCGCAGACTGATGCCCTTGAGTGATTTGACTCGCGCGTATACGTTGCAGTTCTACATCGTCCGGTTCGGAAATTAACCGTCTAAACATAAAACGAGGTTTCGGTTTTTACTTGAGCTGCGGCATAAAATACACGAATTAGCCGCTTTAAGCGGCTCTAATTTCTCGTCGATAATTACACGGTGAATGTCTTTCCTACGGCAAAAAATACGAGCTAATGTCGAGTTTCAATGAAATTTTGATTCGGTTGACACTGCCGAAATCATCGTGTAGAATGAATTCCCAAGGTTCGGGTGATTTTTATGGTTTTTTCCTCCCTTCACCACATGGTCCTGTAAGAACATGAAGAACAGGAAAATGACTAGGTTTAAACTTCATAGTATTTCTATTATTTCCGCCCTGAGTAACGCGTATATCAAAGTTACGTTATGTGAAATACTGATAGTGCAATCATCGGGCAGTCTTTAGGACATGCGTTCTAATATGTTGGCAGTTAATTGAGTTTGTATATCACGTGACACTCAGAATCAGCGAGGTAATTTGTGTCTAAATACACTACTCGCATGGTAACACCTAATCTCGCAGGGGTCCAGAAACCTCTCACTATGTTCACTACACCCTGAGTGGAGGTTTTGAACGGCGCAGGTGCTGAGTTGAGCAATTTGACGTCTTTTGCCGTCTGAGATGCTGCCGCAGATGGGAAGAAAGTTACTAGAGGAGACAGTGGCCGGGACAGAATGAGCCGTCGCGATGCCAACTGGAGCTTCTTGAGCGCTGACCTTGGGCATTACGTCAACGGTTACGTCTCCAACCGCCTCCTCAATGAGTGAAGACCCCGTGTGACCCCTCGACGACAGTGCGGTACCGTTAATTCTTCAACGAACGTCACGTAAAGGCTCGACTGTCCAATCATCGTTTTCTGCTCGGCAGCTCTCCCATCAAAATGTTACCTGATGTTATGTAGTCATCTCCGATGCTGCTGACGCCTTGGGATGATACGGATTCAGACGATTGCTGGTATTCGGCAAAGCATAATATTCCTCCCTCTGTTAAACTGCGCAGTACTACAAAAACGCTGCAAATTCTTACACACTGGTTGGTTATTCCTCGGACCAGGCGCAAGGAGACTCATTTCCTTCAAATTCCTTTCATTAAACGAACTCAGTTGTGTTGCTGTTTCAAATTAGACAGCAACACGAAAACAAATTCCTAACGAGTATTCTCAATTGTGTTGCTGTTTCAAATTACTTTCATTAGACAGCAACACGAAAACGAATTCCTAACGAGTATTCTTAATTGTGTTGCTGTTTCAGGTTCCTTTCATTAGACAGCAACACGAAAACTAATTCCTAACGAGTATTCTCAATATTGTGTTGCTGTTTTGAGTTCCTATCATTAGACAGCAACACGAAAACGAATTCCATTATTTCCTGTCATTTCAAAAACAATCCGGCTTTCGAAAAAAAAAAATCTTTTTCGAATAAATTTTTGTATCCAGTATTTATCAATGTTTTAATGACGAGGTCGAGTTATCATAGCTAAGGACCAGCTTATAATATTTGTTACTTCGGAATAATACGACAAAAACTGCATGAAAAGAATGTTGACTATTTACACTGTCGGTATTCTATCCTGGATAGGCGTTATCTGTCACTCCTTCCGATGCCCTTCCTCGGTCGTCACCCACGCTCTCCAGCGTCACTATCCCACTTTTGTCCCACAGTCCAGCCAAAGGTTACCATTGATCGGCTTTTGGACGCGGGAAGAAAAGAAAAGTTGACGAGTCTCATCAATTTTCGTTTGCCTACCCCCTACACTCCCTCGTCACGTGAGTTCACATATTCGTGTGGCGGTCTTACGAGTGAAGTTCGCTCATGCTTTCTCAGATGTCATAACTTACCCTTTCGCACTCGTTTTTTGTGAGACGACATTTGAAATCTGAGGATTGCCCAGATTCGTAAGCGGGAGGAGAAAATTCACGATTTGTGATGTGCGGCTCCCGTCGATTGGCTCACTCAATGATGAAAATCATCGAAAACGTTTGGGTCTTCTGGAGGAAAACCGTATCGACCATTTCATTGATAAATCATTCGTATTTATTACGTGGAGTTACAGCTTGAAATACGATCAATACAATGTTCTCTTCTTCAATCTCTTCCCTAGTGGACAGCGGCATTACACAACTCCGTATGAGAATAATTTTCAATGAGGTCCGACTTATGTTTTTCCCTTGGACGTATAATACGATTACGGAAGCATGTTGAACAGAAAATTCCGTGCGAAAATCAGCCACCCCTGTTGTTTCCTCGTTTTTTAGTTAACTACGATTGCGGATTGCGATGTGTCCACATGTTTTATTCGCTAAAAGCCAATCTGCGGTTTGTATTTACTCGACGCAAACCACGAAAAAAGTATTCCCGAGACAAATTAAAGTGTTTATTCGATAACAGAACTCGATACAAGGGAAATCGCGGGCCTGAAAGACGCTAAGTCGACCTTGGTCCCAAGGCCGTTCAAGGACTCCAGGACTCCACCTTCCCGGCTAGATCCGGGCGTGTTCTGGTCGCTAGCTTGATATTAATAACCGCTGTCTTGCATCTGGTCTGCGTCTTGTGATGAAACTAATTGAACGAGTTGCAATTTCAACGCGTGGGTGCTGAGTCTCGGCGATTGCTCTCGGACAGAAACGTTGATTTGCTAAAGATTTACTTCCTCAAGTGGGTCCGTAATCCGATTTGACAGCTAGGTACTTTCCCATTACTGTTCGTTTTTATGCACAACAGCGCGAGTGCAGCATTTGTGTTGAAAGCGTAGCTATATGCCGAGTTATCTTTTTGGCATTAGCTGCCGACACTGAAGAGTGTTCTCATTGGGTGAAAGAGAGTTGTTAAGATAGGAAAACATTAGTCTTTTCCTTGCCTATGGTAACCACTTTATTCCAGAGCTCAGGAATATTTTCGAATAAGTTGACCCATTATCACCGATTCTCGAGTCATGAAACACATTCGTGAGACCCAAACAGATCAATTCTCTACAATACAAATGTACAATACACGCTTGAACGCGAATATCGTTCGATAGGAACAGACGTTTAGGGCTTTACCTACAGAAACCAACGGCCAAAGGACAGAAGGTGCTCATCAGCTACTCAACAAGCCTGTCTACGAGTGACTGTGTACCTTACAGCAAGTAAAGCTGAATCCCTCGACATGCAGTACTCTAATCAATTTTCGACGGTGCTTATCCAAATGCGATTGTATTCGCGATACGTCCATCAGATAAGGAAACAACCGTAGACAATAAGAATGGCCTCTCTTCATGAGGGACCCGAAAAGGGCGTCCATCCGCAAAGAGATCTTCTTACCAAACCACCAAAAACAATCGATAATTTAACTGGATTCTGTATTACTTATAAGAAGTTCTGGCGTTTATTTTGGATAGAATTACCTAATGAGCTGCTGACGGGCACCTTCTGCAGCCAATTTTGATTAGCAGTTCATAGTTGTTCGGTTTGGTCCAGGTGACTGACCTAAATATGCGCTCCAATATAAGCTCAATTGTCAGCTCACGGTGTAAAGCTCCTTCACGAATATATACATGTATGTACTTTTTTCCACAGAACAACCAGACCACCCACCCCCAGCATTAATTTTTGGCTTAATTATAAGAAGTTCCTCTTCCTTCCTCCGTTTTGTACACTCATTAAGCGTCAACAATAGTTTGAAAAAAATGTCTTAACTATAGCTCAGGACACGTCTCGAGGATAGTTTCTCGTGCGCTACGAAAATCCACATTCTCCATGCCGTCTGTACATGGCCAAGTCCACCCTGGTAATCCGGATTACGTAAAGAATAGCACAGCGAACCTGGTAGGTGAGACCACGAGACCACCCAGTTGCAATACAAGGCAGTTTTGATTGAAAGCACACACGAACAAGCCGCGCCTTTCCATTCATCTGCCATATCCGGCGTCTGAATGTCTGATCCACGTTTCTCGGTGCCGAGGAATTTAATCCCGAAAAACCGAAACCCTTTCAATCCTAAAGGTTTTTACGAGTACTGAACCTCCTTGAACTAATTTCACTAGCCTTTGTAACTTACAACGTCGTTTAAATGAATCTCCGTTGCCTACTCGCATACCCCGCGGTATTTTTTTTGGCAAAGATCAAGGGCGTGGCGTTCATCAAGCGTACCTGGTGAATTTCCAAAGGTTAATGGCACACGCATAGCGTTGTTACATGGTCTTTT
Source organism: Cyrtorhinus lividipennis (assembly GCA_019603395.1). Lineage (NCBI taxonomy): Eukaryota > Metazoa > Arthropoda > Insecta > Hemiptera > Miridae > Cyrtorhinus > Cyrtorhinus lividipennis. The sequence continues at coordinate 20,739,935 of CM034001.1, read as the reverse complement.
GTTTTCCTCAAATCTGTCAGAGAGTACGAAATATCGAGTATTTTTCGGTGGATATTGTATTGTTGCCCACACGGCCAAGGCCGACAGTAACGTGTTAAATTCCATCTATATTACTAATTGAATGAATCTTCTCATTTCGATTGATCCAAATTAGAACTTTAGAACTTTGAATTGAACGTACAATATCCAGGGTGTGGAATTATTATATATTTCAAATATTAGACCATCCAGAATACCCTCACTTTTAAAAAGCTCATCAAGAACCAATTGAATCACCTCTAAAAAATGCTTGAATTGCGTTGAATGATCAGTATATATTATTGGTTCTTGAGGGTTTTCATCAGAGAGCAGCGGTTCGTTCAAGGTGCGACGGCTATTTGAACTCGTAGCTGCAAAGGCCACAAGTCGCCCTTGAATGAGGAGATAGTAGTCATATCATTACCTACACCGGCTCTACCTAATCATCTCATTGTGCAGCAAGGGACTGTTCCTCTCAAATCACCATTTTAGCTGCATTGATTCTGGAAAATTAGTTTCCATGAAGGATTGATGAATCGTCTATGTGTTTGTCATTTCATGTTCCTGTCACCCACATGTGGATCACCGCAAATAACTCTATACATTAATACTATAGGACCTAGAACAAGGGTGACAGTAGAGTTGTACTATAGGTCCTACAATAGATGATGACTCAAAGTGATCATCATATTTTTTGATTCGCCTAGTATTGAGTCTCAAACTATTTCGTCAAATTTTGAAGGTAGTCAATTTTCGTTGTTGGTTTCATAACGGGGTGTACAGATTGAATAGCATTTTTCGAAATTCTATATAAGTTTTAACGCCATGGGCGGTCACTATGGGCCCTCTTTTGAACAGTCGTGACCGAAGTGTGGCGTTTTATAAGGAGCCTGGCCGTGTTTTCTGACTTTATCACAACTAGACATTAATTTCGTGGGGTTACGAAACAAAAACTGTACCAATCGTTGCTATTTCCTTTTAAGATAAATGAATAGGGGTGGTATAGAAATGGCGGAGCAGGGTTGAAGGCAGGCTGTGTGGCAGAAGGATTGCATGAGCGATCATGTCCTTCGGATTCAGATCAATTGTCGATATTTGTTCGTTGAATAACAGGATTCGAGCTTTTTCCCAAACTAGAGGGAAACAAAATTTTGAAGATTTGAGATTTGTGGTGTCTAGTTCTGGAAGACCACTTGATTTAATGAGCCAACCAGCGGTTAGATTTCAGAAATTTTTTTACAACGTCAGTCATCTCTGTAAGTTACATATTCACCGTAATGGGTTGCGAAGAAATTGAGAACATGGCGAATATCTCAAATACCAAAAAAGTCTGATAGTTGGCCCTAACCGCAGTTCCAACACCAGGCTAACAGCTAAGCGCCCAGTTCGTGGGGTCCGGTTCCAACATGAATGTCGCTTGCGCTTGCGAGGGCGGCAGGAAAATCATTTCAATTCAGTCTTTTTTTTGTCTCTGTTTGTGGTGGTCGGCGTTTTTTCAAGGACGACCAGCGGTGTTGAACCCGGGTGAAATGTTAACCACTTCGTCGGCACCTGCTCGTCCACTAGACGCAATGTTAACCATTTGATATCTTGTCTAACGAAAGCCGCCAGCCCGAAACCTTCAAATAGATCCGGGTGTTGATTGAGATGCGACGATTGTAAAATTGTGATTTGATGAGTTTACACCTTAAATTTGAATGGTAATAATGTTGGAGCTTGGTGATGGAGCTTGGAGCGTTAGACCCGTAGGACAGTCAGGACCTGCGATACATAATATACAGTCCAAAACCAAGCCCGACGAACTATCCAAGGAACCCCTTTAGAAAATTGATTCAACGTCCGAGTATTTTGGAAAGTGATACACCACACGTCTACGTCTCCAGCAATCTAAATAATCCATTTTAAAAAATATCTATCTCAACTCCTAGGAGGAGGAGATCGGGCAAAAATGAGGGCCTTCTCATGGGCACATCTATGGGTAAACTACAAGTCTGGTGCAAAGAAGAAAGTTGAACAATATTTTGAAGGTTGAATTATTTTTTTAACGTCGTATTATAGGTAGGTACACTGTCACATACGAAGAGAATGATTCATTGGCTAGCTTTAACTACTATCAGTATCTTCTATGACCAATTAAATCGAAGATATCATAAATATTATATTCTCCGAATCTATCCAAAGTAATAACAGGTTTACAGTTATCACAGTCAATATCAATAGTTTTCTAACTGAGGCCTCCGCCGCATCAAGTGATTAACACTATCCGCGTTACATCATCGGCGGTGCTTCAGTTCTCCTTGTTCTTCCTCTTGAGTTAGAATGAATCCATTACAATGTTTCAAGCGGCTGCCTCTATATAAGTAAAACGCCGTGGCTTCCGCAATGGTTTAATCGCACTTACGACAGGAAGTTCCCTTAATAACCGTGAGATCTCATTTTCTTACCGACGCCAAAGAGAACTGAATGCTAATGAAACTGACCTCATTTCTCAATTTCTGCTGAACGAGACACGTAATGAAACTATCGATTGGTTCGCACAATATGAAAGCCGATGCAAGACTTAAAACATGGAACATTACCGTGCAAACGTGCGCCAAAACGAAATCTAGTCTTAAAACAAGTCTCAATAAAAGCTCATTTCTCCAAAATTCTCTAGATTTAAATATTATGTATAAATAATTGGTCACACAAATCGTATTTAGAACTCAAAACTTGCCTTAGTTTTCAGATATCGTGTCGTCTGGTTAGACAGTATTCGTAGTGTTGCTGTGGGTTGTTTCAATTCAGGTTGAGTGCTATGATTTATTTGGGGTTTACTATGAGCTACAGCGTACATTTTTACGTAATGATAAACGTTTTCCATAATCAAGTTATACGTATATGAACTAACATACTTTAAATTATGTTCATTTGTTCTAATAAATATCCAGCCCAGCCCGAATTTGGTTTGTTAAAACAATTGTTTTGCCAGTAGGAGATATCACAAACGTAGCACTTCCAATCACCTATGATACACACTCCTAGTGGGCAGAACCATTAGGGAAATATTTCTGGTCACAACTCATCCTGGACGTTTGCATAATTGAAGAGTAGAAGAGAATGAATCGTTTTGAAAGAAAGAGAACACAGTTGGTCGAAGTATTAAACGTGAGGTTCTTTCTCGCTAATGGACCTTTAATATCCGTTCCAAATGCGAAATGCGGCCTTACCTAACTGACTTTAGAAATTTTTTGTTCCATGCCGCACCTTGCGATGACTGATCCAATGCCTCAGTTGGTTAATTCAACCCAAGTGCTCTGAGAGGTCAGTCGTCGAATAAAGTAGCTATTGGAACGGTTATTAGACCTTCCAGGCGCTATCTAACCATTCTGTCAGAAGTTGTTGTTTAACATTAATAAAGTAAATAATACGCTTTGACAATAGGTCTCCAGTCTTCCGAAAATTCCGTTGGAACTCCATTTCTTCCGCTGAGTCGCAAGTTTTGGTTGGTTATTCCTCGAATAATCAACCTATGTTTTCATGATAATGGTCAACCTCTCCGATTTGGCTCACAATTTTTTTCTGGACGTTTCATGATGTCCTGATCAAAAAAGGTCGATGTCCGTCCGCGCCGTTTTTGGTAGTAGAAAATTTTCTAAAAATCTGAAATTTGGGTCAGGGGTCTGTTCCCTGCCAAGACGGGTCCTCGAAACTGTTCAGCCCGATCGGACCAAATTTGGGGGGAGTAGGGGTCAAAATGTGTTTTTTGAAAAATGGATTTTCGAGATTTTGGGCGATCTAGGCGAGTAGGGTGTCATTTTCCACTAAATTTTGGACGCTGAATCCAATAAAATGGGTCCCAGAACGATCGGCACCCACTGGAAGAAGTTATGGGTCAAATTGGGTATATATTACCCATTTTGAATATGTGTTCCGGGATTTCTGCTACCTAGGCGTGTGGGGTATAGTTTTCCACTAAATTTTGGACGCTGAATTCAATGATGTGTGTCCCAGAACGATTGGCAACCACCGGAAGAAGTTATGGGTCAAATTGGGTATATATTACCCATTTTGTATGTGTCAGGATTTCTGGTGCCTAGGCGTGTGGGGTATCATATTCCACTAAATTTTGGACCCTGAATCGATTGGAATGGGTCTGGGACCCGCCACACCCACTGTTTCCCCCATTCGAGAAATAACCAACCCGTGTGTAAGAATTTGCAGATTTTTTTGTTTTATTCGATTAGTCATTATTTCAGGAGGAAGGGCCACCTCATAAAGCTGCATCACACATATTAATGGTCAAAACTCGTATAAAGAGCGAAATCGTATTTGAGCTCGTCAGACACGTAGTATAAAAGTACAAAAAAAAATGAGCGTGGTCGGGAGAATGTATTTGGAAAATCCGACAAAATAAGACGCTTTGGAAGAATTAACAATCGTAAATATTTTATTTTATACTCATAAATTGAACACGAATGGACCTAAATGAAATTTACCTACAAATGGCTGCGAAAAAGAAAAGGCATCCGGCGACTATTTGAGAGAAATGGACCAACCGCTTCATTACTATCGGTCTCTTGTAAAGTTAATCCTCAAGTTACTCCACTATCCAAGTTTGACTTGATCATAAATTTCAAGGACGTCTAATTGGTGGGCTGGATAATGACAAGAATGGTAGCGATTTTCAATTTCCTGTCGGGACTTGTTTTGCATGAGTCTGACAGTGTTGAAACTGCTCTGAGGGCACCTTCGGTGAAAGATCTGATAACTCTTGCAGAGTTCGGATCATACTCGGGAAAAATAATTTCGATTGCTTGAGATGTCTTCCGTGATATTACAGATGTACTACTGCCCTAAAATGTATTTTTGTAAATGATAATTTATTCTCTTTCGGGCTGCAAATCTGGAACGGCATATGAGTCGTATTGTCGCCGCGATCGAGACCTGCTGGTTTCTGGGTGAAAATCAAGTGATGATGCGAATTCCTTTTGTCTTTGAGAGCCAAACCATTCTATCAAATCTGTCTTCATATTTCTGTATACGAGTATTTCAGCCCTAGGTTGAGCCTTAATGAAAGCAACAGCAAAAAATGTATAGTATCAAGACGTAATTTACTGTTTTAGACGAATTTACTGGCCCTTAATAAGTAGCAGGGTGATACCAACCTCAAAATGTTTGAATAAATTGATCGTGAACGACTGCGACACGCTCATTCCGATTAGAGTGCTTAGAAGATTTGTACGTCTTGTTCTCGCCGCAGTCTTTCTTGTCTACGACCTTTTCACTCTGCCAAAACCCGAAGTGAATGACTTGGAAAGTTGCTCATCCTTTTGGCGGAAGCCCGTGAAATCCCGCGAACATGAAACCCGACGGAAATAATTTAATCGACGATAAAAGTAAAGCTCCGTCGTAAATGGCGATGTACAACAGGCGCATCTCAGGTTACACGACGTTGTAAAAGGAAACGAGTTAATTTCGAGAACGAGCGAGTCAAAGGAGCCAGTAGTGTTGCTCTTTTGAGTTTGTCAGTTTATTAATGAGAGGATTTCTTAAGGAAAAAGGCAGAATTTGTTCACTCTTGCATTTCAAACGAGCCAACTAGATAGATCTGACAATTTAATCAATTCACATGGATTGGGAGCTTGTGTCAGTAACCAGGCGTTGGAGACCTAGTTAATCCCTGATCTGTACAAATTTTTAATGTATCTTCAACAGTAACGATTCATTTAACATTTTCCGAGTACATTTACACGTAGTACAAGCACGTACAAATACAAATTGAAAATGTTGAGGAAATATCAGCCATGGAATCGAAAGCACGCTCAAAAAGATCTGGTTCGTTTGGATTGCACGACGGGAAACACGACTCAATCATAATTAAAATCGAGTAAAAATTATCTTTTCTAAAAAAAAAAAAATATGTAAGTTTCTATCTATCGGCCGGTGTTTGCCGGAACCGACAATGTGGCAAGTGACTTTGAATGTGCAATATTGGTTGGGTTCAGCCAAGTGATCAGAGGACGCAATTTCACCAGGTGCTACAAACGAAAGCACCGGCTCTAAATAAGTAAATTCTATTCAATACAACAACAACAACAAATATATATACTTAATTCTGTGCATTTCATTCATTCGTTTGTGTTCTGAGTTAAATCTGACCTCATGTGATTTGCATAACCAATCCTCATTCGGTAACTCTGACTTAGATTATTACTAAATGTCTCGTTCGCCTTACTAAGCAGTAATTTGTACGGGGAGCGTTGGTGCTTTATGGTAAGCACTAAGCCCCTGCTACATGTAAGGAGACAGGTCAAAAAAGAAGTTCGAATCCCTTCAGCGCATTATAAACATAGTATTTTTGCTCGACGAAAAGGAATGACCGTGATAATGGCCTTTCCGCTCGTAGAGGTTTTTATTATAGTTGCGATACTGAACATGACCCTAGGCCAAGTTATTACTAGTTGAAGTCGATTCAGAACGAGTGATACAGACGCTTGAGGGGGTGGTTGAGTCTTCTTTGAATTATGAACGTCCCACGGGCGAATAAAATCGTTTGAAAAAAGAAAACAGCTTGCGAAATCGCTTGTAGGATACACCCTCGTCTTCATACTTGGTGGCGTGGATTCAAGGACAGCCATGGGCGAATCTTTGTATGTTGAACTTCTTGGGAGAGCATTGACTTTATGTTGACGCCCTCTGGCCAAGACTTACGCTGTCAAGTTTATATGAAGCTAATCTCATTCAACCGCTCACTAATAAACACAACAAGTTTGCACAACGCCCAGTTTGTCCAGTTTTCTTTCATTATTTTCATCTTATCAATCGATCAACATTCTTCTGGGTTCATGCATTATGTTTCGGTTATGAGCAAGCAACGAAGTCGGTAAAATCGAAAAAGTGCAGTGCAGCAAATGAAGGTAGCTGAATGAATGATTGATTTTGGACAATTGAACTCTTCTGGCAACAGTACCTTCTGTTCAGTAGTATATAGAAAATTACCGTCTTACGAAATGATTCACTTGTAATTTTGAGGTTAGCTAATTTCTTTGAAAACGATGGCACGAACGGATACTGCTTTCACTCAAAATGTCAGCCCTTTGAGGAACTGCCCAAAACCAACAGGTGAATCACCTTATTGGCCTCACATTTTCTTCGAAAAAGGCGTTCGGTTTCTCCTCTACTTGGACGACCTCATTAGACGATCGTGTAAATCAATCATCCCGAACGGCCAAGCGGATTTCCTGGGAGGACGAGTTTGATAAATGACGTTGACATGTTCCTGATGAGCATTCAATGCGTTGGCGAATGGGCGTTATATTTCGCCTTCTCAGCCACCAAGTTAGTCAATGGTTAACATCGTTTAAGGCTTGATTACCTAAAGAAAATGCACAGCTAATCTTCCACTGGGTTAGTGAATCCATTATTATTACTCTTAATTATTCCTATCAAAAGACTATAAACCCACCCTGTGCACTGCTAACAGTGGGTACGGTTTCGCTTATCACACCATGGGAGTGGTGGGTCAATGGGTTTCGAACAATCAGTTATGCGGCATTGGTTGTGTTAGATGTTGGAAGGGGGCCCCTGTCGGTAATCATGTGATAGGCTAAACCAAAAATTTTCTCACTACTATCCGATTACCAAACTTTAACCTGAAACTGTTGACCTCAGAGGAAGATATGTAGACGATGACTTGAAAACCTCTATTTAGGTCGGTGCCAATAGATTTTTTCCTCACACTGTTCCAAGGGGCAACTGGCGCCTACGAAGTTGGATGGATGGACACGTCTCACCATTATGCGAATATAATTGACTGGCGAGGATAACAAGTTCCGTAAAAAGAAAAATAAAGAAAACCCCCTTGAGAGGGTTCTTCTCAAAATGTCGTGATGAAAGAATCCCCAGACGGGCCCTCGTGAAAGCTTCTTACAGTCATTGTGCGCCTTGTCGTGGCTTTGCCTATTTTAAGACCATCTCATAGATTTTGTGTGTGTGTGTGTGTTCTGCTTATGCTTTAGGCAGCCTCTTACTTTTGCCACATCATATGTACACCACACTCTTTAAACTAAAAATTAGTAAATCAATCCAAAATATTAAAAAAGGCATCTGAACGGCATTTGAGTTGGAGATACCATGAATTTAGTCACGAGATCTGGCAAAAAACACTGCTCCGATGGATTCAGCTTCGGTAAAAATGTCAGGGACGCCCGAGACACAAGAATTTTACTTTGTTCTGAATCTGGTCCTGTCGTCAGCCTTCCTCATCTTGAAATCGACGATATTAATCATTTTTGGCCACTCGTGGAAAACATGTTAGTCCAAGTCAAAACCAAGTTAGAAGAAATTTATTTAAAGACCCAGGAAATATAAAGGGCACGAGAGAATTCCATGAAGTTTTTGTCCCCTCCTGAAAAGTACGACAAAACCCACAAATACCGTTTGATGATAACAACATTGACTATCAAAGACCAAGGTGACAATGATATAATGAGGCGTCGGATTACACAAACAGAGCGTAAACGTGAATAAAACACCGCGGTGAAGCGTAGAAAGAGATTGTCCGTTGGATTGTTTGGGGAATTTATCGTGAAATGCTTTCTGAATGCTGAGGAAAGCGTCAAAAAGAAACGGAGGGTAATCGAAGATGGTTTGGAGCTGACTCTTAATGATAAAGATAAGTAAAGGGGCAATATAACGTGAATTGGAAAATCATATCATTTTTTAATGGAACAAACTGCACTTTTGCTAACTCAGCGAGAATATAGACATTTAAGTTGGGACCTAAAATCGATCATGATGATCTCATAGGAGAAAAACAAGATTGCGCTCAGGAGGAAAAATTCTCAACTTCCCTCCGCCTACAATCCCTTGCCTTTGCTAACTCATCGATTAAAAATGAACTTAGGTGGGATTGTGGCAACATCAAGCGACACATCTGGGCCGTGCAGAACCCAACTTTGACAAGCCCTCCTATTCTCAAAGGTCAACGAGAAGAGAAGGTGCTCCCGTGATATTTAAGAAATCGTCTTCTTGTTTTCTGGTTCTTCTTCGTGGTCGAGGAACCAGTTATTTTTTATGGTCAAGGCCATCAATGGAGATCGAAGATTGGCCATCAGAGTCTGGTCATCACTACTAACTATTTCAACGGCAGTAAAATAATATCGCAATGTTCTGCTCTCCCGAGTTCTCGTATTCTAAAAAACACGTTCTTAACTGCCGTTAACGACCCGTTGCGTTGCTTTTACTATATGTGGGCTTCGTTTGTTGGGTCGGTAGGAAATATATAGCTGAACGTAGACCAATTCAGGACGTTAAGGTATGTTGTGGTCGGCAAAGTTGCAACAGACGGAAGATATACAACTGCTGCCAACCAAACGGGACATCGTATTAAATGACGTCAGAAGACAAGGGTATTTTTGAGAATCGGCTATGAAACCTGTTGGCGCGAAAATCCTGCATCTGGCACAAAGGAGGAATGATGAGTCCTGATACGCGCAAAATGTGAACTGACGACCCGCAAGCAGAGTAAAATTGAATCACAGGGGTTGGTTATTCCTTGGACCAGGAGCATGGATACTCATTTTAATCGATTCAGCGTCCAACATATAGTGGAAAATGATACCCACTCACGCCTACGTACCATAAATCTCGAAAACACAAATTTGAACATTGAATTATTCAAGGAATAACCAACCAAAATGGGAAAGTTAGGAGTTTTGCTATCGTGTTCCAGCTACTGTCCAATAAAGTAATGTTATTTCCTTTGCCCCAACTCACTGTCCAGCTTTCAATGGGATTTCTTCCATGAGACTCACCTGTGAACAATAAAATTACTGATATACAAACTTTAATGGCATTAGGTATATTATGTAGATTCTACATCAACGAACGTTGAACGGTGAACCTCTCTTAAAATAAAATGTTGCGGCAATTGCCAAGCTTGGTTGGCGCCACTTCTCGTATATTTGTAGCGTTGCCACGCAGGGAGATCTCTCCCACAGACATAAAATTTACTACCCAAAGGAACGTACGTCGATTTCATCACGAATATACTCATTATGCTCAAAATGAACGTTTTTACTGCAGGCAAAAAAGGAAATGGAACGTCCGAGACGAAAAGATTACGGGTAATGGTTTTGTCCGTCAATATGCCTGAGGTTGTTTATCCATCATACGAAGCCACAAGCTGCGTTATTTGTTTTATTTGATCGGAAACGGATTTTTTTTGCGTTTGACCTTTTATGACTCACAGACGGAGTTCTATTAATCACCGGTTCTCTCGGGTGGAAAAATTATGACTGGAAGGATCATCTTTTTTCGTCGACCCTCATCTTCTAGGAAGCTACAGTTGAAAGATCCTGAAAAGCCGAGCACGATCCACCAAAAGCGACTCACTGAATTATTAGTTGGGCCTTGATACTGCAATTGCCTCCGGAATCACTTAATTGTATTTTTGAGGGATGATCTTTTTTAATGATACTCTTTTGTGCGAAGACCTTCATCTGTGCGACAGCACCCGTGATGGAACCAGCGCTGCCCCAAGATATCATCGTCATGGCCGGGAGAAAAAATGAAAAGAAGACCGGTTGATCGTCGTATCGGATAAACACGAACCTATTTATAGTACTGAGGGCAGTAAATAGGTACCTACTTTGTCTTTTTCCTCCAGTTTTACCTGCAGATTGGAATGAGTCCGGGACACTCCACCCTTACTATTTCCCCACATGCTCAAGCTCAAAGTAATTATAAACTGTTTGTTTTCGTCTATCTAACCAAAACAATAGGTAACATAAGCTTTTTCCATCAAAATGAATCAATTTAAAATTAATTATTTACAAATCATATTTCCAGCATAATTTATCACAATTTATCTCAGCAAATGATTAAAACTTCCAACTCCCTAAACGCTAATCGACATCTTCGTCTCAGTTATTTATTAATCAAAGGTGTTACACTTGTTGCTATTTCCTCCTCTAAATTTTCTTTTCATTATGCCTATTTGGGGGTCCTATTCGTTGCAACTTGTTCACCTCTAATTTGGCAAACTATTACCCCACTAACATAACCTTGAGGATTTCCCACACTATCACAAGTCAATTTGACAACCGAGCATGAAAAAGACCCCTGCCTCTTAGTTTAGACTATTATATATCCTAAGGGGGAGTAGCACAACTAGACATCTAGGTCGCTGCATACATCTACTTTTGTTTGATGGCCTCAACGGGAATCATCACGTGGGGTAGCGGATGTAAAAGTGTCAAGGATCCAGTGGGCGCAAACTAAATCCGACAGGGCGTGTTGATTATGTTTAATGGATTCCGATTGACTCCATCGGCGTATATCGTTTCACTTTCGCTAGAAATTCTCCCACTCTGTTGACAAGTCGCGGGTTGTGCGTGAGGAGTCGCCATTTATCGAAGCTTCTGTTTATTCGAAACATTTGAATCAACTCGCAAAACCCGTTCAATATCCATATTATATGTGACTCTGTGTTGATTTCTCCCATTTTTTAACTCTCAGTCATCTCTTTACGTTTAGAAGTTTATGGTTAGTTGGTGGTCTCAACAATCATTCTTGAAAACAATATTTACGTGTAGAGAAGTTTAAACAACACAACTAAAACTGGTATTTCGAGTTCGAGAATCATGTCGATTAACACTACTTGGTAACCATCCTTTAATTTCTTATTCAGCTGTTTCAAGGGGCCCCCGATTCTGGGCTCCTTTTGCGCGAGCTCTCATGCTCTTTGAATGGTGAAATATTTCACTCTCCATCAGATGTTTTCATGACCCGGCGATAAAGTTGATGACAAAAGAGGTCTCGTATCCCGAATTTTAAACAGTTGTGACAATATTTAACCTTCCACTATTTCGCACGCGCAGCAGGTCCCATAAAATGAATGGTAGAGTTACCGGAAATTTCTCGAAGCTCTCCGAGCGGTTTCACCTGTTATCAGATCGATCAAGATGCCCTGGGAGTTTCTCTAAACGGAGTAAAGGCCTCAGCATGAAATCATCTCGCGCTTCCACAATATCCGACCCTTGACCCCGTCTTTTCAGTCGCTCTGATGTCAACCGGTTCATCTGTTGAAATTTCGTTGCGCTAGCTTTCGAGCGGGTTAATAAATAATAATTTCTATCCACAACGCCGAGAGAACGATCTGGTTGTCATACGAACCTCAGTTTTCGCTTTGGGACTGCTCGATCCCTTCAAAAGTCGAAAGTTTTGTCACCTACGTCAACATTATTTTGGCATCATATAAAAAGTTCATTTATTGCAATTTCTATTAATTATAGTTATTTGAGTTACGTTGCACTACGAATGCACTTAGTAAACGACCAGTAAACACCCTATTTCCTCGTTTTTTGACTACCCACTGCCGTCGAACCATGTCGATCTTTTAACCATCTCAATTCACACAAGAAAAGATGGTTATGGATGCGTACCCGTTCCCGATTGTGTTGGGCAACTGCCTGACGTAAGTTCAGGTAACGATGAAGGATAGCGTGGAAGTGCATTCCTTTCAGCTGCTCACGCTACGGATGATGTTAGTTATATTTATTTGAAGGAAAAAAAAAAAAAAAAACTGATTGCACTTGTAACAGAAAGTGTTGAAAGCTTCCTTGAAACCGTCTGCTCGACTATTGACATCTACCTAGTTGAAGTTCGTTACTTCAAAGGCTCAAAGACACCATAAATGCTCTGCATCCCACACGTGAAACGAAGCGAGAGTTTTACATAATAATTACCTGTAAAACCTAGGTCTTTTTCTATTTCTGCATCAACCGAATGGAAAGTTATGCAAAGAGTTCTGTTCTCTTCCGCCCAAACATTTTACCGAGCATCAACCTTATCAGGACGGCCTTGAGCTGCCCACAGATGCGCCAACGTCGCATGGAAAAACGTAATGACCAACTTGGGCCTAGTAGATAAAACCTTCGGGCACTGTTTTTACTGAAAAAAAAAAAAACTCCTTGTCCATATGAGGATGAATTTGTTTGATGGATATGTTGGTGAAACTCGCTCGTCATAGAATCACGATATGACCTTATATGTGATTTAGGGGACACTCCTAATTCAAAGGGGCAAAATCGTTAGAACCTATTGATCTGTTTAGAAGAATTTAGTTTATTAGCTATGAACCTGACCTGTTTATTAGGTTGAAAGGACCTGAAACCTTTTTTAACAGCAGTAATAGACCTAGTATTAATGTCACTAATGACACCTCTCACGTTGACCCTGCTGAATCCAGGATACGTGTATAAGCAGGAATATCTGAAAAATGTATTTTTATTCTTCAAATGTTGCAATATCCTAGCGCAATTTTTGTTTTAATTTCTTCTGCTGACTGAGCTTACTCACACAACTCGCGTCATAATATTTCTCAATTATTTTTGTCGGGTATCCGCCATAAAATCCCTTTCACAACGACCAGATTTGGCTGTCTTGCCGCCCTTCACATCCTGTAGGAGAGCTCAAGTATTGTTAGCCATTAGAACTGACGAGAGGGATCATTAGGACGACGAGATGCCTGGTGGCTTACAATTTTTACTACTCCAGCGACAAGGTCGAAAGCTCTGAAAAGGCTGGACCCGAAGACCGTCGAGCTGTGAGGAATTCCAATCACGCCTATGCAGTTATGAAAGTGGTGTTGAGAACATATCTTTCGCATCCAAGGCTGATTATGGCTCTCCATACGGTAATAAACTAAGTAACAAAAATTGAACTCTTCTGAAAATGTGAGCTCTCATTTGGGGAAGTATATGTAGTCAACCCCGAAACCTCTCAGTTCATTTTACGTAACGACATGCAACACAAAATGATTTTACGATTGCGACCCAATGCTTTATAACGATTGACGATGGGGTACGTATGTGGTTGTCATTAAACCACTTCCGGATACGGAGTATGGGTTATTAGTGAACTGGATCGTACGTGGCTCATTACGGTCGTGAAAGTTCACATAGTGGGAGCTCAATGTTGCAGTTATAAGTTGGCGGAAAAGGTATTATTCTGGATGCGGTGTCTGTAATGAGGGTGCAGTCACGTAGCTGAGGGCGTTGGATTGATGGTGGTGGAGTTGAAGGAAGGTGTAAAAGAGTATACAACTTCTAATCATGTCTGCTAACGAGGCTTCGACCACTCAAGCAAATTTTTGTAGAGGGGTTTTTCATTCATCAACAATATCATTACGAGAAACTTGTAGGAACATCAAACACACATCTTGATAATTCGTTATTCACTTCATGGAATAATCAATGTGTTTTATCATACAAGCATCTTAATGTTTTAGTTTAGTAGGTCATAAAAAATATTTTAGTAATTTATATTATTTTCCATGGACATTCTTGAAACTCATCAGATACCAATTCTTGATATTATCTAGTCGGTTCGAATACCTATATAATTATTATTTACTATTAGGGGATACTTAATTTTTATCGTGATCGTTTGTTGCTCCAAACTCTTGAATGAGGAATTTTTCAGTGTATGAGTTGTAACGGGCACCGTTCGGAAGCGATACACGTTTTCCTTGGCCAACTGTGGGTGTTCGTTCCACTTTGCAGACCGTCAAGGCGAACTGAGAACCGCGACAGGTTCCTCGAGAAAAAAAGATAAGAAATAAGGGGCTTGCGATTTTTGACAAGCCGATCATGAGACACGAAGTCGACGAGGTGCCGCGGCAGCAGTACTTTTTAAATAGAGACCTCCGACTGAAAATGCTCGTTAACTCATTTATTAAAAATAAAATAAAAGCATGCGAAAACAGTAAAAAGTGAAAATCATCTTTATTGTCTTCCACGAAAGGATTCTTGAGCTGCAGTTCTAGTGAGTACGGGCATTAAACCACACACGGATCTTTATCACTCATTCAGTGTCATTATAGTTGATTATAATTAGCCTCTTGTTTTAATAACAGGACTGTCATTTTCCTGTTTGGAGAGAATATTCACCTCTTCATTTACCAAACAATAATTCTTCAACTGAGCTACGGAATCTATTTAGACATTTAGACAAGTGATATAATTCAAAGTATTCACTTTCACTTTGGTAGAGTGACATCGTAATTAACGAGAATTCTTCCCCATAACGAAAACGGGAATTGATGGTAAACGATGGGTCGGAAAGAAAGGAGTAATCCTTGACAGGTGTAACCGACCTGGAACTCGTTCTAGAAGCTCAAACTCTGGTTTGGTTCAAATGTATTAAATCGAAAATGGGAGCTCGGACTGACGTAATGTGACGTGAGAGGGGCCTTGGAACTGGAAATCGAGTCCTATACTGAAAATGGGACCAGCCCTGCGACGTGCCTCATTGGAGGGACCAAGATCATTACCGATATTGTCGGGCTCGAGCTCTTGATTGAGTCGTTTCCATTGCTGAAAGCCGATAAAAGTGTTATTGCGGTGAGCGCAATCAGTCAAAAATGGCTAGAGTTTCCAGCAGTTTGGTCTAGAGGGGTGGATCCTGTTAGTACGTGCTTTCCTAGTCTGTGTCTGGTAATAGTAGAGATCGTTGATCCAGCAAAGGCCATTTATTTGCCATGGCCATGTGCCTGTTCTGAGCGCGGGCAATCACCGCTTTACTGATTCCAATGCTCTTGGAGCTTTGATATTCTGTGACAACCTGTTCCAAAGTCAATGGATGCATTTCACAAGTGTTCAACGCTCAATGCCGTTTCTTCATCTGAACAACTATAAACCTTCCCTCTCTGCACTCTGAAGTGTCGCATAAGCGACGTCCTCCTCCCTCGTTATTGTTATTGATATTTTTTTGAATCTAGAACCCAGTTCCTTCCCCTTCACCTTCCTTCGTAGGTACGTCATGTTCCATTTTACTCAACCAAACTCATTCTGATGTCCAAATAAATACACAAATTGCTTTAAATATTCTTTAAATAACTTGTTTGTCAGTGTAATATATTTCTACGTAGCATGCGGCCAATGCCCTCTCACTCATTGGTACAATGACAAAAGACAGAAAACAATGGTACAATTCACGTACCTGTATCTGTCTATTTGCCAGTATAGGGCAGCATCCTAATCCTTCGAAAGAATTCCATGTTGAGTGGAGAGTGCTACGAGCACCGGTTATACATAGTATTATTCTGTAATGTACTTATAATAATTTTTCTGTATACATAACTGAAAAAGAAGAAAAGTTTTACTTAATTGATTGACAACTAGGTACAAAATTGTCGATTCTTCTCTACCGCGATTGAAATTCAATTATTAGTTGTTATCTGTTAATTACGAAGAGCCTAAAAGAAGGGTTCTAAATCATAACCGCACATGTGATGTATAGAAGGAACCGATTACGTGTCACAACTTGGTCTTCATTAAAGAAACAGGTTCTTATCGGCAGGAGGAGCAACCCATCTGATTAGTGGCTGGAAATAAACCAATATCCCGCCAAATTATAAATATTAAATATACATAATATAATTAAATTGGCAAAAAAAAATCGTAGCTACTTAACAGTGTCCCAGAACTTTCAGTTAGTGGCTTGACGCAATTTTCAAAGAACTAACCAATAGTTACTAAGTATTTCAATTGTTTTATTTAGTTTGAATTTGTTCAAATTTATTCTAATGTAGTTTTCATAAGCATGAAAACCAACTGACGTGAAAAATGAAATTCTATGAATGAATACAATATTTTTGTTTGAATCATACCATGAACTAGCTGTGGTAGTAGCAAAGCGACAGTGTAACTCAGAGTAGGATTGGTGTCAGTGTATTAGTAAGTGATGATCATTTAAATGCTGTTTGTAATTAAGAAATTGGATTTTTGCTTGTATCGTGAGCTCGGGCAGTCTGGTGCTCTCTTTGGTTGTCCCCAAGACATCCGGTAGCCTTTTGCGATGCCCATTTCGGTCGTGGTCAGCCGCAGATGCGCGGATTAGGTCGTGAGAAAAGGACTCGGCCATTGTCATGGGATGACCAGTGAGAAATTGCCGGAGGACGACCCATTCAGATGTGTATCGCGGGTCACGGGATTATGATCCCGCTCGTTAACGTCTCCACTAATAAGCTGACACGGCGTTCAAGTCACCTTGCGCACGGGAGGGCTTTAAGGCGACTTTTAATCGTTGAATCATTCTGTGGGCAATGAGTGGCACAGTGAAGGTACGAACGGACGAAGAATGGGGAAAAACGGAATATCTGTTGCTCATAAGCAAATTGGACATCAGTTTCTCGAACAAACCATTTCAACTTGGTCAGTGATCTCACAAAAGATCATCATCACAAAATGTGGAGCATCATAACCAATGGTTCTTATCTTTCACTTATCCAATCGTCAAAGCTTTGATAAATCCTTCGAGGAATCCCTCCGCTCAGGCAAGTTTCCAAAATTGGCCACGACAAAGTTTTCCAACGAAGGTAAAAGATGAGTGAAAGACGTCAATGGCTCCAGGTGGCCTGATAAAACTAATGCTCGGTCGCGTCAAGTTTTCCTATATGGAAGCTCTTTCAACTCTAAAGGGTTTGCACTGAGAGTGATTGAACATTGGCGAGCCCGCTTGTGACCGGAATCCCTGATTAGAACGCAACAGAATGTGGTTTTTTTTTCTCTTCCAGCTCGCGCACGGGCTATCAAACCGTACTTCAATTCAAAGTCATTCAAATCCACTCGGCGTGTGCAGAGCTTAACGAGCACTGTGACTGTGTGTGTGGAAGTGATACCGTTGTCTTGTCTTGGGATAATGTTATATCGGATAGAAGTTTTATCTGCCCTATAGTACCCAGTTGATTAAAGGAATTCGCGGTATAATCTTACCTTCAACGTAATGCAGAAGTAAATTTTTGAACGTAACTTGTACTATTTCTTCTTCGTCTTCAGCTAGAGATAAATTCCCATTTTGGCGAATTTTGACGGAAAATTCTGTAGGGACAAGAATATTCCATATAAGCACAGACTAATATTATAGTCCTGGGTATCCCCTTCGTCGAAGAACGAAACTCAGTCACGTTAGGTTATAATTAACTTCTGGACACATTCTACTTAAATAAACTTGAACGACGTAATAAACATTACGATGGTTTCGTGGACCATTCGCTATGCTGTAATAGAGAGTGTAACTCCTTTCCATGGAGGAGCTACGAGGACCATATATCTAAACATCTTTCTTTATCTATGAAATATGATCTGTGACCCCGAAAATGCAGATTGGGGACATGTGAAATAAACCTAGTATTAACGGCCTTAACTCGAGTGACCGAGAATCTCTCCAACGAACTTTAGTTCGTTCACCTGGTTTGACCACAGCCGCGACTTGAGAGTTTATTGCGTCACTGGGGGTGAACTGCTCGCCCGCAATATATCACTCTCCTTTTGGGAGCGCTCAAGTCTTTCTAACTGGAAGAGATATATAGTGCAGATGGAACGAAATACGTGTTTTCTCGCCGAAATAGCGTATCAACTCGCCGAATGAGACCATACCGTGAGACGAGTTGAAGTCAAATCATCGAAAAAGTGAATGGAATATCATCAATGCTTCTGAAGAATAGTGGATGTCAGTCATTCTTAGGTTGTCTAGACTTGAGATACGCAAAAATTTCCGTTGAATATTTGACCACTCGGGACAGCTCAAATTGCTCCCTGCACCAACTACCTACCTAGCGGGAGAAGAATCAACTACTACCAGTCATATCCTTACTTCGTTGAGATATGATCTACCTGACTTGATAGAAGAGAAACCTCAAGAAAACATAGAAGAAATATTACTCTCACATAAACAACAAGCCATACTATTTTATAATGTCATATCAAGTCATATCAAAATAATGAAGTTCACCTCGCAGTTGTCAACACTGCGAGGCCTTCTTGATTAATCTTCTGACGCTTGGCGTCGTGTCTTTCTGGCTATGGCGGTCCTAGAGTTTGTTCGTTTGTTGAGAGTCAAGAATATAATTCGTTGAAGTGACTAAGTGTTGTTCAATTATCAAATCCAGTATAATTCATATTCATAGATCAATAGGTAAACAAGAAGTGGTTCATTTCATGTGTATGGAATTCAGTGAAGAAACACCGATAATTTGGCGCGGTACCGAGAAGAGAAGGTTGAAGAGAAAGCGTACGGTAAATGTAACCTTGCATTTCCAAGTGTAATACGATCGTATCTGGCAAACTTGGCCAACGAAGTTGAAGTAAATTGCATAATCGAGTTGTATGAGCAATAGTGTAATCCGATAAATGGAGAGAAAATCGGCCGACGGCCGATGCGAGTATTTTTCCAATAATGAAACGGTATGGCACTTGGTATTTGAATGTTTATGGATAATACAAATTCCGTTCTCGTTTTCTGCCTATGCTTAGGTCCATCCCTCTCCCTAATAATCCTTTTCAGCGTTTTCGGGTTGCGTAGAGTAGGTTCACGTCGGAGAGCATCGTCGGAGCGGAGAGAATTTCAATTTTGACACTTACACAGTACACACTCAAAGCTAGGTGATGTGAACGTTTTCTTTGTGTGAATGACTTGTAGTGTGCCTGGACCTAGTTTCAAGTAAAGTCATTGATGCAGGGCCCATAGATTTCGATGCAGTCAAGACTTAAGAACGCCAGGCAAAATTTCCAACTTGTGGGAGTAATGGATGCGTGAAGGAGCGCTTAGTGGGTAATAGTTCGAGGATTCTAGCCCATTGGAACCCGAACGCACGAACGTAAAGAGGACGGGATCCTAGCTAAGTGAGAAACCGGATTTCCTAGGAATCTGATCCGCTATGTGTTACTCAAGTTGGCTTGAGTAGATCAGGTCTCACTCGGAGCTGTTATAGTTGCTTATACTATGACTGACCTATGTTCACCAGAGGTTGTTGGCTTAGTGAATGGGACACCTCACCTGGTAAGTTGGAAAATGCTCGCAAATTTGTTAATGGTAACTGTTGCTTGAATTTGGTTCAGTGCTGTTGTATTGATATACTCTCCATAAATGGGTCACGACGGCAGTTGCTGGATGATTGGTCATCAGACTAACGAGTAAGTCAGCAGTGGGAACTTACACCTGCTTGGGTATCATACGGTAAGTCTGGACATGACTTCCAGCTCGTCACTGGTGGTCACGTCAGGTAAAGGGTTGGACACATGTCTGCGTGTACGTCAGTTATGTCTTAAGGTACATATAGCTCATTAATTTGCGGAAATTAGGGGTATGAGCTCAAGACCTTTTCAACTGGCCGTTGTGGGATCGGGAACGTCTGAAACATAACGCACACCGGACGCTGATATTTTAAATTACGGGTTTACTTTTCTGAATTTCTATAACAAAAATTCGGATTTTTGTTGCTTTGTGAATAACATGAAACTACCTATTTGATTGGAATGTGTGAGCAATTAAGCTTTCCAGGCTTTTTCTGTTCTCCTAGGAATTGTGGAATGTCCATGGCAGAGGAAAGTGATACAGAAGGACTAGAGGAGATGTCCCCTGACCTCATTGGAACTATGGAGGAGCGGCATACCGCTCAGTGGACGCCCAGATAAGCCTACTGGAAAGAAGATTCAGCTCTACCTCTCAACAAAGTGATTCTCGCCAATCTCGGGATACCAGAAGACCCATCACAACCACTCTCATCAGAAGAACTGGGTGATAGAACTTGCTATAACTTGATAAGTTTTGGAACTTGTGAGCAATGTAACCTTTCCAGGTTTTTTCTGTTTTCCTAGGAATTGCGGGAAACCTGTGGCAGAATAAAGAGACATGGAAGGCCTAATGGAGGTGTCCCAATACGGAGATATGGATACATCCCTGCTTCAGAAGGTTCGCGATCTCTTTGAAGAAATGGAGGAGCGACATACTGCTCGAATGAATGCCCAGTTAAGCCAACTGGAAAGGAGGCTAGTCAGCTCTCCCTCTCAACAAAAAGCTTCGCACCAATCGCGGGATATTGCAGAACGGACCAAGAGATACAGAAGCAGGAGTCGCCTGGAATCTCGGGATAAGTCCAACACGAGGAGAATGCAGGAAGATCTGAACCAACCCTCAACCTCTCAGCAGACCTGGAACAAGCAGAGAGACTTAAGAGATAAAATCGCAGCATCTACCTGAACGCTTTGAGAGATTGATAAATGAGAACACCTTGGCTTCAGTGGTACGTCAGGTCAGCTTCAGCAGCAAACGGTTTGAAAACATCCGTTTCCAGTCTGTGGACTCCAAAACTAGAAGATGCTTCAGAGTACAAAGTTTGGAAAGGAATGGTGAGACACACCAAACAGCCTCTTCATAACCTCCACCTTGGTCTGAAGAGTGAACAGGGAGTGGCATTGCGCGCTCCAATGATGCCTTACCTGACGTCACAGCACTCTATCTGTTATTGGTAATGGAGGACTACGTTTGGACGGAACAAGATACAGACCCCAACAAGCCACTACTGCTTCGAATGATCAAGGATATGCTGAGTGATGATGAAGTACGGGAAGATCAGCTGAACATCATAGTCAGTGGGAGAAACAAAGCTCTGTCTGCTCGGACCTCTTGTGGTTATAACGTGCCACTGGTTCAGACCTCTCACCACCGCCAATCACAATCAAGAAATGGGAACAGGATAGGAGGCAGCCATGGAGGAAACCTGAGATCAACATGTTTCAACGAAGGCACCATAAAAGGAGATAAAAGAACAAAAGCAGCAACCTCATGAAGTGAACAGCCAAAACGAAATACACAGGAAGTAGCCGTCCACTGTTGGACAGGTGACAAGCCTGGACAGTTTACAAGGAATTGCTTCAAGAATCGAAGAACATGCTACAACGAAATGAGAGGAGCACAGTCATGGGACGTTCGCCGCAGCAAACCCCCAGAACTAATGAAAATGAAGTTGGAGAGCGCCAGGATGCTTACCAGCCGGTTTGAAGCAGAAAAGCACTCAATTTTCCAGATCGTCGGTGATCAGGATAGTCCAGAAGAATCTGATGTCTGGGTGGCTATTGGACAAAACGGTAAATGGGCCTCTGATATTGCCTGTTACCTGAGGGAGTCCCAGGAAGGGACATTGCACATCTCTGAGGGTAAGAAAACTTTCTTAGCAAACTGTACACTCGGGGGCAACCCAACATCTAACTAATGACCTTGACCTTCTATCCAATGTTACTAAGTTAACCATTCCCCAAGTTTTTAAAGGTGCAAATGAAAGTAGGGATGCAGATCTTGTGGTAGAATATCAAGGGGACGTAGTATTTGATAATAATGGCAAAAAGTATATGTAGAAAAATGTTCCGTTTGCTCCAGGACTTAGATCTAACTTGTTCTCAGTTAGGAAAGTAGTTCAAACAGGGATCAAAGTTGTGCTTAAAAAAAAATGATTCAGTGGAGTTTTGGAATGAAAAGACAAATGAAATAATTAGGACAGGGTCATTTAGGGACAACTTGAGGTGGTTAGAATTTGAACTTGATCAAACCAACACCCTAAAAAGGCGTTGCAGATATATACAACATCCCACAGGAAAAATAAAGCTTCGGAATATAGGCCACAATGCTACTGAATGTAAAGAAAACTCAGGGGTTGTTGTTACTGTGGGAGGGAGCAAAATGAGGAAGAGTCAACTCTCTATCTAGCTCAAGTAGGGGTCAACCAAAGAAACTTCCTGATAAATAGTCTAGTAATGAACCTGAAAGAAACATTGACCCTAACACCCTTGATAATAGGATGCACCATTTTGACCAAGAAAAGCTCTCGCAAAACTTCAGGCCTAGCCTTGAAGAAAATCCTGCTGTGCTGTGGCACCTAAGGCTAAATCATGCATCTAAGTGCTACCTAGAACTTGCCGTTAAAAACATTAGCAAAATGAAGGGAATCAAAGTAGGGGACGACATTTTGGAATGTCAAGACTGCTTAGAGGCTTAGACAGTTAAGAAACCCACATAAAACAGTGCGTGAAAGGGTAGAGAAACTTTTTGTGAGGCTACACTCTGATGTAATTAATCCCATCCATCAACTTTCTACACTGGGGCTCAGTATATAGTCATATTTATATGTGATTTTTCAAGTTATGCATTTGCATATCCAACTCATGACAAGAAACAAGTTCATTTAGCTTTTTGGAAATGTCTGACAGAAATCTCAGTTATTACTAAGGAAAAACACATGGTAATCTCCCTTTGGATGGATGGTGGGCTGAAGTATCAGACAGCTGAAATGAAGGAGCTCCTGAGTTTAGAGAATATCTCTGTGCAAATCTCACCCCCTCATACTCCTGACTTGAATGGCTGTAGTGAAAGACTTAATCTAGAAATTGAGAGTGAATTTAGTCTCAGCAAAGTGCCCCACATCATTTTGGGGATACGCATGCCAAATGCCTCAAACTGCTCTTTGAGCCCTTTTGAGTTAGCGCACAAGAAAATTCCTAATCACTGGTATATTAAGAGATTTTGGTGCTTGGCAGTATTATGTTGACAAGAAAGCTAAAACTAAATTTGGACCTAATGCTGGAGCTTATGTGCTGGAATGTGGGGAAACTGATTATTTGCCGTTGGATGAGAAAATTACAAAACAAAAAATGTTGTTGTCAAGTGCGTAGAATCTATAGTCTATGGAGACTACAACCGATTCCTCCTGATCCAACCTCTTGTGAGTCTCAGGTATTAGAAGAGAGAATAGTCCCAAATTTAAATGTATTATTCTATGCAAAGCCAACCTCATATGTAGAAGCTGTTTCTTCCGTAGATTCAGATTTCTGGGAGGGAGCTATTTGTGATGAGCTAGAGTCCCACCAAAACAAGGGGACTTGGGAGCGTGTACCAAAAACTTCACTAAACCAAGGGACATGGGTCATAAAATCACAGAAAAGTAGAGGCTGATAAATCATACTGATACAAGAGTTGGCTCATAAGTAGAAAGTCTTTGCAGATATTAACTACTATTATGTGAGTGAAATTTGTGTCCCAGTCTCAAGGCTGGTTGATGTACAATTGGTCTTAGCCATGGCCAACAAATTCAATTTGGAGTTATTCCAGCTGGACATTAAGACTGCATTTTTGAATGGAGAACTAGAGAAAACAGTCTACATGGAAATTCCGGATGGAGTTGTTGAATTCTCCGAATTTCCAGAGAACTTTAGAAAAACTCACATGTGTAAATTAGTTAAATCTTTGTATGGACTAAAAGTTTCGCCTAAATTGTGGTATAAAAAATTTAGCTCTGTAATGGACAAATTGGGCTTCCTGAGATATTCACATCAGAAATGTATTTTTAAATGGGAAGACAAGAGGAATTTAGCCGTTCTCTTAGTGTATTAACCAGTCATCGTTTGTATTGGAGATTCTGGAAAAATTCGTTCCCCATCCCTCAAAGAATCGCCAATTTCGCCATGGATCCTTCAATAATGTCACTCGCGGTTCAGTGGAACAATTGTGGTGAATAACCAAATGCGTACAGACTATTGGGTTATTGGACTGTACTTACTGACACGTCCTGACATAGCTTTTGCAGTAAACTTTTTGAGTCGAAAGCAAGCAAACTTTACCGAACAAGACTGGCAGTATGTGCTTAAAATATTCCAGTATTTAAAAGGAACTGTGGGTCTTGGCCTACTGTATTCAGGAGAAACATAGGGCATTGTTGGTTATGCCGATGCGTCTCTGGGGACTAATGCTCTAAACGGTCATTCTACCACGGGGTATATAGCTCATGTTTTTGGGGACTTGGTCATGTGGAGATCAAAGAAACAGTCACACGTGGCTCTATCAACGTGTGAGGCTGAGTATGTGGCTATGTCCAGCGTATGTAGCTAGACTTAGTGAGCATTAGAAACATGTTTATGTTTTTAGAATGATGTGTGATCAAACCTGCAATTTCAGTGGCTAGGACGGACTCCAAGACACTTAATTACATAGTAAAACCGTGTTATCACTTTGTGAAGAATTTCAGATGGGAAATGTGGACATCCAGTGGGTCAAATCAGGCGATCTGTTGGCTGAAGTTTTGACAAAACCCCTCTACAAAGAAAAAGTATTGAGTATTTCAGAAACATGCTGTTGACTCTGTGCTAACTCAGCCTTATTGCTTTCAGGAATGTGGCAATAAATGTCCCCCCATCAAGCGAATGTTGAGGAACACGCTGGCCTTTAACTAAAAGCTTGTACATGTGGATTGGGATTCGTGAACATGGTACTGGAAGCTGAACTGGAAAAGACAGAAAAAATATTTGGATGACAACTCGGGTAATCCAAGTAAGAACACAATACGCTCTGGAGAATCTGGTGAGTTCCATATTGGGATAAATGATACGGATCAATCATATGATGCTCTTTAAGGGTTGAACCTTGGTGGTTCCCTGTGAGCTTTTCTGCTATTGTGGTAGCAACAGTGAGCTTCCCACTCGTGGTGGAGGGAGCGTTGAATATTTGACCACTCGGGACAGCTCAAATTGCTCCCTGCACCAACTACCTACCTAGCGGGAGAAGAATCAACTACTACCAGTCATATCCTTACTTCGTTGAGATATGATCTACCTGACTTGATAGAAGAGAAACCTCAAGAAAACATAGAAGAAATATTACTCTCACATAAACAACAAGCCATACTATTTTATAATGTCATATCAAGTCATATCAAAATAATGAAGTTCACCTCGCAGTTGTCAACACTGCGAGGCCTTCTTGATTAATCTTCTGACGCTTGGCGTCGTGTCTTTCTGGCTATGGCGGTCCTAGAGTTTGTTCGTTTGTTGAGAGTCAAGAATATAATTCGTTGAAGTGACTAAGTGTTGTTCAATTATCAAATCCAGTATAATTCATATTCATAGATCAATAGGTAAACAAGAAGTGGTTCATTTCATGTGTATGGAATTCAGTGAAGAAACACCGATAATTTGGCGATTTCAAATGAATATTTTGGAGTTTCTTTTTTTTTTTTTTTTTTGGGGAAATTAGAATTTTTTTCTTCTTTCCTCAATTTTCCTTTAGCGTTTTTTCGGTCTTTTTCCGGTTGAGTCCTCTCCCTTGCTTGCTTTTCTGTGTGTGGTTGGTATTATAGAGACATATTTAAAAATTCTCGAAAAAATAGTAGCTTTTCTTAAGCCTTCATTGGGTGACGACAGATTTTCATATTGTTCAAACCACATGATAACGATCGGTCGCACGTATCGTATATTCGGATTCCTTCATCGTTTTGATTAAACTCGTTCGCGGAGCCGTAAATAAAGAATAGGAAGACGTTCTGCACATCACAAAGAGATTTAATGTTGAATATTTTTCAGAATAATGGTTTTTAGTGTAGGTCATGGCATTGCTGGCTCGAACATCCTTCTGACCGAGCCTAGTCAAGGTGCGTAGATTCCAAGACCGTTTGCCTTCTATCCGGTACCCTTCTTCCTCCCCTCACTCGCCCCGAACGTCGTGACTACCCTATAGAAGCCCAGATGGGATGATTTTCGCGACAATTTCCGCGGGGAGACCCTGAAGCTCGAGCTGGTAGCAGGCTTGTGGGCTGCTTTCTTTTTTCGGCGAGCCCCGACACACGAGAGCTCGGTCAATCGGAGGAAGGCGACTTCAAACTTGGCCACTTACGTAAAAAGCCCCCTCGCGAACCCTCGAGCCCTCAGCTCGGATTAAGAATATCGGGATATTGGGTCAACGAAATGTAAACAAAATCCAGTTCATGAAATCCCTATCTAGCAGCAGGTTGGCCACCAACCTCGGGGACAGATGATGGCTTTGACATCCAAAGTGTGCTGTGAATTATTGTTTTGTTTATTTTTTCTTTCAAATGATAAAAAGTAACCGTTATCAACTTGGTGTAACCTTCTTAGGTGTGCGGAAATAAATCCGGGACTCATCTTATTCGATTCAGCACCCAAAATCTAGCAGACAATACTACCCCACGTATGATGCCAAAAATCCCAAACCCCCATTTATGAAATACCCTTTTTCACCACTGCATTTTTAAAAAATATATTAGACCTTGAGAGTATGAAAATATTGAGTACAGCGAAATCGATATGACATTTAACTCGTTTGAGCTTTCGATGGGTGATCCAAGGAGGACGGGTTCAAGTCTGGCTGTCTCGCCGAAGATTATGGTCCTTTTAAGATCACTGGGCGCTAAATATTATGTTGTAGTCGTTACCTGACACAATTTTTTTTAAATCGCTTCACGTCAAGCAGCCGGGTGCAAATCGTAACAACTAATATGTTGGGTTATTATGTTTGTATTCATTTCCACATTTGGCTACCCTGGGTTTGTCAAAAGGTTGTTCAGTATTTTGGAACTTGAGCTATTCCAATGACTTAGGAAGTATATTTTCACCGGCAACCACGGCGGTTTTAAACAACGTTTGAAACAATACCCTATCGAGTGTGCAAAATGGAATTCTCCTCAGTATGGGGCACATTGTTTGGGTAGATCGGTACGGTGAATATTTACTTCTGGACAATACTCTGTCCTTATGTAACCCTCAGGTAGGAGCTCCATTTCAAAAGATCCGCTAATAAACCGCCTTATGTAATTAAATTGGCAATATAAGTACGCTGCCGCTAATGCAAACTATGCATCACTCTCGATAGAAAGTATCGCACTTGTAGCGGCTCATTACAATCCAGAGGAGCATTTATTTAGGTCGGCCGGGGTCGCGGTTTGCATACGCGAAGGGCCGATACTTCGGGTGGACTCTTGCTTGACAAGTAACGGTTCAAATTACATCTTGATTTCAATTTGTAATGAGGAGTCCGAAGTCGGAAATGTTTTCAAGGCGTGACCACTGTCGTGAGAAGACAAACGAAAACACGCGTGATAAAAACGCAGGAGAGACATTTTCAAGCGAGTCGTCGAGGAGCCTGTCACATAGAAGGGCAGTTAGAACTTCGGACGACGCTACTTTTTCCGAATAGACCGAAAGACGGCGTAGGCTAGTAATTTCGAGTGTCTGAGGACCTGAATGGCGAGGTTATATTTTATTCGAGAAGATTTAGGATTATCGTTGGAGACGTAGTAGGGTTATCGACCTCGCTGGGACCTGCAGGTTGACCTTCCCCGAGATGATCGAATCTTGTACAGGACACTCAATACAAGACCAAAAATATGTTCAAGAAAAATGCATGCAGGAGTAACAACATTCAGTGAGGCCCTCAGAAGATCTATTACATAGAAGTGATTTGAAAATGTACGAAACCTCACTTATTGTTTTAAATGAGAAACGTAACTTATTGTTTTAAATGAGAAACGTAACCTACCTGGTGAACTATGCAAGAGTAAAACTTGCATTAATTTTTATATTAAATCTGAGAAAATTATGATGAACAAAACATTGTTCTATGAGGACAAAGGGTGTTTTATTAACGTTGCAGTTGCAGCCTCAAAAGTGTTCACCAATAGCGGTTAAGCGGAATATTTGACGTCAAATTCCCACGCTGAGTCAGATCCCTCGACTCGACGAATCTCCTCTCAGGCTGAGTAGTATTGAAAATTGAAACAATTTTGAAAAATAACTTGGATTATTCCGTGAAATCGTCAAATATTCTAAAATGCTCGTAGTTATGATACTACCTACTCATGCTCCTAAATTGCTTGTCCTGCACGATCTGCTATTGCTGGTCATACTAATGCAGATTTTCCACAAATGGAGCCGTTATGTTTTTGTTATTCATCATTAACGCTATTCACCTTCCGAGAGGAGGAATCGATTTGCATCTTCTATCAGTCGTTGCATAAAACCCGGACGGTTGGTCAGACGTATACCAGCTCATACCCGTTAATTTATTTTGAAAACTGAAGATGTAACGACTGACAGCGTCTAGTGATGAATAAATCTCGAGCGGAAAGTAGGTATTTATGGATGGAATTCTGAATATTCATAGCGGACATTACGGTAAACATTTCGTATCGACGGGTTTTCGTCCGCTGTAGTATCAGTGATTTGCATTTTGGGCTTTTTTTGATTGGAGTTAGCCACGTTTGCAAAAATTCTATTAATTATTGGTGGAGTTATCAACTGTTCCCACAACAACTAGACTTATGAGATCAAACTTCGCACCTGTGTTCCAGCTCGCTATTCGTTTTGCAGAGCTTCTTGATCAAATTAGCTTTTTTGACTCATTGTAAAGGGTCTCTAGCAATTTAGTAGGAATCTACTTTGAGGTGATTTGAGATGACAGGGTACTATTTTGCTTCGGATAATACCAGATGTTCATGTCAAAAACCGATATTTCCTCGCTCACCTTCAAAACGGCATTACGTGGACTAAGTACTAAGCCGCACTTCATTATTCTTATCATTTTTTTGGAATTACAGATTGACCTTACTAGTCATTTCATGTGGATTGCATTTCTGTATCCGAAGAACTCTCGTGGTGGTATAGAGAAGTTTGCATTTTCTTTTGTTGCACAAACAACGAGCCATTTTTGTCTAACGCTCTACATTATAACAAGTGTCAAGTTCTGGTCGTAAATACCCTTCAAAATAGAAACTGTCGTTGTAAGTTATTCATCACCTAACTACGAGAGGGAGGGGGTCATCAGAATAATACTTGAGACACTGATTTTGCGAGAGTGCGCAATAACCACACTGAATACGTATTTCCCCTTCAGGGCTGTTGATCGAGATCGCCAATTGCCTTCTCATTGATGTCGCAAACGAGTCGCTACCGGTGGTGTAGTTTTCACTCAGGTTTCTGAAATACCTACCGTATCTTTATTGCCCTTTTTCCCTCAACTGTGCCTATGAAAACCTCACGTGACTACCGGCTATTAGCATGTTCCTTTTACGGTTCTCAAAAGCTGAGAGCCCGCGAATTTCCCATAGTCCACAGTCCAACCGAAGAAACTGGGGTTGTCGATCGGCTATTGTGCAAAAAGGCCCACTTCCTTTTTTTCGTGTTTCCATTGTATTGAAATGTGTTGATTTCTATCATATATCCATTGAAACTCGAAGTGAACTTGTAAGCTTCAAGCTCATAATTAGCTTAGAGGTTTGATTTCATTGATCCATCATTTATTCGCCTCCAATACAATCCTACATTCGCAGTTTGTGTTTGTTCATTTTCTTTTTTTAAGAAAAGGTGACACATCGGTTTACAAAATCAAACAAATGAATATCAGAAATATGTTCAACCTATAATATTGATTATTTCACCGCTCAACTCCAGTACAACAAGAGCTTGCTGTCACTTAAAAAAAAAAAAAAAACCCGCTGAAAATTCTTCTACGATGCTTATTTATTCCTCTGGGCTAGATTATGAGGGAAACAGTAAATGTAGAGCGTCCAGGGCTGATTCCAATCGATTCAGGGTTCAATATTTAGTGGAAAATACCCAAAAAGTCCCGGAATTCGAGTTTCAAAAAACACGTTTATACACATACCTTCCCCAAATTCGGTGTGAAAAGTTTTGATTTTAACATCATGAAACGCAAACTTTTAAATTTTAGCCAAACTGAGAGGTTGACCTCTGGCATAAAAACAAAGGTTAAATTTATTCAAGGAATAATAAAACAAAAACCACATAAATATGATTCAGCTCACAGTAGAGATTCCAACTCATTCATCAGCATCATCCATAGAAAACCTCAAAATGAGACTTAAAATCCCTCTAATATCTAATATCTAAAAAATAGTATCTAACAAAATCTTTGGCATTAAATACACGTATTACGGGAAGACAAGAGGCAAACATACATTCGTATCAATTTGGCATGTAGATTTTATAGTCAAACATGATCACATGATTCCGTGGTCAAATTAAGATAAAAAATGTACGATGGCAACAATAAGTAGATTGCAATTAAATATTTTGACATTTCTACAACAGAAATAGGTACCTATCTAATATTTAAAAACGTGCGCAATGTACTGTAATATTTACCGGTTTGTTTCAGTTAATATGAGCTTCGTTTGTTGCAATGGGCAGGATGTATTCCTTAACACTTTGCGAATACACAGCAATAATGGTAATAAATGGTTTCTGAATGCAGCAAATGTTTTGACCAATTTAACCGGTTCATTGCGAACGTAGTCATGAACCTGTAGTTTAAGCTCCAAAAAAGCTAATGAGTGTAAACACTGATTAGCGTTCAATTGATTCCTTCGTGAAAGCAATAATTTAGAATTTCCCTTGATCTCTAGTTGCTATTTTTTGGTATTTTAAATTTGTATTCAATCATAATTGTGGAGGATTGTTTTGTAGGGGGTGTTTTATTGTTTGTTTGTTATGTCAATGAGCTTGTTTGCTTGTGAGGCTCTGAATGGAACACACTGCACAGCTTGCCGTTGCATGACCGGCGAATCAAAAAATTGCGAACACTTGTGTACGTCCTGTAAGTAAACTCTTTGAAGACTCGACAGTGAGTTTCTCTACCTTGAGTTTCTCGATGTCGGCGGCCCTTTGGACGACTTGGTCCCGTTGTTCGGGTGTGAAGCGCCGAAAGTCGCCGCTGTCATCAGCAGTAGAACGAAAAGCCGTCTCATAATCGACGACGGGTAAAATATCGCACACGGTTTAAACACTTGAACAGAACTGATCGCTGGGCCGGCCCTCCCCTCGGGAGTTCTCCCTCAAAGGGGGTCTCACTTTCACCTTCCTCCCTCTCTCAGATTCGATGTTGAGCCTCCCCGATCCGCGCGGTGTCTTCCGTCTCTGAACAGACGGCCCCTGGACCGGCCAAGGGGATCCAAAACAGATCATATCCAGGGGGTGACATCCCCAGAACCTGACCTGTCTGGCAGCAGGTGAGTTGTACAGGGCCAACAGTTAGCTCCGACTCGTGAGGTCCATAGCGCTCCACGGGGGCGCGTTAACCCTTGACCAATAATTCATCATTTTGGACATTCACTGGACATCGTCTCAGATTTGAACATAACGTTCACTTTCCTACTACCCAACAGTTAATGGCGTAGGGAAAAAGAAAGAATATTGGTGCAAGAACAAGAAAACAATAATATTGATGCCAGTTTTCATGATAATGGTCAACCTCTCCGATTCGGCTCAAAATTTTTTTCTGGACGTTTCATGATGTCCTGATCAGAAAAGGTCGATGTCCGTCCGCCGTACGCCGTACGCCGTACGCCGTCCATCGTCCGCGCCCTTTTTGGTAGTAGAAAATTTTCTAAAAATCTGAAATTTGGGTCAGGTGTCTGTTCCCAGCCGAGACGGGTCCTCGAAACTTTTCAGCCCGATCGGACCAAATTTGGGAGGGGGGGGGGGGTAGGGGTCAAAATGTGTTTTTTGAAAAATGGATTTTCGAGATTTTGGGCGATCTAGGGGAGTAGGGTGTCATTTTCCACTAAATTTTGGACGCTGAATCCAATGAAATGGGTCCCAGAACGATTGGCACCCACTGGAAGAAGTTATGGGTCAAATTGGGTATATATTACCCATTTTGAATATGTGTTTTCGGGATTTCTGCTACCTAGGCGTGTGGGGTATAGTTTTCCACTAAATTTGGGACGCTGAATCCAATTAAATGGGTCCCAGAACGATCGGCACCCACTGGAAGAAGTTATGCGTCAAATTGGGTATATATTACCCATTTTGGATATGTGTTTTTGGGATTTCTGCTACCTAGGCGTGTGGGGTATAGTTTTCCACTAAAGTTTGGACGCTGAATTCAATGATGTGTGTCCCAGAACGATTGGCACCCACCGGAAGAAGTTATGGGTCAAAATGGGTATGTATCCACCAATTTTGTATGTGTCAGGTTTCTGGTGCCTAGGCGTGTGGGGTATCATATTCCACTAAATTGTGGACCCTAAATCGATTGAAATGGGTCTGGGACCCGCCACACCCACTGTTTCCCCCATTCGAGGAATAACCAACCCGTGTGTAAGAATTTGCAGATTTTTTTTTCACGTATAAAGGAGGGAACTTAGTTCGTTGTTATTTTCTAATGTATAACCCCATGAATTTCCATCAAACAATCAAACTACCGTAAAGTGTTCCAAAAATACTGAAATTTGTGCACATGAGTCCCAGTTATGCCTACGTTATTTTTAGCCCGATTACTGCAAATGAAGACAGGGTATAGCCAAAAATGAGTAAATAGGTACTTGAAAAAACTTGTTTATATGAATTTTACATTAATTAAATAGTTACTGTAATCTTGAAGTTACCAGTAGGAAGATCCAGCTGTATAGAATAAGAAACTGCAAATTCTTTCTCAGGGGTTGGTTATTCCTCGGACCAGAATCATGGAGACTTATTCCAATCGTTTAAAATTTAATGGAAAATGATACCCCACACGAATGATACGAATGATACACGGGTATGATACCCGAAAATCTCGAACCCGACCTTCGAAATAGGTGGGTAGGTACCCATTTTGACCCATATCCTCTTTCGGTGACCGCCAATCTTTCTGGAACCCGTCTCATTTTATTCACCGCCCACAATTTAGTCGAAAATTATATCCCACACGCCTAAATCACCAAAGATCTCGAAAATGCATTCTTCAAATTACACCCCTACCCAGTGGATCGG
This sequence comes from Cyrtorhinus lividipennis, assembly GCA_019603395.1. Classification (NCBI taxonomy): domain Eukaryota; kingdom Metazoa; phylum Arthropoda; class Insecta; order Hemiptera; family Miridae; genus Cyrtorhinus; species Cyrtorhinus lividipennis. The sequence goes on along the minus strand of CM034001.1, from coordinate 20,706,540 downwards.
GCTAAAAAGTTTCTAATCCATACTACACCCGAAAACGAGTCCCTGACAAAAATTCAGATTTTTAGAAAATGTTCTGCTACCAAAAATGGCGTGGACGGCGGACGGACATTTTGCTTATTTTGATCTAAAAACCTTGAAACACACGGAACGGTTTCCGTATGAAAACTTGATTATTCCAGGATTTGATAACCAACCAAAAACCATTGAGAAATAATTAGCAGCGCTTTGTTAATACGTAACAAGCGTACATTTTGTATATGAGTAATCTGCAACAATGCTGTGGACAATAGGTATACATACAACTCATCAACGGTAATAATATGTTTGGTTTCAAGTGGTTTTCGTATGCTCGTGGCTAGAAACTGCGCGTTACTCCTCGGAAAGTTTTGAATGGCGACATTCCCATTAACTAACTATTATCTGAAATGCCGGGTTTTCTCTTCAACAACTCAATGCTACGTGCTCTTGAAACAAATTTCTTGTAGCTTGTAGCGTTGAGTGAACATTTAATGTTCACGGAAACGATTTCAATGTTCACAAAAAATTCAACCGATTCATTTCTGAAGTTTATGAACTGAGAAATCCGTCAATTGGACTCTCTTGGTTTCTACGCAACGTCTGCTCGAATGGAAAACTTGAGCTGCACTTCACGGTTCTGCTGTTTCCGAGCCGGAAGTGGACCACAGTTGAGCGTGGAAATAATTAAGTTGGCTTTTTTACGATTGAGCCTCCTTCTTTTCCTCGTATCCGCTTTGAAGATGAACATCTCAAGTCGGTCGTGCTCTGAAAACTGAGCTGTACTGTCAGAGGAAATTTTTTAAATAATAATTCAAACAGCTTATGCGTCGTCAATTGTAGCTCTTTTGTCCGATCGTAGCAGGCTGCTAGAACCCCACCTCTATTTCTCCTGGATATATGCTCATCTAGCGTGTGGGTCTCACATTGCCTGTTAGGTTATAACAAAAATGAACACAGCGAAAAAATGCATACTGCATAATGCATACTGGGAATGCTTTTAAAGTTTTTACTGGTTTAACAAGTTGGTTGAAAGAGGGGTGAACCTATCAAGCAATGCTCCGCATTGGTCTGCTAAAGGTTTGCAAATGTCAAATATCCAATTAACTCCTTATTAACAGAATGTTTGTTTGATTATAGCTCGTGTCTTCTTAGTAACACTCATGTCTCTTCAAAATCAAACCTTTAAAATCTTCCAAACAATCCCTCTGGACACTAACTTCCCGATGCAGAACAGACCGTGACATTAAAATCACATCGAGTACCTTTCAACAACCACCGGGTGGTTTTTCGACTTCTCCTCCTTTGAGAAAATTTCCTATTCCGATTGATAGGATCGCGAAGTGCGTCGATGTGCACAATGATGTGAATTTCTTCGCAAGGGCGATCAAAACCTAATTGGACAAGGTTGGCGAATGCACGCGGGAAAATTGATTACAGTGCGAAAATATCGTTTCAATACGGTTCCAGGCGACGAGATTCCTCAACAGGTCGTCTATCAATTAGCTGGGATTTCAGGGACGTCGAGGGGGATTTGGCGTTAGTGAAGGATTCTCGACGCTATCGAGTCGGTTATCTATGGTTACTTCATATCCTTTCGAGTTTTCTTCCTGACTCTGGAGTTTTGTTCAGTCCTGACTTACCTACATGAATTAAGTTCTTCCGAGGTTGGTCGGTGAACAATTATGTGTCTACGAGCTAGTACTAAAATATTATAAAAATCTGATCAAAGCTTTTCGTCTTAGTCATTTCGCACAGGTCAGATTGTGGCCCTGGAAAGGCACTGTGTGGTTTAGATTGAATCAGGCCGATAAGGACTATTCGATAAGGACTATTCACAATATTCTTCAGAATGAGACTTTTGAAGTACCGATAATAGAAGGAGTTATTTTGTCAAAAGAGGCGTGACATTTTATCACCCTATGGTGCGACATTGAGACACTGTCTCAAGTCCAGTGATGCCATCGCGGTGCGACAAAGTAGCGGTCTATCAACTCGTTATGAGGGATCTTATATTGCGAAACCTATTTGAAAGGGGCTTCGGGGGCTCGGATCTATCCATAGGAGCCCTTGCATAAGAGTGTTACGTTCGTATCATACACCAGCGGCGCTGTACTGGATCCGTTCAGGAGTTGGGCCCCAAACCTTGAACGTAGGGTGAAGATGCGCCCCGAGTCAATCCAACGGCCCTCGGTCACCCACAAACCTTCTAACCCCTCCCAGAGGCATTCAATAAAGTTGAAGGGCGTTGAGAATAGAACAATGGTAGCTTTCGCATTAAAAAATCATCTTCGAGCTCCGTCGGCCCTGAACTGACCATGCCGGGAAAAGTTGCGAACTATAATCTAGTTATAGTGTGTCACGCCGACTGCATGAATCAAAGGAATCAAAATCTGGGTTATCAGGGAATCCTTGGCGAGGTGCCTCTGCTCCTAATAACGCATACTTTTCTGACTGACATGGAAACCCAGATCACTCAACCAAAACACAACTGATTGATCGCAGGTATAGTGTATTGTGCTTATACGACAGCAGGGCATCATATTGGCCTCTGCAGACTCATCTCTTGAAACTAGTGACTTGAGCATACATGATGAGCTTGAGCTACTAAAAGAGTTATTTTTCAGTATTTTCATCGATTTTTAAACCTGCAATCAAACTTTAAGATCCGATTCGACTGGAGAAATATCGGGATTAACATTTTCACTGCCCAATTTGATTATACTATCTGAATTTACATTGCTGAAGGCCAATTTTATCGCGCTTGATCCATTCGAGTGTGAACAACTTTAGCGATTATTATCTCACGTAATGACGTTCGCTCCGAATCAAGGCTGCCGGCTTCGTTGAAATTGTAGTCATCGGCCTTTCGGGATAATTGTGATGTCGTCGGTTTCTTGATTTCCAGTTCCTTAGGTTCATTCGTAAAAAAAAAAAAAAAAAACTGCTTGTCGAGCCAGCCAATGAGGTGATTGCGAAGATAAATATTTTACATTTTAGTCTTTCAAAATCCTTATAATTATACGAAGCGATGCGGGTTCGCAATTAGCTGAATTCGTATAATTCTGAGAAGAAGAAATTAGATTGCAACATGACGATATTCATGTTTTCAAAACGCTTAGGTTTATATTTACTTATTTTCATCTTTTTGAATAGTTGTATAAAGTAGACTAGTTCATTGTGTTAAATCTCGGGAAAGCAGGAAAAAAGCTAAAAAATTTAAAAAGCACGATTTGAGACATCAACTAAATAACAACAATTATAATATTAGTGATCATGAGGTGACTCTTGATTTTTATAGCGTCGGGCAACTATTGCCTAAATAATCTATATCAGTGAATGGATGGGGAAATAGGTAAATAATATACATGTCCGGATTTTCAAAATTTTCTCAGTGAGAAGATAGTTTTAGCAGAAAACTGCCCATAAAGAACCCAAGAATCTTGGGGTGAGACAAGACAAGATCACGGGTGAGCTCAGCGATCAGCTACACAGTCAGATTGGATACGGTCAGATGTATGTGGGGACATTATCGAAGGTGGAAAAATTCGTGTTGTCGTCGCAATCAACTGGCCGCTGGAGTGTTCAAATATGTCACTACGAAATCCTTGAAAGGGAAACGAGAGGTGCACCTTTTGAAATGCGCTCGACGAAATTGAAAGTTATTCCGCCTTCAACGTCGACATTCCGAAAGCCCGAGAACTCAGCGACCGCGCCTTGTGTATTTCCCACGTTTATTTCAACCGTTTAACGCGTTTTCAACGTTCACTTTGGCGGAGGAGATCGAGGATAGTTGTCGTTTCTTCTGATTAGTCTTATTCTCTGCTCAATTATCATCCACTCGGGGAAAAGAAAATGCTGGGAAGGCATGAGAAGCAACTGGGTGCCAATCTCAAGACATCCTAGGCACCATCGACTACAATAAATTTACTTCTAATCCTTATCGCTTCTTTCCTCACTTTTTCAAAAATTTATCCTGGGATCCGATGTTATGCCCCTTAATTTCATTTCAATTTCAATGGAAGTCGAAGAAGAAGAAGAGTTGAATCAGAAGATCACGTTACCTTAACTTTCTTTAGAACTAAAGCAAATCTTGACTTCTTTAAACGAAAGAAATACGAATTAATTCTAATCCACAACAAATACTACTACTAATGAATTTCCGTTCAAGTAACAAACTGAGTTCTTCTACCTACAAGTTCCTCATTTTGCGGTTCACCTGTTTCATCTTCAGTTATGTTCAGGGGGCGCAGTGGGCTCGCAGATATTGAAGGCTTCCTCTTCTGTTCCATACCGTTCGAGGTTGTAGAGAAACGTACGTGGTTATTGAGTCCGGGAGAAAACGGTGCAGATAAGGAAGGCCGTAACAAAGTAAAGTGGTACGAAGAGGCCGTACCTGTAATACATGTGGGAAAATTAATTTCCATAAGAGGCCGTGGCACCTATAAGACATGCTGTGGGAGGAGCCCGGCTGGAAGTTTCTGCGTAAGAGCCACTTTGTGCTGTCGATAACATGATGCAATTAGTATACCAATAGGAAACGGCTCGAGTCTGGCACTTGTGGTCAGAGGGCGAAGGAAATCTTCATTTCCATCCACGAAGCTTCATTAGGTGGATTGCGAGAGATCGACCGGTGTACGAGTTGACGTACATCCCCGCGAGTCACGGATCATCTTCCACGGAGAAACGTGACTCTATAACACGGAATGTAAATCGTATCGATCTGTTATGGTGTAATGTGAGCAGTGATAAGAGAGAAGAGCCTTCAGGGGAGAGCCGTGTCAAACTCATCAAACAATTTTGGAACTTTGATGTTCGATGTCCAGGTGGCTCGTATCGCGTCCAGCATGAACCTAGTCGGTTGTTCGTACGTTCTCTCGCCAACCTGACAAAATTATATGAATGAGAGTCCTCCAGATTACTAAGAACATCACCGGCTGTAGAAAAGCGTTGGAAGATTGGTTTTAACCTGTTGAGGATGATCAATCCTTTAAGTTATTAGATGTTCGCCTTTGTTTGGAAAAGTGTTAAATTCATTACGAGGGGAGTCGTTACTGTCGACGTTTTCCACGCTGAATCAATTGAACTACGTTGTTGTTTTATTGTTTTGTATCTGAAAATCATTGTATCTCCCTATTCACCGTAAGAACTACGTTGATTTCTTCTCTGGAAAAGTGTAATGGGAAAATGGGTAATAAATACCCAATTTGACCCATTACTTTTTCCAGTGGGTGCCAATCGTTCTGGGACCCGTTTCATTGGATTCAGCGTCCAAAATTTAGTGGAAAATGACACCCTACTCGCCTAGATCGCCCAAAAACTCGAAAATCCATTTTTCAAAAAACACATTTTGACCCCTACCCCCCCCCCCTTCCCCCCAATTTGGTCCGATCGGGCTGAAAAGTTTCGAGAACCCGTCTCGGCTGGGAACAGACCCCTGACCCAAATTTCAGATTTTTAGAAAATTTTCTACTACCAAAAACGGCGCGGACGATGGACGGCGTACGGCGGACGGACATCGACCTTTTTTGATCAGGACATCATGAAACGTCCAGAAAAAAATTTTGAGCCGAATCGGAGAGGTTGACCATTATTATGAAAACATAGGTTGATTATTCGAGGAATAACCAACCAAAACGCTGCAAATTCATTCACAGAGGACAGTTATTCCTCGGACCATGGGTATGAAGACACTTTCCAATCGATTCAGCGCCCGAAATTTAGTCGAAAATGTTACCCCATACGTCTAGATCGCCAAAAATCCATATTTACATACAAGAAATACAACGAAAATACATATTTCAAAGTACAAATTTAGGGCCAAAACGTTCTACATGAAAAAATAGGTTGATCTTTCCAGGAATAACCAACCAAAATGCACTCATCTATATTCATGAGGTATTTTGTTGCTGTGCTTTACAGTTATTCCTATATATTACTTTAGTTCACATGACAAGTGTACTCCGAGTAGCGCACAACTAAACTAATATAAACGTTCCAGTTGTATGATGATCTAATAATACAATATAGGAAACATCGGTTTCCTTAGGAGATTATAAAAAAGTGGTGTGTAGAAGAGAAATCTGACAGAACAGTTAATTCAAGTATTTTGTGAGTAGAATTCCTATTAATTACGCATTGATTTATTGGCACATCTGCCTAATTTCGGCACCACTTGCCACCTTCTTGTCTTTTCTCGATCCAATAACGGCTTTTGGAAACTTCACCGGGGACGCCGAATTCGGCCTTTGAACAAACGTTAGTATTAAATGTATGAAACTGCTACAGAAACGCATAATTAGCGAATGAGATGATCTCGCGTTAGTATGTTGGGCCCCACCGCGAACAAGCCCACCAGACGCCTAAACACCGGTTGTGAACTTTTTCGCATCGAACCCGAAAGGCGGCAATGAGAGAAACCGCTAAGTTGCGCAATGCGCAAGATAATGCTAAGCTTGAGTCGCATACAAGACAACAGGGCATTTCCGTATGAAAACCTAGACCCGAGACCAACTCATTGGTCATAAGGTGCCTATGCCTATACAACCTACTCTTCATCCCGTACAAGCTCGACGGGTTTAATTTCACAGTGTCGGATATCGCACTACGTAATCGAGTCCAGGTGACGAGCCCCGTCATTAGAACCGTTTTTGTGGACAATGCCGGCCAATCGCGATCCTTCTCTTCATCTGGAATTGAGTTTCGACACTCGCGAGACGGCACCAGTTGTGGTTTGTTATTGCGACTCCTGGTCAAGAACCTTCGATGACGTAACTTGAAATGAGCCCGAATGTCACCCGTTAATTGGTCACCTGCTATCGCGTGATGTTCGCAAAAATCGTACAAAGAGTGTAAATGTGTAACATGATCGAGCTACGTTACTTGTGATAACTGAAACCGATACACTTGCTCAGAACAAGCGATAATAATGTATCGAAAAACCAATAACGATCGCTAGCAACGCCGCCAAGGATGGAGTTTACCAATACCTGACTTTCTCCCTGATCGATTATTGGCAACTTATGGAGAAAAAACCTAATTACTCGACTTGTTCTAAATAAGTTTCGTGCTTCTTCTAAAATATAAGTACAACCATACATTTTTGTTGGGTGCAAATATTTATGCAGGAATATGAATTGCTCGGAATAAGTCCGCTTTTTTAGGTAAAATAGTTTTCACAAGAAAATTTGTTTGGTTTTTTTTTCATCTTTTTGGAATTTTCGAAACGAAAAATTGGCAAAAAGTCTTTTTCTAATTATTAATACTGTCTCTAATTAATTATAAATGAACATAACCACCAAATGGGACATATATGGAGACCTATATAAAAACGATTTTTTTTTTTTTTTTTTTTTTTTTTTTTTTTTTAACAAGTCAACTTTATTGTATTTATTTAAATATACACTCTAGTTTTGATCAAGATGCAACTGCATTACACTGCATTACAGGTAGTATAATGCGTGGAACATGTGGGTAGGTGTCTACGCAACCGCAGTCCTACTAAGTTTGTGGGCGTAGATCGGCGTAGTGTTTTCTTTTCAACCGTCGAAGAGGACGTGGAGGGGGCTGGTTTTGGGCGAAGTCACTGAAGAGTGGGTTTCTCTTGAACTTTCTTGGTGAGTAAATGGGAATTATAACACTCGCGGATCACAATTTGAACAATATATTTTACTGTACTCACTTTCTTACAACACAACAAGAAGAAGGAGTTACTTGAGACTTAAGGGGGCGTCAGACACTTTTGTGATACCGCTTCTGGACCCTCCACACATTAGGGTTGTGCAGCTATGCCTATGTGACTCCTTTTCGTGAACTTGCCTGCTTTCAACTCCGTTTAGTTTGACCTCCCCACCCTACGCTGAGCCAGCCTTCTTTTCATCCCTTTTTCACCATCTGCGAGCGGTTGGGTTGGGTGATTTATACCTGTTCCAAAACTGTGTTTAGACCTTCAGACAAGGTTCCGTCCTGACGAACGAAGCCGTATAATGGCTCTAGTTGGTCCCTGAGACGTTTCAACCCCTGACCCAAATTTCAGATTTTTAGAAATTTTTCTACTACCAAAAACAGCGTTTCATGCAAATGGTCAACATCTCCGATTCGGCTCAAAATTTCTGAAAATTTCTGGTACCTGGGCGTGTGGGGTATCATTTTCCGCTAAATCATGAACACTGAATCGATTGGAATGGGTCTGGGACCCGCCGCACCCACCGTTTTCCCCATTTCCCCCATGTTTTAAATAAGTTTCCATGCGCCTGGTCCGAGGAATAACCAACCCCTGTGTAAGAATTTGCAGCGTTTTTGATCTAGACACCTTGAAACGTCCAGAAAAAAATTTTAAGCCGAATCGGAGAGGTTGACCTTTTGCATGAAAACATAGGTTGATTATTCAAGGAATAACCAACCAAAAGTTGAAAATAATAGTACATGAATAAAAAATCTTTTATAAAAGCAACGTTTTTCATATGCACTAAAAAGTAGAAAATAATTTTCCTATGAGCCTGGCAGAATTTCTGAATAAATTGGTCACAGTATGGTAACAGACTTTATAACAATTTCCAATTCTTATAAAACGAAAAACGTTGGGCGCATGTACTCAAACATCAAGATCTTTCTAATACGCTCACATTTCTATAAAATGAAATTTCTTTATATTAATTCAGTTGACATAATATTCAGTTAATACAGTTTCACGGAATTGAATTGTGAACATTAGAAATCATTTGATATAATCATATGCAATAATACTAATCATCATTAACGAATTCAAAATTGTTCATATAAATGAACATTAAAATCATGATTTCTACAATAATTCTTCAAATACATATTTGTTACATAATTTTGCAGAAATAAAATTTTACTTTAAATGAATTAAATATATTCATAAGTTACTATGAAAATGTTTCATTTACAATCACAATTAGTGATTTATAAATAATATAATCATATGTTCAATTATATTAATAATTATCATAGATAATTTGTAAAATTAATATATTGTCAGAAAAAAACAGTAGTTTAGTATTACCTCATATAAATCTCATATTTATATGATTCTAAAATGAACATTCATAGTAATAATACAAAATGCGCCCAACGTTTTTCGTTTTATAAGAATTGGAAATTGTTATAAGGTCTGTTACCATAATGTGACCAATTTATTCAGAAATTCTGCCAGGCTCATAGGATAATTATTTTCTACTTTTTAGTGCATATGAAAAACGTTGTTTTTATAAAAGTTTTTTTATTCATTTACTTTTTCACATGGGTTGGTTATTCCTCGGTTCAAGCGCATGGAGACTCATTTCTTCAACATCGGGAAAATGGAAACAGTGGATGTGGTGGGTCCTGAACAAATTCCAATCGATTCAGCGTCCATAATTTAGTAAAAAATGATAACCCACACGCCTGGGTACCAGAAATCCCGAAAAAACATATTCCAAATGGGTTATAGATACCCAATTTGACCCATAAGTTCTTCCAGTGGGTGCCAATCGTTCTGGGACACATTTCGTTGGATTCACAGTCCAAAATTTAGTGGAAAACGATACCCCGCTTGCCCAATCTCCAAAAATCCAATTTTCAAAAACACATTTGATCCCCCCCTCCCCCACCTACACCCAAATTTGGTCCGATTGGAAAGTTGATGAGATACCTTTTCACACTGAGCAAGTGTCTGTAACCATATGAAAACCAAGAAGGGGTCATTTCTCTAAACCCAGAAAAAATGTTTACTCTTCATCTTGAAGAGGTCAGGTAATTTCAACAGAAAAGAATGAGTTTCTCTCAGGTAACCAGGAAAGGAAAACCCTTTTTCACTCTCTCTCACTCTCAGCTTCGGCCCTCTCTCTCTCGTCAGTCCCTTCAAGGGGGTCTGTCGATGCAACTCGATCTAGCGGCTGACGGCCGAACTGTCGCCGTTGGCCACCCTACCCCGCCAGGCCCATGCCGCACGGCCTGATTTTCCAAAAGTATTTCCCGATTTTTTTAAGCTCCTGTTTGAAAATTCAGACTTTTTTCTTTCGCAATATCCTTTTAAGACTTGTTGTTGTTCTCTAAAAGAAAATTCAACTGCCAACTTCTCATAACTTCAAAGTTACGAAATTTAAAATTTAAAATTTTGAAAATATTTCATTTGTTTATAGGCTAGAGAAATTTCACAAGTCTTACGAGCATATTGCAAAAAGAAAAAGTTTAAATTTCCATACAGGAGCTTCAATAAATTGGGAACACTTTGCAAGGGACTGTCTGACGCCCCCTTAAGGGAACAGATCTGCAAACCCTCACGACCACTAACAGTCTAAGGAGAGCAATATGTAGTTCGTATGCTACATGGAATGTATAAGATATTCCATCACTCCCCTTCGAACAAAAATATTCGTAAAAACACCAGATCTGTAGATTGGAACAAGATAATACAAACAAGTAATGATGCGAAATAGTTTTGTGTAACTCATTGACATTTAAATTTGAAACATTTCGGAAAACTTTGTTGGTATTACATTCATTTACTTTTAAATTCATCTTAGGCCAAGAGCAATGACATTCTGATGGTGCTTTACTTTCCCTAGTGGCTTTGTGAATATGTCAGCTTGCATTTCATTGGATGGTACATGATCAACTTTTACACTTCCATTTCTGACGTGATCCTTTATGAAATGGTAGCGTATGTCTATGTGTTTACTCTTGTTATTTACCATATCATTCTTGGCAACATGTATAGCGCCAACATTATCACAAAACACTTGCGTTGGAAAACTTTTCACTTCCGGGTATAAACTTTCTATCAACTCACGAAGCCAAAGCACCTCCTGGACACTGATTGACATGGAGATGTATTCTGCCTCACAGGTGCTTAGAGCGATGGAATTCTGCTTCTTGCTTGACCAGGAGAGTAAATTGTCACCAATTTTTGAACAGTTTCCAGATATGGAGCTTCTTCCAGCCAGTGCACTTCCCCAATCTGCATCACAGTAGATTTTCAGGTTGAAGTCCTCACTCTTGCAGTATTCCAGTTTCAGGTCCTTGGTCCCGTTCAGATATCTGAAAACTCTCTTCACAGCCAACCAGTGTACTTTTTTGAAGTTTTTGTTGAATCGACTTAATGTGTGTACTGCGAAGACGATATCTGGGCGGGTCATTTGCGCAAGATACAATAGGGATCCGACTGCTTCCTGATACGGTACGGCTTCTTGGTTGAGCTCTTCATCTCTCCCTTCAACCAGAAGCTGGATGTTAGTGTCCATCGGTGTTGCGATTTTCTTGCAGTCTTCCATCTGAAACCTGCGGCAAATGTCGTCTATGTAAGGCTGTTGAGATATCCATAGTTTACCGGCCTCACGATCGCGGCTGATGTCCAAACCGATGCAATGTTTCACTTCTCCAAGGTTCTGCATATCAAATTCGCGACTGAGGTTCCTCGTGATGTTGGCTTTTTGTTCCTTGTTGTTAGTCATCAAGATTAAGTCATCTACGTACAGGGCAATGATAGCTGTTGAATTTCCAGCTATGCGGAAATAAATACAAGGATCAGCGGTAGATCGGAGAAATCTCATCTTTGTTAGCACTGAATTGATCTTTGTGTTCCAACATCTCCCGGATTGCCTCAATCCGTATATTGCTTTTTTCAATTTCCAGACTTTTCCCTTTTCGTGCGGTTTCAGGAGTTCAGAAGGAGGCTTGACGTAAATTTCTTCGTCCAGATCGCCATATAAATACGCAGTCTTGACGTCGAGATGGTCGATATCTAGATCGTTTTGAACCGCTAAGGCGAGCAGAAATCGAAGGGACGCATATTTCACGACGGGCGAAAAAGTTTCCTGGAAATCCATTCCTTCCACCTGAGAACATCCGCGCACAACTAGTCTGGCCTTGAATTTCTTCGATCCATTTTGGTTGAGCTTCACGCGATATACCCATTTTGAAGTGAGAGCCTTTTTACCTCTTGGCAAATCGACGACAGAAAATGTTTTATTTTTCTGAAATGAAGCGAATTCGTCTTCCATGGCTGTGGACCACTCTGAAGCATGTTCGCTTTTCATTGCCTGATCGTAAGAAGTGGGTGGTACAGAGGCGTTTTTAGCGGTGAGGTACGTCTTGAAATCAGGAAATTGCTTCGGTGCTGCACGACGAGCACTGCGACGTGGCATGTCGTTCGCAGGGACGTTATTGGACGTGCCTGGCACTTGGACGCCTGCCGTCCTGGTGACGTTCCCGGATGAAGAGTTTGAGTTCCCTTGATCATCGTCGGTACGGTCGGAGAAACCGAGGAAGTCCTCACTACCGTGTTCCTCTGGGTCGCTGATTTCTCCTCCATCGGAGTCTTCCTCTAAACTGTAGGGATTATCTCCGTTGGCTTCAACTACAGCGTCCTCGTTGTTGATAGGGCGGTGGATTTGGACGATCGGTATTCCTGGCTTTTGTGACGAATTTTCCAAGATTTTTGATGACACTCGAGGGGATGACTCTGGTACGTTAGAAGTTATCTTTAGATTCATTTTTGAATTTGTGATACTCTCTTCCTCGAGAAACGTGACATCTCGGCTGATAGTGACATCTCTTGTAGCCGGGTTAAAGAATCGGTATCCCTTTGTATCCATGCAGTAACCTATGAAGATTAATTTTTCGGATTTTGGATCCAACTTCTTTCGGAGTTGCTTCGGCCGGTGAACCATGGCAGAACATCCAAAAATTCTCAGGTTACTTAGATCGGGTTTTTCTTTGTACCATGCTTCGTAGGGGGTTTTCCCTTGTAGGATTCGCGCTGGAGATCGATTGACGATGTATGCTGCAGCCGCCATCGCCTCTGCCCAATATCTTTTGTCTAAATTGGCATCAATGAGCATTGTGCGAGTTTTTTCCGCCAATGTTCTATTCATCCTTTCGGAAACACCATTTTGGGACGGGCTGTATCTAGCAGTAGTTTCGTGACAAATCCCAGACTCTTTGAAGAGAGCATTCATCTTCTCGTTCAAGTATTCAGTCCCACGATCGCTACGGAATTTCTTGATTTTGAGGCCTGTCTGGCACTCCACTTCTGCTTTGAACTCCTTGAAGCATTTGAAGACTTGGCTTTTTTCCTTCAGAAAATAAAGACGGACGTATCGGGAATGGTCATCAATGAACGACAGAAGAAAACGACTTCCTCCGAATGATTTCTCCTCAAACGGACCCATTAGGTCAGAATGAATTAGTCCAAGCAGTTGTGAGGAACGATTTCCACGGCTTTTGAAGGGTAGTCTCGACTGTTTTCCTCTCAGGCAGAGTTCACAGTTCCCTTTGATGTCTGTCTCTCCAATCATTCCAATCGAGTTTTGTTTCAAGATACTCATGCCTTTCATGTTGAGATGGCCTAGACGACGGTGCCACAGCGCATTCTGTTCCCTGGTGAAGTGACAAATTGCCTGGGTTTCACTGGGCGATTCAATGCGGTAGATTCCATTATCCAGGGTAGCTTCAGCAAACAGCTCTCCCTGTTCGTCGTATATTTGTCCTCCCTTTTGATTGAAAGTGACGGTATGGCCTTTGGAGACAATTTTGCTAACTGATAATATATTTGCAGCTGCTTCGGGTACGTAAAGAGCATCATGTATAGTGACGTCAGTAGTTTTGCCTCCTGCGGAAACAGCCAACTTTACATTTCCACACTGATGAGCAGTGAGTTCCTTCTTGTCAACGGCAGTAATTTTCACCTCTTTTTCCAAGGTCTTGACAAAGGAATTTGCAGTGCAGGAGATATGGGCGCTGCTTCCAGAATCCAAATACCAAGCCATTCTGTTTTGGGGCTGACAAGATGAGAAACAACTGAAAAGCGACCTCTGCTTTTGTTCTGGCAGTCTCTTTACTCCGTCTTTGTCTGCTTTGCTTTTACTGCCCCAACATTTTGCGGCTACATGACCAAATTTTTGACATTTCAGACATTTTGGCCTAGATTTCCTCGACTTGGGGGCGTACAGGGCGGTCTCTGCATCAGCGCACCGCAGACTAGCAGACTGCGCGCCTACTTCTTGCAGCAATTTCACTTTAATTGAGTCCCCTGTTATTTTGGTCCCACTACTTTCTAACCCCATAATCATGGGTCTGTAGTCATCAGGTAGACCAGCTAGTAGCAAGGCTCCAACCCACTCGTCACCAATCGGGAAATTTATTTCATTCAGCATTTGAGTTGTAGATAGAATCTTGTTACAATATTCTTCAACGTTCATGCAATTTTCGAGTCGAGTTGTAACAAGCGTCCGCAATAGTGTAATCTTCCTCAATAAACCAGAATCTTCAAACGAGTCTTGAAGGCATTTCCAGGCTGAACTGGCCGTAGTACAGCCTTGAATATGAGGATAATTTGACTTCTCAATTGCCAAGATAATTTCAGCTAGGGCTTTTTGATCCTTTCTGGGGTCAATAGTTGGTGGAATAACGTTACCGGCAGCGTCTGTAGTCGTTGTAGGTTCGACGACGTCCCAAAGGTCCCGAATGACCAACACACTCCTCATTGCCAACTTCCAGCTAGCGAAATTCTCTCTTCCAACTAACTTTTCGATGCCTGTCGTCTGTTGAGACATTTTCACGGTTATTAACACGTACGAAAATTAGCAACGAAAGTTCGAGCACGTGTTGCTCGCGATGGGCACTTTCTGAGTTGAAACACAAGTTCCGTCCTACACAGGCTCTACCACTGACTCACACAAGTTCAGAATTCGCACTTTTTATAGTGCATGGCGTAGAACTGGGCCCATAACCTCTTGAACTTTCTTGGTGAGTAAATGGGAATTATAACACTCGCGGATCACAATTTGAACAATATATTTTACTGTACTCACTTTCTTACAACACAACAAGAAGAAGGAGTTACTTGAGACTTAAGGGAACAGATCTGCAAACCCTCACGACCACTAACAGTCTAAGGAGAGCAATATGTAGTTCGTATGCTACATGGAATGTATAAGATATTCCATCAGTTTCTGTGTCGAGCAATTGTGTTGTAGAGGTTTTTGTAGGTGTCTTCTATCACTTCCTTTACTTCAGGGATGTCCAAATCACGGTGCAGCACTGAATTTCGTACATACCAAGGAGCTGACGTGATCATTCGCAGGCTTTGTTTTGTTGGACTTGAATTCTCTTAATTTGAGTTTCACTTGCTGAGCCATAGAAGCCTGAGGCGTATTGCCAAATTGGCCGGACGAGGGAGAGATATAGTAGTCGCTTGTTCGAGAGAGAGAGCGGTGATCGGTTCCCCAAAAACGACCTCTACAATTTTGCTTGCCCCCCACGTGACGATCTTACTTTTCACGAAATATCAGACCAGTAAACGTCTACAAAAAGAATTCCTTAATAGAACGTTCAACGCCAAGCGATGAACGCCTGTCGTTCTGATAGACTCACCAGGAATCCTACTGCCAAGACAGGCTTGAGTTCCCGGCTTAGTCTATCCACAACACAGCATGTGATTCAACTCAATACGGGTTGGTACGAGCCAAGCTCTTGTAGATTCCACCGTTAGCTCAATGTGTTTCTCTCGACTATTCAGACGGTTAAACTCTATATATTGGTTTGGACAAATTCAAAGGTCACTCCAGCAACACCGTTACATCATATTAGTATTCATACAGATGATCCAGGATGGGACGGTTGATTCAAGTCAGTGTTTCTCGGACTTAGCTACGAACGATTCTGGCGATTCTTCTCGGTGCCTTGGCTTTAGATACTGAAAGCTCCCTTTTCAGTATCTAAATGGCTTCTTTCCGAAGAGGTCAAAGACCGGGAACACTGTTCGCAGCCCTCTTGAATTAAGGTCAAATACGACCATCCCGCAGTTACTAGTAGCTGATCGTCATATTGAGAAATCAACGTAGATGAAAAATTCGGATAGGTTGAGGAAATAAATAGCACGCCGTTTTCCCAGGGTCGATACTGATGCAGGCAGTATTGACCCGATAACCCAGGTATGTGACTTCTCCGTATCCAAATACACATTTTTCTAAATTCATTTGGAGTTCTGATTCCTTCAGTGTTCGAAAAACTACGCGGGAGACTACAGTAAGTGTTGAAATCGGGTCTGCAAATGAGAATGCCGTCGAGGAAGACCCTGAGGGTACAAATACATGAATAACGAGTCAGCTAATAGTCGTAAGATTGCTGGGAAATTAATGAGATCAATACACTTGGCGTGGAAACGGGAAGGCTGAGACGATGAACAACGTGATGTCTCCACTATTTTCAATGGCAAGTGATTCGCTGGAGGCTTCAGTTTAGAGATAAGTAGCACGGCGCAGTCTAATTCCAGCGAAACCGGGAAGTGATGTAGACAAAGCCTATTCCCAATATCCCAGGAGCAGACTCACAAACGGTCCACAATCGTTGCTTACAAAATAAATAAAGTCGAGAGAGGCCATAGGGTCTGGCATAATAAGGAGTTGATATAAAGCATTTTTTAAATGGACTTTCAAATTAAAATTCAATTGTTTAATTAGGTATTAAATTAAGTTTCCGGTAGGTTAAGACGAACAAGGAAAATAATAAGCGCGAATAGAAATACTTATATTCGAATAATAATCATATTAAACAAAAAATACATGAGAGTAAACTGAATTAAACCAGACACGATTACCAGTACAGTATTCTCAGTAGTTACGTTAACATCACAATGCGTCCTGTTTTCCCCCATGGGAGATCTCCAAATGTTTTCATTACATGCAAATGACTAGAGTTTGCCATAATGGAAAGCCGCGATAAATATTCAACGGACGTTTGATTCGGAATTTTGAAGGTAGATACTCGTGGAGAATCGGGAACGTAATCATACTCCATGGTGTGGTTTTGAGATCATAAAACGTGTTTACACACAGAATGTTTTCATTCATACGAAGATACAAGTACATATTTCATGATTACTATAAAAGGTATTTTTTACAACTTATCATTCACATGAAAAGTTTCAAGTATATACATAAAAAAACAAATCAATAGCTTGAAATTGAATGACACACTTTACGACAAAATGTGATTCATCAATTTGAACATAATCGTACTCTAATACATCAATCAGCAATATTATTTACTTACGGTTTGATCAAATGTTAATACAACGTTTTCATTGCATTTAAACAGGCAAATAATTAGGAGAAGAATCGAAAACTTACCCTAATACGCTTGGTTCAATGGAAGGATTAATTCTGATAAGTTAAATATTGAACCTCTGATTTCGAATAATCATGACAGCCCTATCTGATGATTTCTTCTAAAGGGGAGGAAAAAAGAGCCTTCTTTTCAGGTCAGTAACTTGAACTATTTGGTTCGTTTTTTTTTTTTTCCTATTACAATGGAATTAGGATCGTAATCATTTTATACCCATCATCTCATCGATTTCAAAATCTCTAAAAAAAAATGCATCTTTTGTACTCGAATAAGCTTATTGCGTTAATTAAAGTCTTATTCAACCTATTGGCTACTCAAAGAACCCTGCGTTCAACACTCAATGTAAGAAGACCTTTCGCAGTGGAAAATGACTTCCAAATGGCTAAATTCACAATTTTTCGAGCTATTATTGAATTTTTGTAAGATAATATTTTTTTCTGATTGGCGCGGGGGTTCAGATGATAGGTACTTTTTTGATACTCTGGCAAGAAAATTCATTATTTTTATTATTTTAGTGTCAATAAATTTGCACTTTTTCAAAAACGCTCAATGGCTCTTCAGTTTATTCCTAAGTAACTTGGAGGATCGCTTGAGAGGGGGTATGTTCACCTTGAAAAATTGTGAAATGGTCATCTTTTGGTTGGTTATTCATTGAATAATCAACCTATGTTTTTTTAATGGCCTAAACGTGATATGACCCCCCTCACTAGACAATATCTACGTCTACGTAATGCACAGAACAATCACCTTCCAACCAAGTGCCAACGTCCAGGCAAGAATGACACCCTGTCAACAGCCATTCTCTTTCTGACGGCGTTTACATAAACCGGAGGGTTCACGAAGTGATGTCCGTTCTGAAAGCGATTGAACGCCTTCAACACCAAGTCAGTCACCATTTTGCGCGAACTGAGTCCATAAAGGTAGTCCAAATGTTGAAAACCGGGATCGGTGATTTTGACGTCCAAAATTACATTGGGAACGTTTGATTTGAGCCGAGCAATTGACTGAAAAAAAAAAAAGAAATAAATTGTTAAATGTTTTCGGCAAATTAAGCCAAAAAAGAGAAATTTGTTGTAGGTGCAATTGTTGCTTTATTTCATGCACTTAGGTTTACTGAACACGAATCTCTTCTTTGCGACTAATAATGTTGTCCAAAACATTGTATTTCCTGCAAAAACGTCAACATTTTGGGAGTTGCCTTGGTATATTTGAAATGACTGGAAGAATACGTGATATAACTACAATGTCAATATTATGAATCATTATTGATGCACGACCCATCCTCTAAAGGTATACAACGATACCGTTCGAGGGGATTCGCGCGGTCTTTGTTCGAGCATTTTTTTTTTTTTTTTTTAATAATTCTATTCTCTTAATATCTTGTTGATGTTTGCCCTGGTATTTATCACTCGTCTCTCCTAAGCGGCCTATCGGGATCTTCAATCTCGCGTCCAAGGCCCTTAGATATTTCCTTCCTGAAAGACGAAGGTGAAATAACTTGAGATTCATTCGGTAGGACTACTCTGATTCCTCATCAAGTACGGCCTATCTGTCAAGAAACGGAAGTGATTACGAGCGTTGTCCCAACTGGGTCACTCATTGGTCCGACATTAAACCTGCAAGGGCGTGTAAATATATAGTGAAAACACTTTGAAGCACCAAGCTTCGGGATAAGGATAAGGCTGCATACTGTTCTTCCTCCAAGGTCTCCAAACGGGTAGTAGACTTGTCTGGAATCTAGTAGACTTGTCTGGTCTCTCTTGCATTATGGTGTACTGGCAACTTTGTCTGCATTTTTTCCTCGGCCGGCCAACGAGACCAACATTGAATAAAACTTAGAATACGAAGAAATGCCTTGGTAATTACAGAGAATCTTGCATTTGAAGTAAAATAGGTCTATTATTTGTCCTCTTTCTCCTTCTCATTCGTATCTTCCTTCTTTTTTCTCCACATTTCTTTTACCTGACGTGACGTCTAAACTCGATATTTATAAGATTTAAGACATGAAAACTCACAAAGTCATCCAAAAAAGGGTCAGAAACGCTGTACAGGAGTGCCAACGGAACGGTCACCTGTGATACATTATATTTTGGCGGGCTGGTAGTTCCGTAGTGTTGGAAGTTCGTTTCTGGTCCGTAATTGTACTGAGTAAAATCATTACCTGCAGAAAAAAAACTTTTAAATTATAAAGCTAGGAGATTCTTACCGCAAACTTGACTACGACCTCAAAGGTTGGTCAATTGGCAGTTTAGTGTGACCAAATAAAATTCCGTCGCCCTCCGAAATGAATCCCCGTGACCGTGATGTGGCCTGTTGACTCGTTCTTTTCCACTGAGGCCGATGTTGAAATTACCACTTGACAGCGCATTGCGAGGGCTTGGGTGCCCAAACTTTGATTCAGAGCTTGGCGATTTTTGGTATCGTCCAAAGTCAAACTCACATTTGAAGGCCTTTTCTCAATTTCTTGGTAATGTCTAACTTTCGTACGACAACTTGCTGAGTGCGTAGTAATTAGAGAAGAATTGCTGAATATGACTGTTAATTTTTGACAATCCATATCAATACGTCCGTCTCAATAAACAAAATTGTTTTATTTAAAAAATAACTTTTACCCTAGTAGGTAGATGATAATGTTTCATGACATTCTTTACCTGGTGAGACGATATATCCCAAATGTTCGTAGTTTTTTACCGAAGTTCCCGCAGTGAGTCTTGCCAGATACAGAGGAACCTCTTCCTGGATGTAATTTTTGATGTCGGTGTGAAAGAGGAGTCTGAGAGCCAAACCACACAACGAGACACGAGCAGCGCATAGGCTGTACATGATTTTAGCCCGAGTGTCGTCAAACGGCAAAAACTCGTATAGGTTGACCTGATAGAGAAGATTCTGGTTGGAAGGAATAATATTGTGAATTAGTGCCCATGTAAGTCGTATTTACCAGTTCTTTTTCTGATCCGTTCTCTGCCGGTGTTCTTGATTATTAGATGCTCCTTACACCTTATAAATTTACTTCAAACAGTTACCGCGAAAAAGTGAGCTTGATTGATGAAAAGCCCGAGTACAGGAACTTTGGTTTCTCTCATCGAGTAGACGACAGGCGCTAAAAGTGCAGCCGCTCGTACTTTTTCATTGTATTCAGGCCGCTGAGAACATAACGAGATCAGGGCAGCAGCAGCCATGGAATGACCGACGTATAACAGTTTTTCTTGTCCTGTGATTTCAAGGATCCTGTCTATGGCGGCGGAAAGGTCGTAGAGTCCAATCTCGTGAAAACTGTAGGCAAGAACAAATGAAAATTTCTTCGTTGTATATTTTATTCTTAGGCACTTCCTGAGTAAAATAAATGAAGGTAAACAAGCTCGGGCGAAATTACCTTTGAATTATTACTTTCATCAAAGGGCTCACCTGAAGTTCCAAAAGAATGGGTTGTCAGACTCAGCTCTTTGAGTGAGGTGCCGTTTCGAATATACACTCCCTCGTTGATTAATCAACCATACGTCGTACCCTTGATCGAAGAATACAGTTGCTGTTGACAAACAAGATATCAAGCTCGTTCCTTCTCAATCTTTGCTAACCTCAATCGATTTTCGGAGTTGTAGTTAGCGGGCGAAAAGCAAACGACGAAAATGGTGATCCTCGTGGGATCTCTCAAATGGGTCCTGGACCGTGGAGCATGCGATCCAAGGTGGTTATTATCTCGAATAGGTCAGGGGAAAGGCAACGAGAAGTCTGTAACTATTTCAATGGCTTCGTAGCTACTGGATTGGTTAGACTGACTAAATGATAATATCTTCATGTGAACTTCCCAATGCTGAGAAATTTGTTTAATTTATAATCGAACAATACCGTTGTGATCTGAGTTTATTATTAATAATACTCGCAAGTAACAACTAAAATTCAAAACATAGACCTAGTTTTAGTATTGTGGATTCGTACCTATTAATTTTTCATTTCGGACGTTTCAATCGCGTTAGGTTGTACTTCTGCGCAAGTACAAACAAGTAAAAAAGTTATAATGATTGAAAAAAAAGGAAAAGGAGGAGGAAGCCACTCTGATTAGTATATTTTGACCCATTCAACGTTGATGAATTCTTACAGTTTTCAGTAGCAATAATTGCACCTCAGTAGAACTTCGTTCTTTACGATATTCCCAAACAGCATATATGCATGGAATCAATCCCTCAATGTAATAGCTTTTTTCGTATTTATTGACAAAAACAATTTAATATCACACTAATTGACTAATCTTGTACCGGCCCGCCGAAGAGGGAATGATCAGCCCTGCTTGTTGGAATTTTGTGAATTATGTGGAAGTATAGTGGAAGTTGAAAGTGTTCCATCTACTTTCTGAGCTTTTTCAATTTAATTATTTTGTGTTTTCTATTCTTGCCACTGACCTTATACTACTGAGTAATCTCATATTTTCGCTGCTTATAATCGGAAAAAACTCTTATTCGAAGGGATATTCACTAAAATGGCTGCTTAGTATTTCTTTGTCGTTATGAGCCCAAAATGTTATTTTTGATCGTTCGACACTTACGAATGTTATTCTTTCTATTGGTGAGAAGCCACATGTCCGAACAGCCCATGAAACCATGCACGAACAAGACTGGCGTTGCTCCTTTCCTCGGGATTCGAAACATCTTCAAAATGTAACCATCTTCCGTGACGATGGACATTCCTTCTGACGGGAGCATCATATTCGCTAGAAGTTCGCTCTGTGGATAAAGGTGCCGGTTTTTTATCTTAAAACTTGAAGAATGGAGAAGGTTCAAGTTCAGAAGGTTTTCAAGTTAGGTACTATTAAAGCCGCAATAAATCAAAAGCTGTCTGCGAGCCTGCTCATCTAACTTATCTTGAATTTGATGTGTAGATAATGTGCCATTTTTCTATTTTCAATGTTTCGACTTTGAAGGAGTCCATACCAACACAATGGCCATTGTTTTGATTGTGAAAGTAGATCGCTACTCGTGCCTATTTCACGCTCATTTGACATGCTTATCAATCCAATGTCCGTAACAACAAGTCATTTCAACTTTTTCTACATTCCCTAGGCCCAAGCAATTGCCAGTTTCAATCGTTCAGGAAACAATACCTACCCCGCGCTTTTGAACTTAGTCTGTTGGAAATGAACCGGCTAGGTATCTTGTTGATAAGGTTA
This sequence comes from Cyrtorhinus lividipennis, assembly GCA_019603395.1. Lineage (NCBI taxonomy): Eukaryota > Metazoa > Arthropoda > Insecta > Hemiptera > Miridae > Cyrtorhinus > Cyrtorhinus lividipennis. The sequence continues at coordinate 20,684,234 of CM034001.1, read as the reverse complement.
GGTATTACCTACATTTTTCCAATGAGTGATGTTGATGTGAGTTGTCCTTGATTTGTTGTAGGAACACATATAATTAGGAATACCACCAATGTGGGAGTTTTGTCATCTAATCGTGACCCCTAGGAGCGGTTTAGCGATAGAAACATGGTAAACACCAACTTACCACATGCCTGCCTACTATTCAAGTTCGTGCCGATACGAGTCGGTAACACTATGATGGAGTTACAGTGTGCCGTTGAAGGGCAGGTGAATAATCTTATGTGGGTGGTTTCGTTATCCGGTTTACCTGCCTGATGTTATTACGAGGAAGGCTGTGCGAATAACTATCGTGGGCCCGCAGATCCCAACTTTCTTCCATTAGATTGCTTGGTTCGGCCTTTGATACGTACGAGTCAATTAGGATGCAGACAAACCACAGGACGCATACCGCAGTTTGCTCAAACTGGATTTGGTATGTCTAAGGTAGGAAGAATTGAGCTGGACTGAGGATCGAGTTGGATTGACGAGTGATTTGGATGGAATATAGCAGCCCCTAGAGAATAAGAGACCTTGTTTGCGTGATAAAACCAAGTGTTAGGAAGTTATTTACGATATTTACGACGCCGTTTCAAATGGAGGAAACTTTACACGAACAGTTTAGTCAGCACTTGGCTGGATTTTTACATATTTTTCCTCCTTTCATTATGTTTGCTATAAGTACCATATTTTTAAAGGATTTTTACTATCCTAGAGGAAACTTGAATCCTTGGCAGTTGGCCAGCGTGAAAGGAATGCTCATACGTGGTAATGAAGGCAACTTTTACCAGGTAGCATCTCCTGCGACGTAGCGCTAGGAATAGTAATGTTGCGGTCTTCAGACGATGCAATTCGGATAGACGAAATCTCAAGAATCTCCGATGTTTCAAACCTAGTTGCATCAATGATTTTAGAAAAATTCAACGAAGCTGGACGATTGCTTAGAACGTGAATCGATGCCCCTGGGCTCTAATGGACACAATTAGGAGGATAATGCATGAAAAAAGGAATAATGAAAGCCATCCAATTGTGTAGTAGCTGATTTTGAGGTGGAGCTGAATGGAATATACCACACGCATGACATAATTCATTAAAAATATCGTCGAAACATCGTAGCAAGGTGGGACGTGAGTTGAATCCGCCCCTCCCTTGAACTCTGTCAAAACCAATCAATCAATCAGCAACCAACCCAGATCGTCAAGGGTCAAGTCATTGGCGTCCATCGATCATTTGTATTTTTTCCACCTCAGTCATCGCTGATAAAATCAATACAAATAATTATTGCTGGTACAACACCTTTCTCGTGAATGCTTACCTGTACTGCTACTACTATTGATTTTCCTTCTTTTCCGAATATCATGGACCGTGGTCATACAAAATAGCGTACTACAATTTCGACTTCATTCGCACGACCGCTGTGCTGACATAGTGTCATGATTTACCAGAGGTAGCTGAGTATCATCAAGGTTCGAGGTTTCAACGATGACGACATCAGTTTCGTCTTATGGTCGCCACGGTCGATCGAAGGCCTTAATTCTCCTCCGGACCAAGGGCGGATAGATTAGGCGGAAAGATGGTGAATGTACCTTCGTAGTTGTTATGTATCCGAATGAAAACTCATCTTTCTCGTACCTTGATTCCTAGTTAGGAAGATATGGCGGAATAGCATCAAAATACCTGGAGTTATCTCCAGAGCCTCACGACTGACCTCCTCGCTTATCACTTCACGTTGTTACTTTGACCTTTGAGGACCTTCCTGCGCCTTGCCCAAGATCCAAAAGCAACCTTGCGCGGGCTCTGAAGATTATTTTGGATATGATAAGTATTCTTATATTTTTAATGAAAGGCACAGAATACAGGAAGTTCATACGTCATCGTAAATGCTCATTTTGTTCGTCTCTTCGTTAAAACGATCCCTTCAAGGTAGAAACTGATTCAGTCACCCATGACTGGATTGCATCCAGTCATCGAGGAACCGGGGAAGGATGACTTCGGAAATGGAAACACTAAGAGAATGCTGAACGTGAGCGACCAATCGTTCAGGGAAGAATTACCAGCTTAGTAACTGTACCTGCAAAGTGGGAAATAATGCCTTATGACATTACTCGATCACATTAAATATGCTATTGTTGCGAGGAAAGTAGGTAACAATCCGAATTCGTCATCTGTTTGTTTGATCAAGCTATTATCTCAAGAGCACGCGAATATTCTTACATTAGTTACTTTTACATACCTACTACACTACACTACAAAATATAATAAATGAGTACTTACATTTCAGTTACAAACAACTGTTAGAACAATAAATTACGTTATTCTAAACTGAATTGAATGAAGTGACTGACTTTTGATGCATCTATGAATGATCGTAATTTCGAGTGTTTCAAGGGTCTCAAACTCTTCAAAACTTTGTATAAATCACTTAATTGTCATCTTTATTACATTATTCTTTAATATTTCTTTAATATTGGCAAGTGATCAAACAGGAGCGACGTAACTGCCCTTGGCATTGGAGGCTGAGCTGCGGGGCTCAATCGAGGTCACAGTCGTAGATACTCTTTCGGGGTAAAAGAACTCTTCTTTGGTTGAGTTGGCACTTTCTTTCATGCCGATAGTTGTGGTATCGTTCTATTTTTTTTTTTCTTTTACGTAGTTTGCTGCTATGCGGAGAGAAGTTTTTTCGATGTCTCGACCAATTGAACGTTCATACTACGGTATAACTTCGATATGTGGCAAGCTGCTGAGGAAGAGACTGGGTGGAAAGCACCCATTGTTTTCTTGGTCTTCCAAGTCATCCAGGGACAGAAAATAATCAAAATTTCGATAGCCGATTTGAACCCCAATATCACATATGCCGTCAGCAACACGGTTCCTAATCCTATACAATTCGAACAACATAAAATAGAAACTCAAAGACGTTAATCGCGAGACCACATTAATGATCGACAACACGGTTAATTCGTTCACGAACGAATGGTTTATTATTCGAAAACTAATTTTCAAAAAAAGTAGGCACTTATTCCGGCCCATACCTTCCTCCGATGTGCGGCAATTGGTCAGGAATCATTTCTAAAGAATCAGCATCCAACATTTATTTTAAAACGCTGCAAATTCTTTCACCCGGGTTGGTTATTCCTCGGACCAGGAGCGTAGAGACTCATTCCAATTGATTCAGCGTTTAAAATTTATTGGAAAATTATACCCCACAAGCTTAGGTACCAGATTTTTTGTCCAGCGTCTGTATTCGTTTCAAGTAATATACGATTAACGTCAATCAGGATATAGACGAATCGCTCCCAGTCGCAAAAACGTTTATAAAAAATATATCGAACTGTCTGTATTCGATTCTTGTTTCAAACAGGAACCAGATTATTACCATTAAGCCTCATAAAGGGTCAATTTGGTTCCTCTGAGGAAGTCGGTATCCTCAACAAGGTCGATGACGCGATTAACCGACCTCTAGTTCCGTACAGGTCGCTCGAGTTATTCGCAGGAGGAAGGAAAGATTGACCAGTATCCCAAAACTGCTTATTTGTCACGTCGGTGAATATAAATTCTCTATCCTTGGGAGCTTAGCAGGACTTACCTAATTTATCTATTAATTTACAGAGGTATACCTCATCTGTATATTTTCTTAATAATCTGATTGGAAATCAATCGGATACATGAGATGAATGAGATATAATACCCGAGTTTTAAACGTGAAATACACGCAGACTCCAGGTAATTAGTCGGAACTTAGTCCTTTTTTTGTGGGACAAGACAGATTTTTTTATTTCATTATCTTGTTTTTAAACCAAATTGAGCGAAATTGGCCCAAATCTTGGAAAAATAAAATTAGTGTATCACAAATCGTACCTACTAAGTGTACAAATTTCACTCACCTAAAGTTACTGAGAAATATCAGGTATACAAAAAATAGGTATACAAATATTTATAACAGAATAGCTCTAATTAATATTGTCACGTTCAAAATTATCAATGTTTTTTGTACTGTTGATAGGTACCAACTCGTAGAAAAATTATATTTTATCGGTCAGCGATGGGTTTTACACTACTTGAGGATTGAGAACACAAATATAAGGTTCTTGTACGTAAATAGGTAGTCGGAAATTTGTGATATACGTTGTACCTAATTCACGATAAGACCAAAATTGCATTTAAAACCTTTCAGTATAAGTAGGACTAGCCCGTAAACATTGCATCTATGTACATTGTATTTGAATTATAATAAAAATAAATCCCCTTTGTCCTCATGGACAATTTGTTGATCTAGGAAAAATTGAATGTAATTTCGTTATTAAAATTCATACTTGAAACTAACATATCCTACCGTGTTATGAAAGACGACTCCGTCGGTATGTGATGCCCACAAAAGCAACGGAAGTATGAGCAGAGCGGTGATGCTCATTTGCCTTTCCATGGCGGCACGATTTACTCTTCGGAGAGACTTATTATTTAAAAAAGACACGTTTTTCAGAGACTTGTCAGTGTAGTTTCACTCAAAGCTCGATTTTCTTTTACTTGAGTTTGACGTTTCACTCACTGACTGGGAAGATGCGCGGATGTCGGCAACGCGAGCGGAACGCGAACGGTTCTGAGCGCGCAAATTCGTCGCACGGGCTGCCGCCGCGATGAGAGGGGTGGTCGCGGAGGTCGCTTCCATCCCTCACCACTCGCTGGAAACACCTTGTCGACCCCTCGCTAATTTCGTTAAATTTCGGCACGTAAAAATTGCCTAAACACTAAATATAAAAATTTGGTGGTCAGGGTTTTTCAAAAAAAAAGGTCGTAGTTGCATCTCCTTTATTCCAGCGTTTCGCCATGTCCAGGCCTGGCATTCCTCAGGGAACATATTGGCAACCAGTCTCCAAATCCCTACAGGCTTATATACAGATCATCTATAATATTTGTATGTATCGTGAAACAACGGTCAGATGTAACTATCAGGCTCGAATATTAAGCCTTAGTAATTTCTATATCTATTATAATTGTTTAAATCATAACTTTTAACATAGTATGAGGGGATTTGGAGACTGGTTGCCAATAGTTTCCCTGAGGATGCCAGACCTGGACCTGGCAAAACGTCGGAATAAAGGAAATGCATGGAGATGAAACTACAACCTTTTTACAAAAAACCCTAACCACCAAATAAGAAGATATGGAAGGTCAACCCAACACAACTGAAAAATAAAAATATTAAATTATTTTAAAGTCCTGGAACAATTAGATGTTTACGTTGATTATAAACTCTTAAATACCCACTAAGACATGGGAATATTGGTGCCAATTGAGGTTGGTTCTAGATCGATTGCAGTGTTCCATATTCACAATGCTGACCATCAGTTATTGTTTGTGAGAACTAACTTGATCTCTAAGCCACGATTTCCCTAAAAAATAACTCTTAAATAAATTTCCTGGTTTGCATTTATAAATTAATTGGTTGATATTTCGATTTGTATATAATAATTGAGGTTTTACCGTGAATTACTTTAAGTAACTATGAATATTTATCATGAGAGACAATGCAGCAAATTTTCCACAAGGTTGGTTATGTCTTGGAGCAAGAGTATGGGGAAAATGCCCCAGACTCATTCCAATTGATTCAGCGTCCAACATTAACGAAAAATAATTGTCCACAAGCCTAGAAATCAACACCCGAAAAAAATTGGGACCAATCGGAAAGATTGACCTCTGGCAAGATTACATAGGTTGATTATTCATCAAACCACCATGGAAATGAAAATGCTCCGTTGGAGTCTTGGAATCACCAGGTGGGACTGCATTGCGAACGATGATATCCGAAAGCGGTTAGGAGTAGCGCCAATCAAAGACAAAATGCTTGAGTCGCGCCTAAGGTGGTATGGGCATGTGATCCGAAGAGATGAGGAATCTGTCGCCATACAGCCACGAGGATCGACCCAGATGGACAACGGCCGCGCGGAAGACAAGAAGCGGTGGATGGACCGCATAAAGGAGGATCTCAAGATCGTCGGCGCCTCCCCAGAAGACGCCCTCGACAGAATCAAATGGAGAAGCATTTGCCGAAGAGCGGACCCTGCACCAGCGGGACAGACGCCAAGATAGAAGAAGAAGAAGATTATTCATCAAACCAACCAAAACGAGGTAAAAAATCAATTTTCTACTCAGCTAAAACAAAATGCCATACTCTACGCCTTGCGCATACAAGAAAAGAGGCATTTATCGACTCTACCATCAGCTATCAAAAAGATTCATTCAATTCCGATACGTAGGTATATAGCCCAACCTATGGGTACCCTAAAACCGTCCTACTGGTTTCTTGTCATACTCTTTCCCAAATCATTTCCAATAATGTGCCCATAATTACTTCCAGTAATGCATTTTTTGTTGTTTTTCAGGTTTTATAGTGTTCATTTGGCAATCCTAGTTTTTTCCCCTCGCAAAATATCAAACACACTAAAATATTAATTTAGATTGTATATATTGTGTATTAAAATATTTAGTGTGTATACATTGTACTCTGACTAAAATTTAAAAAAATTAACTTTTGAATAAAAGTTCTTTTTTTGACGAGCTGTTGTAGCAATTAGATTCGCTAGGTCACCAGCTATTTCTTATAAATTTGATTCTAGTTTAATATTATTACATACTTAGTTGTTCATCTTCAGAGAATGGATCCTTGATGAACGAATGTCAAACTAAGTAGGAAGCTTCACTGTATTCAGTGTTTGATCATGCTTCCCTGATCTTTCGTGATATTCCTGACACAAAAAACAACTGAAAATAAATTGTAACTACCACAAGGAACGCATGTTGTCCCCCTTTTCACGGTTTGCTCATTGCTAGTAGGTATATTTTTCTTTAACACTGAAACAAACTCCTTTTCCGTGGGAGGACGTCCAGCTTCATTTATTGTATTTTATTATTTTGAGGGATAATGGATAAAGCTAGGTAGGCACTCTGTTTGAACGTCTGAAGTTCGAAAAGTCGCCAACAGAGCACTTGAGAACACCCCTTATCGGCGTTATCTCATCCCCAGACTTCGCCAGTTGACATCTCCAACCCCGTGTTTTGTGTTTGTACTCTACTCCTTTCTGTTGTGAATGTGAATCCACCGTTTTGGTTTGTTTTTGTTCCCAAATCGCACATTTCTTCTTCGAGTTACATTGTGTTTGTGTTCCTGTCAACCTGTCGTCATGGAAACAGAAATGGAATCTACTTCGGAAACGGCCGACAACGAGGCAGCAAACGACCCCGAAGCAGCGAAAAGCCATGAATTTCGTGTCAATGTTTCCGCTATAGAAAGTGTTGCTAAAGATCAGCAGGTTTGTTTATAGGACATGATTTTCCTTCTAAATAACAGTATTCTTGATCTACGTACTCTTTGAACACTAACATTAACATTTTGGGCAAACGACCCAACGAAGGAATTAACAAGGTTTAACCTACTTACGTAAATAATCTAAATGCCTGCAGAATAAAATATAGATAATCTTTTGAATATTCCGGTAGGTTGGTTCTTGTAAAAGATATTCGTGTTCTTCAAAGACTCCATACCATCAGCCCGTATCCACAACGCAAAAAATAAATGCTCATGTTGAATTGAATTATATTATTTTGGTGGCGCCTACCAAGGCCATAACAAACTATGGCTTTTACCAACAAAGCTCAATAGGGATTCAAGAGGACACTTTGAACAAGGAAAATTACGCCAGAGATACGGGAAGAAATCAACCTTTCATTTGGGCAGGTTGGCTATGTCTGTCTCCACCAACATTGTCCTGACAGGAACTGTTAAATATACACTGCACGATTTTCTGTGACTTGCCTGGAATAATTATTAAATTGATAATTGGAATAATTTTTAAAGGCTTCTGCACCATTATTTAAATTTTAAAAAAGGTCAGCGACAAGAAAACACAGCCGTTTTTCTTTTCAGTTACCTGCTTTACTATACTTACCCATAAAATAAGTACTGAGTACTCCTGGCTCACTAAGTTGTGGGCTGAAGTTGTAGACGTTGGACCAAATAACTTGTCTAACATGAAACTCGATAGAACTAGTAAGCACTTGATCAAAAATAATTTTTGACGTTTGTTTTCCAGGCGAGTGAGCTGCAGTCTTTGGAACTTGAAGTTTTCGATCACGCTACCCTCGAGAAAGGGATCATCGCCCAGGTGAACGAGGCCATAGAGGCTGCAGAACCTTCTAAAGTTCAATCAACCAAAGCCGCTGCCTTTGAAGACGGTGAAATCCAAGACGTCGTTGGGCCTGAAGATGACGAGGAAGAAGACGACTTTTCGAGAAGAATACGACTGGGTGAAGTCACTCCTTTTGAACAGAGCAAAGAAGGCAAATCGTTTCAGTAAGTTGGTTTTTTGTATGTATCAGTTTTTTTTCGGTGCCAAATGAGGGTTTCTTTTCTGCAGTTACTGAGGAATACTAAGTTTCTTAATTTTCCAGGGAAAAGGCTAAAAATGGATACAACGAGATCCTCGAGCGTTACATGGCAAGTCAAGCTGGAATGGAAAATGCGCGTCGAAAGATGGTCAACCGCCACCCATCAAACAAGCAACCGCCGGCCAAACTTTCGCCCAACAAACGGCAGAAGAAGCCCAAAGAGTTCGTTCCCGAAGTCGAAGAACAAAAAGCGGCCAAAGAAAAGACAAAACGTGACCTAAAAAGTAAATTTGTAGGTGCGAAAACGCGAAAGAAAGCAATAAAGGAGAAACTTGGCACAAGGCGGGAGAGAGGCGCTGCTCGTTGCGATACTGCTGCTCAACCTGGCGAGGAGAACGTCATGAATGTGAATAACACTTCAGGATCCGAATACTTGCCTTCAGAATCTGACGACTCGGGTGAGCTAAATTCTTTGGAGATTATTATCAGATTATTAATTTATAAATCTGTTACAATTTAGAGCTTGTGGTCCTCTCTTACAACAACATGATGGATGTTTTGTAAATTAGGGTAATGTGAACGGGTGTGTGCATGCAATCGTAAAGTTGCAAGTTCTTTTTTTTCTAGGCGTCCATCCTTCAAAAGCCCGGAAACGTGTTTTCAAACCATTGAAATCAATGATGACAAAAATCACCTCCAGAGACGATAGTGAGTCTGATTGGGAGAGTTCGGATGAAGAGTTGATTAAGAAACGTCGAGGTGGGTTATTTGATGAATAATACGGACTGACTACGCATATTGTGAGTGGATTCATCGCCGAAATCTCTCTTTTTGTGACTCGTGGCAACTACGCCCTGTAAGATGTTCATGTCTACGATCGGTTGACAGATGAATCCACTCTGTCCTGTCCAATGAGATTAGGAATAGAGGTCACTTAGAAGAAAAGCCGCGTCCTGCTGAGCTGCCGCATAATATATATTCGCATTATCTAGAATAAAACAGCCCACATACTTCTCTCAAGCTCTCAAAAATTGGGTTGTCAGGAAGTTTTTTTATTTTTGTTGCATTAGATGAAAAGTCAGCTGTGTTGTGCCCCTTTGGTATTTTCCCTGGCACTTTTTCACAGGAGAAGTTAATTTATTTTTGTTGAGAGCGTTGTTCATTTTCTATATCTCCTCCTTTTTCTCCGTTTACGATGTAATCGTCATAGTCGGCAGAAGCTTTTTATAAAGGAGGAACTGGAATCGAGAGCAACCACTGCCCTTATTTCCCTTCTGACTGTCAAGGACACATGCTGATAAGCCCCCAACAACCTGATATCCCTCCACATGTTTTGTAATAGCTAAGCAAGGGTGCGCTTCTAACCCTCCCCCCACCCCTTTCACTATTTTATTGTCGAACCACATCAACCAGGTATCCGACCTCCATCAACGTATTTTTTGCAGGCAATAAAGAGCTGGACGATGGTGACCCTCACTATTTCACCAAACGCGTCAAAGTCATCAACCAAGATGATTATCTAAAAGAAACACACTTCGTAATGGACGAATTCAAATGCCCTAAAATCGTGTGGGACAAACTGTACAAGTAAGCTGCACGCTATTAGACCATGGACGAGGCTCGTGTTGATCTCATAGAAACGATCTGATTCTTTATTATTTCAATACCTTAAATGTCTTCTCTATTCACCAGATATCAACAAGTGGCCGTCAAATGGTTCTGGGAGTTGAATCAACAGCGCTGTGGAGGGATTTTGGGCGATGAAATGGGCCTTGGGAAGACAATCCAGGTCATCGCTTTTCTGTCAGGCCTATATGTATCTGATATCTACGACTACGACACGGGGTAAGCTATTTCGGTCAGTCTTATGTCTGGAAAATTTGATGGTGGAGTTTAAAAATAAAATTTTTCTTCAAATCTTTGATGTTTTCGAGTGGGCTCAAAACCCTTTTGGTTTTCTGCTATCCCACGTACCGTTGAGCCTGTGTTCATATGACAACCACGTGTGATATATTTAGAAACAAGCACGAGCAATCAACAAGTCTGTGGGATGTTGGACAGCAAGCTCTGACATGTGATAAATTGGTCCTACTACGCAATATTGCGCTGCGAGTAAATTCTTAAAATCTTTCTCTAAAGATAGCATACTTTCAGGTTCAAAGGACTTGGTCCCACTTTAGTCGTCTGCCCCACTACTGTGATGCATCAGTGGGTTCGAGAGTTCCATGCGTGGTTTCCTATTTTAAGAGTCGCGATTCTTCACGAGTCTGGAACCTTCTCCAACACAGGTATTCAAATTTTCCTGTTCATTAATTCTCCTGTGTCGCAGAAGCGGCTGTTGAGCAGGAGAGAAGTGGGTAGTCAATGCACACCTCTCACTCAATAACTATCTTCTATATGATGGTAGAGTACTATTCGTTGCAGTCTGTAGCACCTGATATCAATTTACTGTATTGTGCTCAACAAATTCAAGGTAAAGAGCGAACCCGATTGATTGACTCCATCCATTCGCACGACTATGGCGTTCTTATAACCAGCTACACTGGTCTCGTCAAACACAGCAAGAAAATGCTGGAAAAGCAGTGGCATTACGTCATTTTAGATGAAGGTCACAAAATACGTAACAGCCAAGCTCAGGCATGTTCTATATTCATACGCTGACGCATCATTTTTGATAATTTTCTGAATCATAGCAAAATTGATGTGAAATTTATTGTCTATTTCAGGTCACAGTCGTTGCCAAGCAGTTAGAAACCCCTCACAGGATCATCCTGTCGGGATCGCCGCTTCAAAATAACTTGAAAGAACTGTGGTCGTTGTTTGACTTCATTTTTCCTGGGAAACTCGGAACGCTCCAAGTGTTCACCAATGTATTTCACCTGCCTATTGTAGCAGGTGGTTACACCAACGCCAGCCCCAGTCAAGTAAGTGATGCGGGTAATATGCTGGAGAGATGTACCTATCAAAACCTGCGCGTTCAACGAAAATGTTGGCCTTTACCCCAAAGTTACGTATTCAGCTAGCTACATGCACGCATATTCGTTCGCAGGTGATGCAAGCATATAAATGCGCCGTCACCCTCAAGGACACCATTACGCCGTATCTTCTCCGCCGAATGAAATGCGACGTCGATGCTCACATCAAACTCCCTCCGAAAACTGAGCAAGTGCTTTTCTGCAATTTGACGAATGAGCAAAAAGATATGTACAAGAACTACTTGAAAGACGTCAACATCGAAGACATGGTGAAAGGAGACGCCAAAGTATTCGTTGGTCTCATTAACCTGAGAAAAATTTGCAATCATCCGGATTTGTATTCGGGTGGTCCTAGCAGTGACTTCACTATAGTGAGTGGCGCTATTACTTGCTTGTATATTATTTTTTAAAACAATAATAATGTATCATGATTATTGTCATTATTGTTATTTTGTTTTTCCTTTAGAGAGGCTCAAGTGAAGCGCCTGATGAAGACCGGTTTGGGCACTGGGAGCGAGCTGGAAAGATGATCGTGGTCCGAACCCTGTTGAAAATTTGGCATCAGCAAAAACACAGGGTGCTACTGTTTACTCAGACTCAGAAGGTTAAAAATCATTGATCCCTAATATATTGAATGCATGATAATTTATGCCACAATCTGAGGTACTCAATAAATTAAATCCTCTTTGTCAACTAAGGCTACTCTCCTGTTTCAACTGTGTTTGCCCATCTAATTATCAAATGAGTGTCTACAGCTACTACGCATGCAGCAGAGATTTTCTAAACTGTGTACATGTCTGCACTAGAAGTATATAGGAAGGAAACAAGAAGTACAACTTGAGGCTAAAATCGTAAAACAGAAGAATAGAAGAGAGAATTCATGCTAATGCTGCCTCCTACCTTGAACATAAAAAAAAAAGATGATTTTCTAAGCCCAATTTAGTACGTTCCTCACTCAACCGTACCCTACTCTAACGCATTTTTTTTTTTCTTCTTTTTTGATTTGTGGACTTGCAGATGCTATTAATTTTGGAAGATTTTGTGAAAAGATGTTCCTACAAGTACCTCAAACTTGATGGAAACACCTCAGTTGCTGCGAGGCAACCCCTCATCGACAAGTTCAATAAGGTGAGATGCGTATACCTCTTTTTCTTTGAGGTTGATACTTGTTCACTTATTTGATAAATTTCATTCCCACCGTGACAACGCCACCTTGCAGGACACATCCCATTTCATTATGCTGCTGACAACCAAAGTTGGCGGTCTCGGAGTCAACCTGACCGGAGCCAACCGAGTCGTTATTTACGATCCAGACTGGAATCCTGCCACTGACACGCAGGCGAGGGAGAGAGCGTGGAGGATTGGTCAGGAGAGAGACGTTACTGTGTATCGACTCATCACTGCTGGAACAATTGAGGAAAAGGTGAATAAACACTATAATTTCGTGACGGTCACACTCCAGGAGCATACTGGAGAACTAAATGTTTATGTTGTACTAATTTAAAAAACAGAATTTTTCAAGTTTTTTTCTGAATTTGTGATTTCAAACCAATAACGCCCTCAATTCACATCTGAATTCAAATCAAGTTCAATCGATGGTTGGAAACGGCGCTAAATTTCCTATCCTTGTCCCGGAAACCCAAATTTTTTTAAATTCTTTAGAACGGGGAAACAAATCAGCTGATGGGATATAGTTTTTCAAATCGCCAAGTATCGAGATTTCGCGAATGCTCGCGAGTCCCTGTCTTCTATTTCTATTCTATTCTATTACATGGATTTTACTGTACAAATTTAAAAGTTGACTTACTAGCTAAATAACAGGAAATCACAAGAGTTCAAAAAGGTGGATATTTTCAGGATTTGACAATCTTTCTCTTTCAAATTGATTTTCTACCAGTTTTACCAATTTAAAACCAATGGGTTTCCCACTAAATTGTTTACCTCTTTACAACTATGGACTGTGGCTGTTTGTGTGGGCTCGATAACACGTATTCACTGTCCACAGATTTACCACCGGCAGATTTTCAAGCAGTTCCTCAGCAACAAGGTGCTCAAGGACCCGAAGCAACGACGATTCTTCAAATCGAACGATCTTTCTGAGCTATTCACCTTTTCCGAAACTGTGAAAAATGGGACGAATGAAACCGCTGCCATTTTCGCGGGCACTGGCTCCGAGGTGTGTAGTATTTGTTTTGTTATAGTAGTGGTATTTTGTGGTAGTCTTGTTGATTGGATCATTTTTGTTGTTTAGGTCAAACTTTCTAAAATGACGGCCAAGAAGAAGGCCAGATTCTCAGCCAAAGAAGCAGCTCAGGATCCCAAAATTACGTTTTCTGAATCCAAAATTGAAGGGATGAAACGAATCGCGCATATGTTGAGTCAGAAGATGATGATCAAAGTAAAAAGCGCGCTCAATTGCAAGGAGTCTGCTGCTAGCACGAGTCAAAACGTGGATTCCATTCAAAATAGCAAAGGCTCCGTTCTAGTGACTGACGTCTACGGCCCTGATGGTAAACTGATATCTGAGAATGTACAAAAACTGAATGAGGATTCCTCAGGTCATATCGGAGAAGATAAGCGTTCACAATTAGACAAAAACGAGCCTGAAAATTCAAGTGGGACGAAGTTGTTGACGGATGAAAATGACAACCACGCCAAAATAGCGAGCAAGAAAAGATCTGCACCTTTGGAGGAGGTGGGCCCCCGCAGGAGGAAGAAGAAGAAGAGGGATAAAAAAGAGAAAGGCAAATTTGAAGGTCACGTTGTTCCTCATTTGGTCCGTTGCAAATCTGTGAAGAACAATCGCAATGAAGAGCTACAAGCAGCAGCGACCCAGGATGACTATGTTCTCAGTAAACTTTTCTCTAAAACAGGTAAAACACGTTCACGTTCAGGGTTCTGTTATCTTTTTTTATTCTCTAATTGTTAGGGCACGCTAATTTGTTATCCGAGTGCCAATACTTGCTGATTGGACAATGGCCAATACCACTTGTATAATGTATATACGCAGTGGGGGACTTTGATGTACAAATAAGGTGTGAATAGTTACAAGCATCATATGTATTATGGTTTAATGATATTCGTTTAAAATCATCATACAGGGATAGAGACAGCGTTGAGGCACGACACAATCATGGAAGGAGGACCTCACGATTACGCCATCATTGAGGCCGAAGCGGATCGAGTCGCTCACGAAGCGATCAAAGCGTTAAAAGAGTCCAGCGCTCAAGTTCCTGTAGTTAGGAAACCTCTGCTCAAACCTACCGCGTAAGTGAAAACGACTATTCAAATATAACAAATCAAAGTCCACGTCGAATCGTGAGGTGATTATTTATATTTTTTCAGCCAAGGGTCGGCGCTTCTGAACGCCATAAGGAAGAGAAACATGGTCGTCGACGCTTCTGACTCTGAGAACCAGTTAGTCAGGAATCTGGTTTCTTATTTGTCTTCAAATGGAGGCGTCGCATCCACTGATAAGGTAATTCACTAATTTTTGTTATTGTAAATCATCTACTGCTCGTGGGAATTTAGCAACTGTTCATAGAATTTAGTTACGTTCAAAAGCCTTCATCCCACATAGGGAACGATGTCTTCTCACAGGTTTTTGTGGTAGATGAAACAACGAAAAGTGGTAAAATTCAGTGGAAAAAGGGTCACAAGGAATATTTTTGGTACTTCTAAGACACGTTTCGATTGTCCCTAAAATGCTCGGCTGAGAGTGAATATGCAATTCAAGAATCCTGGCTACCGAAGCTTAAGGTCAAACAGCCTGTGTATGGTGCAAGGAATGCAACTGTATCTGTGATGATCGATCAAACCTCTCAGTTTAGGATTTGCCAGCTTTATTTCATAAATCTGGAACCAATTAAGTAGGAAAGGGATGTGCCAATATCTGTGAAGGGTGACCATCGCCCAGGCAGACATGGGTATAATCGCTTTCATGAATTAAATTAATTAAATAAATGAAATTAGTTCATCTAAAAATATTAATACTAATGCAAGTATAGGTGTGAATACGAATACATATTATATAGATGAAGCAAAATCACAATTGTGTCATGATTACACTGAATTTTACGTTAATTTGTCAAAAAATCAGATAATTTGCGTTAATTCGTTCGTCAATGCCATCTATATTTTGTGGACAGTCCTAAATTTCCACGTGTTGTCGCAATTTTTAATGGAACTTGTATCGATATAAGCCCGGATTCCTTAATTTATGAATACCAATTAATCGTGCCTTGCTCCTTGGGCTTTTGAGCGCGCCACTGGGATGTACGAACAACCTCATTCTAAGTCTTCAGAGAGCAAAGCGAGTAGTCTTGCTAGTTTCATTGAAATGGGAAGACGGTAGCTCTTTATGTTACTTGTTAGTTATTAAAAATAATGTTTATTTATTAAATAAAATGCAGTATTTTATTGTCACAATCGTCCTGAATTCAATATGCCACTTGTTCTTTTCTCCAGCTACTTGCGGTTTGGAGAAGCAGAATGTTCTGAACAACCCCCTCCCTCACCCCTTCCCATCCCTCTTGTGACCGTTGAATACAATCCGCTTTGAATTTTCTAGTCCTTTCTTCATCTATTTCCCACACATGACATAGTTTGGCTTATTTTGATGCTGTCTTCAGATCATAGCCGAGTTTTCGTCGAAGGTCGACCCAAATAAGTCGCCCGTGTTCAAATCGCTCCTTGGCAAAATCGCTACATTCCACCGTGGATCCGACAAGATCGGCTACTGGACTCTAAAAGATGAGTTCAAACTTCAATTAGATTCGTAAAAAATCTTCACGTGATCAATTTTTTAATATTGGCCGATGTTTTGGACTCAATGTGTGTTTTTCCAAGATGAAGCGTCACTGCGTCATAGACTGAAATTGTATTTCGAGCAGTCACTCAGTGGGTCATATTCTGTCTTTTCGTTACCTACTGCAGTAGTTCAATTTCCTTTCTGTCAGCAAATGTTTGGATATACGACTACCTACCCGATTTGTCAGTCCCTCCAGTGTTTTTGGAAACGTTCCCATGTAGAATAAGATTAGTTAAATGATTTAGACTTCTAAGTAAGTGAATGTTGAAATTATATTGAGAATTCAAATATTTGTGAGAATATATCAGGTACCTAATGATACAGTATTAAGAAGAAAGTTGTGATACTAATATAGGTAGACAGGTGTTCCTTATATTGGTATAATGCAACACGTAAGAATTAATTTCTCAATGAATTAATTATTTCACGTCTGCAATGATTCCTATCGCTTATTGCGCAGAAACTTTAATCTAAATGTCCTGGTGCTCAATATTTAATTAATTATTTATTGATTAAGATGCTAATGAACGTGTTTTCATTTCTTTCAACTCTCATTTGATATTATTTGAGTGGAAGAGTATGCAGGGCCAACAGTAAGGGTGAGTATGCATGTGTAATGAGGGCCAACAGTTTGAATTTTTCGATGAAAGTTTTCTGTGATCAAAATGATGTAAATTTGTAAAAATTGTATATTATGTTTTTCCAAAAGACGCTGTATTTTATGTATGTTTCTCATTTTGATATGTTTTGTTCTTTTTTACAGTAAAGTTTTTACGAAGAATGGTCGTCTTGAAGATACTTCTGTCTTGCCTACTTTGGTGTTTTTTTTCTGAAACATTTTTTTTCTGGTATCTATCTGACAGAGAAGCCAAAACTGCAAACAAGCGCACTTGTCACAAACTTCTTATTTGAAATGACTCTTGCAAACCCGATTTTAAAAGTATGGATTCACATTATCATTCGTTCATCGTTTTTGATAGTTTTTGAATTTCAGTTAGCAAGACACCACAGAACTTTGAGTGATCCTATTTCACCTTTGATCGTGAATTATAGCACGTCAATCAGATGATCCTTACAGGAAGCTAGGTCAACTTCACTGGACATTCAGGACACTTCAGTTCACTTACCCAACTACTAGCGGATACTCAAAGTGATAGACCGCGTGCTGTGTTGCAATGTGCTTGTCCCTGCTCATATCCTATCATCAATGTGTCATGTAGATCGCTATGGAGTATACTCTGAGTCATATTGTCGTCACTCATCCGTGTGTCATTAGAGAATACTCATAGTCAAGCGTCATAGGTAAAAGCTTTTGTGCTCATACTTTGTCATGGAAAGTGAAAAGTCAGAAAAGTGATGATTGTCTTGTCGGTTGCACCCTCAAAGCCAACTTTCATTAGCTCATAATCAAACAGCACCAGACTAAGGCACCGAAAAAAAAAAAATCATTTTAGTGCCCAGTTTGTTCTTTTTGTAGTTCAAAATCGAGACTCAACTCAAACAAAAATACACGATTTTGAAGTGAGGAAGGAGGGTAAGACTTTCAACACAGAAGCGAGGAGAACAGCGCAAGTTGCAAGTAACAGTTCCACTTGAACGTGTACTGTTTGGGATTCAAAGAACATTGGACGGGGAGCCGGAAAAGGAACAATGGTTACAAACCAGGAACCGCAGAATATCGTCGGATACTTCAGCCTCGACTGTGAATCGATCCTTCAAAGTGACAATAGAACAAGTATAGAAGCCTGGGAAGAGAGCAGAAGTATAACAAGTATAGATTTACTTAACTTTTCAAACAGTAATTTCGAACGTTCAATCATGTGATTCCAACTGATTCTAGTTTTTAATTATTTAAGAATAGACTTTTCTATTCGAGCGGTTTTCAATCCTTATTTCTAAACGTTGGAATAGTGACAATTGGTGTGTTTTATCGCACAAGATACTAATGAATTAATTTTGTATTCGCCTCTCATCAATAATCGATACCTTGTACGAAGTTATAGGTGAACGTACCTACACAACAAGCAGTCGTTATGGAATGTATAATTCGTTCAACTTCTTCCCTACTTCCAAGAACGAAGATTGAGATGAGAACTATCCAACGAAAGAAGGCAACAAACCACCTTTAAAAAAAAATCGATAAACCTTTGATTCGCTTGATTTGAAATCCTCATTAAAAACACGCAGTCAACGTCAGAACAGTACTTCGTAACGAGCAGCTCAATATTAGAATGCTATGAAGAGTCATCAAGGGATTCAATTGAGGCGCGCGGTCTAGCAGTTTGATACGTATCCGCTAGGCAGCGCTAACAGTAGGGTGGACATGGATGCTGGATGCTGGGTGGGTTGAAGTGTGTTATCTCGAGTGAGCAACTTCAGCATATTATTATGCTTATTGAGTTGTGAGTTGTTTTCTTCTACTCTTATCATTGTTTTGTCATTTCAATCTTACAATCTTTGGAAAGAAAGAGTGAATGTTCTATGTATGTGTATTTGCTTTTTTCAAATTTGTACAAGCGTTGCGTTCCTTTTCATCACGTTTATCACTACTCAATTACTTACTTTCATCATAATGTTCATTCCATGGAGAGCTGTGTGGCTGGAAGGTGTGGTTAAACCGTTTCGGCTACGAAAAGATGCGGCTTTTGATCCGACGAAAGAATCTTTCAATTTGATGACGACTGTGGCTACGGTGGAGACGATAGCGATGGAACCTGATGGCTGCATCAATGCTGAACAAAAGGTCAAAAAAGAGCGGCAGCCGTACTCGCCCTTTCCCAAACCCAAAAACCTAGCGGAATTCGCTCTGGTGCGAATGGACGACTTGATCAACTGGGGAAGGAAAGGCAGCATCTGGCCAATGACGTTCGGCCTCGCGTGCTGCGCCGTCGAAATGATGCACATGGCCGCCCCTCGCTACGACATGGACAGATTCGGGGTCGTCTTCCGGGCCTCCCCTCGACAATCAGACTGCATGATCGTTGCTGGAACTCTAACGAACAAAATGGCTCCGGCCCTGAGGAAAGTCTACGAGCAGATGACTGAGCCGAAATGGGTAATTTCGATGGGGAGCTGCGCTAATGGAGGGGGTTACTACCACTACTCGTACAGCGTCGTGCGAGGCTGCGACAGGATCATACCGGTCGACATCTACGTGCCGGGCTGCCCTCCGAACTGCGAAGCTCTCCTTTACGGCGTGCTTCAGCTGCAAAAAAAGATAAAACGGTGCAACTACTTCCAAATGTGGTACAGGAAGTGACTGCCACCAGAGAAAGTATCGTGTTGTTCGGCATTCACTCATTAGAACAAATGGTTTATTGGAAATTAGCTTGCCTTGTTGACTTATCTGCCTATTTCTTCCATCTCCAATCACTCCCCGATGATACCTCCTCCCTCATTGTCTTCCAATCACGGGATAATCATGAATCCTATGGTGAAAATATTGTCGAATCCCATTGAATGGCTATAGAATGTAGTGCCTCATCGCTGTTTTCCGTGCTACTCACTAGCTCTTCATATTTACCCGACGAACAATACCACGCACATGGTACCTACCCATATAGTCCTACCTTCCCCAGTTGAATCTATTTCTGCTGGGAAAGCACACAGTGGATCCTCCAGCCTTTGAAGGAAAGTTTAAGATTGATCAGCCATCAGTAATATTCGATTTGCGTTGGAACTCTAGAAATCTTCATGTGATGAAAGATCGCCCTCGAGCATTGGATTCGACGCTAGCTCAACTTTTTGGTAAGCTAACAGAGGCAAACAAAACAAGGAAAATTGAATCAGATGATTGAATACATATTTATCAATTTTGGTTTAGTATTCCTTTCATAAATGACATATGTTTTCATGCTAAAGGTAGGTAAACTTCTCCGATTGGCCCCAAAATCTGACTGTTTGCGTTCCTTGATGATTAGATGAAACGCTGCCAACAATGGTTTACTAGTTAAAAGCAAAAGCTTGGGGGAAAATTATTGGCCGATCGGGCTGAAATGTTTCGAAGATCACCTAAAACCGGAAAGAGGTCACTGAATAAAATTTTTAGGAAATTTTCTACTATTTACCGAAAACAGTACGGACCACGATAGACATCATGAAACGCAAACAGTCAAATTTTAGGGCTAATAGAAGAGGTTGACCTATGGCATAAAACCTATGGCATAGATTATTCTAGAAATAACTCAAAACGTCCGGGCAGAACGCCCAGGAGGGGGGGGGGGGGCTAGGGCTAGGCTAAAAAGGTAGGTATTTTTTGAATCTCGATTTTCGGTATCTTTTACGTACTAACCATGTGGGGTATCATTTTCCACTAAATTGTGGACGCTCAATCAATTTGAATGGGTCTCGGACCGATTTGCACCCACCAGAGATGGGCTTAGGTCAAACCTACTTCGACAGTGGGTTTTTAGTAATTTCTGGGAACCTAGACGTCGAGGGGTATCATGTCCACTAGGTGAATGTCGGCCCTCGAATCTTTTCAGCCCAATTGAGCCAAATTTGGGGAGGTTTTGGCTAAACATTTATTTTTTGAAATTTGTTTCCCGGAATTTTTTGCAAAGTAGGCATGTGGGGTATCATTTTCCAACAAATGTTTGATGCTGAATCCATTGAGACGGGTCCCGGACCGATTAGCGCCCACTGGAGGTGGGTATTGGTCAAAATAGGTACCTACCTATTGGAATGAGCCCTAGACACTCCAAACTCTACTGTTTTCTCTATATTCTTCTTCTATGGTGAGCGGAATTTTTATTTGATTGTTATTCATTAATTTAAATGCGTCAGTGGATTCATTTCTAGGTTATGAACTCATTGTTTAGGACCCATATGGTTGGAGAGAGTGAAGAAGATTGTAAGAAACGTATGAAAAGGGGTTAAGATCTTCCTTGGAAATGTTTTTCGAAAAATGTTTGCCTATCAAGGGGGGTTTCTTCAGAAGTTCCTGTTGGACTCTTCCCGTCTGATGACGTTGTTGTTTAAAAACGAGGGAAGTGTATAGACGGTTGATGATTCAGAGGTGGAACAATTGAAACGTACGTCTCAATCGAGGAAAAATAAATAATAACAAAAAGCAAACTCAACTGTCGTTTCACCCGAACGAGAATAAACGCCATTCGTATCTCACGTAGCGTCGGATCGTCGTTGTTTTGAGCTGTTTAAGCACGAACAAGTCCGCTCTTGATGGGAATTTTGATTATTGTTCTAAAACAATATTTCCCTTCGAGGAGCGCTCGGGAGGGGGAGGGGAACTATATAAGTCATAGTGGGGGACGGTGCTCGAAAATTGAAGGACATTTTCTGTGAATGAGACGTCGAGCTGTACAACTACGACGATGAAGGTGCAAACAGGTGAAGATGCCAAAGCTTTGCCCATCGAGGTGAAAGCCCCTGCTGAGCGCAGCCGATCGGTTACCGTCGATTATCAGCTGAACCCAGCTGTGCCCCGCCAGTCGGCTTACATCAACGTGTCTAAGCTTGTTCTTCTCGTTTTGGCGATAATTGCTACATTTTTGGTGAGTAAATTATGAACAGCTGTTGTTATATTCCTTCGCACTGCATCAACGAGCTGGCACTTGATGGTTAAATTCAGATTCAATTGCCCTAATAATTTCAACTTGTGTATATAATTTCCAAGTTTAATGATCCCGTCTTGGGGGATATATTGATCGTAAACATACGACTTCTGTGCTCTTGTCACAAACTCGCCTCCTCCCCTTTTTGTCTCCAATTAAGTAAGTACCCAAGTATTTTTCGACTTGGATTTAGGGAGGTAGCTATTTCAAGCCTTTCAAAATTAAAAGTTTCCTTTTCAGAACAACAAAGTACCTATACAAGATAGGGATACCTACCTATCTTTCCGAATTTTTTAAAGGTATTCTCTCCTGATGTTGTAAATATATTAATTATATTTATGAAGCCATGGAAAGAAAGAACATCCAATGCGATATAATAAAGAGGAATACCATGAAATTGTTAGCAGTTACCTTCAATACCTAGCGTTTGTTTGAGAACGATTTGGCCTAACAATAGCGAGCTGCCGAGATTTTCACCGTTAGCTTGTGAAATTTGAGAAGTAAAACATTCGAATAATGAACCGATAATGGAGGTTTTTAACTTGAATTACCTTCACCTTGAGTGAAAAAAAAAACTATTAAGAAAGTTAATTATGCGATTTTTCTGATTGTTTTCCATTTCTTATGACGAACACAACCTAAAAGCGGCCTAAAGAAAAGAATGAGCGAGAATAACATGAATTAGTTATTAAAAACCGTAAAATTAGGTCAATTCTAATAATTTTGTTATATTATACTCCCGAAAATTTCAAATTTTTGTTTAGTGTTAACCATTATATGCATCCCTAGAGCCTTACACAAATTGTATTGTTGATGGGTGAAATGTTTGCTCAATCGAAGAACTCCGAACTAAAGTAACAATGGAGCGCATTGATGGCACAAATAAAACGCCTCGCTCCAGTGATCACCTTGTTCCTCGCCATTTCATCTTTGAACACATTTTTTAAAGAACAATTCAACTTTAGATTAGTAGTTGTAGGATGAGTGGATACCCAAATTTGTGATGGAATAGGCTATTTTTCATTGGAATCCCGCGATCGTGGTCTTAAAAAAATGTTAGGATTGCATTTTGGTCAAAAATGATGATTCAGGACTCATGATAAGTGGTGAGTAATGGTCGTTCCAGTTTGAGTTCAGGCGTCCTGAGCATGTTCGAGATAACGTTTGTACAACCTACATATG
Organism: Cyrtorhinus lividipennis; assembly: GCA_019603395.1. Taxonomy (NCBI): domain Eukaryota; kingdom Metazoa; phylum Arthropoda; class Insecta; order Hemiptera; family Miridae; genus Cyrtorhinus; species Cyrtorhinus lividipennis. The sequence continues at coordinate 20,661,297 of CM034001.1, read as the reverse complement.
ACTTGATACGTGCTTCAGCTTCAGGAAACAATGAAACCACCAGATTGAGGATTTTGATTGGACTCTATTGTGTGCGAGATGATTCGGCCTGAGATGAAACGATGAGCGATTCCAAAATTTGCATAAATATTTTTCGTACAATTTCTTTCTCCTATAATCCAACAATACATTTTGCGAAGTGCATAATCCGCATTTGTTCTTTAAAATAACATTTTATATAATACAACTGCAACCCGTAAAGTTTCGAGCCTCAATCAAAGCATGGATTCTTCTTACGTTTTCAAATTGCACGGAATTGTTAGAAGTTTCTTTGGAATCAAGAAAAATTGAACATGTGAACAAGCCGAAGTTATTAGAATGGGTCGCCTAATTTTTTCAAATGGTATCAACAATATTTAACATAAAAATTTGCCTTTCTTGCAACCGAGCAAATGAGTATGTTGTTGTTGTTTTTGATTTCGTCATTTTATTTGCAGGCGTGCATCATCTTTGCAAGAGACTTATGGGGCGCAAAGAACTTGGAAAAACACCATGGCATTCATCACCAAAAAAGGATCGCAGCTGCGCCTCCTACCGACAATTTGGACCGCCTTCCATTTCCTGAAGACTTTCTCAACGATTTTCCCGGATTCCCGCTCAACAATATTGTGAAAGATGAGAAAGACGACAAAGACGGCGTGATGTCTAAAGTTACAAAAATCACATTCCGTGTGTTCCCAAATGACAAAGAAGAGGACCCTGAGAAGACTAAAGTTCAAGCGCCGGTGATAAGCGATAACATGATGGACGATGTTTTTAAAATGATGATGAACATAATGGGTGCTGTTGGGCCAAGTGACCGTCAAGACAACCATCACTCTGTTGATCATCATTCCCCGCTGTTTGATCTCCCCACCCTCGGTGGGCAAATGCCAGCTCGCCATCCAAAACTAATCATTGTCCGTAGAATCCACTCAAATCCCAGCAGCAACATGGACAATGACATGTTGAAGAACATTTTGGACGGAATTTCTGGAGGTGCGAATGTTCACAAACCAGTCTCGTTGACTCCAATTGTCCCTCAAAAAGTGGATCCAATTGAGTCGTTTTTCCATGAATTGAACAAAGACTTCCCATTTGTCAAAAGGGTCATGTTGAGACCTAGCAAACCTAAGTCCGTTGAGATGAAAGAAAGCACTGACGCTCCATCAGCTTGGAGTGCATACAAGAGCATCATTTTCAAGCTGGCTAGGAAACGTAGATACAGTCTTGGATGAAACAGACTCTTTGAAGAATCTCGTTGGTAACGAAATCAAAAACACAGAATCCACTACGGATGATGAAATCAACAAAGAGAAAGCAACTCAAATCAAAGCCTTCTACAATGATGTTAAGGACACATTGAACAAAATGAGGATTCCATTGACTGATGCTTCTGTGTTCATCAAAACTGAAGCAGGTGCTATGGATCTTATCAAGACCAATGATAGGAAAACTTTGATAAAGACCATTGACTCGTTCACCAAAGCCATCTTAGGGCCATTGGACGAGGTGTTCGGCGCTTCCACCAATCTCACCAAGACCAGCGGCAACGAGAACATCATTCCTGACAACATTTACAAAAGTATCGTCAAACTCGGAAACAAGTTGATCCATTTTGGAAAAATCGTCTACGAAGATGTTGCCGGGCTAAGGAAAAACCTTGAAAATGTGAACAAAAAGAACGTCAAGCCGGTCAGTCATGAAGTAGTTGACTCTAGCGAGAACATCGACGCCAAACACGACTCCGAATACGGCATGGCCACTCCAGAGACTCCCAAGGTTGTGAGGAGGATTGTTCTTTTCAAACCCTCACTCTCTGACTTGTTCCCACTCCCCATGGCTGGATTGAAAGATGATACACCTTTTATTCGGAGGCAATAGACGTCCCTGTCCAATGGTCACAATTTCCCTTTGGTTTCTGTAGCCAGTGTTTGATGACTATAAAAATCACAATATTTCTAATTAAGTTAGGATAGTCTGTAGTTAGATACCTACTAATCCTTGTTTGAGCTAGAAAATATCATTCAGATTAACGATAATTTTAACCCTTTACAAACACTGTCGTCGCTGCCTGTGATTCATAGTTCTGAATTGCGCTGGGTTACAGAAATTTCCTATCGTCGCTCACTTATACTTAACGCTTAGCTATAAGAAGGTAATCTTGAGGCTCTTGTCAACATCGTATAACTTGATCAAGATCTGAGTCGCTCATAATGACTAAGTTACAAGGAGGCAACCAAATTATCATCGGTGAAAGTGTTATCCGCATCTGCTATCCTGTAAGTTAAGGTATTGATCAGTATAAGTTTTAATTAGAATCATCGTTAGACATCGTATCCCGTTGATTAGCACCTCAATTTTCTCACACCCTGTAGGATTCTGAGTAGGTACCTGTAGAATACTCCAGCTGTGTGCTTTGCAGCTATGCTGTAGATCGTTGATCTATTTCGAGATAATAATTATATCTATATTGTATTCAATCGACTTTAAGTAGATAACACAACGACCGTATACCTGCAAAACCTCGTGAGTCCGAATTTTCCCAAAAGTAAGGTTTTGAGGTTTTTTGATAAGAGTATGGCTACTCAAACCTTACTTCTCTTCTACTTTCAAACCTTACTTTTGGGAAAATTCGGACTTACGAGGTTTTGCAGGTATACGGTCGACAAGTTGATTCACTGTTTTTAGTTCCGTAATAAAACTTTTACAAAATCGCCAAAAAATTTGTTTTATCACACGATGTTTCTTATGAGTTTTCCTCGTCCCTCATATTTCTTTACCATCCTTATTCCAAGTTATTGAGAAATTTTACGTAATTTTATAAGCTGCGTGGGTACATGGCGTTTCTTCTGGTGAAGAAACACTCTAAATTCAAATCTAAGATACAAAATATGAGTAAAAGTACCACACGTTGGTCTGACCAACAGCAAAGATTGTCCTCTATCAAAAAATAACGTTCCTATTAAGTTTTTGGTTGGTTATTCATTGAATAGTCAACCAATGTTTTCATGCAAAAGGTCGACCTCTCCGATTTGGCTCAAAATTTTTTTCTGGGCGTTTCAAGGTGTCTAGATCAAAAAAGTCGCGTGTCCGCCCGCCGTCCACCGTCCACGCCGTTTTTGGTAGTAGAAAATTTTCTAAAAATCTGAAATTTTGGTCAGGGACCCGTTTTTGGCTCTAGTTGGTCCTCAAAACTTTTCAACCCGATCGGACCAAATTTGGGCGGGGTAGGGGTAAATGTGTAATGGTAATGTGTTTTTGGAAAAATGGATTTTCGAGATTTTTGGTAATCTAGGGGAGTGGGGTATCATTTTCCATTCAATTTTGGACGCTGAATCGAACGAAATGGGTCCCAGAACGATTGGCGCCCACCGGAAGAGGTTATGGGCCAAAATGGGTATCTATCTACCCATTCTGAATGTGTGTTTTTGAGATTTCTGGTGCCCAGGCGTGTGGGGTATCATTTTCCACTAAATTTTGGAATCTATTTTTAAATTAGTCTCCATGCGCCTGGTCCAAGGAATAACCAACCCCTGAGTAATTTACAGCGTTTTTTAACGTGTGAACTCAATATTGTTACAAATTTGTCTTTTTCCGCTGCCCATGAAATGGACGCTGGAGAGTGTCCCACTCATTTGACAAACGGCTTTTCATTTTACCAGAACACCTGTATGGCCCGGTTCGGCCACCCACTTCCTGCAATAGGTGACACATAGTGTTTTTCTTATAACGTCTTCCCCTTTCATAACTTCCTGCTTACCTCCGCTCGTTTTATTTTCCCCCTTCGTCGGGCTTTTCCCCTGTTTCTACTTTCCCTCTCGAGGCTCTTGTTCCTACTTTCCCCCCCTTTTTCTTTTGGCTTTTCTCCCCGATATTGCCTGCCTCTCCGCACCACATTTCATAACCTGCCTGGCTCCCCTCAAAGTGGCCTTATCCTTCCACCGTACTGAAGAATTTTGTTCCTGTCAGAGGTTTCTTGATCTTTTTGAACGATAATATTAGTTTTCTCGAGAATTCTTTCAACATTATCGCTTCTTAACTCCGTCAGTTGAGATGTTTTTGGAGCAAAACCCTCTCAAGGGTGGCTACCTACAAAGTTATATGTTGTACCTGGGTTTGTAAAGATACAGTTAAAGGGCAACAAGCCTCACACAGAGGGGATAGAACGAAAAAAAAAGAAGTGAAATCACTATGTATACAAATATGATTTAAGAGCACCGCAGTAATAAAAAGAACTATTGCTTGAAATAACCCCCTGATTTACCCCGCTCTCGGTACGACTTTCGGACGTATCAATATTAATTCTTTGCAGGATTAAACAGACTCAAGTGATTGATAATTTAGATAGAAAATGTTTGAGTTTCCGACGAACTTTTTTGGACGGAATAAAACCATTTAAGCAGAAATCTTTTGCGTAGTAATTAATAGATGATCGACTGTTTCTAGTTCATGCGCTACGGTTGTATCTTTTAGGATTTAGGTTGGACTCAATTAATGGGAGCCAACATCGGTAGGAACTGTTCGTACTTCTTCAATAGCTCTAAATATTTACCCGAAGGCCTAATGTCATCAATTCCCCCAATATCACCAATCAGTGTTGAAAATTTACGGCTCTTTTCTCTCTGAAACAAAGTTGGTTTCAGCAACTCACCTTTCCCCTAACAAATAGAAAAAAAAAAGAATTACAGAATTATTATTATTATAGTGTGCTGACGGTTGAATCCGTGCTCCTGCTGTGTCATCATTTAGGGAATCTAGTCCCCCCCGTTGGTGACTATAATGAAATCCCCTCGATAAAATCTGGAGCCAGTTGTTCTGGTAAAGCTTGAATTCATTGCAAGTTGATGATATTGTATTAACGCATGGGGCCGTATATTCCTACCTGATAAACATTTCCTTCGTTCATTATTTGAATCTATTTCATAGCGCTTCGCATTAAACCACCAGTATTCCCCAGTTGTTCGCTTACGTCGCCCATAATTACACAGTTAACCCTCTAATTGTGGTTTTCGCCCAACTAGAACCCTTAGTGTTTCTTGTCGCTTTACGCCCCTCTCTTCGTTGAAATATTAGGAAGTTTGTGACAGTTTTGCAGCCCTAAACTCCCTCGCATCCCGGCTATTAGTTAGGGACAACGCTCCCTTTCTAGTGCATAAATAACGCAGCGGAAACTATGCGCCCCGACGCCGCGGTCGTGTAAATTAAGTTCTTATAACCGGGTCGAAAGGCTAGTAAAGGTCAGTTAGGGATGTTTTTGCATGTTAAAACGGGCTTCCTCTGAAGTCGCGATGAAACTAAACCGTTTCAAGGGGCTCAGTCGTGAGGAAAATTTGCACAAGTGTTTCACCCGAGCATTCAACTGGAAGGGATTATACGAGTTTACGTTTTCATGAAGTAGGTACTCATCACTTTGTATGAATTCCGAAGTCAATCTTGCAATTTCCAACGAGTTTTTAGATACCACTTGGAGTTTTTCACTGTAGACGCCAGAGTGGTTTAAAGCCATTTTTTCCCAAATCAATAAATTACTCGGTTCAAACCCTCTATTATATTAAAAGAGTCAATATACATTTCTGGTATTGGAATTTACAACATGCCATACGATTGAAGGCTTTAAGGACCAAATGGCCTAAATGCTGATATCGAATATTTCCATCGTTTTGAGGGGCAATGATTTTCAGTCTAGAGAGACTGACGGAGATAATCATATTTTTGAAAGAAAAAAAAATTCTAAGTCTACGTAGAATGCTGAGTTGCGTAGAACTGAAAAAAAAAACATCAAATATACTCGTAGAACTCTATTTTAGAATTTTGGCGCTTATGCCCTTTGGTCACCAAAATCTTCAATTTTTGAATATCATTTTATGACTAAAATACCCTTTTAGTCTAACTCTACAAATGCGTAATAAAATACAATTACCAATAAATTTTTACTTTATTTATGAACGTAAATAATATTCATTTTACGTCTGTTTATCCAGCAACTCTTTCACTGCTTGTTTCACCAAACCCACGGTTTCGTTGTCTTTCGGATACACGGCGATTTTGGGACTTTTGCCGCCGAACAATTCGACGTCCACAATTCCGTTGCCGGCTTTGTGAGGAACGCTCGTGTCCAATTTGATACTCTCGCTTTCGTGTTTGATGCAATTGAAATCGACAGTTATCAAAGTGAAGATGAGATTGATGTCGATTTTGTAACAGGCTCGTCCGACGGAAGGTTCTCGGTTGTAAGTGGACAGACATCCGCTGACTTTACCCCACAAGTGCTCGCAGTGTTTGTTAACTGGTAATAGGCGGATGAAAGAAAAAAGAACATTAATTATTAAAATAAATAATACAAATTTACCAAAGAAAATTGAAGTAGGTAGGTACATTTATTATTAGAGGCTCTGAATAAACTGAAAACTGATTTTGCAAATTGCAAATTTTGAGGTACTTTATAGTTACTCACACTGTACAAACTCCTTGATCTGCTTCCCGTCGACGTATAGAGCCACGAGACCGCTTGGTTTGCTCTTTCTGTTATACTCTTTCACGCATACTTCAGAAACGAGAAAATTAAGAATGTTATGTTCAAATATTTAACTTGATTTTACTTCGTATTGCAGTTCTTAGCGAAATTGATTTCAGACTGCAGGTTAAGAAAAATAAAGACGAAAGAGATCCTAAACATGCAGACCGATTTTGCTTTCAGGTGGGCTAAAGTAATACATGAACTATAACTCACCTTGGTGTTGTTGCTCCAGGATTTTGAACGATGAGCACAAATTGCAGGAATCGCTTCCGCATTCGAATTTTGCAGAGAAATCGGTCTCGTCCACTGCTTGGTCTTGAATAGTGACGAATTCCGCCACAGCTAGATCATAAAAGGGGTGATGGTTCCTTTAGTGAGTTCAAAGGTGCACGTATGCTCTTGAGGTTGTGAAATGAATCCTGCATTGCGTTCAGAGCAGGGAGCATAAAATTTGAGAAGCACGGTTTTCAGAATACTATAACAAGGTCTTTCATTTCATTAATTATTTTATTCAAAACGGGCAAGCCCAATCACAATATTATCAGGAGGAATATATTTGAGAAAAAGCAAATGGAAGAAAGAACAGTCGGAAACAGAGAGTGAAGAAGAAGGGCAGGTATATAATGTGGTATACACACGACGAGCGTTCCTGAGGGTAGGCAGCAACGAACTACACAACAATATATGGGAAAGAACAAATTTGGCACTTGAGGATGTTCAGGGAATCCGTAATGATGGCAAAGTCGGGGTGGGGACTAAGCAGCAGGTCGGCTGACCTGGGAATGCTGCTCAACGGACGATGAAGTTAGCCGAGAAAGGAATGCGAAACAAGCTATTGAATTGTAAAGCAACTCGCGGTAGCCGGCAAATTTTCGCGAGAAGCGCTGGACAGTCTAGACGGACGTTTAGGCTTATGTTGAAAGATTACGTCCACAGTCACTCGCCTGAAGGCCAGTATATCCAAATGGCTGATAGGAGCTGGCTGCAGTCAAGATGCAGTCTTCCTAAGGAATCCCTGGTTTGCCGGAGGCGCAGCGAAGGAATTTGTGATGCTCCCTCTCAAGGAGTTATAAAAGGAAGTCGTAAATAGGGGACCAAACCGATTATTCACACTCCAGAATCGGTAGTGCGAGAGACTTGTACTGAGTGACTATTGCTGGAATACTCGAGAAGTCCCTCATGATCATCTTCAGGTACCCCAAGGCTTTCATTGCTCTACTGGCAGTTGCTCCAATGAGCTCCGAAGTCAGCCGTCCATCTAGGAACACCCCCATATCTTTCAAATTTGCCTACCGGGTCAGTGATTGCTCCACAGTGAATAACCCAAGTCAATGTGGCTGCTATGAATGAAACGGAATACTTGGCAGGGTTCGTGAACAGAGCATCCTCCATGCGCCAACGGTCCATGTTGGCCGGAAATTGCTCAAACTACAGAGTTGCAGTTTGACTAGAATCTTTCTACATTTTACGTTCTTCAGGAAACGGTGTAGAAAAATGTATTAACTATGAAAACAAATGTTGCACTTTTGTTGCAACAACAATCTCATTTCAACCCTCTTTTCCCAAAGCAAAATTTTTGTCAAACTCCGACAAATTAATTAATCATATTATCCCTTCAAAAATCGGTTTAGATCTAACATTTTTTGCAAACAATCGACCGCATAACTGCATCGACATTGAATCCACAGCTGTAACTGTGGTACAGTTTCCAGTTATGAATAAAATCGAAACGTACTTTTTCTGGAAATTGAGACGTTTTGGCCCTTGAGCAAGTGCAGGATTATGACCTATTCTCTAAAAAATGTACGTTTAGATTTTATTCATACCACGTCCCCGAACTTGCCCTACTTCCACCACTTAATTTATTTACCCATGCGCAATAGAAAACAGTTTTTTCTCACAATATTTTCATACGATCTCAAAAATTAAAAAATTGAGCAACGCGTAAATAGGGTTGACGTCAACCAAAATAAATAAAATAAGAATAATAATATAAAAGAAAATGATTAAATCGAAAAAAATAAGCAAGGACTTTTACCTTGGATATTCGTCCGACTACCTGTATCAGGTGTCGTGGACGTCGTCAGCCGTTCTCCAAAGAGGATCGTAAATCGATCTGACGATTTCGCTCATGGCTACTTATTGCCTCACCCCTTTAAGTGAAGAGGACGAATATGGGGGTCAAGGCAAACATTGCTCTATCAAGGATTCTAACCCTTCATCAGTCGGATCATCATTCCAATTCCCCTTCTATACCACTGGACTACCGAGCGCCCACTAGCGGCAAATAGCGTTACCATCACCAATTGATGACTTACTTTTGAGTTCTTCAGAAGTGAGATTCTTCATAATATCCTTGTAAAAAGGAACCGAACCCGCACTTGAGAAGCCGACGAAACAGGCCAAGAATAACAATACCGACAGGTTCTCAGCCATTGTGAACCTGTAGAGATTATTTTGGTGTACTAGAATTCTACTTACAACTACTCCAACTAAAATAGGACGAATTCGCACTTACCTCGCGAGAAGAGAATCAATGAATAACACCATGCATCAATGTGATGGTTAATTTTAATTACAGCGTGTGCAAATGGTTCCTGATCCGGCGTTCATTAGTCGGGAATCTAATAGCGGCCTTTGTTTGTTTGACAATCAAGAGGGAAGGGTCCTTAACGATCAGTAATGTAATTTCACCGGGTAAAAAGGACGTGAATATTGACATTAGATGACGAACGTAGTGGGAAGCCCGATACTTGGTAAACAGGGCGAACCTATTTATAGCAATGAACGAGCTCAGAGAGGCATCTAGCTCATGTTCGATCGATGTTCCCAATCCATACGAACTGAAAGTAATTAAATTGGAAATACTGTACTGTTCGTTCTGCTTTTCCGTGACGGTTTGTGGTTCTGGATGGTATTGAGTCATCCTTCGTTTAGAAGATAATACCTAATAACTTAATTTCACCATTCTTTTCCAGGCTGAACATAAAATATCCTCCTAGTACAAACTAACTGCCATTTACTTCGAAAAAACGTTAAGTACCTCATCGAGAAAAAGAAAGTGCGATGAAAAACTCACAGTATTAGCGAATCGAGTAATGTTTATGCTCATTTCCAAAAAAAGGAAACAATGGAGACCAAGTTGCAATCGCAGCAAAAAGAATTCGATTCTGGTATCAACAAGGTGTAAACAGATGTTATAAACAGAAGAGTAAATGAAAGGAACGATAGACGATTTTTGCAACAAGTGAGTAAGTTTATGAAAGTGAATCTTATAACCTCTGGCATACAGTGTTGGTTAACGACGGTGGTATAATTCCATATTGAAATTGACGTCAACCAACCAAAAAAGAAAAAAAACATGTTAAATAATGTTCTCTCGATACCAAGCAGGTGTCAGTTAACGTGAATTATGAAAAGAGAGCAACGAGACTAAGAAGATTCAATTCGATATTCATATCATAAGGGTAGTGCATGATAACCACGATAAGGAACAATAAAAGCGATGGTTAAATGAAACTTCCCTTTAATGGTCTCCGAAAATCTGGGAAAATATTTTTAAAATAACCTGCTTCCATTTGCGGTAATCGGTCTCAAACTCATCTCAATCAATTTAGCGTTCAAAATTTAGTGGATAGCGATACCATACACTCTTTAATCCCTCAAAATCTTGATGAAGTCGGAGAAAAGGGCTTCAGGCGTGGAAACGTGGAACTATTGCAACAATGATGCCGGATAATGTCAGGGCTCCTCCGCAGCCGTTGGGAAAATTGGTTTTTGACTTTTCATATTTATATTTTTATTATTAGCTTCGCTATTAGTGTTCGCTCCATGAAGAACGATAGAACCAATAGTGGAGACAGTTGGAACGTTCCAGTTCGTCAAATTTATTCAATAAATTGTGCTTTATAGCTGGCAGCCGTCATGGCACAGTTTGACCTAGTTATATGTTTGATTCAACATCCAAAGAACATGTGAAATCTTGTCGAATAACCTGAAGGTTTGTGTGGCATGTGACAACCAAAACAACGTATAAAGGGGACATGGCGCCTTGTGCACGTTAAGATACTAAACCAAAGAGTCTGAAACGCTATGCAGGAGAGCCGAGAACCGTGACTTACACGGAGTCGTCTTAACTTTTACTCAAGATACGTACTGTAAAATTTCATGACCCTTGACAAATTGTCGATAGATTTCGACAAACCAAGAAATAAGAAAAATGAAAATAATGAATCTTTACTATTGTTTTTACTCTCAATTTCTTATTTTTTTCCAAAGGGCTGTCAATCATTGGAGCCTTCATGAGTATATTAATAAAGAATTTAACGAAAATTATTATTTATTTTAGACGCATTTTTATCAAATTTGCTCGAAATCCAAAACAGTATCTCTGCGTTCTGCGTGAAGCCTACACGAAGAAAAGAAAGGATGATCGTCGCAGGGGAAATGTCACGTTTACCACGTACTGAACTGCGGGCACGTGCTTCGTCGTTTAAACAATTATATCACGGTGAGCTGATCTCAGAGTAGACTGAACTCTCAACCTCGGTACAGCATCGCGTAACAATATTTGTTACAAAGGAATTGTTGAAAGAATGTTAAAAATCCGGGGATGTGCCGAATAAATATTCTCCAACTGGCGCGAATATTCATAGACGGGCGCAATAATGATTTCCGAATTGGGGCCTGATTGCGATTTTGATTCATTTAGCTGCCAAGAATGCTTTTAGATAGACTATCTTCCATTTTTTCAAACGCAGTATTCATTTGCTTTACAATTATTGATTCGAAAATGGTGGACAAGCTTTCTAGAATTGACATGGTTGGTGATTTTTCTTCAGTCCCTTTGAATTCCACTCGGAATCCCCTCATCTCCGATACCCTCATATGAATGGCAACGAATTGCATAACGCTCCATCTTCTGAATTCAACGTCGCCGTAAAAATGGAAGTCGTCCACGAGAATATCGACGTTTGCGCCGTCCAACATGGGCCCGAATAGTCCTTGAACGGTCACGTTGTTCATATGTACGGCGGTGTTTTTGAGCTTCAGAGGAATCCTTACTATTAAGAAGGCTTTGTCATCTTTGGTGAGTGTGACGTTGGACTGTGCTATCAAGTTTTCCAGGCCGCACGCTGCTCCACTTTTCATTTCTACTGAATTGACAACAAATTGATTCACTTCCACATATTGCCTGGGTATCTGAATGCAATCGAATCCTATGGTTTTTATGAGAGGGCCGAGCATACTCGCGATTAAATTCGATGTGTGGTAAATGACCATAGCTTCAGCTGCGTTTATCATTTTTCTCGTGGTACTGAAGATGGAAAATACTGCATTTTTGATCGGATCGACGACAGCGGTCAATGAAGTAGATAATGGAAAAACGGAAATGTTTCCAAATGTGACTGACTTGACGCTTTCTATCATTCCAGCTCCCGGCAGGGCAGTGACCACATTGGCGAGGTTACTTCCCAATACGGCAACTAACTCACCGGTACCGCGAATAGTACGTTCTAACCCGCGCAAAGGTGATGCTATGACGATCTTACCAATCTGAAGAGTCGTTCTGGCGAAGGGTTTGACCACGGATTGCATTATACCGTGTAAAATATTCTGCTGAGCGTTCAACACCCCAAGAGTAGTGTATTTGACAGCGCCCACCAGATTTCCTAGGATTGACCTGCCTCCGTAGGCAAGCTTAGGGCGATGTTTTGGAACATCATGAACTCGTAATGGTAATACTCCGGTAGGTATTCCGATATAATAGGGGAGGTAAATAATCTCTGCTCCCCTCGGCAGCACATGGTATCCATTCGTGTCGCTCATCCGATTTGACTGCTCAGGGTGGTACACCGTCCATTGGTTTTCCCAACCATTTTGACGGGCACCATCTGTTCTCATATTGCTCAACGACATGAATGTCAACATAACTCTGCAACAAAACAGAACGTAAACAAATATTCGAGATACTGAAACTGAAAGGGAGAGAGATTGGACTTAATTTTTATTGAAATTTACTCGGCACATCGGATCCAAAATCATTTTTGTGTGATCACTATGTTCAGTGCGACTTGCATGCAAAATAGGTATATTTCTGGTACCTTATTGCATTCATAAGTGGTCAAGCTTGAAAATTGGAAATATTTTGAGATATTTTGAGGATCGAGGGGGGGGGGGGGGGTGTTAGGGCCACATCGGGGACATCACGAAGCTCGTTTGTCTTCCAGATTCATCATTAATTTTATGGTGCTTAGAGCTGGAAATGCCAGACAAAATACACGACGCACACCCTGCGTCATCTATTCAGTAAAAAGTACAGCCTCGACGCAGGGTGCTTGTCACCCACCCAAAATAGATTAAATTTAATTTTTAAAAAATTCCTCTTCAGTTGAAAACCGTACATAGAAAGGAAAAACCACTGTCCTTATCACATAAATGAAATGGTAAAGCAGTAGCCATTTTGATTGTTCGTTTCAAGTAAATCTAGTGCCGTTTTCTCAAGGTATCGTATAACACACACACACTAACCTCACGAAGATGGATCGTGGTCCCTTCATTTCTCAACCACTGTCGCCGGGAATTCTCGCGTAAAGACATACCAACAGCAAATATTGTATTTTATCATCTCTTTCATCTTTTTTTTTATGAGCGTCACGTTCCGATAGTCGATTAAAAGAATTACCTGTTGCCTTATGATCGCAATCAATGATTTTCATGCCATCAATGTTGGAACTTATGTACATCCGATATTTTTATGACTGTAACTTTAATTGTTCTTTGATACTTCGGTGTAAGTAATGAGTCGCAAAAATACAACGAATTATTCGGCGAACCATTCAGTATTGTTCAATAATGCAAGAAGGAAATCTAACGTTGCATTTCATCGTATAAATCATTCCCATAGTGCAGATAGCTGGCCCCGGAGGTGACTATTGACAGTCCACATTTATTGTTGTTAGATATTGCAATAATGGGATGATTCCCATATGACTAGTGCCCACGCAAATAACTCGGTAGGCACTCTATTATTCAGGGAAAGGTGAAAATGACATACACCGTAGATGGGACAGTACAATATTCTGTCGACTCCCCGAGTGTATTCCCCAAGCTTCACTCAATCTCAGCCCAGATTAGTGCGGGCGGGATTTGAAATCGACTTCTCGTATTGCACGAGAGGAACTTCCTATAGTGAAGGGTGCATTATGCAAATATGCTTTAGTTACAAACAATGAGCAACACAGTCCAGTATGCAGAAAGGCTGATCTCAGTTTGATCGAGATTCATTTGAATTTAAATACGCTTTTTATACATTTCTAAGTCTCATAACTATGATTCTGTAGGTAACATTTTTCGTACATAACTTTATCCAATAATTAGCAGCCGTGAAGGGTTTTAAATCAAGATAAAAACGTGCGCATACTTTCGTATGTATCTCCTTCGTTGACCATTGACTGGCGGATTGGTACAACGTTCAGATGGAGGATAACTATTATGTCAAAAACCCATAATGTTCTTCTTATGAATATTGTGGTTAACAATATCCAATTTCTTATTTCTTTTCGGCGTTCATGTGCATCAATTCAATGTGTAAATTCAATGGTGACTGATCAAAGGAATGGTTATTTCAATTGACATCAATCAGCGCTCCTGAAGTAACAGATTTCAGGTAGCCTAAAAGGGGACGGCATCGTTTTAGTAATTTAGGTAATTTAGTTAAGGTACAGCGCGGTCAAGGTTCAAATGTGGTCTTCTCATCTCCCGCTGAGTAAAAAAATTGAAAAATGCCTAAAGTAAAGACAACATAGGGGAATGTGGATGTTATAATATTGAAGCTCCACTTACTATACTCGCTTCGCTGGTTGGAATCACGATAATAAGCCGAAAAAAACCATCCGCCAAAAAGCTGATAAATATAGAAATATTATATATTCTATAGTATATGAATTAGGATACGACGCCAATGTCTTTTAGATGTCGGTTTAGGGTCATGTCTTTTCTGTCAGGTGGTTTTTGTGGACGTACCAATTGTTGTGCCTCCAACCAGTAATTCGAGTATAATACATTAAATGACATTTATAATCTCAGGTGCTTCATCATTGGGGTCAATATGGTGTCCTTGAGAACCCTGAGGCAAATCCCCAGATGTGGAAGAAGAAATTCTGACGATCAAAGACCAACCGCAATTGAAATTTAACGTTGATGTGTTTTGGTGAGCTCCGCAAACAAGGACCAGGGAATGGGATCGTTGTCTTCAGTTAACCCTCCCAAGGAACAAATGTGCTAAAAAGTAAAAAAAAGCAACGATTTCCAAGGCCCGAGTAAACAAGTTAGCGATCTCCAGACGGTGGGCGGTAAATAAGGGAGCCTCCTTAACTTATTTACACGGCACCGGTTTTCGGCTCTGCCTCGGTTTCCAGGATGAAAATCCCATTAGAAAGAGCTCGAAGACGAGGAACCTAAGTGATAGGTTCGTCCTTCCTTTTCCTAAGCTAAATGCGGAAGACCCGTTCCGTTCGAAGAAGTCTCGTGATTGTTGTGACTCATGCCGTGAAGTAGTAGCCTTCACTTCCCATCAAGTCTATCCTGGTAGAAAATATTGAGTTTGAAGTGCTTCATATCATTTTATAGATGACAATATGCGGTTTGATCGTTGGTGCAACATGACGCTTCCTGGATCTTAATTACAACTGAAGAGAGTTCCCAAATAGCTGGAGATGTCAATTTACATAGAATAGAGACAACTTCGTCCACTCAACGTCATCAATGCATGGGATAATGGGAAATCAGTGGGTGTGGAGTATTCCCAACTCATTCCAATCGATTCAGTGTCCAAAATTTAGTGGAAAATGACACCCCACACGCCTAGATCGTCTAAAATCTTGTAATTGGATATCTGAAAAAGTCAATATTTCAGTTTAGAGCAGTATGCAAAATTGGTCACCCATATTCTTCCCATTGAGCGCGTTGAGACCAGTTTGTTTTGGACTGAGAACAACAGGTATAATTAAGAGTAATCAAATTTAAGAAAAGTGTCTCAAATGCCGACTTCCCGTTAGCTAAGCATTTGGAAGGGATTCTTAACCCTATCAGCGTAGTTAGTATTGAGCCTCATACCTCTTTTCCCAAGGGAGCATTTTGGGATGTTTCAATACCTGATACGTAGTTCCATAGTAACGTTTTATTTATTTATTTTTATTGTGGATTTTATTTAGAAAGGCGCGATTCAAGTATCAGCATGAACGAAGGAATACTTGTATTGATCAGAAGTACACAAATACACTCATGGCATGTCAGTTGGTGAATATCACTCTTTTCATTACCTATTATTTGAATACAATGAGCACCTGTTATTATGATTATCGAGAGCCTTTTAAGAGTTGGTGAAAGTTTACGCGACGAGGGAGATCGTTAAAATTAGTTTAGCTCTCGGCTGAGAGTTTTCTGAAGATGATGGTTCATAAACTTTTGGTGGTTCATTGCTACAAAGCAGCCGATATTAAATTATCAATTGGATGATTAATAAAAAGTGAGTTAAGATGGTCGTATACACCGAAATGTTTTACTTTCTTCCGCCAGTGGCTTCCAAACAGGTAGAATGGCTATTGAGCCTTCAGTACACGTCTCGGGACTCTGCATGATTGGATCGGTCAACTGATCTGCCGAGACCTATATGGTGGTCTCATAGGGGCGGGTAAGTGGGAAACATAAACTCGTCCAAAATAACTTTTTTTGTAATTAACGTTCTGTTACCACATTTGAACTTCAGGAAGTCATTCACGGCATGAACTATTTCCAGTTGGAACTGAATAGACCTAACGTAGACATCTTGAAGCAAATAAAAACTTGAAAGATCCATTTGAACTGTCAATTAGTTCATTGTTCGTTGCTTTTATGTTGTTTTTGTATTGCAGATACCTGCGGCAATGAATTACTTCAAGATGCTCTTGTATTTGCACTACTTGGTATTGGCTACCAGCGCAACTGGATATCTGCGGAGGCGTTCCATGACAGGACGTGACTATTACCTTACTGCGCCTAAGCAAGTAAAACTGCCAGGTCAGCGGGTCATAGGTGACCGGTACTATTGCGAGCCTTGTCAACGTAGGATGCATCGACCGACACGACGACTGAGGACTGGTGCGAGGGCCATACTCGATAAAATGATCGGAGCAACGGCACGAAACGCGGTGTCTTTAGTAACTGGCGCCTATAAAACATACAAAAACTTGAAAAAGGTGAAGCAGCAAGCGGGCAAAGTGACTATA
>CM034001.1:20619407-20642509 GCA_019603395.1 Cyrtorhinus lividipennis | reverse complement strand
CTTCAATTTGGCATCATCAAACCTGGTTACACCAGCACTTGATCTAGTCTGTCTGTGACAGGCTAGTCGCTGCCTATACTTCACTCGGACAAGATAGTGGTCAGAGTCTGCATCTGCACCTCTGCGGCTATCCACTTCGAGGATGTCTGATGCATGCCTTCGGTCGATAAGGACGTGGTCGATCTGGTTCTCCGTAACCCCATCCGGGGAGTGCCAGGTGGCTTTCCTTTTATTACGGCGCTGCAGCCACGTACTTTTAACCACCATGTCATTAGCAATTGCCATATCGATAAGCCGTTCTCCATTATCGTTCGAGATGTCATGGAGGCTTCTTTCCCAACCGTGCTCCGATAGATTTCTTCCCTGCCTAACTTGGCATTGAAGTCCCCCATCAGGATCCGGATGTCGTGGTGAGGAATGGCATTCATCTCTCTCTCCAGGGTCTCGTAGAACACGTCTTTAGCTTCCTCTTCAGCCTCCTCCGTAGGGGCATAAGCACAAACGAAAGAGATATTGAAGAAGCGGGCCCTCATTCTCAGAGTACAGAGCCTCTCATTAATGGGCTTAAAGTCCAGCACAAAGGGCTTAAACTTGTTGTCCACCAGAAAGCCTGTCCCTCCTTGTCCCCTGACTGCACCGCTATGAAAGAGTGTATGATTCCCACTGCGCAGGATCCCGTTCTCTCTCCACCTCAGTTCCTGAATAGCCGCGATTCCAATCCTATTCTTAGTCAACTCATCACCTCAAGCCACGGAGAGCCCCCGCTTTTGCGAGTGTGCGGACATTCCAGGTCGCCAAATATATGTCTCGTTTCCGTTTGTTTCGTCCATTTTCATGCCTAGGTCCAATGCCATGTAGATCAGCCGGGTTTTGTGTTGCTTGTTGGTTCCGAAAACGTTTGTTAGTTTTTTCCGGGATGGAGTTGTTAGCCCCATGCCCAACCCCCAACCTGGAGGGCCAGGAGACTTTTATATCGAGGTTCCCTCTCCTCTAGGACAGCTGCCTTAACCACGGCTCACAGACCCTGTCCTGACCTGGGCATGAAATGCTTTTGAATGGCGGCATTTTCTCGCCATGTCACAGCCTCGTCGTAATGCACCTGTGGTATTTGGTGAGTCCTGCCCCTATGCCATGGAGATAGGCCTCCCACGCACTGATGATGGCTGCCGCCTCGGTCCGGGACTGCTTATTCAGGTTTCCCCTATTCGCAGCTGTCCACCATATCTGGTGGAGCATTCACTATCCGCCACCTGTGACCCGCCCAGTAGCTGAGGCTCGCCTTGGGTTGTGGACTTCCTGGTGTAACAAAATTTTCCGCTCAGTTTATAGGTGAGAGTCGCCTCCTCGACGTCTTGCATGGTCGTGACTGCTTCAGGCTTCAATTTAGTTCTGTTTGTGTGCTTCAGCCCAGTCTACTCATTGCACAGCTTCAATGGGTATGGCATTGCTTAACCCCAAGTCATAAATATAATCTATCCATCTTGTTTGCTTTATATTCTTTCTCTAAACATTCATGTTGGTTGATATGTATTAAACATTTTTCCCTACTCTTGAAATCAGGCTTCTGGGTATCTAACCCCCTTGTGATGATTTGTTTTGAACTGATCTGCAGTGAACTGTGGCGTTCTTTGCAGTTAACTATGTCTTAGACAACAAAATGCTAAGTCATTTCCCTATTGTTTCTTGAATGAACGAAATTTAATTTTTCATTGTTTTGATTCGTTTTTGTCTTTCTAGTTCGAGCTGGATTAGGGATATGTGTGCTTTGGAGTTACAAACTTCTTCAGAATGCTGTTCAAGAGCGCTTTGGCAAACAAGTTGCATCATGGTTTGCAATCCTCACATGCTCTCAATTTCATTTCATGTTTTACTCTACGAGAACACTCCCAACCACCATGGTGATGCCTCTAGGTGAGTACTTCTATCACATATTTTTAAACACTAAGAAGGCATTGTCAAAAGGCATTGAGACAAACAGGAAGAAAGGAAAAATCAAATTCATACTTTTTACCTCATTGGCTGAGCACTAAGCCCTATATGAATGCCCACCATTACATATGAGTGATTAATTGTTTCTATTCCCACATTGTAGGAAACAACGAAACAATCTGGGTTAAAAAAATTAACAAGTTACTACCTGTCTGTATAGCTGACTCAATGCTTTGGCTACTCTCAATAAGTGGGTGTCAAACCTCAGTGGACAGTCTCTAAACTTTCAGTTTTTTTTTTTAAATTGTTATCTTCATAAGCTGTAGCTGATGTGTCTGTGCAAACCATTTATGTTGCAGTTTTGCTTGCACTACGGTCCTGGCTCCTGGGTAATCATCCTCACCTCATTTGGCTCTCATTAGCCTCAATTGTGATATTCAAATTTGAACTGGTTGTGTTCCTTGGTATACTAATCGCATATGAATTAGCGCAGGGTCGTCTGACCTTAAAAGTGTAAGTTTTAATATTTTTGGTGAATATAATAATTTATTGAAGTAGCAATGACTAACATATTGAGATTGGTAGGGGATTTGGAAATGCAGAATACAGTTTATTGGAGAGTTGGTCTATGCCAAACCCGCTCATTCTTTACTGCAAGTTCACCGTGAATTACTCCTTTAGAGCTCTTGAATTAATCATCTTTGAATCTTCAATCATCAAGGACAAAATTGCATCTAGATGACTGAAGCAGTTTCAAGTGAACACATTTTTTGTGCCTTATGAATTCAACGCTTAGCCAGCTTTAGAGAATGAAAACAGATTCTGTTGGAGCCATCGCTCCTTTGTTTGAGGCTAGGCTGAATTCAAACCCTACAGAGTTTGTTCACAACCTTTAAGGATTGGGATAATGCAGTTTTTGAGTGAGTAATTCAGTTCTTAGCGTCCATTCATATTAGGTCTTGAATCGATATAAAGAGTGTTATGCCTTATGAATATGAGTAAATATATATTACATATATAGTTACATAGTACATAATATAGTACATTGCACATTGTAGAGTGAATTTGAAGTGGGACTATGCAGAACTTATGATCCAATTATGTCTGACCCAATTCATAATTATTCAAGATAAAACAATATTAGGAATGGAGCAATTTGATGATTCATCTTTCAAATCTATTTGTAGCATTCTCGTCACCCTGTACTTATCTAAATTTATGAATAGGTACATTTTTTTTCAGATTGGCAAAAAATGTTTTGTTGGCTGTAGCTGTATGCCTCCCCCTTACAATTCTCCTGGACTCATATTTGTGGCAGCGTCCAACCTGGCCACTAGGGGAGGCTTTTCTTTTTGGCCCTCGGAAGACTGAAGAGTTCAAATTTAGTGTATCCTTTGTCAATACTTCATATCGGTTGAATTTAATTATTAGTTATGATTCACCTTTACCGCGCATTCAGTTGTTAACCTTAACTTGATTGTTCTGTAGACTTTCCCATTTTTATGGTACTGGTATTCCGCTCTGCCACGAGCGCTTGGTTTCTCCGCTTTGTTTGTACCTTTGGGAGTGTACATGGAGAGAAGAATGATCTCATTATTTTCAGTATGCAGTACATTCATTCTTCTCTATTCTTTTCTCCCGCATAAGGAGTTGAGATTCATCATTTATGCTTTACCCCTGTTCAATGTTGTTGCATCCTGTGGTTGTAATATCCTGTAAGATGATCAAAATATTTTATTTATACTACCCAAAACCTAGTAATGTTTGTCTGCTTGCTTCTTATATATTGCTTCACCAGGCATGGGAGGAGAGTAGATGTGAATGCTCATAAAAATGTTAATAATCTGGTGGCAATCAGTAGAAAAATCGTCATGGGGCTAAAAATAGATTGACAATCGCTCATTTTTCTGGAGCATACAAGTGGATCTCCCAATATCATGTAGCTGTGGGGGAGGGAACACCTGTGTTGAGATCAAAGTTGCCTCAGCACAGTGGTAGACAATCGGTCCAGTTGGCAACCACACTGTTTGTAGATTTATGCCTGAATTCTTGGTCCCACATTAAAAAATGTAGTTACCTAGATGGTATGTAGTTGGTTTAATATAAAATCGAATCTATTATTTTTCTCTTATGATAGCACTTGGGTATGTCATTGACTGATGTTTTCCTCCTCATGTTATGACCATCTCATTCTTTCAGCCGTCTCTAGCGTATTTTATGTTGTTGCTATCACGGTTTCACTATTTTTGAGGAGCATTTAATGGTACAGAATGTTCTTTGTACCAATGATGATGATTAGTACTTTTGTAATCTTTATTATCAAGAGTTTTGGATGGATCCACATCAGTACCTATTCACACAGTATACCTACATGGTATGAGCCTTATTCTTGCCTGGTCTCCTTCCAAGATGGTCAATCACTTCTTCCTCTGTTATAATTAAGAAAAACATTTAAGAACAGTTGACCAGTTTCAATAACTTAGCATTTGGTTCCACAATATACTTGTGTTGCTGAAAAAAAGTGACAATAGTGGTAAATTTGTTGATATCCATTTGACGAATTCACTCTCTATTCCAGGTGGAATGGAAGGGATAAAAGCCTTACAAGATGGTGTTTGAGTGGAGCTGCTGCAGTACATGTAGTTGGGAATGTTCTCATAACCGTTACATTGCTGTCTGTAGCTCGGACTAACTATCCTGGAGGCTCAGCGATCCAAAGTCTACATTATATCGTCCCATTGCATGAGAACGTTCATGTGTACATTGACCAGATGACCAGTCAGAGCGGCGTCACACGCTTTACACAAAGCAATGATCGTTGGGAGTACGTTTTTCTCTAGTTATGTCAAGTAATCCTCCATTAAATGATGAAATAATTAATGTACTTAATTTACGTTGTAATTAATGAACAAATGTATAAGTAAAAAACTCCTCATCAATTATTCATATGTTTGGGGTTAGGAGACTCATGTGAAATAGATCAAACTAACTCGATGTGAATCAGTATTGGGAAAATTATGGGAATGTGGGCATTTGTGAAATCCCTTGCAGCCTCTATTGTGGACTAAGATCAAGTTATCCTTTGAACACAACAAATTATTTCGTGTGTTTCAGGTATAATGTGTCGAGAGAAGACCAAGAGTTTGTTGATCTAACAAAATACACTCACCTGTTGATTGGAGCAAGAAGCAAATATTCAAAAAACTTGAAGCCCTTCTTCAAATCCTACAACATCATTGAAACAATTGAAGAGTTCTCTCACATACATGTGAACTACTTAAGTTTTCCTCCATTCAGAATCAAAACAAAGCCAGTTGTTTATATATTACAAAGAAAGGACTTCACAGGTGCCACTAAACAGAACAGTGCAACTGCAGAATTTGTAAAAAATGGGTTAGCTATTGATGAAGAGATTGGGTCTACTGATGATGTGGATGAAGCTGAGGCTACAGCCAGTAAACTGCAGGAAGAAGATGAGGATTTCTCCAGTGTTGAGGTTAAGTTGGACTCAACTGTGATGTCGGACAATGCAGATTTAGAGGCTGAAAGTTCAAAACTATCAACACGAGCACTGGTTGACTCACTAATAAGGTCTAAAAGGCTTCGAGCTAGTCTGGATTCAGTTGTGGAACAGTTGCCAAAGGCTCCAGACTCAGGTCTTCAGGAAATGGACAATGACGACATTTTTGAGGAGAAATCTGTCGAAAGTGGTCTGAGAAAGTATGATGGAGGTAGTGTGAGAGATGCTGAAGAATTTGGGAAAAAAAGCATGCGCAAAGAGAATACTGATTCAGTTTTACTGAGTGATGCAAAATTCAAAAACATTCGCGCCAAAACTAACAGCCTTGCTTTTGACGCTCTTCATGACGCATTGCTAGAGGACGAACTGAGTAAAAAGGGGCCTCCTTCCAATTTTGAACAGTACACACTCATGATGCCTTCAACAATGTATGGTCGCCAATATCAAGTTCCGAATTTAAATTTAGCCAGCGTCAGCCAAGAAAATACGGTGTCACATGCAGGTGATGGTAAAAAAGAAATGGATTTGTCCGAGGAGGCAGCAATTAAAAAGAAAAAACTCAGAAGAGACAAAGATGCTCAGGGCAAAGTGGATTCTTTGGTAATTGACAAGGGGGATTCAAACTCATCACCCTCGCATGGACAGCTGACTGCAAGCAGGAGCGGGACTGGAGGGGAAGAGAGGGCAATGGATTCCTCAGAAGCCAATGCAAATGAGGCTCGACATACAAAACATTCAGGTGTTGTACAAACTAGTGCCACATCCAAGGAGTTATTGCCAAGTTTGGCAGCTCAACAATTTGCAACTGTTGGACACTTGGACAATGATGAAGGAACAACTGAGCCCAAACACGTTAGCAGAGGGCAGCATGAATTGAGCAATTTGGGAGACAGAGACATCATACGGGCTGATATCGCAGTAAATAAATCAGTCATAATATTTAAGGTGGATGAGAGCATGTTGCTTGAAGACAAGAGCAGTGGTGGTAATGACGGGGTGGCTACTACTCATAATCAAAGACGGGTCGCTACAACTGAGAAGCAATCTGTCACAAGGACTCAAAACATTCAGCCAGCGCCCAGTGCAAACATGAAAGAAATTGTCGTAACTGACCGAAGGGCACAGAATGGCCTCATTTGGTGGAATAAGGTGGGCTCCTACCCCAAAGAAGGTGGCAGAGACCAAGGATTTGCCAGTAAGACTGAAAGTGCCCTACCAACAGCAATAAGCACAAGTACATTGAGTAGCAACAAAACTGTGTCAGAGAATGTGACAGATCCTGGTACAACCAATCACTTACCTCCTACTGAATAAGTTCAATCCCAACCATCGCTTATTGGTCTTTGTAAGGCAACACTCCTCTCAAAGATCTTCAGAGTTATTCAAAAAGATGAATAGCTTAGAATCAACCCCATTCTGAGGACCACACAAGCCAGATTCAGGTAAGTTTTCTGGCATAATGAAGAACTTCCTACCTTGCAGGGGCTCCAGAAAAATGTAATCAGATGATAAATTCAAGTATCAATCAGGCATCCATTAGGATAATGCAAAAGGGGTTTGACTTCTCTATGTACATTACCTACCTTTTCAACTCACCACAATATCTACATTTGCGTAATGCAATAATCAACATGATTGGTTCTTCTGGAAATTCCCACCAAATCTCTAGCATGTCATTCAAATTTTATTACTAATTTTGAGATTTACTTTTCAAAAGTTTTACTTCTGTGCCAACTGTGGTTATGAAAACGGTGCAATTCCAGGAACCCATAGTTCATTATTTTGGTTGACATAGATCTAGAAAGTTAGTGGGAGTAGAGAATATTGCAGCTTAGTATTAAATGACTCGACCTGACTGAGAACTGCTAGAATGGGTCATATTCCCTTATAGAAAATCCTGAATATGTGTTGAGGAAGCAAGAAGGTTTTGTTAGTGAACTACCTAACATTTTGTTTCAGATATGATGAAATATTGAGATTGAGACAGCGTTTTGTCCAAAGAACAATGGATAAAATCTCTTACAGAATATTTCTCCAGTTCCATCTCAACGCGGGAATTCCTGCTACCTGCATACTGACATTTCAAACTAAAATTTAAGGAGTGTTATTTAAAGCAGTCCTTACACCTTGTATACATATTAAATTTTTTTTTAACTACTCCATGAATCAATGCATACTGCACGATACCAATCATCATTTTAGATAGTTGTTTTGACATTGACATCAGATGTTCAGTAGTCAAATACGAATTTGGTGTCACTTAATTCCTCATAAATCTCTTTTGTTGCATGTAATCAACATTTCCTGACCCGACTATCCTAAAGACCGAATTCTTGCATGAATACAGTAATTTGTCGAGGACCTATCCTAATTGATTCTCCAAGCGAAATTGCACGTGGAAGGATACAGCATTTGTAGATGATCAAATAACTCGTTCCCTCCCTCAGTATGTGGAAATAGGTCCAGGATTCATCTCAGTGGTTCAATGTTCACAGCCCTCATAAGTTATAACTTTTATTAAAAGGTTCCCTTGGCCACCCTAGACCATCCCTTTTTTTATACTCATATTCACTTGCTTTCTATGTGACTAGCACAACCCACTCCATCTCTCAGTGTGCAGTGATTGGATAGGCAGGAAGTCAGATGCAAAAGGGGCCTAAATAAAGTGGTGTCTGAATAGCCTATACATTATCAATTTTACGTTTTTTGTATGAAGTTGATGGCAAAATTCCAGATTTGGAGCCTCAGCCCTAAACAATTATAACAAGTCATAATCAGGGTTAACTGGAGGCATCAGGCAAATGAGGCCTTACACGATTGTTTGTAAATAGCATTGTCATCCCTAAGTCATGTTTGTGGCACATTGCGAAAAGTGAAGGTATGTGTTTGGTTACTGCAGCAGCCAGCATCTGATTATCACCATCAAGCAAATCATTTTAAAACAGATCCTTCCAGACGACCAGAAACAGCCAGAGTTATAGGATTTTAAGAATTTTTAGGTGCACATGAGAGGGAGAAGAATTCAACATGGGGTAATATGGACTTGAACAGAATGTAATAAATGTTTCAATAACTCTGGAAAGCCCTGTAACGATGAATATAAGGAGAAGTTTTGAGAGAAACTCCTTTTCACGTTTATGAAAAAGTACATGAGCGCATCAGTCTAATGGTAATCAAAAATGTCTGAGACATTCCCTGTCTGTTTCCTGCCAGTTTGTATCTTTTCCACCAGCATCTCTTGAGAGCTGCCACATCGTAATTTTCAGGAGGTGGCCAAACCTACAAACCAAATTGAGTGTGGAGGCGAAAATTAAAGGCCAAGTACAAGAAATCAACTTAATAGTCAAACAAAAATTTTCAATTCTGGCCATCAACAGGCTAGAAGAAGGAAAAAAGGATTTCCTTACTTTGAAGGACCTTCCTACCAAGCGTAGCTACTTGGTGGTAAGATGGATGTTTTCTGTTGTTGCAGACGCATGGCAATATTATTTGCATCATGAGGTATAAATTTATTGTAATTGATATTGCTGGCAGGTCTCTAACAGGAATGACCCAACGGTTGATAGGGCTTAGTCTTGTCCTGAAAACCTATGATTCCAGGGGTTGGGTTTTCATCTCATGCTAAATTGTAGTGCCTTATTTTACCTTAGAAATGATGAAGCGCGAATGAAATTGGTTCACTTGGAAGGAAAGAGCTTTAGAATTTGAATTTTTTAATACATAATGATAGAAAATGGTGTACAAAAACAGTACATGGTCCACAACATTCATCCATGTTGTGAACAAAGGCAAACTTTGAAACATATTGGTGGTATATAAGAATCGTGAATAAGTATGTAACTCGAGTTATGCCAAAAACGAGCTGAATGCACCATGATGTTAGTTTTGTCATGTTACACCCTGTGAATACGTGTCTACCTAGAGTGCACCTAGAAATAATAAACCAAAACGCTGCGAATTCTTACACAGGGGTTGGTTATTTGTCAGACCAGGCGCATTCTTGGAACCTTATTTAACTTATTTAAAAACATGGGGGAAATGGGGAAAAAGGTGGGTGCGGCGGATCCCAGACCCATTCCAATCGATTCAGTGT
Organism: Cyrtorhinus lividipennis; assembly: GCA_019603395.1. Taxonomy (NCBI): domain Eukaryota; kingdom Metazoa; phylum Arthropoda; class Insecta; order Hemiptera; family Miridae; genus Cyrtorhinus; species Cyrtorhinus lividipennis. Next base: position 20,632,967 of record CM034001.1, on the reverse strand, counting down.
CCATGATTTAGTGAAAACCCCAACCGCCAAGATCGCCCAAAATCTCGAAAATTCATTTTTCAAAAAACACATTTTGACCCCTACCCCCAAATTATAAGAAAAAATTGAGATTATTGAGTAAAACTTGGAATGTTTGCAGTCACTCAAACTTCAAATAATTCATACTGAAAAGTGACCAACTCTGACTTGTATAGTTATTCACAATTCTTACAATAATGTTTCTTTTACTCATCTATGCGGATGAGGTAATGAAAGGTGCGACACTTGGTAAATTTTGTCAGGTCTCGCTTTTGAATAATAAATACGATGACACAGAGATAACTCACTACAAAATATAAATAATAATGTTGACTCTTAATTATGTTGAAGGCGAGGCAATAATGATGAGCCTATATGCCTACTTGGGTTTGGTTTCCTGGTCAGTGACGTATCTAATATATACGCTGCTTTCAGGGATGGTCTCTGGTGGTTTCTCGTCGTACATATAGGAACAGGCAATAGCTAAAACGCCACCTGTTGGAAAACAATACAGATTAAGGCCAGAGGTAATGCTCACAGATTATATTGAAGTGTGTTGGACAAAAATGGTGAGTCGGTATTGAAATGTAATTTTGTAACAAAACATACAAACAAAGAAAACCACAAATAGCAGTCTATGTTCACAGGGCAATAATAACTTCGCAAAGCGAGTAAAAAGAGAGGTTTACGCCAGCGCTGGAACGCCATTCTCATGAGGACCAACAATTTGTATGTAATGAATACTGTGTAACATCTGATTCGGCTGAGTAAAAACAATGAGTAAAAACCTATTGCTCGGCAAAAAACAAAATTTATTCTCACAATATACTACCTACCTAATATTCAAGAGCTTATTCAGTCTTTGTCACCTTGATATACCATGTGTTATTCTAGAATTCCATATTCAGTCATAGCAATTCTTATCAAACCAAGAATTAAGGATCGTAAAAAAAAGTTATAAACGTTATACCAGTGACCTCAAACAGCCAGCTGCAAGAGAGACAATGAACTGCCACCAGTAAATAAAGCACTATCACACACATGCATTTCAAGGCGCATTTATGGTCACATCTTCTACCCAAGACCCGTTCATTCCAGAGCCAGGAAATCATGAACATTTCCAAATAGAGGAACTTGGAGATGGAAAGTCGTAATTTGGTTTTATAGTTAGGGATAAGGTCTCAGACACAGTCTTCATGATTGACATGGGATCAGAGCTTGCCGGAGCTGTCATCTTCAAATCTAATAGGTAAATTGTCTTCTCCCCTATTTCCTGCAAACAACGCCATTATAAAAACTCGTGGAGAAAGGCCTGGGCCAGATAGATCTTAGCCTTCGTACAATCTTCCCATATGTGTTTACTGATGTCTCTCACCCAATTTTCGGAGCAAATTTCCGTGATGGTTGGCCTCAAAAGATAATGCTTTCATGACAACACCACTGCTGTAGGATCATCAGGGATCATTGATCAGGTGACACACCATCAACATCGGCGGTACACTCCTAAGTCCCTACTGCAGCCACTGAGCTACTCTTGAAGCACAACCTTCATCCACATCTCAACGCAAGAAACAAGCCTCGACCTCCCAAGTGATGTGTAGCATTTCATCCGTACATTGGGTATTTCATGTCAGTTGTTGCAATGGAAATTCCATTTCTTTGAACAATCAAGACATTGTGGACAAAGGAATCTAAATCTTAAGACTTTGGCCAATCGTTCTGGGACACACATCATTGAATTCAGCGACCAAAATTTAGTGGAAAATGATAACCCACACGCCTAGGTAGCAGAAATCCCGAAAACACATATTCAAAATGGGTAATAAATACCCAATTTGACCCATAACTTCTTCCAGTGGGTGCCGATCGTTCGTGGACCAATTTAATTAGATTCAGCGTCCAACATTTAGTGGAAAACTATACCCCACACGCCTAGGTAGCAGAAATCCCGAAAACACATATTCAAAATGGGTAATAAATACCCAATTTCACCCATAACTTCTTCCAGTGGGTGCCAATCGTTCGTGGACCAATTTAATTAGATTCAGCGTCCAAAATTTAGTGGAAAACTATACCCCACACGCCTAGGTAGCAGAAATCCCGAAAACATATTCAAAATGGGTAATAAATACCCAATTTCACCCATAACTTCTTCCAGTGGGTGCCAATCGTTCGTGGACCAATTTAATTAGATTCAGCGTCCAAAATTTAGTGGAAAACTATACCCCACACGCCTAGGTAGCAGAAATCCCGAAAACACATATTCAAAATGGGTAATAAATACCCAATTTCACCCATAACTTCTTCCAGTGGGTGCCAATCGTTCTGGGACCCGTTTCATTGGATTCAGCGTCCAAAATTTAGTGGAAAATGACACCTTACTCGCCTAGATCGCGAAATTTGGTCCGATCGGGCTGAAAAGTTTCGAGGACCCGTCTCGGCCGGGAACAGACCCCTGACCCAGATTTCAGATTTTTAGAAAATTTTCTACTACCAAAAACGGCGCGGACAATGGACGGCGTACGGGGTACGGCGCCGTCCGCGTATGGCGTACGGCGGACGGACATCGACCTTTTTTGATCAGGACATCATGAAACGTCCAGAAAAAATTTTTGAGCCGAATCGGAGAGGTTGACCATTATCATGAAAACATAGGTTGATTATTCAAGGAATAACCAACCAAAAATTGTAAAAAAAAAAAAAAAAAAAAAAAAAAAAAAAAAACAGTGAGTGTGAAGCGTCCTGGACTCATTCCAATCGATACAGCGTCCAAAATTTAAAGGAAAATGATACCCCAGTTGGTAGAAAACATGGGTTGGATTCATGAAATAATCAACCAAAAGGTAGAATGTTCGTCCGCCATCCGCGTTGTTTTGGTAGTAAAAAGCATTATAAAAATCTTTAATACTGGTCAGGGACCCGTTTACTGCTATACTTAAGTTCTCGAAACATTTCCGCCCGATCGAACCCCAATGGTGCCTACGGGGGGTGGGTATGGATCAAAATGGGTACCTATGTACTTATTTCAAAAATAATTTTTCGGGATTTTTGGGTTTCTAGGCGTGTGTTGTATCATTTTCCACTAAATTAACTTACTTACTAAATTAGAATGAGTACGAAACGCTCCACACTCGCTGTTTTCCCTATTTTCCCCATGTTTTAGGACGGATTATTGAGAATTTCGGAGACTTTACCGTACCTCTTTCCAATCGTCATCGGCCACATTCTAGACTATTTACCACAATCGAGCCGACCTAAAAGCGCCTAAAAGTACGGGGTACGGCGTATGGCGGACGGACATCGACCTTTTTAGATCAGGACATCATGAAACGTCCAGAAAAAAATTGTCCGGAATCGGAGAGGTTGACCATTATCATGAAAACATAGGTTGATTATTCAAGGAATAACCAACCAAAAGGAGTTAAAGTACAATCATTTCTTAAAAAATTGATGAGAAGAAACGTTCCTATCACATTTTCTATCATTGAACCAGCATTGCAGTCCCCAGAAAATTAGACAATATGCACGAATGTGTGGTCAAACCTTTACAGCAACCTCCGATGTGATGTGAGATGCATTTACAAGCCATTTAGCCCAAATTCCTCAATGCTTCGCTACAATACCCACTTTTGATTGACTTGAGGCAAGAAATACCTCATATGAAGCAATGAGGGGTTAATCTAATATCCGAGCTATCAGAATAATATCACTGAACAATGAATGAGCGTATACTGACCGTCTTGACTAAAGCAGAGGGAAGTGATGGACGTGTTGTATTTGTGAAATTGGCAGAGTCGTTTCTTATTGAACCCATCCCAAATATTGACGTATCCGTCTGACCCTCCAGTGGCAAAAGTGTTGTAGCCTTGGTGGAAACTGGAATCCGACGAGAATAATATAGAAGGTTTTCCGAGAGTGTAAGAAGTAGGCAGCTTGAATGCTCTTGTACCTGATGGTGTTTACAGGATAGATTTTTTCGAGGCCACTTTCTTTTATCCTGTGGCATTTGAAAGCATATTTCTTCTTTTGGACTTCTGGTCTTGAGTCAAGATACTCTACTGCAACTCTACCCTCTATACTGCTCAGCACATAACCCTGAAATGGAGTAGAAACTGTAGATGGTTTGTGTGGTACTAAATCTCCAGTAGATGGGTCACAAAATTTAATAAGAAAATACGAACCTGCTTGTTGGGAAAACATCTGATACACCGGGTTTGATACTTCAAACTAGACTCTCTTCTCTGTAAAACGTAACCCATGTTCCTTGTATCCCATAGTAGGACTTTTCTGTCTGCTGTGCCAACAACAAACCGTTCACCGCACAGACCTATCGTGTAAACCTGCAAAATTTGAGTTTAATTAGAAATCAGAAGTTAATTAGTTTTTTAGATCGCTTCATCGGAAGTGGAATAGGAGTCCGCGTACCCTGTCAGGCTGGTTGAAGGTCCCGACGCATCTCCCAGTTCTGGCATCCCACATTTTTACTTGAGCATCCCAACCGCCAGATAAGATGCAATTAACTTCTTGGACGTACTCGACAACTTTGATGGCATTGGCGTGCGTGCCAAGGACGTTTTCTATGGAATAAGTGAAATGATTAGTGAACTGGGGATCAATAAGAGGGTTATAACGATAGTAATTTAATAGTACGATAGAATTTTTATGACTTTTCACCCAAGTCAGTGCTGGTTTGATGATGTACCGCAGATATTTTTTTCAGAAAGGGAACACTTCACCTTACCCGTATTTGTATTCAAGTCAAACATCTTTAACGTATTGTCCAATCCACCGCTGAATGTGCGCGTTGCATCCTGAAAACACGGAATGATCCTTTGACGTAGAGGAAAAATAAAGTTCCTAGAGCCCATTACAGGCGGCTTGAGTATACCCTACTCGAGGAGTTGAATGATAGCACAAGGAAATTCGGATGATTTTCACCACCACTCACAAATGAACCTCCTGGGTTGGTCGTCAAGAGGATTTCAGGAAACCACCTGGCTGCAAGAACACCAAACAGGATGCAAAGAAGCACCAGAAGCAAGACGGTTTGTTTGTTGGATTAAGATTCGAAGTAACGCCATAGTAAAATAGACGTGACCAACACATGACCCACTGAGCGGGGTGCGAATAGAATATTGATACAATTTCCCCAGGCTAGGTTCTCATGGCTCATGTAGCATTCCACTGAATCGTCGCAAATACCTACGTCATTCAATTACACTAATATTTTCATACATACCTGAAAACACGCATCCAGGACGGGCATGGAATGTTCGTACTTTATGCGAACATTATTGGCGTGTGTGTCAAAAAGTGTGACGGAACCGTCCCATGACGAGATCAGTAAGTATTGGGGAGAAGTGTGACCAAATTTGACGGCTGATATCGTGTCATTTGTCATGTAATTCAGGCGAAACTCGCCCCTCGATGACTCACCGAGCGTCATTGTATTCTGAAACACAACTAGTAGTACTTAAAAGTGGAATTCCGACAGCGAGATATAGATATGAGGTTAAATAACGGAACTAAAATTAATACTAGATAGAACACATGGCAAAAATCGTCAACAAGAAATGAACTAACCACCATAATAAGAGGACGAATCTCTAGAATATTTTGAATTAAAATTATAGAGATGTTTCAATGCTGATAGAATCATACATCATCAAACAATCTAACATGTGAAAATCATCGAAATTAAATGAATGTTCATGAATGGATGTAAACCGGGAAGCTGAGCCGCAACCGCAATCTCTATTCACTACCGCAAACAATACTTGAAATTAGCTCACAGGAAAGCCTGTTTAGATTTCCCTTGAGTCAGTGAACAACCAGGTTTCTGAAATTGAACGGGAAATGGCTTCAATTTGGAAGAAATTTACAAAACAACACAGGTCACTAATTCAAAACCCAAGCGGCACGGTATCAACAACGGCACAACGGCAGAGATAGAGCGTACCTGCGGTGGAGGTGTCAGGATTGCCAACACTATAACGACAACGGAGCGACTTTCGATGCTCAGGACAGCATTTTTGTAGGGTGACCAAGCTCTCGTTGATGACGTAGTAGCTATCAAAAACAGTAGTCTCATCTTTTCGCGACAGTGGAAAATTGTGTTATTTGTATCTTAGAGAACTACTCAAAATCATGAATATTGTTCTACTGCGTAACCCAGAAATAATAACTATTTTTAAGTTTGATAGTTAGCTCAGAAAATATTGATCATCGCGACATTGTTTTATTATTTTTATTGGAGTAATCAGGAGCGTAGTGTGGCGCTATAATGGATCCCCCCCGCCACCACAACTTCCGGTCTCCTACTGAATTACCTATGCACGTTATTCACTTCCACCAGGACAGAGAAATTAACAGTTCTGAGAAAGCTATTTTTTCGCTCGAGGAAATTGTACGGTTTTATTACCTATATTATTCCACTATACGGGGTGTCCTACGACCCCCCCTCCTAATAAAATCATACAAATGGGAGTAAGGATCTTAAATATCATACTTGCAACCATATGCAAAAGTCACTAACTTTCTTATTTTTAATGGGAACCCCAATTTTCGATACAGATTAGGATTCTACTCACAATTTCGTGAAAATTTGATCCTTCAACTAATTTTTTGGTCGGTTATCCCTTGATTAACTAAATGTCTTTCACTGGAGGAGTAGTAGCAATGGGGACGGTAACTATCGGGGCGTATGGTTCCTCCACTATACTGCTTTCCAGGGCACTCACCGAGACAGTGTAACAATAAAAAGCATGGAGACTGCCTCATCCAGAGGGCACCAATCGTTCCAGGACCCGTCCCATTGGATTCAGCGTCCAAAATTTAGTGGAAAATGATACCCCACACGCCCAGGTTCCAGAAATCTCGAAAACACATATTCAAATGGGTATATATAACCCAATTGGAACCCATAACTTCTTCCAGTGGGTGCCAATCGTTTTGGGACCCACTTCATTGAATTCAGCGTCCAAAATTTAGTGGAAAATGATACCCCCACACGCCCAGGTTCCAGAAATCTCGAAAACACATATTCAAATGGGTAATATCCCAATTTGACCCATGTCTTCTTCCAGTGAGTGCTGCGTTCTGGGACCCATTTTATATTGGATTCAGCGTCCAAAATTTAGTGGAAATGATCCCCCCCTCGCCAAGATCGCCCAAAATCTCGAAAATTCCATTTTTCAAAAAACACATTTTGACCCCTACCCCGCCCAAATTTGGTCCGATGGGCTGAAAAGCTTGGAGGACCGTCCTAACCGGGAACAGACCCCTGACCCAAATTTCAGATTTTTAGAAATTTTCTACTACCAAAAATGGCGTGGCGGCGGCCGGCGTACGGCGGACGGACATTGACCTTTTTTGATCTAGACACCATGGAACGTCCAGAAAAAAATTTTGAGCCGAATCGGAGAGGTTGACCATTTGCATGAAAACATAGGTTGATTATTCAAGGAATAACCAACCAAAACACATTTTGACCACAACCCCGCCCAAATTTGGTCCGATCGGGCTGAAAAGTTTCGAGGACTGTCCTAGGCCGGGAAGAGACCCCTGACTCAAATTTCAGATTTTTAGACAATTTTCAACTACCAAAAACGGCGCGGACGGCGGACGGCGTACGGTGGACGGACATTTTGGTTTTTTGATCTAGACACCTTAAAACGCCCAGAAACAAATTTTGAGCCCAATCGGAGAGGTAGACCTTTTGCATGCAAACATAGGTTGATTATTCAAGGAATAACCAACCAAAAGGGCGTTTTAAGGTGTCTAGATCAATAAACCCAAATTTTCGTCGGCCGTACGCCGTCCGCGCCGTTTTTGGTTGTAGAAAAACTTCTAAAAATCTGAAATTTGGGTCTCGGGTCTGTTCCCGGCCTAGGACGGTCCTCGAAACATTTCAGCACGATCGGACCAAATTTGGGTGGGGTAGGGGTCAAAATGTGTTTTTTGAAAAACGGATTTTCGAGATTTCGGGCGATCTAGGCATCATTTTCCACTAAATTTTGGATGCTGAATACAATGAAATGGGTTCCAGAACGATTGGCACCCACTGGAAGAAGTTATGGGTCAAATTGGGTATTTATTACCCATTCTGAATATGTGTTTTTGGGATTTCAGGTACCTAGGCGTGTGGGGTATCATTTTCTACTGAATTTTGGATCCTGAATCGATTGGAATGGGTCCGCGACCCGCCACAGCCATTGTTTTCTGTAGTGCTGTGGCACATTCTGTAAAAAACAGAAGCTTGGAGAGAATTTCTCCTTTGAGACGATTTCGCTCCTGATTCAAGATCAACCCTGCCTTTGAGAAATGCCTCTCGCAGGGGACACATGTGGCAACTGAAGATTCATATTTAAGTGCCACTGAACTTAGCTCGGGTGAGGCTGCACTAATTTGAATCCTAACACAAAGGTTAGCCACATTCCAACTCATCTCAACAACAAAGTGGTTCCATACGCCATTGAAACTAAGTACCTCGATATGACGCTCGACGCGAGGCTGAGATGGAGAGCCCACGTGAAAAAGAAAAAGGATGAACTGACACTCAAATTCAGAAAAATGTACTGGATAATGGGGCGACAATCAAATTTGTCCGTCCACAACAAAATGATCCTTTACTAGCAAGTCCTAAAGCCAGTCTGGACTTATGGAGCGCAGTTGTGGGCTGCACCCTCAAACCAATCGAGACACGATACAGAGATTCCAAAATACGGTACTTAGGTGCATTGCGAACGCTCCGTGGTACTTCAGAAACGTCCGGTTACACCATGACCTACAAGTTGAGACAGTAAATGAAACCATCACCTTCAAGCAGCTGCCCATCTCCAAAGGCTACAAGATCATGTCAACGAAGAGGCTGTTCGACTTCTTGACGTCAATGATCTCGTCAGAAGGCTTAAACGCACGAAACCACATGAATTAGTTCGCATTAATAATGCAAAGACAATAAAATCAGTTGGCTGAAGATGTAACCTAGTTAACTTAAGTCATAAAAATATTGCTAATAAGTTTATAACATGGTGCAATTCTAATAAACAGAGGGAAAAAAACTCATTTGAATCCAGTAGGATATGGGGAATTTATTCAAGTCGCACTCGGCAGGGGCCTTTAAGTAGAGAGCAAGTTGATCTGGCATGCCGTGAGCTGTATGTGAGGAGGATGACCAAGTCATCCTGAAAAAGTCTTTTTCCAATTTTTTTGAACATGTTGAGTGTGATCTGCTAACACATCGTCATCTTCACCTGAAAAAATCTGCAAATTCTTACACACGGGTTGGTTATTCCTCCCCCAGACCCATTCCAATCGATTCAGGGTCTAAAATTTAAAGGAATATGATACCCCACACGCCTAGGCACCAGAAATCCTGACACATACAAAATGGGTGGATACATACCCATTTTGACCCATACTTCTTCCGGTGGTTGCCAATCGTTCTGGGACCCATTTTATTGGATTCAAGCGTCCAAACTTTAGTAAAAACTTACCCAACACGCCCAGGTACCAGAAATCTCAAAAACACATATTCAAAAATGGGTATATATACCCAATTTGACCCATAACTCTTCCAGTGGGTGCCATTCGTCTGGACCCATTTCATTGGATTCAGCGTCCAAAATTTAGTTGAAAATGATACCCCACTCGCCTAGATCGCCCAAAATCTCGAAAATCCATTTTTCAAAAAACACATTTTGACACCTACCCCCCCCGCCAAATTTGGTCCGATCGGGCTGAAAAGCTTGGAGGTCGTTCTAGCGCGGGAACAGACCCCTGACCCAAATTTCAGATTTTTAGAAAATTTTCTACTACCAAAAATGGCGTGGACGGCGGACGGAACATCGACCTTTTTGATCAGGACATCATGAAACGTCCAGAAAAAAATTTTGAGCCGAATCGGAGAGGTTGACCATTATCATGAAAACATAGGTTGATTATTCGAGGAATAACCAACCAAAAGAAGACACAATCAAATTAATATTATTGAGAAGATACTGAGCCCGTTGAGTTGATCGCGAAACTTCAAATATGGGTAAGTCATGTTGGTACAGGAGCCTGCTCGAGTGCGTTCATACCTTAGTGGTTTTCTGATTGTGACTCTGAAGAGGACTGAGAGTCACTCTTTGAGGATTTGGCAATTCTCAACTGAGTGTTCACTTCATTGATCGACGAAGTAATGCGCTTTAAGGCTGGGATCTAGAAGGGTGGCAACCGTCAGAAGTGGGCGTTCCTCTGTGCCCAGCAGCCTTTTTTCAACTTCCTTCAGCAGCGACATTTCAGCTCCTTCGCAATATCAGTTACAGGATTTATAGCTTTAAGACGAGCGTGTAATCTGTACGTGATGGGAACAGATAAGCTTATGGTGATATAACGCTCGCCGCTGACCTGCGTTGTGGCAGAATTCAAAGGTTTTAGCAGAGTTAGGATTTCCGACAACTGCTCAAGTTCAGCTGCAGTTGTGGCGAATTACTTTTTTGTTCACACATTTTTTCAGTTTTAGGAACCTTTCTATCATTGAATATGTAGAATTCCATCTGGTTTCCACATTTTGGATCAGTTTCAAAGAGGCTCCTCTTTGAGGGGTGCCTCATTTGTGGTTTCGCCTTCATCTTCATCAGACTGGTGTGAGGTTTGAGTTTGAGCACGCCGCAGATCGTCACTGGCAGTCACAGATTGCTTAAACCATGTAACAATAGCCATGACCTTGTCGACAACTGTTTTTAAACCCTTAGTATCCTCAATAGCTCGCTGGGCCACCAGATTCAGCATGTGTCCAAAGCACCATATGTGTTTCAATCTCCCAAAGGCAAGGTTGATGGCTTTTGTAATGTTGCTAGCCCCTTCAGATACAGCAGCAGGAAGTAACTCATTTTTCAAACCCCATTTCTCCAAATAATTCTCTACTTGTTTCTGGAGGTACTCTGCTGTATGTTTCTCATCAAGGTTCATCAACCCCAAAACGCAGGAGCACATTTCACCTCCATCTAAAAAATGAACTGTCAATCCCAAGAAACTCCTTGTTTGCTGGGTATCATCTAACACTCAGGTGATTAGTGAAGCTGTCTAAAGATGCGAAGGTCTTCTTGAATTGCGAAGAGATGAAATCATATTTATCTTTGATGTACTTTTTCACAGTTTTCTTCGCCGGTGGTTTGTAATGAGGGGCGATCATTTCATCAGTTTCAAAAAACCCTCTTTTTTCCCAGTTTTGAAAGGAAGACTGTCCACTAAATTTTGGACGCTGAATCCAATGAGACGGGTCCGGAAGAATTTGCAGCGTTTTTTGGTCCAGACACCATGAAACCGAAATTCGAATTTTGAGGTAAATCGGAGAGGTTGGCTTTAGCATGAAAGCATAGGTTTATTGTTCTGGGAATAACAAACCAAATGGTAGAATGTCCATTTGCTCCATCTATGGTAGTAAAGAAATTTCTGAAATCAGAAATTTCGGTCAGAAACCCATTCCTGGCACTATTTGGTCCTCAAAACTATTCAACCCGATCGGACCAATTTAGGAAAATGGGTTTAGGGGTCGAAATATGTTCTTTGAGAAATGGATTTTCGAAATTGTCGACTATCTGACTTTCCACTAAATTTTGGGCTCTTAATCTATTGAGATGGGTTCCGGACCGATTGGTGCCTAGTGGAGGAGAGTACGGGTCAATGGGTACCTAAACCTACCTATTTTTGAGATTTCAGGTAACTAGGCGTCTGGGGAATCATTTTCCACTAAAATGTTGGACGATGAATCGATTGGAATGAGTTCACAACACTCCACAATCACTGTTTCTCCCTATACTTGCCATGATCCTGGTCCATGAAATAACCACCCCCTGTGATTGTCAAACTTTGTCAGGTAACGGCACTATCCCTGGATCTACGCCCGTGGATACATTCTGTTTTGGTGTAAATCAATCAAACAATAACTAGGAGGGGAAGGTTATACGCCCGTCACGGAAGAAACCGATTTTGGTTGGTTATTCCTTGAATAATCAACCTATATTTTCATGCAGAAAGTCAATCTCTCCGATTCGACCCAAAACGTTTATCTGGGTATTTCAAAGTGTCTAGATCAAATTAAATAAATGTCCGTCCACCGCCATAGCCTTCCGCCACCCAGGCCGTTTTTAGTAGTAGAAAATGTTCTAAAAATCTAAAATTTTGGTCAGGGTATTCTAGGAATAACAATCCCTAAGGTGCAATGTCCATCCGCCCTCAGCCGTACTCGTCCACACCATTTTTGGTAGTAGAAACGTTTCTCAATATCTGAAATTTTGTTCAATAACCCTGGCTTTTGTTGTTCCTCGAAAATTTTCAGCCCGATTTGACCATTTTAGACTACATTTTGGGCGCTGAATCCAATGAGACGGGTACTAGAACGATTGGCGCCCACCGGACGAGGTTATGGGTCAAAATGGGCGTGGACGGCCCAAAAATTATTGTGCGTACCAACGTTTTCTATGGAATAAGATAAATGATTAGTGAACGCGTTTCAAAGGTTTCTAGATCAAAATAAGCAAATGTCTGTCGACGCCGATTTTAGTAGAAAATTATCTAAGAATCTGAAATTTTGGTCAGGGACCCGTTTACGGCTCTAGTTGATCGTCGAATTTTCAGCACGATTGAACCAATTCGGTGAAGGTAGGGATTTTTTTTTTGAAAAATGGATTTTTGGGTTTTTGGTGACGTAGGCGTGTGTGGGTATCAATTCCGACCACATTTTGGACTCCAATGAGACGAGCCCCAAATGATTGGTGCCCACCAGAAAGGTTTATCGGTCAAAATGGGTATCTCTATCTACCCATTTTAAGAGTGGGTTTTTGAGGTTTCTGGTACCTAGGCGTGTGGGGTATCGTTTTCCACTAATTTTTGGATGCTGAATCGATTTGAATGAGTCTCCATGCTCCTGGTCCAAGGAAAACCAACCCCTGCGAAAGAGTTTGCAGTGTTTTTAGGTTCCGCTTACTGTAGAATAAATATCCATGTTGGCTTGCAATCAATGCTATAGAGCAAAAAATCCTCAATGGTACTTATTCATATTGAGCTTTAACTGTAAATGAAGCAATTCAATTCTGATGCAATGCCCTCCTTCCTTTGAAGCTGTTGATGTGAAGTAAGTCTGGCCAACTCTACGAGGTAATTTAATAAATTTTTTTTTTTAGATTCTAACTTCAATCACAGTATTTTTTCGTGTCCAGGTTTGAGTAGGAAGGGCAATGGAACGAGAAAAATTGCAATTAATTGATTGCAGTGACTAGGCTGCTGATGAGAGGTGGCCTTTGGCTTCTTGAAGTGAGTGATGTAACCCCCCTCCCCAATTCTCCCTTCATAGGTGGAGTGTTTTGGGGGAAGGGGACCCGAGTGTAGAGAGGATTCCTGAGTCGCGGCGATGCGGTGTAAATAGATAGGCTCCTATTTTGCCGGGGACGGCGGGCAGTAGGAAGTGGCGAAGGGGAGGGGGAAGTGACGGAGGCGGTAGCCGGTCGGAAGAAGGGTAGAAGAGGGACGGGGGAATTGGGGGGACGGGAAGGGACA
>CM034001.1:20529813-20619307 GCA_019603395.1 Cyrtorhinus lividipennis | reverse complement strand
CGAGTGCTTTTGTGATAGAATTGTGTGCGGTGCTCACAAGAGCGCACAATCCTCCAAGACGCCCTCAGACTGACCGGGCAGGCAAAAGCGACATTTTATGTGTTGTTATTTGTCTTAGCTATGGAAAGTCTGAACGTGATAAGGATTAGTTCGAATGACCCTGAACGAATCTACAATGTTTGACAAAATTCTACGCAAAGATACTTGTTGACCTCTTCATGCCTGGCCCTTCAATTATAGAGATTTACGCATTGGCATCATCTGACCATGAATCTTGCATGCAGTACCAGCAACGCTGCATGTATTAGCTGGTCGCCTTGGATGTGACGTAGTAGTCTCAGCTAACTCGAGTAGAGCAGGAATAAAGTATACCACAAAAAGTGATTGAAGGCATACAAAAGCAATATGAACCCTCTCAGTGAAGTAGTGTACCAATCCTGGCGTTAGTTGTTCTTAGAGCGTCCTGGGTTATTATTTTTAGACATACTTATCAGGCACTTCAGTCTTCATTTACCAGATTCACAATCGCCCAACTTACCTGAAACAGAAAAGAAAATCGTTATAGTTCTTGAGAAAACGCTATATTTTTACATATAAATCTTTCTCTTGCATAGATGGAAATGAGTCATTTGGAGTGTTCGGATCAAGAACTAAAAATTTAGAAAAGTGGACAATTTTTTTTTCTCAAGAAAACCTATTCTGGTAGGTTTATTTTTCTTGATGATCAACCATGGGGATTATGTTATGGACTAAGTTTTCGCTGGAGGGTTTAGAGGTGAGAGGTGTTTTGTGGACTTATTCGATTTTGGGGACTAAGCGGGTAGGGTAATCACCGTTCTTTGTTTGCCTTTTGTGCTGGTTTTCTTTTATTCTATTCGCTTAAATTCTTGGACGGCTGAGTCAAGTTTTAGAATCCCCCAAGTGTATGTGTCCGGTGGATGCCAGGTCCTCTTCGCAGACGATTGGGCGCGCGCCTACCACCCTTATTTTTTGTTTTCTTCGAATGACAGTGGTGTATACTGTATTAGTCAGACTATCATTTGTCTGATACCTTCCCGTCTTCCCGTGTCACCATTGATGGGGTTGCTTGGATGTACACAATCTTTTCTCATTGCTGCCTCACTACTTGTTGTGTCAGACTTGAGTTTGCGTGGGTGACAAGCTGTCATTCGCCTTGTCTGGGAGTCTTTTTTTTAGTCCATTGCTGGGTTTCGGTTCTATCTGGCTACGATGTAGTTAGCTGTCTTAAGACCCTCTTTAAGTTTTCTTCGTTTTTTCACATTCCTTACCCATTTTTTTCTTTCATTGTCCCTCTTTTTTGTGCTGGTTTTTATCAATTTGATGATAAAAAGCCTTAGAATTTACTGTGAGAACCCATATTATTATTATATGATATGATAAAAAAACGAAGACTCAAAAGTTAAAAAGCTTGGTTCCTCAAAACGAGGTAGTGACCCACTCTTCTGCCGCGATGTGTGTATTCCCTCACTTGTGCTTTCCTCGTCTGTCTTCGCTCAATAGCTGTTCCTATTTTCCGCTAGCTCGGAATGTGCTAGCGATTTCCATTAATCTACCACCCGCACTCAAATCGCATGGTTGTGTGCTGGACCTCTTCTGGTTCATTTTACTCTTTAGGGGATGTGGTTACCTGTTTGTTTGGGGTCTAGTTTGAGATGAGTAGTCGGTCTGTCTACCTTTCCCTTGTTAGGTAAGTGCAAAACCGTCTACCAGAAAATTATGAGAGAAATTACGTAGCTCTCAAGATTGTACTATACACAACGGAATCATCTATCATTCAGTACATTTATCAATATTTCACAATAAATGTAAACCCGTGTGTCACCTCGCAGTTCCAACGACTGCGAAAGCCCATTTGTTTTACCGTCTTCCTTCTGATGTTTGGCGTCCTTCTGGTTTGTGAACTCGTTTTAGTAGGGTGAATATAGATCTTGCATGTGAGGAAGTGTTGTTGTGAAGTATTACCCACATTCATAGATCAATAGGTAAATACGAAGTGGTTCATTTCATGTGTATGAAATTCAGAGAAGAAACACTGATAATTTGGCGATAATTTCTTCGCGCAAATTAAACAAATGTTGGTTATTATTTCGCAAAAATTAATTCGAATCGAGTAACGAATAGCATATTGTGAATCAGCGTTAAAAAACAATGAAAATTCATGTGCCACACTTCAGTGTTAACCATCATCCATAATTTGACAATTTTGGGGTTGCGCAACTGCGCGTGCTCGCTGTACCGGTTGAGCGCAATCAAAGAAATTTGTTGACAGATCAAATTTTTGGGTAGAATTTGAATTTGTGAAAAAATTGGGGTTCTCATTTTAAAAAAGAAAGTTAGTGTTACTTGCGCATTGTTTTTAGTTGCGCGGGGTGCGCAAATGTGATATTTGAGATTCTGGCAGAAAGATATGAAGATTCAAAGAAATTTTTTTCGTTTATTCCCATTTGGACGAGGAGGAGGGGACGACTTGTGGGACACCCGTATAACGTAAAAATTGATTTGATTCGTGCATTATCCCACTATGAGCGATAAGCGATAAGCCAAAATCATATTTGAAGGCCAAAAATTGTCCTCAATCCCCTCAAGGTCGAAATGTGGTTTTGACAGCAATAAACGTGTGCAAACAATTTAATTTACTTGGAAAATATTTGTCATTGAACCGCATTTCCGCAACCCAGCGACTGGATTTGCAAGATGGAAGCCATCGTGTAGGTGCATGTAGAGGGCGTGGCAGTCGACCACGAAGGAAACCTCTTCAAACATTCAGAGACGTCGTCACCTTTACCTTCACCTACGACGTTCATCAGCGCCTTAGCATACATTTACCAAGTTATTTGAGTTTCAAGGGAAAAGGGTTCCTTCATTTCCGTCCTTCGGCACAAAGTGGTTACGTAATGAAACCCATTGCGCAATTCCACCTCGGACGTCGAAGACATTTCCAATTGCAGAGGGCTGATGGGCACGTGGGATTGAAGGGAATTATCGTCTAGCGACGTCCACGGGATCGAATTAGCGTCCATTTTCCTCGGTTTCCTCTCAGCCTAGACTGTCAATGACAAAACACAACAAGTTTGTGCTTGTCGACCACTATCAAGAGAGTAAATTTACCACCTAACATCCCTTCTTTTCCACTCGCTCAACACGAAGAAAGATATTCCAAACTGAATAGTAGTTATTACGAGTACAGTATTTTCAAGATCTGTCGCCAGAAACGAGATACAATTTGTATCCCTCAATCAAGCTACAATTTTGACAATATGCATCAAATCAAATCAATATCATTTATGGCAACAACATAAAATTTACTAACAACCAAAGGGAACAAAAAAGACAAAATTATATAATTTGAAAATTAACATAACTCAAATAAATACCGTTGCCCACCGAGAATAAGTTAGAATGAGTTAGCATCAAACTAAAGCATCTACATTTAACTTATTTTTACATAAAACAAATTCTTCAAATATGTGAACTTTGTTCCCGATTTGAAGATATTCTCACTCTTACTTATCTCAAATACGACTGGTTTATCTTGAGATTCTAACAATCGATATATTGCTACATTCGATATATCGACTCAACCGTTGCGAGACGCATGCGCACGAAATATAACCTGTCTTATTCTTATCACCGTTATCACCACTTTGTTGGTCTTGTGTTTTTGTTGGTTATTCCTTGAATAATCAACTTTGGTTTATTTCTTAATAATCAACCTAAGTATGTTTTCATACAGAAGGACAACTTCTCCAATTCGGTCCAAAATTTTTTTTCTGGGCGTTTTAAGGTCTCTGGATCAGAAAAGTCAAATGTCCGTCCGAGCCGTTTTTGGTAACAGAAAAATTTATAAAAATCTAAAATTGGGGTCAGGGATCCCGGCCCTAGTTGGCCTCAAAAATTTTCAACCCTATCGGACCAAATTTGGAGGGGGTAGGGGTCAAATGTTGTTTTTTTGAAAAATTGATTTTTCGAGTTTCTGGCGATCTATGCGAGTGGGTATCATTTTCCTCACTAAATTTTGGACGTCTGAATCTAATTAAATGGGTCCCGGAACCATTGGCGCTCTCCTGGATAGGGTTATGGCTCAATATGCCCATTCGATTGTGCTATTTTCGAATTTCTGGGCACCTAGGCGTGTGGGGTATTGTTTTCCACTAAATTTTGGAAGCTGAATCGATTGAAATGAGTCTCCATGAGCCTGGTCCGAGGAATAACCAACCCCTGTGTAAGAATTTGCAGCGTTTTGGGTTATCACTCATTCACTCTTCAATCTTTTATACTTCCAGACAAAATTCGCCCTTTGGTCATAATTTCTAGATAATCTCAACAAAGCCTGGATGAAGCTGATAACGATGGTGATGGAAAAGTTGACCGTTTTGCAAATTTGCATGAATCATAAATGCAAGGGTTTACCCGACAGTTACCTTGCCATTGCAACGCCTCATGAATAAATGTCAATTATTTACAATAAATAGTGGAAAATTGTTCTCCTTCCTGTTTTCCACCATTTCATGACCTGGAGAAGTAGGGAATAAACATCAAAAGCGGCGATATATCGATTGTTGTTAGTGCCTAACCTGATCTCAAGATTTACCCTCCTGCATTCGTTTGAGGCAATTAAATATAATTTTTAAAAGCATTTATCTGCTTCTGCTAGATAGGGCGTACGGACATTCCGGTTTTGGTATTTTTAAAATTTTAAAAATGTCAATTTTTGGGCAAAATTGGATAATATATTGGTTTTTTACGTAAACGCAGGCTTAGAGAATAGGAAATCCAGCTCAACAATATGTGATTTTAATGTTGCGCAATTTTACAACTTATATTTTCAGGATTATGATTCTAGTGCTTTCGAAATCGCCTACCGTTTTCATTTGGTTGGTTATTCCTTGGCAAAAGTCATTTTCCAAGGTGTCTAGATCGAGATAAGCTAAGGTCCGTCTGCCGTCCACGCACTTTTTTGGTTGTAAAAAATTTTCTAAAAATCTGAAATTTTGGTCGGGGACTTGTTTCCGGCTCTAGTTGGTCCTTGAAACTTTTCAGCCCGATTGGACCAAATTTGGGAGGGGTGGGGGTCAGAATGTGTATTTTGAAAAATGGAGTTTGAATTTTTGGCTACTCAGGCGTGAGGGGTATCATTTTCCCCACTAAATTTGGACGCTGAACTAGTTAAATGGGTCCCGGAAACGATCGGTGCCCACTGGAAAGAGGTATGGGTCAAAACAGGGTCCAAAATCTACCAATTTTATATGTGATTTTTTTTTGAGATTTTCAGGTCCTAGGCGTGTGGGGTATCATTTTCCACTAAATTTTGGACGCTAAATCGATTGAAATGAGTCTCCAAGCTGCTGGTCCGAGGAATAACCCATCCCTCTGAATGAATTTGCAGCGTTTTTGTAATTGAAAAGTTACAATGACTCATTTTATGGATAGTTTAGGTCTTACAAACGCATTGCCAGTTATCATGCCAGTGATAAGGTTCGTATAACGACCTTTTCATACTTTTACATATTTCTTTGTTACATCGCCATTCCATCGATGATGACAACGGTGTAGTACAATTTGTAAGAACTAAAATTCCCAAATTATGCCCATATCTGTCTGTTGAATACATAGTCAGATTAATAATCCTTATCGGAGATGACAAATAAATAAAAGGCTTGGACAAAAAAAATCATCCATCAGATTCCTCGGCCAATGAGTGGCAGCATGTCGTTGAAAGCCGCAAATTGTTCGAAGCTGAATACCGAATAAAGGCATAAAAACCCGTCAGGAATCCACAAATCGTCCAACGCCCATTCATCATCGGTCGGAATCTCGGAGAGCCCTTTCATTACCATGTCCCGTCCATTTCTTCCTACGCTTTGAAATTTCAACGGTTCAGCGCTTTCTTGCCTTACCGAACACGATTAGAACGTGTCTAACGAGAACCAACGCTTTGAGAATCTCGTCGAAGGCTGTTTATTCTTTTATAATTATATATTACATTATATATTGTAGTTGATCGACCCACGCGCTGTTCACCCCAACAGACGTTCAGACACAACTTCAGGCACACTGGAAGCAAAACGAACTCAAATTGTGTACTAAAACCCGAATTAATCAATTATGAATAAAAACACAAAATTATCAGGATTTGTGATAATCAAGGCTGAATAGTGCATAAATATCAACGACAAAAGCGTTCTACAGTGGAAAATAAACTTTTTGCAAATTATTCCACAATGTCGTGTCAAGGAGCAGGAGTGCACAGGGTTGTTTGGTAATAGAACATTTTATAAAAATTCAAAATTTTGACCAGGGAACCGTTTTTGGCTCTAGTTGGTCCTTGAAACTCTTCAGACCCAAAAGGATCAAATTTGGGCAAGGTAGGGGGTCAAAATCTTCTTGAAAATGGATTTTCGAGGTTTTCAGCTATCTAGGACGTGGGTTTGACACAGTTGGTATATTTGTGCCAGCCGTCCAGTCATTTAGGGCCCCTCATTGGGCCATTCTGTTGATCCAGCTTTGTCCAGCATGTAGAGAAAATCACCATGGGATGGCTCGTTTGGCTCTCCTTGTGCCATGGTCCTGCTGATGATCCCTCCTTGCAGGCATGCTTTGTACATTGCCAGTAGAACATGTGGACAGAATTCCATTTTCCAGGCCCCAAACTGCCTTCCTCAGTTTGCCTTCCTTCTGTGAATAGAGCTGCCCTCGTTACTCAGTTGGTCTTGGTCCTGCATAGGGTGTGGCAGGCTGTCCACTAATACAATCATCACTCTCTCTTTCATAGAATCATTGCCTGCTGGGCTCTCAAGCTTTCTGCACACTATTCTGTACCCTCCCCCATGGATCTTCATCTATCTCTTCCAGTGTATTTCTCCTGCAGCAGGCTTTGCTGGCATTTATTGCCTGCCATCTACTTGCAGCGGGCTTTGGTGGCATTCATTGCCTGCCATATTTGAATTCCTTTGCCTTCTGCTCTGTAGTATTAGTCTTCTGACATCTTGTTTCTTTGTGCTGGAACAATTCGTCCACCGTAGACAGGGTTTTTGCCTAATTGGTATGCTCTCGCGGCATTGACGCATTTAACAGTCAAGCAAATACTGTCCATTGTCTTTTGTACCACCTACTCTGCCTCATTGTGCCATAATCACTGATTTCTAGCCTTGGTTGTTCTCACACAACGTAATCACACATACATTCATCCTGATAACCGTTTCCTCCTCCCTCCTCTCCCTGCACTAGTGTGTGATGCCAAGATGATGTGCTGGTGATCACTTCCTGTGAGTCCTCCAGTACTTTCCACTTAGGCTCTTGGAGGCAGCTCTTTCTGACACTATTTTAATGTCTTGTGTACTTCTTCCATGGCCAGCCTTTTGAAGATTGTGTGCTATCCCCCTATTCAGAAAGATAAGCCTACTCGTGTGCTGCTTTCTTCCTCTCCACTACCTCAACCCGCTCACACTGTCAATGTATGACATTCCTCACTCCTCTGCTTTCTCATTGAAGTCCCAGCTATCACCACTTCTCCTCAGTCGGCATGAAGTCTTCCAGTCTGCCAAGCTTCCTCTCAAAACTGCCAAAACCGCCAGTTCAAACTCCACGCTTCCTAAAACAATAACTCGCTATTTAATAAAATTCACAAACACTCCGACAATACAAGTGTTATTGGGCCACGTGAGTCAGCCTTGTTCATAAACAACGCAACCTTTCCCCTGTGAATATTTCGTAGTCCACGCTCGTATTTTCGATCATATGAGAATGCATACTGAAACGCGAGATCCAAACACATACGAGGACACTCTGAGACAAGATGATCGATTAGCCCGAGAGAACCGCCTACTCGACAGAACATTGTCACTACTTGACGTCAAATTATTGCCGAACAAGAAATGTATGTAAAGTCCGATATACTACTCAGTTAGTTTGGTCTATTGGTCATGTGCCACACTCCTGATTTTTGTTGCACAAAGTTTGCTGTTGAAGTCCACGAAGCAATAATTATATCAAATCTGCAATTTGTTGTTGAAGCTAAATGCTAAGCAAATTTTGGCTTGGGTGGGAATAAAAATAAGATTAACTGGAATTCATTCAATAGTAATATTTTTTTAAAACATTTTAATAATTCCACAACACCTGTAACCTGCTCATGTTTTTGTTCCTTCCCAAAACGTCACAATCGATTTGGCACCACAAATATTTTAGAACATAATACCACAAACGCCTAGGTGTTTAAAAAACCCAAAACCTCGAAAAACATTTTTGAAATAATTCATTACTGATCCTTGCAACTGTTGGCTGATTCAGCTCAGATGTTTTATATACTGATCCTCAATGGAGGTCACTGATCTATATGAACATTGAAAATAAAAAATAAAAATAAACATTTTTGAAAAAGGTTTGGATGGGCATCAATTGAACTAAACATTTTGAAAAACAAAATGGCAAAATTTCAGGAAAATCAGAGTCCGAAACCCTTCCCCCCCACCATCTACTGGTAGGTCCTCACAAGAATAAGATGTGGGGGTTGGCACTGTGTTGTGGAGTGACAGGTCCCCACAAGGGTGGGATATGGGGAGTGGGCACAGTGATGTGGAGCGGTGGGGTCCCCACAGGATTATGGATGTGGGAGGTTGGCACAGTGATGTGGAGTGTCCCCACAAGGGTAAGTTGTGGAAGGGTTGTCATATTGATGTTTTGGTTGGTCTCAGGTCCCCACAGGGTAAGTTTTGGAAGGGCTGTCATATTGATGTTTTGGTGGGTCTCAGGTGTCGGAGCCGCTGTAGACGGGTCCCCACACGGGTAAGATGAGGGGAATAGGCTCAATGAAGTGTTACGTCCCCACAAGGGTAAGATGTGGGGAATGGGCACAGTGATGTAGAGCGTGGGGTCCCCACAAGGATATATGATGTGGGAGGTTGGCACAGTGATGTGGAGTGTCCCCACAAGGGTAAGTTGTGGAAGGGCTGTCATATTGATGTTTTGGTTGGTCTCAGGTCCCCACAAGGGTAAGTTGTGGAAGGGCTGTCATATTGATGTTTTGGTTGGTCTCAGGTCCCCACAAGGGTGAGATGTGGGGAATGTGCACAGTGATGTGGGGTGTCAGGTCCCCACAGGGGTGAGGAGCTGGATGGATCCTATAATTTTCAAGAAGAATGGAGTTGGGGAAACAAATATTGATATGAGTCCTCAATACTCATTGAAGTGGAATCGCCTCTTTTTGAAAGACTTTCTAGATACGCCTTGGTTGTCGCCACCTCTTCCGACGCGATCGGCAAACGCGCGGAATTGAGGAAGGGCGAGGACGCGGGAGGACGAGGATGGCACACCGCAGTGCAGACTATTGACCCCCCTCACGGTGCCCGGTTGCGGGGCGAGTCGGGTCCGGAGGTGGGAAATAAGATTCGCCGTGGTGGAACTGCTGAACGGCGGGGTTAGTTGAGGGGGGAGGGCACCTGACGAAACGGGGCCACGCGCCGTCTAATTAAACTTCTCTTAAAGCGTCCTCATGTATCTCCCCTCGACGCTCCGTATCAACCCCCACCCTTCGCCATGAATAACCTGGAGCGCTATCACCTCCCTTCCTCCTGGGAATTCAGCGGCAAAGTTTCATCTCTCAACTGAATTATTTTATAGGATGGCCAAATGTACGTAACTTTAAACTCGGGGCACAGCTAAAACTTGTCTTCAGTCAAACAGGAAAATGGTTCAAGGGGGGGTCTATGTTCTCATTTGAACCCATTTCCCCGTTGGTTCATATCAAGCACAGCATCAATTCAACCAATTTCCGCATTTTCGGGATATTCTAAACCAAAATAGAACTTAAATTTGTATAATAATTAAATATCCTTATAATCAAAGAACTCAAGATTTTGCAAATACGGCGATAGTTTTTTAAAACTATCGTTTAAGAGAAGTTTAAGAGACCTAAATAACTGATCCTGGCTTTTTGTCCTATGACTGGTATTCATGACTAGATTTCAGAAATGGAGAAATAACGTAGCAAATCCTAACCCAATAAATCTTTACAGAACCATTCAGCTAGAAGAAAGAGCTGAAACAACGCTAATTCTCTCACAGGGGTTGGTTATTATTATTATGCTCCTCGGACCAGGACCATGGAGACTCATTCCAATCGATTCAGCGTCCAAAATTTAGTAGAAAATGATACCCCACACGTCTGGATCGCCGAAAATCTCGAAATTTTATTTTTTAATACACATCCCTTAACCCTATTCCTCTACATAGGTTGATTATTCAAGGATTAACCAACCAAAATCTTAAAAAGTGTTGATTCAAGAATATTGAATTATGGTAGTATCCAAACTGTTCTCTTTTTCATTTATTTTTTCACTTTCTTCTTGTTTTCTGTTTGTTATCTTCTCCCCCAAGCGGTGTTTTATGTCACACAAATCTATCATGTAAGATTGTATGAAATAAGTATTTTGTTGTAAGCCGTGAATCCAGGGGTGGCTGAAGAGAGAGCCCCTAGACCCTAACCTCTCCCTAGTCGGTAATTAAATGATAACAGTCAATCAATCAGTCAATTATTTTCTATTTCAGCAGAAAATTTGGACATATCTTCATCAAAATTCAACAATAAATTAAAATAAATGAATAAAGTTGAGACACGAATGAAACCACAGTCATCATTGACATGTAAATGATCACTAATTGGCATTTTTGCTGTGAGACCGTAGGTTTGAACTAAAGAACTTGTAATAGTTAATTGAACTTTTAATAACTGATATAACGGATGCAAAGGGATACAGAATTTATGAACACAGTGAGACAAACACATTGAAGAAGAGAACAGCAAGTCAGAAGTTTCCTTTGGATGGAAGGTTACCCCCTTAGTTCACAGAACGAGCAAGCGCTGATGTCGGGTCATCTAGCGCGAGCAAAAAGGTCCTACCCTGGTCGACCCAAACGGCGGGTAATTTAACAAGCTGTTCCTTGGCGTATTTCAATCTTATAGGGAGGCCTGGGGCCAAACATTTGCAAAATAATGATAATCCGGCCAAAAAGCGACTTAAAATTGTATTGCAAATATGCTTGAGTAGTAGATTTGCCATTAATAACGCTGTTAATCTTCGCCAAAAAGCGTTATTAGTGACATGTTCCTTGGCTGTTACTACATATGAATTTATGATGTATTGATGAATACCGTGTAAAGGACGCCAAGAGGCTACTGGACGGAAAAAACTGCCGCAAAGCCACTGGCAAGTTTGGAAAACTTCATTTTCCCTGCTAAAGCTAAAAATGGGTGTGGCCGTGGAAGATTATCGCGAGTGAAGACCAAAAGAAAATGTGAACTAAATTGATTTTAGGGGAAAAACTCAGAGGAGAAATCCAACACAACTACCCTTTCGTTGAAAAACGAACATTTCCTCAGTCAGATTTTCTTTATTCAGCAGATGAGGAGGGAAAAGATAAATAAATAAACCTCAGCAACCCACGTCGCGGTTAAGAGGATCACGAGAAATGTTGGGAGGATGAAATCCCGAGAACTCACCTATAATCCCCTAACAGATGTCTGGGTAAAACGCGTGGAAAACCTTCGAGAAAACTTTGTTCAACTCGTGAAAAGACTTTTCCTTACATGTTGACACGCTTTTGCACTCACCCAAGCACAGTTTGTGCTCAAATGTGAAGGTTCATTGCAGTATCATATCAGGGGATTAAAAGCAGGGTCGTGAAAACGTACATGGGACAGTGACTGTGTGTTAGAAGTCACATGAAGATACAGAGTGTCCCCAAATACCCCCCTCATCCACCCCCAGCTAAAATCGTTATTCTGGAGTTTTGGAAAAAGTTTATAATGCGAGGTGGTTTCTCAAAAGGATCTCAAATATCTCCTTTCCGCACCCCACGCAACTGCGCAACCACATGTGTGGCAAATGATTTTGCATTGTTGTTTAAAGCTGATTAATTAATATGGAATAATGACCTATGGAATTTTCTGGGCAAAAAAACACGCAGTAAAAAAGATCACTTCATCATGCGAAATAATCAAATTCCGGTCATTAATCCGCAAAAATTGATTCACATGAAGAAAAGGATAGCATCCTGTGAATCAACATTGAAAAACTACGGAAATTCATGTGTCACAATGTAACCCGTCGTTTTCACGTAACGGGCTAGGGATCCAAAAATAGACCTAGGCGAGTAATTAGTGGGAGACTAAAGACTTTCACTTACCGTCCGGAATGTCTGCAATGGTCGGTCATGGACGCCAAGTACACCTGAATTTACCAAGCTCTGAGGAATGGGGTTTCGTGATTGAAAAGACAAGGGTTCAATATTGACTTATAATAAACGCAATTGACAGAAATATAAAATACGGAATGTCTCGGCCGAGAAGGGTGTTGACTATTACGTAATCTAATTATTGAGTAGGCAGAAGTGAAAGGCTGAGGGCCAAATGAATTTACGAGGTAGCTGAAGGCTCAAATGTTTGGTTTGAATAACGGTAAAGTGGAAGTGATTTGTTAATGTCCTCCCCTAATTCCTTTTACTTTTCCTACGACAGACAAAATACTAAATAATACGGCTACAATGTACAACTCTATGATCAGCTTTCTGGTGACTAAACGTCGGGGCTTGGGCCAGATTTAGAGATTCGACTTTCGCGTTGCGAGGGTACGAAACAGAGTTATTTCGCCACTTACGTGTACCAACTCCTTTGGATGGAGACAACAGGGTGATGTTCTCTTCGCTGCTCGGCTTCGGTCAGGGGAACGCCGTCCAGGCCGGAGGAGGCGAGACTCTTTCCGACGGAGGTCCGACGACTGGCGGTGCGTGGGAAACCTGGACTATTGGCCGTCGAATCGGGCGCGAACGGATCAACACTCGGGTCCGACGGGGGATTTTCAGTTCGTATAAGGGCCCACTGTTACGGGAGAGGAATTGGCTGATCTCCCAATTCCCGAGTTCTCACCCTGAAGGAACCACGATACACTTGTTCCCTCAGGTCACTTTCACAACACCGGCTTCACAAGGGGTTGATTTGCTACGCGTCGGTTGTTCCGCTTCGATGTTCCGCTTCACTTCACTTCGTTCCGCCTTGTCCTCACGAGATTATGGCGAACGGAGATCCCAACTTTCCTTCACTTGAGTTCGTACACGACTGACTGCCCAGCCTTTCCCCAGCCCACTCGTCAAGTCGCCTTCCCCTCCTCCTACTCCCGGGTGCCTCTCGTCCGACCAATCCGATGAGGTCACGCCTTTTGCCCAGCTGGGTCAGGCGCTTGGAGGGGAGAGGGCCCGATCCGTACCCCGCCGCCAAAGTTTCTTGACGGGGTGCTTGGACTCTGCCGCCCCGTTACACTCCTCCGATCTTTGGAGGCCGAGGTCTACCTCGGCAATCTTTCTTCCGGTGGGGGTGACTGGTGCGATGGGCATTGCGTCAGGTCGTTTTCCGGCTGTCGAGAGCATGATGGCGCTGATGTTCCAAGGTGGTGCGATGGGCGAGATGTGTCTTCCGCTGGTCTTATCTTCTACTTCCCTACTATGCTGTGAAACATACAAACCGGCCCTTTCTTTAGTCTACTCTCACACTCCAACTCACACATTTCACACCCTAGATTTTGCTGCCATTAAGAAGGAAAAGGAAAACAAAAAAAAGGGGGGGGGGGGGCCAAGGGAGTCCTGTCCCGACTCATGAGGCACGGTCATTAGTAAAACAAGGTAAGTACTTATGTTGTGCATTTTATTTCCAGATCGGGGTTGTTCTACAGGTAAGACATTCCCTATTCTATTTCCCAAAATACGAGTATACAACACAACTTGACAAACTTTTATCCGTAACTAGTTCATCCCGTTCTAGGTGTTGACATCTTCCCCGCGTGGAGCTGCGCGTAGTCGATCGTCCGGCGCCTTGGTCTTAATCCGTATGGACTGGACGCCGTCCTAGTCAGAATCGGGATTCGACTGGAAGATCTTCCAGGGCCCTGGGCCCTAGGTTCGGGATTTTCTTCGGTCAGTACTGGTTCCGGCCATTCAAGGGGGTCCAACAACCATGTCTCTCCGCTATCTTCGCTAGGTGGAGGGGCAGGGCTCTCGGGTGGGCGCCATTCTTCCGCTACGTCGGGGGTGACGGCGTCGTCTGGCACGCTGTTGGTAAACGCTGGCTTGAGCATGCTGAGGTGGTAACGTGTGGTCTTCCCCAGGACATCCTGGACCTCGTAATTGACATCGGTCAGTTTGCGGGTCACACGGAGCGGTCCTTTCCAGGGGCTCCAGAACTTCTTCACTGTGCCTGGTGGGGCGACGAGCTGCTGGGCATATACGTGTTGGCCTATCTGGAACTCCCGAGAGTGGCGTCGCTTGTTGATTGCCTGCTCACGGGTGTGCCAGGCGCGCCTCAACTGTCGCTCAGTTTCCAAGCGGACTCGCACCATTTCTTGGTGTTGATCCTTCAAGGGCGATGTTGCTTCCCGTTTTATGCTGATTTCGGTTAGGTGCGGCATTCTCAGCTCTCGTCCGAAAACCAGGTGATTTGGCGAATAGCCCGTACTACAGTGGGGGAGGCTGCGGTAGGCAGCTAGTGCCAAAGGCAAGGCGGCTTCCCAGTCCCGGGTTTTGCGTCTCAGTTTCGCCACCAGGTTTGCCAGGGTGCGATGGAATCGCTCACATACTCCGTTGGCCTGTGGATGGTAAGCGGAGGTGTGGACGTGGCGTATCTCCCAGGTGTCGCACAGCTCCTTGACGACCCCAGAGATGAAGGCGGCGCCTCGGTCAGAGACGAGCCTCTCAGGTGCACCATGGGTTGGTAGGTACTTCGTGGTCAATACGCGAGCGGTTGTTACTGCTGTGCAATCTGTGGTGACATAAGCCTCTGCATACTTGGAGAACTGATCGATTACCGTCAGGATGTATTTGGTACCTCCTCGACCAGGTAGAGGCCCAACAAAGTCAATACCGACAATTTGACCGATTCGGGTCGGTATGTCGGGTTTTTGGATTGGTGGTGTCAAATTCGGGGAAGTGTTCCTCTCCTGGCACTCCTGGCATTTCTGGACGAACTCTCGGACGTCACGTACCATCTTCTTCCAGTACCCGTACCGTCTTGCGACTCGGGTGGTTGTTTCTATGCCAGGGTGCCCGGCCCACTGATGTTGATGACAATTGGTCAGGAACCAGCGCCGCATGGTGGATGGAATCAGTGGCACCGTGATCCGCTGGCCATCCACATTGACCTCCTTCCTCCAGACTTCTTCCTCCTTCTTTAGTCGATGCTTCTCTGGGTCAGCAGTCAGGGTGGAGATCCAGGGGTCCAAGGATTGGGCTGCTATCAGAAGTTCCTTTGGCATACTTAATATGATGGCGCCAACAGGAACACGGCTCAGGCCGTCTTTGACCAATTGGGAGTCGGGTCCTGCCAGATGAGTCAGATGCTGATGCGCCTGGCGCTCCAATTCAGAGGTTGAAGGGGGATTGTCCCCGATCTCGATTGGGAACTCTGCTACATCGGACATTGGAGGGTGTACCACTGGCTGCTTTCTGGGTGGTGTTGGTTCGGTGGTCAGTTGGCCTTGGTGGTTGTCGTCGACGCGAGGTTCAGAGGCTTTGGCAGATGTTGAAGCGACTGTTGGCCCGCCCTGGCAGTTGTGGTCGGTGTCGGGTTTCGGGGCTTGAGCGGTTTTCTGGGCTTTTCGCGCCATCCCGTCGCCCTTCAGTTGACGGATGTGCCTGAGGAGGTCCGGGTCAGTGGCGACCACGCCGATGGAGATCATCTTCCCAGTGGCGGGTTCCTTCATCTCCACTACGCCGATATCCGGGCGTATGCCAAGGGGTAATTTCCTCAGGAGGTCCAGTCCGATCAGATCCAAGCCGGAGTCAGGTCGTCGGAAGACATAGAATGGGTGTGTAATCGTAACCGGACCAATGGTGGTACGTACCTCCTGGATCCCCAGCACGGGCAGTGGTTGTCCGTCGGCACCCCATAGCTCCAACGTTGTTGGGCGGATGTCAATGCCAGGCACAGGTCTTGATAGGACAGACACTGCAGCACCAGTATCCACGACCATTCGCCGGGATTCCTTCCCCAAGCCGGCGGTGATCAGTATCATGGGCCTCATGACACAATTCACAGCGGTCTGGTAGGACACCAGCTCGTCTCCGCAGACTCCGACGATTGGTTCGTCCTCTTTATTTGTCGTGAGATTGGCTTGGGTTTCCTGGGTCGTGCTGATGTTTCTGACCTGGTGCATTCGCGGATTTGAGATGGGCAGGGTCTTCTTCTTCTTAAAGCACTCAGCCTCCAGATGGTCACGGGATCCACAGAAATTGCAGAACAAGGCTGCGTAGAGTCCGTGGGGACAACTCACTGGAAAGTGGGAAAGATCACCACAGTACATGCAGGGCAGCACCGGGACGGTCGGTGGTAACTTCGTCGGCACCGGTCTCAACTGGTGATCGCCGAACGTGGCCGGTTTGTTTGGGTAACGAGGTGGGCTTCTGGTTTTTCGCAGGCAGTTTGCTGCAAAATGCCCTGGTTCTCCGCAAGAGTAGCATTTCTTGGGCTCCGAAGGTCTTGATCCACTGACAGCAGTTATGTCCCATCGAGCATCGTAGTCCTGCTTTGCTCTCATTACGTCCTCCCATCCCTCAGCCCGCTCCACTGCATCCTCCAAGGTGTCCGGAGGGTTACCCTGCAAGTAGAGATGGAGTTCTTTCGGTTGTCCGCGGACAAAAGCGCTGAGTGCCTTTCGTCTTGTCCATTCCCGACGTTGAGCATCGTTCAGGTTGGGTTCAGTTCGGACAGCTGATCGTGCCGTGGCCAGAAGTCGTTCTGCGAACCGTCGGATGGACTCGTCGGAGTCTCTCTGGGCTGTCCAGAGTCGTATGGTTGCCTTCTCGGGACTTTCCTCGCCATACCATGCCAGTATGGCATTCTTCACTGTCGTGTATGGGGTGTCGCCAAGACCATCCTGGAGGAATCGCTTGGCTCCACCTTTCAGGCGGGTACGAAGGAATCGTAGCCTCTTGTGTTCGTCAAACTCTTGGGTTGCTTGCTCCACCTCCTGGAAGAACATGGATGCCGTGATAGCATCCGGCTCATCAGGGTTCCACGTGTCGACTTCCATGAACAACGACCGCGGAATGCCGGAGGCAGCAGGCTCACGGAAAAAGGCGCCCAGTTTGTTCATTGCTTCCGTCACGGCGTTCATCATGGCTTCGCCCTCGTCTGATGGGCTGCTGTTTTGGTGCATGGTCGCGAGCTCACTTGTTAAATAAAAAAAAAAAAATAAATACAAAAAATTATAGAACCGATAGATCACTTTCTTGCGCACCAAGGACCGATAATTTCCCCACGAATCGAGAAAGGACTTCCCAGTTGGTAAGAGCTATGACGGGTCTGGAATCGGGATGTCAATTGGAGCTGAAGGCTCCCGGAACAGTCCCGGAACAGAGGGCCTCGGGACAAGTCTCGGAACAGTCTCGGAACAGAAGGCCTCGGGACAAGTTTCGGAACAGTCCCGGAACAGAGGGCCCCGGAACAGTCTCGGAACAGAAGGCCTCGGGACAAGTTTCGGAACAGTCCCGGAACAGAGGGCCCCGGAACAGTCTCGGAACAGAAGGCCTCGGGACAAGTCTCGGAACAGTCCCGGAACAGAGGGCCCCGGAACAGTCCCGGAACAGAAGGCCTCGGGACAAGTCTCGGAACAGTCCCGGAACAGTCTCGGAACAGAAGGCCTCGGAACAAGCCCCGGAACAGTCCCGGAACAGAGGGCTACAGTGAGAGTGATGCTACTAAATAAATGAGCCAGTATCTAAATTTCGATTTTTGGAAAGAAAAAATCCTAGACACGGATTTGAAGTCAATTGGCTCCTCACTCGCTTCCTCACACTCGGGCCGATTTGTTTGTTTCTTACAATTTTAAATTTCGGAATCTACAACTAGCACAGTTTGAATTTCAAGATTATGGAACGCGACCCAATTCCTTCAGAGCTTTTTCTCACCAATATTCACCTGGTCAAGATCACTTGTTGTGGATACGACAGAAATCGAGATTTCTGAAAAATCCCACCGCTGCCACCAAAAGATGTAACCCGTCGTTTTCACGTAACGGGCTAGGGATCCAAAAATAGACCTAGGCGAGTAATTAGTGGGAGACTAAAGACTTTCACTTACCGTCCGGAATGTCTGCAATGGTCGGTCATGGACGCCAAGTACACCTGAATTTACCAAGCTCTGAGGAATGGGGTTTCGTGATTGAAAAGACAAGGGTTCAATATTGACTTATAATAAACGCAATTGACAGAAATATAAAATACGGAATGTCTCGGCCGAGAAGGGTGTTGACTATTACGTAATCTAATTATTGAGTAGGCAGAAGTGAAAGGCTGAGGGCCAAATGAATTTACGAGGTAGCTGAAGGCTCAAATGTTTGGTTTGAATAACGGTAAAGTGGAAGTGATTTGTTAATGTCCTCCCCTAATTCCTTTTACTTTTCCTACGACAGACAAAATACTAAATAATACGGCTACAATGTACAACTCTATGATCAGCTTTCTGGTGACTAAACGTCGGGGCTTGGGCCAGATTTAGAGATTCGACTTTTGCGTTGCGAGGGTACGAAACAGAGTTATTTCGCCACTTACGTGTACCAACTCCTTCGGATGGAGACAACAGGGTGATGTTCTCTTCGCTGCTCGGCTTCGGTCAGGGGAACGCCGTCCAGGCCGGAGGAGGCGAGACTCTTTCCGACGGAGGTCCGACGACTGGCGGTGCGTGGGAAACCTGGACTATTGGCCGTCGAATCGGGCGCGAACGGATCAACACTCGGGTCCGACGGGGGATTTTCAGTTCGTATAAGGGCCCACTGTTACGGGAGAGGAATTGGCTGATCTCCCAATTCCCGAGTTCTCACCCTGAAGGAACCACGATACACTTGTTCCCTCAGGTCACTTTCACAACACCGGCTTCACAAGGGGTTGATTTGCTACGCGTCGGTTGTTCCGCTTCGATGTTCCGCTTCACTTCACTTCGTTCCGCCTTGTCCTCACGAGATTATGGCGAACGGAGATCCCAACTTTCCTTCACTTGAGTTCGTACACGACTGACTGCCCAGCCTTTCCCCAGCCCACTCGTCAAGTCGCCTTCCCCTCCTCCTACTCCCGGGTGCCTCTCGTCCGACCAATCCGATGAGGTCACGCCTTTCGCCCAGCTGGGTCAGGCGCTTGGAGGGGAGAGGGCCCGATCCGTACCCCGCCGCCAAAGTTTCTTGACGGGGTGCTTGGACTCTGCCGCCCCGTTACAACAAATAGTTAGTTCTTCATCATCCACTATTTGACAATTATAGGCATTAAATAATTGACCACTCAGGGAAGCTCAATTGCTCCCTGCACCAACTACCTAGCGGGAGGAGGATCAACTACCCAACAAGCCGAAATCCTTACTTCATTGAGATATGAACTACCCTTGATAGAAGAAAAACCTCAAGAAAATATGGAAGAAATATTACTCTCAAATGAACAACAAGTTATACTAAGTTATAATGTCGGGTTAAAATAATAAAGTCCACCTCGAAGTGATTGAAATCTTGTGTCAACACTGCGAGCCATGCTGTTACCTCCCTTCTGATGGCGTCAGAAGTAAACTTGTGGAGAATGGAAAATTTAGATCATGCAAGTGACAAAGTGTTGTCCACATCCATCAGATTCAGAAATTCAGAAAAGAAACACCAATAATTTGGCAATAGTGTTGCGCAATGTTGTGTGCTTGCTGAACTGGTTGCGCGCAATGGAAAGAACTGGTTGAAGGATCAAATTTTGTGTAGAATTTAAACCTCCAATAAAAAATTGAGGTTACTATTCAGAATAGGAAGGTATTTCTCCCTTGCACATGGTTGCACAGTTGCATAGGGTAAAAAAAAAAGTTTTTGTTTGCTCCCATTTGAAGAATTTTAGGATTGAGGGGAGAAACAACTCCTGGGACCATATAACCAATCTAATATCCATTATTTACATTGTACCAACATTAATAATTGTATCCCAATATTGGGAAAACTAAAAAGATGCAATGCCTACAAAAGAGATCAACCTACAGATAGTCCGTATAGGACAACTAAAGAATTCCGTAGGCTACAGACATTTTGATGGCAACAAGTGTTAGTTACAGTAGACAGCCACCAGGATCTCTGCAAATCATGAAGAAGTTTTTAATATTGAATGAACCCTCTGTAGGAGTGCATGAAGCGTCCCCTGCTGTATTGCGGACACAGTGTGCATCACTTCTTAGTGTCGCCACCTCATAATAACCATCTTGCTTGAAAATCATGAGTTTTTCTGTTCATTTCAATCGTTTCTTCTCCTAAATTGACTTTTGCTGACTGTGTAGTTACCAATCTGCATAATGTGCCATGTGCTTTACCATTCTTTTGACAACCAATTCAGCAGAAATAACCATTTAACAAGTATCACCATTCTAAGGATCCCCAAGTCTGTGAGTACAAAAAGATGCAATGCCTACAAAAACAGATCAGTTCACTGAAAATCCATAAGACAACTAAAGAATACTGTAGGCCACAGACATTTCGGCGGTTGCATGTGTTAGTTACAGCAGACAATCACCAGAATAGCTGCAAACCAAGTTTTCAAAATTATATGAACCTTCTGTTAGAGTGTATTCTGTGAAGTATTCCTAGCAAGAAGTGTCCCTCATTGTGTTGAAGATGCAGTTGGCAATACTTCTCAGTGTTGCCACTTTCAAAACTGCTGATCCTGGATGAGGTTTCTTGCAAAATGGAGATTGCCAGTGATGTAAATTAATATTTTGTTCCATTTTTCATTACAATTATTACCTGAAAAGACCTAAATGGGTATCACCTATTACCAATTTGTCCTGTCTTCATCCCTTTGGTTAGAGAAACAGTTTCCTCCTCTTAAGTAATACTAGAATCAATGATAGGTCCCTGAATCAGAGCGAGAGTGAGAACAAACTACCAGAACGAGCATCCATCTTGACAACCCCTAGCTCTTCTCTTCCATCTCATCTAATGGAACCGCATCAATATTGTCCCGCCTTTCCGTTTTCATCCTCTTTCGTGTTTTCTTCTGCCGCTCACTCTGTCATTCCCTCAGCTGGAGATAGGCACCCGATGGAAAAAAAAAATGTGCCTTTTACCACATCTCATACATCTACACGTATTGGATTCAATAAAATTTGGAATAACGTTCCTGCAATGGGATAAGTGATCAATATTTCAATGCTGTTGGACGGGAAGTTTAACGGGGTCCAAAATGTAGCACTTTTCCAGAAATGTAGGCATTTTGAAAATTTATGAGCCAAATTGGAGTGATTGGCTTTTGCATAGAAGCAGAGGTTGGATTATAGTATTCAAGGAATAACCAACCAAAACAGCAATGAATGACTGAGAGAAAGAAGTGCTTGTAGGTTAGGTACTGATATTGGGGTTTCCTATACAAATCCTTCAGTGAATAGATGGCCCAAGATGTCCACCATCTCTGTGCTGCGCTCTAGCGGACGTCGTCAGCACTGCTCGTGTTAAGAGCGGTTCTTTGGTTCGACAGTTGGTGCTGACGCTGGTTCTGATATTATTCGAATAATTGGAGATTTAAAACATTATCTTTATGGAGGACAAAATGGCCGTTAGGAGACGTAAGTAGTAGTTAATTGAAAGTCCCACTTTACTCGGCTGTTAAATGTCACGCTCTTGGTGAATAGATGAAAGTCGATAAGGAAAAATACAAATTACAATAAATAAACATTCAAAGGACCCGAAAGGAATCACATGAATAGCGATCAAGTCGGGAGAAGCTAATGCGAGAGGGTCGGTTGAGTTGTGGCTTGAGACCAACTTGAACGATCGGAAGGAGAAAACAGCAGAGGGCGGTTTTGAGGAGCCGATCTATTGATTTCTTGACGTCCGCGATCACTCAACTCCATCGTTGACGTGCCTTATCTAGTTAAAACTTGACTAATCAGTTGCATCTTGGGACGAGGGTGAGAAATTCACTTAAAGGAAACTGCTTCCCTCAGGGCATTTCATAAAGTTACGCGCGGAAAATGATTCGACGTTCAAAGCCATGATATCAGATGAGATGGCGGTGGATGAAAAGTTAGGGGAGGACCGTGGTGAGGATTGAATGTAGAAATAGTATCAATCACTGAACATTTTTTGGAGTTAGGAGTGTATTTTGTTACTCTTTGACGATTTCTCATTGCGTCTCGCAAATTCAGGGAAAATTTACCTAGTGATAAGCAGTCTCTGACAAAAATCCCTTTTACCCAGATTTCCATTGTATAAAATGTGATGGATGGAATGGAACTATGTACTCAAAAAACACCATAAATATCACCACTAACATAACTTGCTAGACCGCGCAGGCACACATTAGTTCTGTTTCCTACCACGAGCGCTGCTTCCTACCAGCTAATCATTACCGCCAATTTTTGAATTCTAGCGTCAGTAGTAAATGCAAGATCAGTTTATGATCAATCCTTACCTTAACAAAAAATTTCATCCTAGGTGCACATGTAATATAAGCACAAGCCATTTATCCTATTCACGTACATAGAAAACGCGCAAATTGTAGATTTTCCCTCTCTATCAGACAGCTTCACAAATTTGTGCTGCAGATAATGCCTGTCTTGTATTAATGTACATGCTGAAGTACCCCAAAATTGAATTGTGAAGTGGTACATTAGGTACCACTATTCATATGCTTCTTTGTCTGCAGATGGCAATGCAGTTCAGATGTTTGTTGCCATGTTCACCATGTTCACTTGTGGTGAAAAATTTCCACACTATTCATCAGTAGGTTATAAAAATAAATTCACCAAGTGAACACGTCCTTGAAGAAATGATTGTTCTTATCATGGCTACATAGAAACTCATCACTATCACAGGTCTTATTCTTCTTCTTCTTCTTCTTCCTCATCCATTTATAGTTTGAATGAAAAGGACAAGAAGAATATGGTGAAACAATGATAAACACGTACAGTTCAAAAATTTAACTTTCTGGTCTTGAATGGAGGACACAGTATAGAGTGATGCCCTTTTCACAGTCAGTTCTGATTGGTTTCTGAGTCCTCCAGAATGGATGAGTGGAACCAGGATACCTAATTCGTTTTTCTATTTACAACCCCTAAATGTGTATCCCTTGTTCTTCCAGCTTGAGTATGAGATGCATTCCCCCCCTCATTTGGCCATTAGGGAAAACCTTGCACCATATCCACAGTGGTTAATTATTCTCCATTGGGATACCTTGAGGGGGTGTTTGAAACAGTTTGAATCGCGAATGTTCGATCGATGATCGTTCTATCGGAAGTGCCACATCACGATAGCGATCGGCCTGCTAGTGAGCATGAGCGATGGACGGTGGTGAAATTGATGTTCACGAGATTAAACGGAAAAGTATCAAGGTTTTCCCTCTGAAAGGGTGGGAGCGAGCGTGAAACTGTTAGCGCCTAAAACCATTTCGTCCGCCTCGAAGACCAGACGAAGAGTATTTTTCTCGTTCACTTGTCCATACGATGGGTAGCCTACGTTTGATCGGCCTACAGCAGATCGATGCCTCGAATGGACAGACAGTAATTGAGGAGTTCGCTCGTGCTGCACTCTTCATTAACCTATGTACGATCTTGGCTCGTCGAGTCAATAACGTCAATATCTTCAGTGGAAATAGGGCGGATATGTATTCACAAGCAACGCGAGAAACCCCAAATTATCAATTGCATCTTTATAGCTTGTCGGAAATGAAAACAATACGTAGGAGTCGCTGCCTGGCGGAGAAGAAGCGAAACAAAAAGTGGGGGAAATTTTCCTTATGTATGATTTTTCTCCCCTACAAACGTCAGCACTGAATCGACATAGAAAAATTGATAAGCACCGCTCGATTGATAAGCAACAACCGGTATTGCCAACCCAACAACAACAATTTCCTCTTTCTTTCCCTCAGCTCTAACGTGCCTCTTCTCCGCCAGGCTGCGACTCCTACGTATTCTTAGCTAACAGCATTACTTTACAGTTTTCCAGCCATCATAGCTCTTGATTCTTCAAAAATGGTACAAACTGAGACCTAATCGAACGGTATTGTTTTCAAGGAATCCACTAATAAATACTAAAACGCAATAACCCCATAAATATCACATCAAATCATAATTTTTCAAATAAACAAAAATCAGAATTTTTTAAATTTATTTGATATATTTGGTTCCATATGAATCAAATAAAGTTTTTCTAATCAAAATTGAAATATTGGTTAGATTCTGTACGCCTGTGCACCGCTTCACCTTCATTTCAATTACAGTCACAGGGCAAATATTCAGCAGTAAGCTCAAACAGGTTGATTAAACATAATATGATTATTCAAGGAATAACCAACTAAAAGGAAGGCTAATCTTATTATATAGGTTTCCTGGCAAAAGAACATGAAGAGGTTACAGTAATGTTTTAGTTCAAAAATGTGGTTTTGTAAGCTTGGTATGTAACTAGTACAGCAACTAGAGGTGACAGCTGGACGTATTTATGTTTCTCCATTTGCCAGCTATTTTCACGTTTGTAATCCAAGTTAGGTGAGCTGTGTTTGCAAACATTACACATTCCTCCCCACAACAAGATCCTGTCTTGTCTGACACTGGCAAGATTCTAAGCCCTCGCTAATTCAACCTAGCTTAGTTTTCGAGGTAGGGTCCTGTACTCGTTAACAAGTGTTGAGCTCTGAAGTGAAGGGCCCGCAGGGGTGGAGAGGGGTGGCTTTCCCTTATGGAACATAAAGTTCTAACTCGCGATAAACCCAGGCGTCCCGAGGGTTTCCTCGATGAGTTAAACCGCCATACCGACGGTAAACCTCCCGTTTTAGTTGAGGGTCGATGGGAAGGACTTTTCGATTTCCTGGACCGCGCAGGAAATTGGGTCTCCTAAGAAATGGGCGGAAACCACTCGAACTTCCCAGTCGCTTGCGACTTACCATTCGGTAGCTGTACGATTGAGAAGTCGATCACTTACCTGAAACAAAGTGAAAACGTGTTTTATCAATAACGGCATATTAATAAATAAATGGTCACATAAAAGGAACACACACCATCAAAACAGGAGCGAAACAACGGGAAAACGATGCAGAGTTAGATATTCCTCGGAGCAGGAAAATTTGAGAAAACAGTGAATTTTAAGTGTCCCAGACTCATTTCGATCGATTCAGCGTCCAAAATTTAGTGGAAAATGATACCCCACACGCCTAGGTACCAGAAATATCGAAAACACGTTTGAAATGGGCAGATAGTCACTCATTCTGATCCCACACGTCTAAATCGCCAAAAATCTCAAAAATAATTTTTTCCAAGAGACACCCTTTGAACCCTACTCCCCCAAATTTGGTCCAATCGTTGAAAAGTCTCAATGACTACAGCCAAAGACGGACCCCTGACCAAAATTTCAAATTTTCAGAAAATTTTCTACTGCCAAAAACAGTGTGGACGGTGGACAGCGGACGGACATGGAAGGTAGTATGTCATTTGTTCTAGACATCGTGAAACGTTCAGAAAATGTCTGGGGTTGATTGGAGATAATCACCCCCCCCCCCTCCCACCATATTGGGGAGACGTAACAATCTTGAAGGGGCAGAGGTCGACGCACGGAGGAGGCCTAGCTCATCCATCCCAAACAGAAAGCCGTATGCACATCCGTAGTTGGTTTTGTGAGATGAGACCCCCCCTCCTATTCCTGGTGAATATTTAGCCGCGCATCTCCCCAAGTCGACTCCCAAAATAGACGCGAGGGCGCTTACCTCCATGACCCTCGTACTCCTGCCCCACACAAGAGGATCGTCCACTGTTATGAGAGCTATGCCAGATAATAGGCAAACTACTGCTGGACTCAAATTAGAATGACTGGGATGTGTCAGAAACAATTATGAAAGCCTTAACCACAGTTTGCAACAATCCTGGTGGTGGCCCACAGTAACTAACACATGTTGCTGCCAAAATG
The DNA here is from genome assembly GCA_019603395.1 of Cyrtorhinus lividipennis. NCBI lineage: Eukaryota > Metazoa > Arthropoda > Insecta > Hemiptera > Miridae > Cyrtorhinus > Cyrtorhinus lividipennis. The sequence continues at coordinate 20,593,346 of CM034001.1, read as the reverse complement.
TCTGTTGCCTACCGAATTCTTTAGTTGTCTTAATGTACAGATTTTCTGTAGGTTGATCTGTTTTTGCAGGCATTGCATTGCTTTTGTACTCAGACTTGGGGGTCCTCTATATTGGTGATATGGTGTAAATGGTTATTAGAATGGTCCTGCTGGATTGGTTGTCAAAAGAACGTATGGTAAAGGGCATGGAACTATATGAAGATTGATAACTAAACAGCCAGAAAAAGTCAATTTTAGAGAAGGAAACAATCAAAAGAACTTAAAAAAGTTCATGATTTTCGTGTAAATAGTTAGTAAGAAGTGGCAACACTAAGAAGTAGTTGCTAAGAATACTCCTCAAAACACTCCAACAGAAGGTTAGCTTTCCCTGGGGTTTGCAGTAATCCTGGCGGATGTCTGCTGTAACTAAATCATGTAACCGCCAAAAGTCTGCAGCCTACAGTATTCTTTAGTTCTCTTATGTACGAATTCTTAGTAGATTGATCTGTTTTGTAGGCATTTTGTCGTTTTGGTGTTCTGGATATTGGGATCCTAGAATGTAGGTGACTATGACAATGTAGATGATTATTAGAATGCTTCTGCTGGATTGGTTATAAGAAGAACAGATGGTAAAGGGCAAGAAACTTTATCTACAGATACAATGGATACTTGACCAAGTTTAAGATGACCTGACAGACACAATGATGTGGTAGTAAGGTCAGATTGATTACTACATCATCAGCCAAAGTCAATGTTGGCAAACAGAAAGATCAAAAGAACTATGAAACTGAAGATCTCCAAACAAATCTGCCCACTTGCAGCAGAAAACCTGTGATTTCATGTCATATTCTGTGAGTCCAAACATTTGTCATGGAACAGTTGGAATAATGACATGGAGGTGGGTCAATACTTGAGACTGAACCAATGCTGATAGCTGAATGGGCTTATTTTTGTGCACCCCTGCAGTGCTGCTAGCAGTGGTTGTCCACCACACTACCAACAGTGAGTGGGCTTCTTCTCTTGTTGTTGGGCAAGATGGAGTCGCGACATGCTTTTGGTCGACCAATTTTGGGCAAGAATTTCAAATTCTCTTGTGGTTTGCATTCACAACTCTCCCGAGAAGATGGCCGCACAAGCTCGCCAAAGCGAATAATTCTCCAACCCAATAATCAGAGAATCGTCGAGTTTTGGAAGCTATACAACCCCATTTCATTGCACCTCTCAAGTGAACCGAAGCGAAAGAGAAATAGCGACTTTGAAAACGAACAATAGCCAGGAAACCGTTGTGTTGCCGCCACGTCTGCACCCGCGAAGATAAAAGGAGACTCCCCGAACCGCGCAACTCGCACACAAAAGAGGGCTAAGGGTGGGAGGGGGTGATTAGGAAACGGTGAGAGGGGGGTAGTGGTGAGGTGCAGTGATAGGGGGTTGAAGATGGAGGGGGTGGGGGGAGCAATCAATGCTGGAATCGCGTGTGATTGCAACTGCAGTCGGCTCACCACTCGGCTCTTTCTCTTGAAAAATTCCTTTTCAACGTAGAAACCAACAAAAGTGCCGTTTGCAAAAGAAATTTCAAAAAGGAAACAAATTTCATTTCTATTTTGGTTGGTTATTCCTTGGGGAGTCAATGTGTAGATTAAAACTGGGGAAAACTGGATGTGTGGAGTGTCTGAGACTCATTCTTATTGATTCCCTCCACCACCGGCTTCGTCAATGTAGGCGTGTGGGGTATCATTTTCGACTAAATTTTGAACGCTGATTCTATACAGGTCTCCATGCACCTGGTCCGAGGACCTCCCTCATCACTGTATCGTGCCATTGTTCAGCCATGCCTCGAGTATGCCTCAGTCGTCTGGAGGTCCGTTCTATGGCTGCCACATTGAACTGATTGATCGGGTGCACAGGGCGTTCCTTCCGTTACCTTCAAGTCAGGCATACCTCTCAATGGCATTGACTATGGCGCACTTTGTGCCTCCCCTGCCCTGCTGACCAACTCACCATCGCGGATATGGTTTTCCTCAGCGGTCTGTTCTCTGGACGTATTGACGTCTCTCCTGGCCCAGATTGATCACCGGGTCCCAAGACCAGGACCTCTTTTGGGTCCCCTTCACGCCAACTAATTATATGCTGCACCTCTCCCCTCAGTCGTCTGCCCCGCACTGCCAACCTGATATACCTGAGGCCATGTGGCCCATTAGAGTCTATCCTCATCTTCATTTATGCGCCAGATCATTTGGGAGCCCTGCTCTATGGCTCTATGGCTTCCCCGTATATCAAGCATCCCACTCTCTTCCGGCGTTCGCCTCCTGTGGCAGACCAGGATGAACCTCGTGGAGGCACCGGGTTTTGCAAGGGGTCTTTATTTCTCTTCTCTGCTCTGCCAAGCCTCTGTGGCATACTATGAGCTATAGGGTGGGGGTGGCTGTGGAGCCACACTGCCAACCATCTGCTCGCTGCTGCAGATATGGATCTGTTCTCTCTTTCCTCTCCATCCTCAAGAGACGCTTGCTAGATGCTGTAGTTACTCTCTGTGGTTATTCATTGCGTATCTTCTCATTCCTATTATTTCCTACCAATGTTTGATTCGACCAATATATTGTAAACTGGGCTCGTGCCCGTGTATCATAAATAAATCTCGAACTGTTCTTGCCTGACAGGGCGATAACTGCATTCCTTACCACAAGTTAGTTCTTAGGATCATGTTACTCTGAAAGCAATCAGAAAACCCCTGTAGTTACTCGTACACTGTCAAATTCCCGATGATCCTCGAACTTCTGTCAACTTTTGTGGAAACTTTTATTGGCGATCACGCTCTTCGTTCGCCAACAGGTTTTCCGGTGGAGATCAGCCAACAGCTTTTGTCTTGTGATTGATTCTATGCCAGCTCTCAAAGCCTTCTAGTTTCGCCGGGTACGCGATAGTTTTTATTTCCTCTCGAAACCTCTCTTCAAGTTCAACAGCCTGTCTTTTATGTATCAACAGTTCTTGTAGATGAAAGGGAATTTTTTTCGTGTGGACGAGTCAACAAGAGGAATCTCATGCTGAGGCAACTCTAGTTACAAGGTCGAGACGGGTCGTATTCGTCAGAGGAAAAACTTTATCCGACGCGACCGAAAAACTCGATTTATTGCTCGGAACTTGTCCCAATAACGAGATACCTCTCTCGAGGGACGTCACTTCATTTATTACGTTTCACGAAGGGGTAACTTCTTCCCGAGGGGATATCGCGTCCGTGTAGAAAACCTCGAAAATGTCACCGAACGGAAATTAGGGTGATACGAACATACAGCGAAATATCCACCGAAGGCCAATGGAGTTCAATAAGAGATCAATATCGAGGCTCCGTGATCAAACTAGCGGATACCTATTTCAACGCTTGTTTGCTAACGTAATCAAATTAAATATTGGCTCAACGGTACGAGGTGGGAGAAACACCATTTTCGCTTCAGACGTCCCATAATTCTGCCAGTTTCCCTCCAAGTCTGTTTGGACTCTGTGTTTGCTCGAAATGAATGTTCCTTGTATTCGGGTTTATCGAACGTATCCGGTAGCAAACAAGAAGGAGAAGACAAGGATAAGTAAGATAAGTGCCCACCGACACTGGGCCGTTGTGGGACCGTCAATCGCGATCCAATGGGCCCAATCAATCGGTCTATTTTGTGCTCAAGTTGTCGACATTGAGAAAATAACACGTGCCGTTTCAAAAGATATTGAGTCTTGGGCACGGTTCTCAATGAGTGGCCACTGAGTAGTCGATCAGGGTGCTGCAGAGCAAACTGATGCTTTTCAATATCGAATGACTAGAAAAGAATGGGTAAAAAGAAATTGAATGATAGGTAATTTAATGCAGATTCAGTACCACACACTTATTATAATTTAGGGTGGAAAATAATGTCGTTGAGACAACGTCCTTCCACAAATCACGGACAGCTTTTATCGACATTTCATTTATGTACACTTCTGATTTCTAAAATCCTTACAAAAAGAAGTCTTGTATCAACTGGTCGGGTGAGAGAGCTGCCCGCAATTTTCAGAAGAGGATCCAAATTTGTAGCGAGCAAGAGAAAAGTTACCTCAGAGAGATTATTTTTTTAACCTAAATACGGTATGAAATTTATGCAATTCTTCCACTGGGGTGGTTATTCTCGGACCAGCATCATGAAGACTCATTTAATCGATTCAGCGTCCAAAATTTAGTGGAAAATGATACCCCACACGCCTAGGTACCAGAAATCTCAAAAACATACTTTTGAAATGGATAGATAGACACCCATTTTGAATCATAACCTGTCCAGTGGGCTCCAATCATTTCAGGACCAGTATCATTTGATTCTGCGTCAAAATGTTAGTCCAAAATGGTACCCCACACTCCTATATCGCCGAAAATCTCGATTAGTTAATAATTAATAGCTAATTAGTTTGTCTATAAACACGTTTTGACCCTCTTCTATCCCTGACTTGGTTCAATTGGGCTTAAAAATTTCAAGGGCCATTTAGAGCCGGAAGGAGTTCCCTGTCCAAAACTTCACATTTTAAAGGAATTTCCTAAATTGGCATGGACAGATATTGAAACATGTTTTTCAAAAAATGGTTCTTTAAAGTTTTCCAAATGTGATTTTTGATATACTAGGCGAGTAGGTAGACATTGTTAGCACTGCCTATCATCAGCTGACTGATAAGAGCCGCCCTCTGGAGTCATGTCCACCATGACAGTGTTTCCAACATAACGAGAAAAATCAAGGTTCCAGTTTGCAAGGTAAACCCATGAGGTAGGTTTTTTGCAGTATTTTTCAAGATTATGGTCGCCAGCTGATAATGTCCCAATCAATTGACCTTAAGTATGTGAATCCAGTATGGGCTCATTGTGAACCCCTGAACACCAAATGTAGGGTCTCAAGTTGTTTATTATTTAATTAATTTTTAAATTAAAATCAAAAGTTCCATTTTCAGGCTCTAGTTGATGATATTTTAGGATTCATTCTTTAAAAAAAAAAACAAAAAAAAAACATGGCACATTGTGTCTAAATTCCAGTCAAATTCTGATTCGGCCTGAAAGATTTATGTGGAGAAAGAGCTCAGATGGAGCCTGAGGAAAAGAGATGATGAGAAAAAATTAATGGAAAATGATACTTCACATGCCTAGGTACTAGATATCTCGAAAACACATATTCAAAATGGGTAGACAAATACCCATTTTGACCCATAATCTCTTCCAGTGGACACCAGTCGTCCCGGGACCTGTATCATTGTATTCAACGTCCAAAATTTAGTGGAAAATAGTACCCCACATGCCTTGATCGCCAAAAATCTCGAAAATTTACTATTTGAAAAACACATTTCGACCCACAGTTTAATCTAGATGCCTTGAAACGCCTGAAACAAAATATTTTGGCCGAATGGGAGGGATTGACTTTTTGCAATCTCTCCAATTTGGCCCAAACATTTTTTTATTCAAGGAATAACCAACCAATCAACCAGACTGGTAGGAAACTCAGGGAGGTTACAACACAACAGGTTCTTGGAAGAATGGGAGATTTATCAGCTGATTTGATTTTAGGTAGTTCAGTGTGTGGATCATACAACTGTTTAAGGTTAATTTTCACATTATCGTTTAGTTATAGATTGATATTTATTGTACCTGTAAGTCATAAAAGATTAATCAAAATGCCAGGTATTGGCGGTTATGTTGGCAACATTGAGGCCTCTGGTTCTCTTATCTTATCACTAGCCTGCGGCCGGCCTCGATATTTTGTTTGTTTATCCCTTAGCAACTATCGGCAGCGGCCTTCAACATTCATCATTAATCGTTTATATGAATAAAGGTTATAATGTTGTGAATTTAATAGCTGTTCAGTTATGAGGAAAGGAGCGGAATGGTAGGGAAATATGTGGTTCAACAAATGGGAATTTGGATAAATCCTAAACAATTGCGATTAATCGGTCGTTCAACAAATACCATTTCAACCCTTTCACACGTATCCTGTACAGAGGGAAAAATCCAATCGGATTTCCCATTTAAAATAACTAAACCAGATTATATTATTCGCGATTCCTGGGGCAATAGCGCATTGCGACTCGGGTCCGGTGTCTATTTATTTTCTATCGATTTCCCGCGACGATTTATACTATTCCGGCTCTCGTTTTATTCGTACTATTCCACATTCATCAGGGATAACCTCGTCGTGTCCACTAAAACGCATTATCGCAATTACCTTCGCCCGCGAAACAATGAAATCTCATCAACGTTAACCAACCCGGCGGGCGTTTTAAGGGATTGCTCGACAAAATACTCAATTTCTCGTCCGAGGCTCGAATAAACAAGTTTTTGTCCTCCTCTCACCCTTATTTTTTTGAATTCATCTTTTCTCCTCTTTGTAAGGGGAAACAATAATCTCGTTACATCGTTTTATATGCCACGAAGGGGAAGAAGTGGCTCGGAGAGCCTTCGGAGTTGTTAGAATACAATACAGATTTTCAGAAAATCCTCGGCTTTCATGTCAGATCTTGCGAGGGGGGGGGGGGAGGGGGAGGCAGTTTCATCACGGAGAGATTGCTCTGGCAGAGCTCGTAGCTTTCGAAGCTCTTAAATATTTCTGTCTGGAAGGATAATAATAACTTCGAGGGAATCTCCAGTGCAGTGAGATGGAATTATTGAACCCGCGCTAACCCGATTTCGTTGAGAAACACTTCAGAACGCTTTGAACTTATAGAATTACGATTTTTTGGGAACTAGGCATGTTTAAAGAGCCTGAGACACACTATTTCCCCATACTTCAACTCCGAGGAATAATTAACAACTTTTCTGAATGAATTTGCAGCGTTTTAATCTAAAGACAACTATCAGTATTATTATTGATCGCTCATTTTAGAAAATATTGCATTGTGCCGCTTTATCTGAACGCTTTCTGCCACTAAGGGAGCCTGAGAATTCGACGAAGTAAATACAGGAATATTGCGATGACCTCAGGACAAACTATACGACCACGGTATTCTTCGCCAGAGAGAATGTAACTCGAAGCAGACCCAACATTTTGAATGACCCGGTACCGCCAGGAATCCGCTTAGGATCGAAATAAACGGTGAAGCGCATTCCACAGCCTCGCCCACGGTTCATTGTTCCCCGAGGGATAATGAGACGGATTAGTTTGGATCCTAGTATTTCCAGTTTGTTCTTTCGAGCCCAGGATAGTTATTGTGTTCATTTTCTCAGGAATAAAAAATTGTTCATTCTCATTAAAATCGTTGTTTTTAGTGGAAAATTGACTTAAAACTGATTATTTTTTTTCAATAATGAAGAAAAACGCTGAACACATTCTTTCACAGGGGTTACTTACTACTTAGAGCAGAAGTGTGGAGAAAATGAGGGTGTTCGGCCCCAGGCCTCCCTATAAGATCGAAAGATGCCAAGGAGCAGCCAGTTCAAATTACCCGCCGTTTGGGTCGACCAGGGTAGGACCATTTTGCTCGTGCTAGATGACCCGACATCAGCGCTCGCTCATTCTGCGAACTAAGGGGTAACCCGCTGTCCACGAAATCTCGCAATTACTGTTCTCTTTTTCAATGTGTTCTTATTGCTGTGCTCATGAAGTTCTGTATCCGTTTGATTAGTCATTAAAAGTTCAATTAACTGTTAAGAGTTCTTCAGTTCCAACCCATGGTCTCACTAATCGATTCAGCCCTGAATTATACCTCACACGCCCCCAAACCCTCAAAATCTTGAAAACACATTTTCAAGAGAGGTGCCAATTTTGACCTGTACCCACCCCCAGTGGGCACCAAAATGTCTAAAATAATTTTTTATAGAGCTCATTTTATCTCATACCCCCTCCTTTTCTGCTGTGGTCCTGTATTCGTTTCCATGATATCGAAACGTTGTTTTTTTGCTACAGTCGAGTTTGGGGGGGAGTGTTGAAATTCGATTTCGCGCCGAGATGACGTCAGAGGGTTGCTCGATATTCAGCTCCTCCCTTGAGCGGGGATAGTCAGGCAACGCCGAGGTCAGAAGCTGAAAGTCTAGGGATGAGCGAGCGGAGTGAGAGGTCATCATCTAGGGAAAGAGGGGAATCGATCCCCCCAGACGGAGGCCGGCGAAACAGGTGGGTTGGGCGGAGGTTCGGGGGACTCCACCGTGCGTTGCTCGGCGGACGTCGTGTTTCGCCCCTCGAAACGCTGTGAACACTCCGACGCCTTTTTTCCCCGCCTTTTTTTTTTTGCGCTCGTTAAAAGGCGCCGACAAAAATATGGTTACGGCGCTACATCCCGCAACCCGCCGTCGGAGTTATCGATTTCTTTCCGCGATATTTGATAGCAGACGTCGAGCCGCCTTTGCGGGGCTCCACAATTTCTCCACCGCGGCGCAGTTTTCACCCTTCGCCTCCGCCCGCCTCCGTCCGAGCAATACTGCGGGGCAGCCCACAGGGCGAAGGGTGTCCTCCATGTCTTCTTTTCCGGACACATTTTCTGTTTATACTTTTATTCATAACCCACCCCCTCCTTTCTAATCGATTGTTCCAGACATAATTATGTGCAACAACACACCCACGTATTTGTGTGGAGAAAAAAAACAGCAAATTCATTCACAGGGGTTGGATATTCCTCGAACCAGGCGCATGGAGACTCATTTCCTCAACATGGGGGAAATGGGGAAGACATTGGGTGCGGCGGGTCCCAGACCCATTACAATCGATTCAGGATCCAAAATTTAGTGGAAAATGATACCCCACACGCCCAGGTACCGGAAATCTCAAAAACACATATACAAAATAGGTAAAATATACCCAATTTCACCCATAACTTCTTTCAGTGGGTGCCAATCGTTCTGGGACTCACTTCATTGGATTCAGCATCCAAAATTTAGTGTAAAATGATACCCCACTCGCCTAGATTATTAACAATCTAGTGAATAGAATGTTTTTTTTCGAGATTTCTGGTACCTACAGCGTGTGGGGTATCATTTTCCACTAAATTTTGGACGCTGAATCCAATGAAATGGGTCCCAGAACGATTGGCGCCCTCTGGATGAGGTTATGGGTCAAAGTGGGTGCCTATCTACCCATTTCGAATGTGTTTTCAAGATTTCTGATACCTAGGCGTGTGGGGTATCATTTTCCACTAAATCTTGGACCCTGAATCGATTGGAATGGGTCCGGGACCCGCCACATCCACTGTTTCCCCCATTTTCTCCATGTTGAAGAAATTAGTCTCCATGCGCCTAGTTCGAGGCAATTTTTTTTTTTTTTTTTTTTATTTTTTTTTTACTTATCTATATTGTAGAATTTTGGAGAAAAAAAATTTTTACTTTTAGATTTTTTTTTTTCATTGCTTATTCAAATTCAATTTTGAAAAACCCCTAAAATTTTGGATTTTAAAATACCGATTTCAATATTTTTTTTTTCCAGTGCTCAATAATATCGGAAAGCTTTTATCGATAGAAATTTAATAAATCATCAAATCAAATAAAATATTCATTATTGGCAACAACATAGGTTTTACAACAAATTCAAAGGAAATGGTGAAGATATAATAATATAAATTTGGAAAATATTGCATAACTGGAATAAATAACGTTGCCCACCGAAGAATATGTTAAAAATCTTGTTCTCTTCAGCAGAGTCAAGAAAATCAAAAACAACAAGAAGCGTGGAATTGTTTATTGAAAATTAAGTTATCAGTAGATATTGAAATATCGCAACGTCACTGGTTACTAGTTGTCTCCAGAAATTCGTGGATGAGTGAGCTCTGATGAAATTAAAATTCGTATAACCGCTTTTAGAGAGAAATTTTATCGAATAATGATCGTTATTTTATTCCTGTTTGTCACTACTTCATGTCAGGCTCGCGCTTTCTCATGAAATTGAGTTGAGGTCGGCCTGGGGTTGAATGCCAGGATCACCCAAACAAGGAAGGACTCTCACCACATGCAGAATTTAGAAGGATGTTTGGGTTGGGAGGCTAACGACCTGCTTTCGTCAGTGGGGGTTCTGAACGGTCGGAACTCACTCACGAAATGGGCTGTCGAGACTCCCTTGGGGGCCATCAAGGCTTGTAATATCATTAGATAACCCGCCTTCGCCTTCGCCTCGAACCTTTTCTCTTTTAAAACCGCATCCTCTCGTTTGTCATGACCCAACGCCAGATTATTTATGGAACCCAAAGGGCCTGCGAGCCACTGTCGGCTTTTCTCGTCACTTTCTACTAACCCGGAGGCCGTCGAAATTTTCAGAGCACTCAACGAGTCGTCGCACGCACGTGAACTCTAATGCCCTGGACGTCGCCATCGAGATCATGAATGATGTAAAGCTGCTCGGGCCGGCTTCGTCCTTCGAGAAGAAACTGCTCCAAGACCTCGAGTAAAGAACTTACGCGTCGAAAATGCGAGATACCTCGCTAATGTTGAGCTCCGAAGCCTTTTAGGGGCTTTCAGCCCCGAACGGTATTGGACGAACAAAGCGTGGGAAATGCCGGCGGTCGATTCAACTGCTAATGCTTTGCTTCACGGTGGAGAGATTAGAACGATCAATGCGACGTTCGCTGAATTTTGAAATAGTCTCTGATGAACAGAGCAGGCAGAAACTTGCCATCCAGAGAAGAGTGTTTCCCAAATGAAAGACCTAATCTCTACTCATTAGTCATTCATTACTCATTGACATGAGACGTACGCATGGAAAAATAGGTAAATAGGTACAAATTTTGACCCATACCCTCATCCAGAGAGCCCCAATCGTACCGGGACCCATTTCATTGGATTCAGCGTCCAAAATTTAGTGGAAAATGATACCCCACTCGCCTAAATCGCCCATAATATCAAAAATCCATTTTATCAGAAAAACACATTTTGACCCCTAACCCGCCCAAATTTGGTCCGATCGGGCTGAAATGTTTCGAGGACCGTCCTAAGCTGGGAACAGACCCCTGATCTAAATTTCAGATTTAAAGAAAATTGTCCACTACTAAAAACGGCGCGGACGGCGGACGGACATTTTGGTTTTTTGATCTAGACCCACACGCCTAAGAACCAGAAATTCCGAAAACATATTCAAAATTGGTAATATATACCCAATTTGACCCATAACTTCTTCCAGTGAGTGCCAATTGTTCTGGGACCCATTTCATTGGGTTCAGATCCAAAATTTAGTCGAAAATTATACTCCACACGCCTAGATCGCCGAAAATATCGATAATCCATATTTCAAAAAACACATTTTGACCCCTGCCTACCCCAAATTTGGACTTATCAAGCTGAAAAGTTTCGAGGACCAACCAAAGTTGGAAACGGATCCCTGACCCAAATTTCAGAATTTTAGAAAATTTTCTTCCACCAAAATCGAAATGGAAGGCAGACGGATATTTGCTGATTTCAGACACCTGGAAACGTCCAGAAACAAATGTTAAACCAAAAACGCTGCAAATTCTTTCACTAGGATTGGTTAATCCTCGGACCAGCATCATGGAGACTCATTCGAATCGATTTTGCGTCCAAAATTAGTCGAAAATGATACTCCACAGCCTAGATTGCCAAAAATCTCGAAAATTCTATTTTCGGTATACACTTTTTGACCCCTACCTACCCCAAATTTGGACCCATCGGGATGAAAAGTTTCGAGTACCAACCAAAGCCGGAAACGGATCCCTGACCCAAATTTTAGATTTTTAGAAATTTTTTTCTACTACAAAAATCAGCGTGGACGGCGCACGGATATTTGCTGCTCTTCTTCATCTAAACACCTAGAAACTCCCAGAAAACAAATTTCGGAACGAAAATATGCTGCTAATTCCTTTTCAAGGATTGTTTAATCCTCGGACCAGCATCATGGAGACTCATTCGAATCGATTTTGCGTCCAAAATTTAGTCGAAAATGGTACCCCACAAGCCTAAATTGCCAAAAATCTCGAAAATTCTACTTTCGGTATACACTTTTTGACCCCTATCAACCCCCAATTTGCGCCCATCGGGCTGAAATGTTTCGAGGACCAACTGAAGCTGGAAATGGATCCCTGACCCAAATTTTAGATTTTTAGAAAATTTTCTACAAACAAAATCAGCGCGGACGGCGGACGGGTATTTGCTGATCTTCATCTAAACACCTAGAAACTCCCAGAAACAAACGAAAATATGCTGCTAATTCTTTCACAAGGATTGGTTAATCCTCAGACCAGCATCATGGAGACTCATTCGAATCGATTTTGTGTACAAAATTTAGTCAATAATGATACCCCACAAGCCTCGATTGCCAAAAAATCTCGAAAATTCTATTTTCGGTATACATTTTTTGACCCCTACCTACCCCAAATTTGGACCCATCGGGATGAAAAGTTTCGAGTACCAACCAAAGCCGGAAACGGATCCCTGACCCAAATTTTAGAAAATTTTCTTCCACCAAAATCGAAATGGAAGGCAGACGGATATTTGCTCATTTTAGACACCTGAAAACGTCCAAAAACAAATTTTGGGCTTGGTTATTCCTCGGACCAGCAGCATCGACACTCATTTTGATGGATTCAGCATCCATAAATATGTGGAAAATGATACCCCACACGCCTAGGTAACGGAAATCTCGAAAACACATGCACAATGGGTAGATAAATACCCATTTTGGCCCATTACTGCTTCCGGTGGGCGCCAAAATTTTCGATTGGATCCAAAAAGTATCCAATATTTAGTCGAAAAATACACAAATAAACTGCCTGTATTACCGGTAATGGACGAAATTATGTGATCCGTGTTATGCGTCTCGATTGAGAAAGTCTCCAATAATTCATCGAGAGTCAATGTGACACAGTTGATTATAAATAGTCACGGCAAGGGGGAAAAATGTGATTATCGTGCCAGGTCCTGGTTGAGCGAGGATTCCTATCTCGTCCTCGTCAATCAATCAACCTAGAATCCGTTAATACGAGTCACCTGGAGGATTCAAGCTCGACCTGTTCTCCTCTCAAAGGGCTCTTGGGTAGTCTGGAAGATGATTGCCAAATCGTCTGGTCAACTTCAACAGCCACCGTCTATAGAAACCCGACTCGCGAGCTGGGATAAACGTTGTAAACATGCAACTGATTCATTCATCGAGAGTAAAATAGCAATCACTCGCGCTGAGAGCAATTTGCTTACAAACGTCTGTAATAACTGGTCGGTTAGAAAAAGTTCGTGTTCGCCGTCATTTTCTCCGATGTGAAATTGTTGACGAGGTGCGAACAGGTGTGTTGATTCATCGCCTTGTTCGAATCCCTTTTCAGTCCGAGCACGTGACACAAACACCATAAAAGCTTCGGTGAACGTGTGAGGGGACACGTGAAAGGAGTTAGACATCCTTCTTAAGGCGTTGATGACCGAGGAAAAACTGAAAAAATTCAATCGGATCTGACAGCGGTGCTCAAATGGAGTTCAATTAGGGTTGTGTTCTCCAAAAACGCTGCAAATTCATTCACACGGGTTGGTTATTCATCGGACCAGGCGCTAGAAGACTCATTTCTTCAACATGGGAAAAATGGGGGAAACAGTGGGTGTTGCGGGTCCCGGACCCATTACAATCGATTCAGGGTCCAAAATTTAGTGGAAAATGATACCCCACACGCCTAGGTACCAAAAATCTCGAAAAACCACTTTCGATCAGGTTATATCCATCTTGACCCATAACCACTTCCGGTGGGCACCAAATCGATCTGGGACCCGTCTCAATGGATTCAGCCTCATAATTGTGGTGGGAAATGATACTACTCTAAAAATGGATTTTCAAAATTTTTGGTAAAAAAAGAGAAGAGTATCTGTGAGACCATAGGTTTGAACTCAACTTGTAACAGTTAATTGAACTTTTAATAACTGATCAAACAGATGTAAGCAGATACAGAATTTATGAACACAGCTATACAAACATGTTGAAGAACGGAACAAAATGTAGTAGGTTTCCCTCGGACGGCAGGTTACCCCGTTAGTTCGCAGAACGAGCAAGCGCTGATGTTGGGTCATCTAGCGCGAGCAAAATGGTCCTACCCTGGTCGACCCAAACGGCGGGTAATTTGAACTGGCTGCTCCTTGGCATCTTTCGGGGCCAAACAGTATCATTTTCAATCAAATTTTGGGCACTAAATCCATTCTAAAAGGGCAAAAAAACAAAATCTCCCTATTTATATATTTTGAGAAAAAAAATCTATTTTGAAAAAAAAAGTGGTCTTTTTATGTGGTGAGTCCTCCCCTACCCTCATAATATACACTTTTCCACACAAGCTAGTGCATTTTGCCCCTTAAATCGGCGGGAAAGCTGCTGTTTTAGGTTAATTATTCTTAATTTAATAGTACACACCTATATTCACCCCCTACTAAAGACTTTTTTTTTTCAATTTCGGCCCGTAATTCTAAAGTGATGAGTTTATGAGATTTTTGGGGTTATTGGGGGTTGCCGCTACTAATTAATAGTCGAAGCAGAATGGAGCACGCCGAACAAAGACACGATTAAGAGAGAATTTAAAGCGTTATCGCAAGCGAACTTGATTTTCCCGAAAAATTATGCTGTTTATCGTATTAGGTACATACAAACGAGTGATTACAAGGGAGCGGATGGGCACTGGATGAGATTAGAAATGGCGCGAACTCTTCGCTCGATAATTCGAAGGCAATCAGAGAGAATGGCCGACAGTCAATATTTATACAAAAGGAATCACCGATTGTGACTCGAAACTGGGTCATAGCGGTGGATGGAACACCCTCGGCTTAGCTGCCCGATCGAGGAAGTAGCTGGTGAAGTGACGTCGACAGCCAACTTGAACTTATCGAGTGCCACTCGACACGAGAGGAAACGGTTGAGGGGTGAGTGGGTGATGGGAGGGGGTTAAATTCGTAAATTCGGTCAGTAATATTCGGGTCGTGAGGGGAAAAAGGAAGAGCCGAGCCAACTTTGAAGAGCGGTGACCTGCGAGAGATACGCCTTCCACCCCAGCGACTCTGCGGATCCTTTGCCAAACCAACCGATTTCGTCTTCCACTCAGAACTTTCCCTCGAAAGCGAAAGAGCTTCTTCAGATCACAAGCTCGCCCTTTACAGTTGTTTCACAGACCTAAGGCCTTGTTTCAAAGGGCACTTACGAAAGGTTGACTAGTCATATTTCCGCAAAATGGGAGCTCTTCCGTTTTGGCTTACACTCCGAATGATGGGTACCTAACTATGTTATCACACCTCGATATCCCAAAAGGTTGGCTTTTTGCATTTCATATAAATAATTGGAGTAAGATTACGGAGAACACATTTAGAATGGAGTGGCCCTGACTCATTCTAATCGATTCAGCGTCCAACATTTGTGGGAAATGTTACTTTGCGAGTCTAGGTACCCAAAAATCTCGAAAACCCACTTTTGAAATATGTTGATAGGTACACATTTTGACCCATAACCTCTTCTGGTGGACGCCAATCGTTCTGGGATCCGTCTCATTTGATTCAGAGCCCAAAATTTAGTGTAAAACAATATCCGCAAGCCTAGGTACCCAAAAATCCAACCCACTCAAAACCCACATCTTGAAATTGGTACCCATTTTGATCCATAACCCCCCCCCCCACAGGGCGCCAATCGGTCTGGAGCCTGTCAATAGATTCAGGCGTCCAAAATTTAGCTGATAAATGATACAGCAGTGCAGGCTGGCTGCTTACCTCAATCCCTCAATGTTGGAACTGCTCTTGTATACTAGCCTATTGTGGCTGGTAGAGCCCCTGTTGACCGAACCTGCTACAATACTTGATGAAATATTTCACGCCTCGTTCTGTACTAACTGCGCCAGAGTCATGTAGAGCATGTTCATTTACGTATCATGTTGGATATTGACCCCATTACGCTCAGTTTTGGATTTGTTCGTACATTTTCATTGAGCGAGCGCTGCTCCGAGGAGCTGTAATTTAATTATTGAAGCCGGAATGCCCGGTGTTGTCGAAAAATCGATTTAATCATTGTTTCCGAGGAACCTTCGCTGTTTCACCTTCGTCTTGACCCCGTCTGTGGTTAGAATCGGCTTGTTTCAAGCAGAGGCACTCGCCCTGATCGAAGCTTATTGCCGATGTTCAGCCCATTTACGACGTTATTTTTGGATCCTCTGCTAACTTGGCTAACATCAGCTTTACAATTGAACGGCCGTCTTTTCATCAGTCTCATATTTATGCCATTGTCTCAAATGCTAGTACAAAGTGGATGAACTACCGCCATAAATCTGGTGTGTGAAGTACAACAATTGGCATCAATCCACAAGACCATAATACCACCAGTGGTGAGATTCTATTGATTAAGTATGGAGTTACGCAAGGTACTGTTCTTGGGCCTGTATTATTTACCCTGTACATAAATGATTTGGCTAGATTCGACGTTCCTGGATTAATGACCTTGTTTGCGGATGACGCCGTTCTTTACGCAGCAGCGCACTCTTGAAATGAGTCGTTTAGCTTGGCGGAGAGTAGCCTTTGAGCTGTAAATTCTTGGCTAACAGATACTAAACTGACGCTTAACGCCAAAAAGACAAATTATATGACTTTCACACTGATGTCATAACCACTACGAGTCAAAAATAGATTTGAGGTTCCACAGTCCAGAGTATATTGACAATGATCATTGCATCAAGTGGGAAGAAATTGAAAGAGTGAAATTCTGCGAATACTTATCTACAGTATCCATATAGACGAGAGATTGGAATGAGATGGGTTAATTCAGTAAACCAAAGAGGAATTAATGTATTTAAAGTTATGCTATAACTGAGAATTATAATTGTAGACACAAATGGCCTGATAATGGTATATGATGATTTGGTCTCATCTCTATTGCGATATTGCCTTCCAGCCTGGAGTGGGGGATACAATACGGCTTACAGAACAATAAATATTACTCGAAAGGCTATTATTAGGGTAATGACCCATTCAGGATGCTGCGTGCCATCTAGGCCTCTTTTCAGGGTGTTTGGCCCCAGGCCTCCCTTTATTTTTTTATTTTTTTTTTTTTATTATTAATTTAACTTTTAGTATATAACAATACTCTTTGTTGTGACAGTTGGTAGTGATACATGCAACCCTTTGCAGAGATTGCGTGGAACTTGATTGAAGGTCACTGTCCATTAACAGTCCTTCCGAATTTGGATAGCACACGAGTTCTCGAGTTCATTCACTGTCACTGATGGTTGGTAGGATGTCTATTGTACGTTTTCGTTTGAGTCTTCTTGATCCTTGGGGGCGGCGTTCTAGGGATGTCCAATAGGCTGCGAGGGCTTGATTTGGGTGGGCGTGAATGCTGGAGTGTAGTCTGGTAGAATTGGTTCTGATGCAGTCCATTACTTCAGGTATGTCCAAGTCCCGGTGAAGTGTTGCGTTGCTGACGTACCAAGGTGCGCGTGCGATCAGTCGTAGGGCCCTGTTCTGCTGTACCTGAATTCTTTTAATTTGGGTTTTGCTGGCTAGACCCCATATAGAGCATCCGTATAACCATACGGGCCTGATTAATACGAGGTAGAGCAGACGTTTGATAGATAGGTCCAGTGGCGATGCTGTCCCCATCAGAGGTTTCATCATGTTGATGCGAGTCCTGAGTCTCTTGACTAGGTCCCCAATGTGGTGACTGAAAGTGAGGTTTGACTGGAGATTTATCCCCAGGTAACGCACGTTCCCAACCTTTGGTACTTCTTCACGGCATAGAGTGATCGGGCGGGTCGAGTATATTCGTTTTAGGGTAAATGGGACCACTGCTGATTTTTGGGGATTCACTTTTGTTTTCCATTTCACGTTCCATGACTCTATGTTTTGCACGTGATGTTGCAATTTTTCAGAGGCCTTTACTCCGTCTTTATCCCGGGATAGAATACATTGATCATCCGCAAACATTGCTGTGACAGTTTCTGATGAAGCTGGAACGTCCGAGACGTAAATCAAGTAGGCGATTGGTCCCCATACGCTGCCTTGCGGAACTGAAGCTGAAGCGCTTTTACTTAGCGACTTGGCATGGTCGCATTTAACGTGGAAAGTCCGCTCTGCCAAGAATGACTGCACTATGCGGTAGTAGGTGTCAGGGACGAGGGGTTTTATCTTGTATAGCAGTCCAGGATGCCATACCCTGTCAAATGCCTTTTCCGTGTCGAGAAACAAGCCGATGCATATTTCGCGTTTTTCAAAGGCGTCAAGGATTTCCTCGGTCACGCGATGTAGCTGCTGTTGGCATGAGTGCATGTGCCGGAAACCGAACTGAAAATTAGGGATGACCGTTTCGAAAAATGGCATCAGCTTAGGCAGAAGAAGTCTCTCGAATATTTTGGAAAATATCGAGAGGAGGCTGATTGGGCGATAACTCCTGGGATCATGGGCGGACTTGTTTGGTTTGAGGATCATTATGATTTCAGCGTGTTTCCATTTCGAAGGAAAATGCGTTGTTCGGAGGACAGCGTTGTAGATTTGTGTAAGCAGGACGAGGGTCTTTTTGGGTAAATTCTTGAGCAGTGGTTGTGTAATGCCGTCGGGACCTGGGGATTTCTTTGTTGGTGAGCGGAAGATGGAGTTTTTCACCTCGGCTGGGCTGAAGAAATCTGTAAATGGTGTTAAGGGCAAAGGCTGAGAGATTACTTCTTCCACATGTGCATGAAACTCCGTGGGATCTGTGTCATTCGGAGAGAACTGCTCCACCAATTTTTCTGCAAATAAGCACGATTTTTCCTCGGGGGTGGAATACCACCTGTTATTGTCCTTCAGAGGGGGAATATAACGACGCTCCTTTAGAAGTGTTTTGCATTTTCTAAAAAGAGACCCATCACTCACCTCTAAGCTCATAATTTCATTCTCCTTTTCGCACTTTTTCAACTCCATGAGTGCATTTTTGAGTTTTATGGTCGCTCTGTTGTATGCCGTTTTGTGAGGAGGGTATTTTGACCTTTCCCAAAGTGATTTAGTTTGTTGTTTAATTCTCAACAATTCCTCGATGTGGGGTGGAGTATATTTATGACAGCGGTGGGAGATTCTTTTCGCTGGAGTGTTCGCTTCCCTTGCCGCGTACTGAATAGTTTGAGTTAAGTGGCTTACGGCTATATCGATATCCCTGGGACTTTTTAAAGGGAGGTTCAAGTTTGTGAGTTCATTCAAAACTGCCGAGTATCTTCCCCAATCGAAAGGATACTGAATGAGTTGGTTTGACGACCTGCACGCAATGGAATCCGGGGAGAGGCTTAGAAGAACGGGGTAGTGGTCAGAGGACAGCGAGTGGATTACCTGGAGAGGGGTGACCAGCTGGCTAATTCCTTTCCCAATAAATATATCCAAGACGTCGGGAGAATGGTTCGAGTTGTCCGGATAGTGAGTTGGTTCGACTGGGAAGAATATTTCGAGATGTAATTGGTGGATGGCATCGCGTAGCAATCGTCCTCTGGGGTTTGTTGTTGCTGAGCCCCATCGTGGGTGTTTGGCATTGTAGTCGCCGCCCATTAGAAAATGCTGACCCATTTCATGAGCAATCGCCCAGAGAGAACTCATTGGAAGGCGGTGATTTTGCCTTTCTGGGGCGGAATAGAATGATCCAATGATGAAATTTGTGCCATTGAGACTAATCCCAATGCGTGCAACTTGGGCCTCAGGTTCGCAGATAGGGAGCAGTTCGTTGTGCGTTATTATTTGTTTAATCAAAATTGCAGAGCCACCTTGCCTTCTGTTACCAGAAGATTGGGGATGGTCTGCTCTGTATAAACTGTACCCCGGCATATAAAAATTCGAATTAGAGTGCATCTTTGTCTCTGTGAGTAGGACTATGTCGGAATCGTTTTGCTTTAGGAATAATTCTAATTCGTAAAATTTGTTGGCCAGCCCCCTGCAGTTCCATGTGACAATTACCAGATCGTTGTGTGTAAAGGAGAAGTTCATGATAATAATTTGGGCATAATTTGGGTTAACATAGAAATCAGTGGGTGAATGAGATTGATTAGTTGGTCCAGTTTCTCGTAAAGCTTCGAGATGGCAGGATCTACTGCTGTTGTGTGGCTCGTGGTAGCTGGAGAGGGTTGGGGTTGATTTCTGTCAGCATGTGAGTAGGTGTGTGTAGATCGTCGAGAGGTTTGCGATTGAGACTGGGTAGATGGATGGGGACATGTAACATCTCGATGAAGTTCAGACTGGGGGCTTGTAAGCAGCTGAATTTTTTGGTGTGGCGTATTCCGAAGCTTTTGAATGTTGACATGGACTGGACAACCCTTATAGTTTGCTGTGTGGGCGCCTTTGCAGTTAGTACAGATTGGAGGGCTCGTTCCATTTTTGGCGCATTGATCAGTACTATGAAAACCATCACACTTAACGCACTTAGGATTTCGGTGACAATAATTTTTTGAGTGTCCGAAGGCTTGGCATCGTGTGCATTGAATCACTGAACGTTTTGGTTTGGGAGGTTCAACTCGCACAATGGCGTTGAACAAGTGAGTGACAGTGTAAATTTCGGGATTTTTTGCATTGGGTTTAAGATCAAGGAAGAATATAGGCATGGGTTGTTTCGTGACAGGGTGTAGAGCTGGTACCATTTGTACTGGTTCATATCCAGCAGTTTTTAATTCTTCAATGACTAGAGAAGGATCAGTAGTGTGATGTAGGCCCCTAATGACTACTCGGAACGGGCGCTCGTTTTTAATCTGGTAAGTGTGGAATTCGGCGTGAGCAGCTTCCAGGTACTTGACGGCAGAGCGGTAACCATCTATTGTTTCCATATTTAATTTGACAGTGTTTCCAGTGGTACGGTGGACGAATTTACCGGTGTTAAGTTGTTTAACTTCCTTGACTAGGTTATTGATATTAGCGACGTTGTATATGTAAATAGGTGGAATTAGTTCTTTGGTTTCATTGTTAGCGGACTCCTCTTGGTCCATAACATCTCCGTCTTTATTCAGATTGGCCAACGGCGACAATGGGTTTTTCGTGAAGAAAGTGTGTTGACCAGGCGGTTCTATCCGCGGTTTTTTATTAGGAATACCTGGAGTTGTTGATTCCATCTTAGAAGGAAGAAAATAGCGTGTAGGGAGTCGGAGAAGATAGCGTGAAAGTTACGAAGCAGTAAACGTAAACAAATAGCTGATAACGCGATCCTCACTCGACGGTTGCGCAATCAATTTCAAAACTGGTTGCGCAATCAATTTTAAAACTGGTTGCGCAATCGATTTTGAAACTGGTTGCGCAACCGAATTTATAACTGGTTGCGCAACTGATTTTTAAACTGGTTGGGCAACTGATTTCAAAACTGGTTGCACAACCAATTTCAAAACTGGTTGCGCAACCAATTTTAAAACTGGTTGCGCAACCGATATCAAAACTGGTTGCGCAATCGATTTCAAAACTGGTTGCGCAACCAATATAAAAACTGGTTGCGCAATCAATTTCAAAACTGGTTGCGCAATCAATTTTGAAACTGGTTGCGCAATCAATTTTAAAACTGGTTGCGCAATCAATTTTAAAACTGGTTGCGCAATCAAATTTATAACTGGTTGCGCAACTGATTTCAAAACTGGTTGCACAACCAATTTCAAAACTGGTTGCGCAACCAATATAAAAACTGGTTGCGCAACCGATTTTAAAACTGGTTGCGCAACCGAATTTATAACTGGTTGCGCAACTGATTTCAAAACTGGTTGCGCAACTGATTTTTAAACTGGTTGCGCAATCGATTGTAAAACTGGTTGCGCATCGATTTCAAAACTTGTTGCGCAACTGACTTCAAAACTGGTTGCGCAACTGATCTTTAAACTGGTTGCGCAACTGATTTTAAAACTGGTTGCGCAATCGATTTCAAAACTGGTTGCGCAACCAATATAAAAACTGGTTGCGCAATCAATTTTAAAACTGGTTGCGCAATCAATTTTGAAACTGGTTGCGCAATCGATATAAAAACTGGTTGCGCAATCGAATTTATAACTGGTTGCGCAACTGATTTTTAAACTGGTTGCGCAACTGATTTCAAAACTGGTTGCACAACCAATTCCAAAACTGGTTGCACAACCAATTTCAAAACTGGTTGCGCAACCAATATAAAAACTGGTTGCGCAACCGAATTTATAACTGGTTGCGCAACTGATTTCAAAACTGGTTGCGCAACTGATTTTTAAACTGGTTTTGCAACCGATTTCAAAACTGGTTTTGAAACCCATTTCAAAACTGGTTTCGCAACCAATTTCAAAACTGGTTTCAATACCAATCTCAAAACTGATTTTGAAACAAAAATGGGTCTGCAAGAATAAAATGGGCACAACCACGTTTTCCCCCTATTTTATAAAATTGCCCCCACCTTAGCTAACGATTGTTTGGGAAACCACCTGATAGTTGGAAACTGGACCCTTATACCTATCAAATAAAAAAACAACTTGCAATCACCTCTATCATAGAGGCAACGGCATGCATTTCAAAAACGCTGCAAATTCTTACACAGGGGTTGGGTCCTTGGACCAGGCGCATGGAAAATTAAAAAACAAGGGCGAAATGGGGAAAAAGGTGGGGTGGCGGGTCCCAGACCCATTTGTCGGAGCCGCTGTGAGACGGGGGTTTCCAGCAGCAGCCCCACTCCGAAAGAAGGTTACATAAGGCTGAACGGCCCGCCGAAAAGGACACTTTTTGGTCTTCCGAGTCAAGGAACACATCGGACAGCGATTGGCCCTCGCTGACGTCTCCTCACCTGGAAGCCTGAGTCCGAGTCGATTAGCCCCGTCTCGTCGCTTCAGCGCCTGGATCTCCTTCGTAACATCGAAGTCCCAACTACCTCGAGACACCTCTGGGAGTCCTCGCTACAGCCTGGTCTGAGTCTTCGCCGCAGCTGGATCTTCAGGTATCTTCCGAGGAGAGACTTTAGGGAGGGATTGTTTCGAAGGGGTATTATCCTATATAATTGAATAAAGGGGGTAGATGTAATAGACAGGTTGTACGTTTTCTATTCTTCCCTGCGCCTACTCCTTGAATTCAATTAAGGCTCTGACATAATGGTGGAGTAGCGCCTAGGTTTAGGTTCGCCCCCAATAACTGGTTGATAGGCTTAACAAGCAAAAATAATAAATAAAATTAACGTAATAAAATTAACGATTTAACAACGTACGTAAATAAATAAAATTAATAAATAAAGAAGTAAACGTTCAAGAAAGAAAACAGGAATTGATTTTGAAGGGTTATTGATCAATGGATTTAGACTATTAATTTCGATCGAAGGGTTTTAATTAGCAACTTATTTCAGTGTCTCTCTCGATTGTTATGTTATGGTTATATTTTATTTGTATGTTCATGCTAGTTAAGATTTTCTTATTCCGCATGGTGTTTGGCTTTAGGCTAGTGAACCCCGTTTATAGCACAAAGTTGCAAGTAATAATCATTTTGTACTGCGAATTTTGATGGAAAACGCTACGTGTGAACTTTCTCTAGCAAATAAGTAGGGACCTAGACAACAGAGCTCTAAGCCTGTTGTACAAGCCGGTGTTAAAGCCTGTCTTGTGAATTGAAACAAAAGTTCTTGTTCTACAAGTCAAATCAGGGAGTTCACACGGAGTAGAACGACCTGGACTTAAGCATTTTGTACGGAAAAGGTCAGACATTTCAGCAAAACAGCAGAAAAGTAAATTCATCCCGAAATTTAGAAGCCAAAACACGTAGGCAGGACCCAGTAAATAAAAAGGCATGTATTGCAACGCAATGCATTTTGTATAAGTCACGTACGAATTGGAAATGACTTATGCAAGCAGCAGAAAAAGCTGTCGCCAAAATATATAAAATACTTGTTGAAGGACCTCTGAGACTTACAGGTGAAGGCACAAACAGATCCACCTAAGCAGGAGATGTGTTTGTGAAACAACTGCAAGGAAAGGGAAACGCTCGAATGAGATGTCCATGTTAAATTCATCCTGATATTTATAATATATGTACACGTGTGTTAGATGACGGACACGACACCGATCGAGATTTTATTGGTGAAAAGATTAATTGATCGGTATCACAGAGGGCCCACGGAACCGGTTGGTAGCCTAAATCGTCTGACTGCAGATAACTACAAGCGCGTAGCTTTTTACTTAGAGTTGCCTCAAACTAATAGAGATACGATACGGACGAACTTGACGCAGATTTGGACTAACGTAACGACGGACGTGGTTTCTTTGCTAAGTAGGACGGTACAGAAAGTAACGGATAAACAGTTGCGTCAGGACATTTGTACAGTGTTAAAACAGGAAGGATTTTTGAGAGAGGAGGTGTACGGATCTTCTTATTCGGACGATTTTACGGACACAGACACTGACGGGGAAACAACTATAAAAGACGAACATTTATATGAGGAGGTAGCGGAAGCTAACGATAACGAAGAGTTACCGAACCTCATACCAGTACCTAGTTCACGACCCTGTTACAATAACGCAGAACCGTTGGGAGATATTCGGATAGATAGTGGTATACAACGGACTAACATGGCGACACCAATCAGAATTACCCCACGATATTTTTCGGCACAGAGTCATGAAGACGTGGAACAATTTATAAATAGTTGGGAGAAGCTTGCAGCTTACCACGCCTGGGATGGTAAGGAGATTATGCGTAGCATCCCTAGTTTCTTCCTGGCTAACGCCCAAATTTGGTATGATGAGATGGATAAAGCCGGGAAAATTCGACCTTCGTGGTTGGAATTTAAGCAGCAATTACGACAGGAATTTCAAGATCCGTCCCTTATTGAAATGGCTAGGCAGGAGCTGAATGATTTAGTAAAGGCTCCAACAGAAACCATAAAGCAATATGTGGATAGGTTAAGGAATTTGGTATGGAAAGCGGCATCGGAAATGTCTTCTTCCGAAAAACGGAGAATTTTGGCATCCGGTTTGCCGAATGAATATCGGGCATGTTTAGCCGGTACCACGGATTTCGATGACGCGGTTAAGAAGTTGTATCAAGTGGAGGAGCTTTTACAGTTGAAGCAAGTTACAAAAACCGTTCAGACTGCCTCTGCACCCGTGCCTACTTCGGGCAATGTTCAGTCAACGCCTTCATTGGACCCTGATCCACTGCACGCTAGAATCGCGGTATTGGAAACCGACTACCAGAAAAGAATGGCTTACCGGGATAGTTCGAATCAAGGTAGGTTTCACCGGGGTCGTGGTGGATTTAGAGGTCGTGGGAATTATTTCCGAGGGGGTGCGCGATACCAAAGTCACTATCAACAGGATTTTCATCAGTCGAATCAAAGACCTCAAGTTGGGGGTTCGTATAGTCGGCAGCGCGGGGGATTTCAGAATCGGGACGGTGCATACCGAACACACATAAATGATAGGGATGGCCAGAGGGTTAATTACCATCCAAACGATCTGGCATCGATATTAGGTAATCTCATTCTAAACCAATATCATTATCAACCGCGAGGGTCGAGTCGCGGAAGAAATTACGATAGTTACTCTAATACTAATTACAATAACCCGCAAATAGAATCACGCCAGCCCGTTCAGAAGTTAAACGAAAATCAAAAAAACTGAGTGAGGGGACAGTTGTTACGTGTAAAACGGAGCGCTGTCCCGACGATATTAAATTAGAGGTTAATACGACTTATCAATATGAAACTAAAATAGGACAGCCGATAATAGAGTTACAATTGGGAGAATTTAAATTAGATGCACTATGTGATACGGGTGCAAGTGTGTCATTGATTCAACGGAAATTCGTTAATGTAGATCCGGGAACCATTCGGCCATCAAAGGCGCGGTTATTTTCAGTAGATAATAAGAAGTTAGAGATTTTAGGTTTAATAAAGTTACGTATATTGATAACGGGGAATGATAATCATACGCGGTTTTTTGATCATGACTTTTATCTGTGGCAGCCAAATGCAGTTAAAAATATGTGTCGGGATATACCGGTAATTTTAGGTGTAGATTTTTTTAGTCATAATAAGGCGTTACTCGATTTTCACAGTCAAATTCTGGTGGTTGGAAATTGGAGTGTGCCGTTTACGGAACACAGTTTACAATTTCAGTCCACCGTAGGTAAGGAGTCTTGTGGTTTAGTTATTCAACGATTAAGCGAAAATCTAGATCGGTTACACAAAGGACACAATGTTGATGTGGGTCATGAGAAGCAAGACGCGACTGCTGACATTGCAACCCAGAATTCGGAAACGCCAGGAAAGGCTGCGTCGTCTGATCCACTTCAAAGTGGGACAGATTATGTCACTTTTCCTGCGGGCGATTTGATTTATGGGGAAAAATTGTCGACATTATTCCAACAAGCTCTCGATCATTACGACATAACGTACAAACATGCAATGAAAACATTACCGGGATTCAGAACAGAAATAGGCATGGAGCAATTAATAGCGCAACTTGCTCAAAAGGTGGGGATTAATATGGTATATTATGACCTACCTCGACAACAGGGACGTTATTATAAGTTTAAGAATCGACCAAACAGAATTCATATCTACATAATAGAGCGCGGTTCGGGCTATTTTTGGGTGAAGCCGAGCCCGCATAGGAATAATAGTTTTCAGATTCCGGTGGTGGTATATAAAGAGTTTAACAGAAAAAAGGGAGAAACGTTAATTGATCCGTACCGGTACAGAAGGCGAAATAGGGAGATAAGCAAACTCTCGGACTTAAAGCAGGCTGTGCATTCAACACCTTTTCAAAAATTGCGACCGGAATGGCTTGAATGCTCAGGGCATAAATGGAACAGGCGACAAGCATTAATAAATAATATAATACAAAAAAATCAAACACAAGAACAAGAAGCGTCCGAGCAGTGGTACGATGAACATCGGTTCCCGTAGCAGTGAGTCGAGTTGATTGTTTATCCTTTTTCTGGGTAGTTTCTGTCTTTATTCATCCAGATATCTTGTTCTACTTCCGCTCGTTATCTACGGATTATATCGCAAACTCCGAGATAGTGAGAGTTCTCATTGTCCTATAGTATGGCCCCTGATCCCGCTGATTCACAAACATCGGCAAAAAAGAGAAAGGTAAACAGTGACCAGCCGTTTATCACAAATAATCCTTTCCAGCCCCTTGCTAACCTACAAGATGATGCCATGATAACTGAACCTATTGTTGATAAACCAGTGAAACCACCTCCGATCTTTATAAACAATGTGAATAATATTAATTCCTTCTTGAAAGAATGCCAGAGATTAGAAATTAAAAAATTTCGCCATCACACCAGCGATGGGAAAGTTAAACTCAGCTTTGAAACGATTGAGGACTATAGAAAAATAGTTGCTTACCTACAAACTAATAAGGCGGAATTCCATACCTTCCAACTAAAAAATGAGAGGTATTTCCGCGTCGTCTTCAGAGGTCTACACCCGAGTTGCGACACTAATGAAATGATGTCAGAGCTGAAAACAATTGGATATGATCCAGTTCAGATGATCCCAGTACACCATCCAGTAACAAAACAACCTCTTCCACTATTCTTTGTTGACTTCAAACCCAATCCAAAAAATAACGAAATATACTCCCTTGAAAAATTGTATTATTCAAAAATAAAAGTTGAACCTCCGAAGCCTCGAAGAACAATCATACAATGTATGAAGTGTCAAGATTACGGACACTCAAAAAATTATTGCTATCGCTCCCCTCGATGTGTAAAATGTGATCAATTCCATTCATCTGAAGCATGTACGAAGCCAGTAGATGCCCCACCGATGTGCGTAAATTGTAAAGGACCACATACGGCAAACTATAAAGGATGTCCTATGTACAAAAAGCTCCAACAAGACCCAAGAAATGTCCAACCAATTAAAAAAACTATGATCTCGCAACCGTGTCAACCAGAGGTCATCCAGACTATTCCACGCAGCAACCAGGATCCTCCACCACAATATAAAACATATGCTAATGCTACATCTGGCTCTGACCCAACAATGGTTACGTTGATGGAAAAAATTGACTCACTACTATCTCTACTACAACCTCTTGTTCAAACCTTACTTCAAGTTTTGCCCTCACTCATTGCAAATAAACCGTGAACTCATACGCAAATGCTTCTCTCAATGTCTGCACTTGGAACTCACAGGGCCTTAATAACAAATGTCACGACTTGGAACTGTTTCTAAAAATGTACAATATAGATATAATTCTCATAACAGAAACTAAGCTATCTTCCAACATTAATGTTCACATACCTGGATACAAAATTTACCGCTCAGACCATCCAAGTGGGCAGCGTAAAGGTGGCTCTGCATTACTAGTAAAATCCACAATCATACATGATGAACTTCCCATTATTCAAGAGGAGAAATTCCAGGTAACCCGTATTAGCATGCCATGTACAAATGGACAAATCCAAATTGGGTCTTTCTACTCTGCCCCTGAAAACAGATTGTCCCAATCGGATTTTTGGAAAATCATGATCGAGATGAAGTCCGACTTCTTGTTGGGTGGAGACTTAAACTCCAAACACCCCAGATGGGGATCCCGAACAGCCAATCCTAGGGGAAAAGTTCTTCACGATACCACAGTTGCATTACAGCTGGAAATTATGCACCCTAACGAACCCACGTACTATCCTCACAACACAACCCACTCTCCAGATATATTGGATTTTTACCTGGGAAAAAATATCCAGTCATATTGCACTACTCCAGTAGTGCTAAAAGAAATGCATTCAGACCATTTTCCAGTTCTGATTACTCTTTGCACCAGAGGACAGCAACAGCGCGCTCCGGGGCTTATCAATTACCCAATTGACTGGCAACTGTATACAAACATAGTAGAAGAAAAGGCTGAACTTCACGTCCCCCTCAAAACCCCAGCGGATATTGACGCAGCAGTCGCCTCTCTCACCAATCTAATCAAAGTGGCAGCGATTGAAGCATCTTCCCCTATTAGAACTATCAAAACACGTGGATTTACTCCTTCACCTCACATACAGTCATTGTTATCTGCTAAACGATCAACCCGCAAGCAGTGGCTAAGAACAAAACACCCTTTTGACAAGAGGCAGTTCAACAAAGCAACCAAGGAGCTTACACGGGCACTGAATGGTGAACATTCTGCAGCGGATCACAACTCAATCAGAGCACTAGATACCAAAGACTGCTCCCTGTGGAAAAAAACCAAAATGGTAACAAAAGAGCCTACATTGATCCCGCCCTTGAAAGTTGGCCCTGATTGGTATGCTACCTCCCAAGAAAAATCGAATCTGTTTGCTAATATTCTCACCCAACAGTTTTCACCTCACCCGGATGCAAACCCTAGTTTCTCCCTTCATGTCCAGGAACAGTTGCAGTCACCCCTTATCCTACACCCATTCAAAGATTATTTCACACCAGGACAAGTTAGAAATGCTATTAAGCGCTCCCCAACAAAGAAGGCGCCGGGGTATGATCTCATCACTCAACCTCTCCTATCTGCCTTACCACGTAAAGGTATTGTCCTGTTAACCCAAATATTCAACGCTATTTTGAGAACCACACATTTCCCCAACAAGTGGAAACATGCCTGTGTGATAATGGTGAAGAAACCAGATAAGGACGCCAACAATCCTGCTAGCTACAGACCCATAAGTCTCCTTCCATTGTTCTCAAAAATCCTCGAACGATTATTGCTCCCCAAAATACTTCCGTTCCTCTCTTCGCTTCTTCCCGACACGCAACTGGGTTTCAGGCAACTCCACTCCTGTCCACAGCAACTCCACCGAGTTGTTGAAGAAATTCTGACCACCTATGAGGACAAAAAAGTCTGCCTCGGTATTTTTTTGGATACGGAAAAGGCCTTTGATAAAGTTTGGCACCCAGGATTACTCTACAAGGTGAAACCATATCTCCCTGACACCTACTATCGGCTGATCTTGTCTTACCTCTCGCAACGTACGTTTTCCGTGAGATGTGGCAGCGCAGTGTCTCCTTCAAAGGCAATAACGGCAGGGGTTCCTCAAGGCAGTGTCCTGGGGCCTTTTCTATACCTCCTATATGCAAGTGACTTTCCGGCGCCATTAGGGGTCACTATAGCCCAGTTTGCGGATGATATTGCTGCTCTCTGCAGTTCTCACACGTGTCAAGAGGCAGAAAATAATATGCAGTTATTCCTCGATGAGGTAGGTCCGTGGTGTAACAAATGGAGAATATCCATGAATTCCACCAAGTCTACACTCGTCACCTTCACTTATCTCAAAAATATAAGATCTCCTCAAGTCAAACTGAATAGCATCCAAATTCCAACCTCAGATCGAGTGAGATACCTGGGACTCATTCTAGATTCGAAGCTAACCTGGGCGCACCATATACAAGGTTTGGTTAAGAGATGTCGAAGCAGAATTCACCAACTAATGTTCCTCATGAGAGTCCAATCTCCTCTGCCACTTCACTCTAAACGGTTTCTGTACACTATGTTGATTCGCCCAATATGGCAGTATGCTTGCGGGATATGGGGTTCAGCAGCGAAGACTCATGTACAGAAAGTGCAAACAATACAAAATAGAGTACTGAGAATAATGACCGGAGCTCCATGGTTTGTACGAAACTCGGCGCTGCACACTGATTTGGATATACCCATCGTCTCCGAAATCATCAAAGAAACCTATAAACGCCTCAATACTTCCATGCTCAACCACCCAAATGACTTGATTCGCGAAATCGCTGAACGTCCGCCACCATTACCACCTGAAAGGAGGCTCAAGAAAAAACGACCCCAAGATCTGATAATCAATCCAGAATAGTTCAACGCAAATGCTAAATAGAGATTTTATCGTTACCCTACAACAAGTGATCACAGAATGTTATTAAATTATTATATTACTGTTAAATTATTACATTAAGTGTTTATATAATCTACTGTTCGATTGTTATTAGTATTAATATCTAGTTGTAGGACGATCGCTGGATCGAACCTAACCTCAAGTTCCATGCGAATTAAGGCTACGTCTTACTATATACTTTGTGAAACTAACAGTAATATCCCACGGATAATAAAGTTGTCTATATTAAAAAAAAAAAAAAAAAAAAAAAAAGAAGGGTTATTGATCAATGGATTTAGACTATTAATTTCGATCGAAGGGTTTTAATTAGCAACTTATTTCAGTGTCTCTCTCGATTGTTATGTTATGGTTATATTTTATTTGTATGTTCATGCTAGTTAAGATTTTCTTATTCCGCATGGTGTTTGGCTTTAGGCTAGTGAACCCCGTTTATAGCACAAAGTTGCAAGTAATAATCATTTTGTACTGCGAATTTTGATGGAAAACGCTACGTGTGAACTTTCTCTAGCAAATAAGTAGGGACCTAGACAACAGAGCTCTAAGCCTGTTGTACAAGCCGGTGTTAAAGCCTGTCTTGTGAATTGAAACAAAAGTTCTTGTTCTACAAGTCAAATCAGGGAGTTCACACGGAGTAGAACGACCTGGACTTAAGCATTTTGTACGGAAAAGGTCAGACATTTCAGCAAAACAGCAGAAAAGTAAATTCATCCCGAAATTTAGAAGCCAAAACACGTAGGCAGGACCCAGTAAATAAAAAGGCATGTATTGCAACGCAATGCATTTTGTATAAGTCACGTACGAATTGGAAATGACTTATGCAAGCAGCAGAAAAAGCTGTCGCCAAAATATATAAAATACTTGTTGAAGGACCTCTGAGACTTACAGGTGAAGGCACAAACAGATCCACCTAAGCAGGAGATGTGTTTGTGAAACAACTGCAAGGAAAGGGAAACGCTCGAATGAGATGTCCATGTTAAATTCATCCTGATATTTATAATATATGTACACGTGTGTTAGATGACGGACACGACACCGATCGAGATTTTATTGGTGAAAAGATTAATTGATCGGTATCACAGAGGGCCCACGGAACCGGTTGGTAGCCTAAATCGTCTGACTGCAGATAACTACAAGCGCGTAGCTTTTTACTTAGAGTTGCCTCAAACTAATAGAGATACGATACGGACGAACTTGACGCAGATTTGGACTAACGTAACGACGGACGTGGTTTCTTTGCTAAGTAGGACGGTACAGAAAGTAACGGATAAACAGTTGCGTCAGGACATTTGTACAGTGTTAAAACAGGAAGGATTTTTGAGAGAGGAGGTGTACGGATCTTCTTATTCGGACGATTTTACGGACACAGACACTGACGGGGAAACAACTATAAAAGACGAACATTTATATGAGGAGGTAGCGGAAGCTAACGATAACGAAGAGTTACCGAACCTCATACCAGTACCTAGTTCACGACCCTGTTACAATAACGCAGAACCGTTGGGAGATATTCGGATAGATAGTGGTATACAACGGACTAACATGGCGACACCAATCAGAATTACCCCACGATATTTTTCGGCACAGAGTCATGAAGACGTGGAACAATTTATAAATAGTTGGGAGAAGCTTGCAGCTTACCACGCCTGGGATGGTAAGGAGATTATGCGTAGCATCCCTAGTTTCTTCCTGGCTAACGCCCAAATTTGGTATGATGAGATGGATAAAGCCGGGAAAATTCGACCTTCGTGGTTGGAATTTAAGCAGCAATTACGACAGGAATTTCAAGATCCGTCCCTTATTGAAATGGCTAGGCAGGAGCTGAATGATTTAGTAAAGGCTCCAACAGAAACCATAAAGCAATATGTGGATAGGTTAAGGAATTTGGTATGGAAAGCGGCATCGGAAATGTCTTCTTCCGAAAAACGGAGAATTTTGGCATCCGGTTTGCCGAATGAATATCGGGCATGTTTAGCCGGTACCACGGATTTCGATGACGCGGTTAAGAAGTTGTATCAAGTGGAGGAGCTTTTACAGTTGAAGCAAGTTACAAAAACCGTTCAGACTGCCTCTGCACCCGTGCCTACTTCGGGCAATGTTCAGTCAACGCCTTCATTGGACCCTGATCCACTGCACGCTAGAATCGCGGTATTGGAAACCGACTACCAGAAAAGAATGGCTTACCGGGATAGTTCGAATCAAGGTAGGTTTCACCGGGGTCGTGGTGGATTTAGAGGTCGTGGGAATTATTTCCGAGGGGGTGCGCGATACCAAAGTCACTATCAACAGGATTTTCATCAGTCGAATCAAAGACCTCAAGTTGGGGGTTCGTATAGTCGGCAGCGCGGGGGATTTCAGAATCGGGACGGTGCATACCGAACACACATAAATGATAGGGATGGCCAGAGGGTTAATTACCATCCAAACGATCTGGCATCGATATTAGGTAATCTCATTCTAAACCAATATCATTATCAACCGCGAGGGTCGAGTCGCGGAAGAAATTACGATAGTTACTCTAATACTAATTACAATAACCCGCAAATAGAATCACGCCAGCCCGTTCAGAAGTTAAACGAAAATCAAAAAAACTGAGTGAGGGGACAGTTGTTACGTGTAAAACGGAGCGCTGTCCCGACGATATTAAATTAGAGGTTAATACGACTTATCAATATGAAACTAAAATAGGACAGCCGATAATAGAGTTACAATTGGGAGAATTTAAATTAGATGCACTATGTGATACGGGTGCAAGTGTGTCATTGATTCAACGGAAATTCGTTAATGTAGATCCGGGAACCATTCGGCCATCAAAGG
This sequence comes from Cyrtorhinus lividipennis, assembly GCA_019603395.1. Taxonomy (NCBI): domain Eukaryota; kingdom Metazoa; phylum Arthropoda; class Insecta; order Hemiptera; family Miridae; genus Cyrtorhinus; species Cyrtorhinus lividipennis. Next base: position 20,559,889 of record CM034001.1, on the reverse strand, counting down.
CGCGGTTATTTTCAGTAGATAATAAGAAGTTAGAGATTTTAGGTTTAATAAAGTTACGTATATTGATAACGGGGAATGATAATCATACGCGGTTTTTTGATCATGACTTTTATCTGTGGCAGCCAAATGCAGTTAAAAATATGTGTCGGGATATACCGGTAATTTTAGGTGTAGATTTTTTTAGTCATAATAAGGCGTTACTCGATTTTCACAGTCAAATTCTGGTGGTTGGAAATTGGAGTGTGCCGTTTACGGAACACAGTTTACAATTTCAGTCCACCGTAGGTAAGGAGTCTTGTGGTTTAGTTATTCAACGATTAAGCGAAAATCTAGATCGGTTACACAAAGGACACAATGTTGATGTGGGTCATGAGAAGCAAGACGCGACTGCTGACATTGCAACCCAGAATTCGGAAACGCCAGGAAAGGCTGCGTCGTCTGATCCACTTCAAAGTGGGACAGATTATGTCACTTTTCCTGCGGGCGATTTGATTTATGGGGAAAAATTGTCGACATTATTCCAACAAGCTCTCGATCATTACGACATAACGTACAAACATGCAATGAAAACATTACCGGGATTCAGAACAGAAATAGGCATGGAGCAATTAATAGCGCAACTTGCTCAAAAGGTGGGGATTAATATGGTATATTATGACCTACCTCGACAACAGGGACGTTATTATAAGTTTAAGAATCGACCAAACAGAATTCATATCTACATAATAGAGCGCGGTTCGGGCTATTTTTGGGTGAAGCCGAGCCCGCATAGGAATAATAGTTTTCAGATTCCGGTGGTGGTATATAAAGAGTTTAACAGAAAAAAGGGAGAAACGTTAATTGATCCGTACCGGTACAGAAGGCGAAATAGGGAGATAAGCAAACTCTCGGACTTAAAGCAGGCTGTGCATTCAACACCTTTTCAAAAATTGCGACCGGAATGGCTTGAATGCTCAGGGCATAAATGGAACAGGCGACAAGCATTAATAAATAATATAATACAAAAAAATCAAACACAAGAACATGCAGATCGGCATTCGCAAGTTAATACAGTGTCACAGGGGTTAGAGAGTAACGTAAATGGGTTTAAAAGTTGTTTTCAGGGAGAAAAGGAACAGCTACTTGATTATAAAGGTACAAAAATAGATATTAATGCGGATTTAACAGTATCGCAACATAATGAAATAGTAGCCATTTTAAAAAGGAATGTAGATGCGTTTGTAAAACATGAAAACGATATGGGACGAGCAAAATGTGATCCGGTTTCCATTCCTTTGATTACAAATGATCCGGTCAAATGTAAAAGTTTTCGGAGGAATCCTCATGAGGCTAAAGCAATGGCGATTGAACTCGAAAAGCTTAGGAGCAAAGGAATAATAAGAAAATGTTCAACGCCTTATCGTAGCCCATCTTATTTAATAAAGAAAAAACAGGGATCATTCCGCTTTATTACAGACTTTCGCGCTTTGAATAAGATAATTCAGCATCAGGCTAATGGGGCTTACACAGGTAGAACATCTCAAGAATCGATTCAGATTGCGTCACAAAAAACGATTCTGAGTTCGTTTGATTATGCTTCGGCGTGGCACCAGATACCGGTTAAAAAAGAGGATCAACACAAATTAGGGTTTGCAGATCAAAATAATGATACATGGGTTTTCAACTTTTTACCAATGGGTTTAAAAATTTCAACGGGTAAATTTATTGAAATAGCAGAGGATACTTTAAGGCCATTACTCGACGTCAAAAAAGTGACACAATACGCAGATGACATTTGTTTGGGAACGACTGACTTTAGGGAACATGCTCATGATTTGGAGACGATGTTGTCCTTAATAAAAGCAAAAGGCTTGAAACTAAGCGCAGATAAAGCTCATATAGGCTATAAACAAATAAAGTTGTTAGGGAAAATTGTAGGGTCAGGAGAAGTACAAGTGGATCCCGAGAAAATAGAGACGTTAAGGGGAGTTCCTGCGCCGACAACTAAAAAACAGGTTCAGTCATTAGTAGGGATGTTTGGATTTTTTAGAGACCATATTCATAACTTTGCATCGGAAATGCAACCAATTACGGATTTGCTTAGAGGCTCAAATAAACTACAGTCAAAAATCATATGGGGTGAAGCTCAGGAACGGTCTTTACAGAAAATGAAACAGTTATGCGTAAACGCACCGATTTTAAGGACATACGATGAAAACAAACCCGTGGTAATTTTGGTGGATAGTGCAGCACACGGAATTGGGTCGATCACGGTTCAGAATCACAATGGAAGATGGCATCCTATTCAATTTTACTCAAAACGTTACAGTCCGACCCAGTCTAGGTATCCCGCAACATATTTAGAGCTCACAGGTATATGTGGAGCAGTTGAGAACGCTCGACAATTTATATATATGAGCCCACACGAGACATATGTTATTACAGATCTTGCAGCCTTGAGATATGTAGACAACATAACAGAAGCTAGGACGAAAATATTTAAATTAAGTTTGAAATTAAGTGAATACCCAGTAAAAATATTGTACGCTCGTGGACAAACAATGTCAATCTGTGATCATATCAGTCGATATGGACAGAGTGCGGTATTACAGGAAGACGACTTAGAACCAGTAGTGTTACAGTCGGAAAATATTTGTGTAGTAACTAGACAACAAGCCAAAAATATGGACCAACAATTGGGAGGTACTGGAAATTCACGTACGGACTATAACGTTATAGATCTAGGGGATGACAAGTACAGTCAGGCCATGTCACAGGATATGTTTGCGGTAGAAATTATTAAAATATTGAAAGACAATAAAGCATCTTCAACATGCATGAGACGTCACGCAAGAAGATATTCTATAGTTGATCAGGGTAAATTATGGTACACGCGTAATAAAAAGAGGTTATGTTACGTACCATTGTCCTTGCGGCGAGAATTGTTAGTTACATTTCATGATAATAGTGGACATTTAGGGAAGCGTAAAACTTTAAAAAAGTTGCAAGCTTTATTTTTTTGGCCGCAACTCATTAAAGACGCAAACAATCATGTTAGCAGTTGTGACATTTGCCGTACTACAAAGACAAACACTCAAAAGAGGTCAGGTATGCTTCAAGAGATGAAACCAATAACCAGTCGGCCAGGTGAGTGTTTGCAGTTGGATTTTTTAGGCCCAATCTCATCATCGACAAATTTGAATAATCGACAATCAGTCCTGCTGATGGTGGACAGACATACACGGCACATGGTATTAAAATTATGTAGGACTCAATCAGGGGAGGAAGTTATGAATGCCCTTAAGGAATATCAATATACTTGGGGATTTGTGGACATGGTTCAAAGTGACAATGGATCTGCTTTTAAAAATCAGACAGTAGCAGAGTATTTGCAATTAACTGGAGTAAAACAGGCATTTTCCAGCACATACCATCCTAGCTCGCAGGGCGCGACAGAACGGAGAGTAGGTTTAGTAACACAAGCTATCAGGCAGATTCAAAAAGAACAGAAACATTGGGAGATATACCTTAAGAGAATAGAATTCAATTTAAATAACACGTATTGCTCGAGGATAAAAATGTCGCCATTTCAGGCAATGCTAGGACGTGAAAGTAGGATTCCGAATGTGGTAGGAGTTGCTTTAGAAGGACAAGACGATTCAACACGAATCCGACAGATGCATAAATATTGGGCAGACATCGTACAGTCTCATAGCGAAGCACATGAGACCAATAAACGATTTTTTGACAAACACCGTACGGATCGGAGATACAACATAGGGGATTACGTTTATTTTAAAAGGAATAAGTTATCAGATGATTCGTCCGAATTAACTTCTGCAGAAAAGTTTAAAAATTTATATTTAGGCCCGGTTAAAATAATTGAAGCATATGATAATGGAGCTTATACGGTTCTGAGACGAGTGAATGGTAAAGAATTTCACCAGCGGATAAATATCGATCAAATTGTACCAGGAGTGGCAGATGAACGACTTCCGATTCAAGATGACATGATCAAAACAGACAAACAGAAAACTAACTGAGAAATGAACCACAGAAAATTTGCAAAATCTTAAGGTTAAAGTCGCGAATTTATCCTTGGGAACGCAGGTCGTGAAGCAGATATTCTGTGGGGAAATTTCGAGACAGAATAACTGACATCATATAATTTATGACAGTTAAAAAATTGGTAGGTTCATGAAATAATAAAAACACATGACACATAGGGAAAAACTCTTTCGGATGAGTTGAGGTTGACAACAGCAGCGTATCCTAGTGACTGACGAACGAATTGACAAAGCTGAGCGGATGACCATCGCTGACGGCGATACGCAACCGGACGGCAGAATGAACACATACTTTTAAAATCTTGTCTTAATAATACGATTATGATATACAATGGTTCGGTGATGTGTGAACATCGGCACTATGAGCCGGTACTGATAACATGTGATGAAACATGTTTAGTGAATATTAACGGACAGAATTACTTACCACAAGAAGCCCCAACAATAACGATGGACGTTATTTTGAATTCTTATCGACAAATGAATATTACGACAGCTATACAGATCAATAGCACGAACGACACGATACAGGACGATGTATTGGCAAAATACTTGATAGAACAGGATCCTTTCAGGAAAATGGGGCAATTAATTGAGTCGGCACCAAAAATAGAAAACAATACGGACATACGACCATGGTGGAAACACGAAATTAAATGGAAACATGTAACAATAGGTACAGGGTTGTTAATTACAGCATTGGTAATTAGTATGGGAGTGATAATATGTTTATTGTCTTCGAAAAGGCCACAAGGCGTCAAACATTCATACCAGGGTGATAATCACTCCACCAGTTGTCAATCCACAACATACTTGTTTGTCATCATGAGAGAAGGCTAAGGAAAAGTAGAAAATTTGTAGTAAAATTTAAGCAATAGGATAGGCCACCATGTAAAACCTATAAATACTATATTGGACATTAAAGTAGGAAATTATATGTTTACTCACAATATTAACAAAAGAAAACGATATAAGAAGGATAGAAGCTATGATAACAAGATTTAAGATAAACCACTGAGGGTACTCGTGGTAAACGTAAATGTATATTTATATGGTATATTTGCTTTGTTAATATTTTTGTGATTATTTATCCGGAACGTATATGTAAATTTATATGATATATTTGCCTTGTTAATATTTTGTGATTACATGCGAATTAAGAAGAAGCATATTGGGACAATGAGGCGTGGAAGTGAAGTGAACATGTGTGAAGTGAGCGTCTGGCGAAACATAACGTGCTTGGAACCATGGCAAACGACGCGTACGAACTACTTCATACCGTGGAATAGGAAAATGGACGGATGGTCAATAGTAAATGTAGTATAAGACATTTCATACTCGTAAGGAGCAAGGATTAATTTTAATTGTATATGTTTAGGTAACACTCCTCACACTCAACGGCGCGGAGACGAAACAACGTGAAAGACGGACAGGATTAATGAAAGCGCGCGTGGTACACGTATTAACAACGACAATCACACATCATGTTTCACATCATGTTCGGGCAACGTGCCCACACCAATCGACCTTCAGCAATGGATGGGTACGACATAAGGCATCTAAGTAACTCATGTCTCATGTTACAGGCGGCTGATTACGTTCAGTCTTTTCTTCGGAAGGGGGAGATGTCGGAGCCGCTGTGAGACGGGGGTTTCCAGCAGCAGCCCCACTCCGAAAGAAGGTTACATAAGGCTGAACGGCCCGCCGAAAAAGGCACTTTTTGGTCTTCCGAGTCAAGGAACACATCGGACAGCGATTGGCCCTCGCTGACGTCTCCTCACCTGGAAGCCTGAGTCCGAGCCGATTAGCCCCGTCTCGTCGCTTCAGCGCCTGGATCTCCTTCGTAACATCGAAGTCCCAACTACCTCGAGACACCTCTGGGAGTCCTCGCTACAGCCTGGTCTGAGCCTTCGCCGCAGCTGGATCTTCAGGTATCTTCCGAGGAGAGACTTTAGGGAGGGATTGTTTCGAAGGGGTATTATCCTATATAATTGAATAAAGGGGGTAGATGTAATAGACAGGTTGTACGTTCTCTATTCTTCCCTGCGCCTACTCCTTGAATTCAATTAAGGCCCTGACACTCTGGTGTGTTCAACGTGTAATTAGAAAGTTTGACACCACCCATGAATCAAGGTGCCATAGTGATTCGCACGTGGGGAATTCCAGGTTTGGTGTTTCGCGTTATAATCTCCACCCAGTAGGAAGGTTGGGCCCAATTCGTGTATGACACCAATAAGGGTTGCCATTGTAAGTTTCCGACCTAATCTTCTGCATTGGGGGGGGGGGGGGGGTACATAGACAGCCCCTAGTTGGATGTCGAGGCCTTCAACATGAAGTATGCAGCGCGCGACCTGAATTTCATTTTCAATAATGGGCAACAGGTGTGATTGGTTGAGGTGTGATTTAATCAGTAGCATGGCTCCTGCTCTCGAAGTTTGGCTTGGATCATGAGCAGTGTAGGTCTTGTACCCTGGCAGGTTGAAGGTCTTACCAGGGGGGAGCTTTATCTCGGACAGCATGAGAATGTCAATGACATGTACGTTAACATGGTGTAATAGTTCTTGGAATTTGCCATTGATATACGGTGGAGGGCTAGGGTTGTGTATGGCGGAGCGACCGAAGGCGGGTTCCTTCAAGGGACTCAGCTCAAAGCTCATACTCCGCCTGTGCTACGGCGACGTATTGGGCCGTATACATAAAAAAAGGTTTCGGAATAAAACCCTGAGATTCCTCGCATTCTGACCCACCCCTTGAGTATGTTTGAATCAAAGTAGATGAGGAGACAGGAGGCGCAAGAATCTACGTCATCTACCAACGCAACCTACAATCTTCCTGCTTCGTCCTGGGCATCTGAAATTCAGCGGACTGCAAACTACCGACGATCTTTGAATGAAACTAACTACGGACATCAACTACATCGGAACATCATTTGAGAACTCTTTAAGACTTTCGAACAATCACTACGCGAAATATTATTAGTATATAAATCAGCTGACAATTAGCCAATTTTGACGGCTTGGATTTGCCCTTTTCTCATTCTCGTTCTATGGCTGCTCAAGTGTACTGAATAAAATGCTGTCTGTGCGCTTCCACATCTTATTGCAATTCTGGACGGAAGAAATGATGAAGGTAAATCAAAATAATTTAATACCGGTATGCTAGAATCTTGACATGAATTTGTAGCAGATTATGGCCTCGATTTGGTGACGCGATCCGTGAAGGAATTGAGGCGAAAGGACGCCGAGTGAAATTTGGATAAAAAGCCCCTTGGAAAGTAGAGATTTGGAAATGTAGCGAACACTGAGACTCCATCTCGCTCTGATCTTGTAGTGTTGGTAGTTTAGAGGTTATTAGGTAGACTCAGATGTAATTTGTCGTGTTCGGTCGTTGAATGGAATAGGTTATAGATTTGAGGTTGAATTGTTGCCGTGGCGTCTCTACGATGAGTTTGGATGCTGAGTGTTGAAGTCACATATATTGAGGACACTGAATTTAATCTCCTCTAATATTATGATTCAGAAATAATTAATATTTGCCGTGAATCGAGTGACGAAGATAAAATAAAATAAATATAAAAAAATTGGTGCCTCTTTACTCCCTGGATTTCATGGAAGATAAAAAACAAGGTAATGGAATATGGTCTTCAACAATCGATATAATATACTATCATTGAAGGAAACATGACACAAATGCAGATCAATACCTTAATCGTAAAGGGGTGAAATTACGTATTGGGGGGAGAAAAATTAGTGTTCTTCGTATCGCAAAGGGAACACAAAACGGGCCGGGAATTGACGTATCTGACGGTCTCGGCGAATCGTTGTTGTTGAGGAAAGGAATTAAGGGAAAAAGGAATGAGCTCTTTACCAAACGGAGAGATAACTCACGTTCCCGATGATAAAGTGGTAGGTTGTTAACGAAGGTCCAACCGACCCGAGTATGTAGAACGGCTCGTTTGTCCTGGGTTCAAACGACGTCGTTGGTGGCTGATATTTGTCAGTAATTGTGACTGAGCAAACGTCTTAGCACTGGGGCAAATTTGATGGTAATTGTGACCAACAAATTCTTGGGTGAATCACTGCTTTGGTAGCCAATAACCCGAGGTGCGCGACAGTTAATGGCTGGCTTGAGACTGACGAAGTGGTGGGGGGAACATGAGTCGCCCGCGAATGAAGGAAGTAGGAAAGGTGGGCGGGAAGGAAAGCGTCGACGTCTTGAAGTTCACATCGGCGATCTTAACATACTCCCCTTTGAAATTTAGGGAAATCCCAAATTTTAAACAAGGTTAAACTACATGAATAACAAAGGAAAGATACAACGCTATTGACGTTAGTCAAATTACATAAAGTCGGCAAGAGAATTGACAAACAGTAAAGCCATAAAGTGGCAAAATTGAACATGAGGATTACAGATTATAATGAGTTGAAAATAACAAGGCCCGACATGGGTCCAACTATATGAGCACCTGAGTACTCTGGGTATAAACTGACTGATTAACACCTTAAGGGCGTACTTAACTCACAATGGGTCCCTTCGAGAGGAGTCAGGCAGGGGATGATTTCGCAATCATCATCCGAGTTTTGGTTCAATGGGAGAAGGGGAGCCACTGCTGTGGCTGCTCTCTTAAAAATATCCCCATTTGAGTTACGGAGAGTCAGTACCCTAACTATCCCGTCATTACCAGGACTGGACCTGGTCGACTCGTGCAGTTTTCCAGGATAAAGGTGGGGCATCCTTATCCCGAATCAAGACTAAATCGCCTACCTTGAGACTGGGTGATTCAGTTACCCACTTTACTCTTTTTTGTAAGGTGGACAGGTATTCTAATGAAAAGCGCGTCCATATTTCGTGGTAAGCGCGCTTAAGAATTTGCCATCTTTTGAGGTGGTTGATCTTTTGGTCAACTTCTGACGGCTCGGGTAGTGCTAGTAATGGCGCCCCGACCAAAAAGTGCCCCGGAGATAAGTAGTCCCAATCTTGAGGAGAATCAGAAAGAGGGCACAGTGGGCGCGAATTCAAAATTGCCTCAACTTGGGAGAGCAAGGTTGAGAATTCCTCGTATGTTAAGGGTCTGTCACCGACGGACGACCGAATAAAATGTTTGGTGCTTTTAACAGCGCTTTCCCATAGCGCCCCGAAATGAGGACTATAGGGGGGATTGAAGTGCCACTGGATACCATGGTCGGAACCAAAGGATTGGAGCTCTGACTGTGTTTGTTGGTGGGTAAACCAGCGGTAAAGTTCCGCTATTTCCCGGCTGGCCCCCAGGAAGTTACTTCCATTGTCAGAATAAACGTCAGTAGGGAGACCGCGTCGTGAGGAGAACCTGGCAAACGCTGCCAGAAAACCTTTGGTGGTGAGGTCCGTGACGACCTCTAGGTGCACAGCTTTGACAGCCATGCATACGAAGACACAAAAATACATTTTTGTAATAACCGGCTTCCGAGGAAGGCCGGATTTATGCTGAAATGGACCCGCAAAGTCCACGCCAACGCGCAAAAATGCACGAGTAGCGGTGATTCGGACGCTAGGTAAATTGCCCATTAGTGGGAAGTATGCCGAGGCCCGAGAGGAAAAGCAAGTGAGACATTTTCGAGTGACAGTCCGTATAATGCGTCTGGCATTAGGAATCCAAACACGGCGTTGGAGTAATGCTTGGAGAAGTGTGGGAGAAGGATGGAGGTAAGCTTGATGATAGTACTGTACTATTAGGATGGACAGCTTGGCTCTTTGTGGGAGCAGCACTGGATGTCGATGTGAATATTGTATGGGTGCATTGGACAGTCTTCCCCCTACACGAATTAATCCCTGGTCATCTATGAATGGGGCCAGAGATCGGAATTGTTCCTGTACCTTGGCAAAATCGGTACGATTATCATGGCAAAAGTGATAGGTCTGAGTGACCTTTGCGCAATTATTAAACGCTTGAATGATTTCGACTAAGAGGAACTCCCCGTGACGCTTAGTCTCTGGGTGTCTTTTATTGTGGACGAGTCGTAGTATGCGAGCCGTAACCCTCAATAGGGTTCGGTAATTTGAGAATCGGTTCATCCAGTCAACCAGATCTGGACTACCGCTGGTTGTTAGAAGGGTAAATTGAGGTTTAGAACGAATTTCGGGAATTTCCTCCGGCTCCTCTATGTGGGAGGAAGGCCATTCGTTGACTGGTCGAGACAGGAACTCGGGTCCTTTAAACCAGAAATTGTTATCCACCAGTTGATGAGGAAGTACTCCCCTACTTCCAATGTCGCTGGGGTTCAGATTACCTGATATATGGCGCCAACCTTGGAGGGGGGTCAAATCACGGATGACACTAACTCGGTTAGCGACAAAGACTTTCAAGTGCAATGCAGGGACCTTTGATATCCAACAGAGGGTGATCATGGAATCTGTAAAGAAAACAGGTTCGATTAAGGGAACGCTCAGAGTTTCCCTGAAGGGAATTAGAGACTCATACAACTTTGCAAGCAAAACTGCTGCTGTTAATTCGAGCTTGGGAATAGTTAATGTGGACTTCACTGGAGCCACTTTGGTCTTGGAAGTCAGTAACTGTACGTCTATAATGCCTTCTCCGAAGGCTCTCAGGTAAATCGACGAACACATTGTTGCATTCGATGCGTCCGCAAATCCAATTATTTGGCAGTGAGTGACCTTGGGACGCACTACACATCGTGGAATTTTGATGTGGGAAAGAACTGGTAGGTCGTCGATGAGCTGACGCCAAACCTTATGAATTTTGGGGGGCACTTGTTCGTCCAGCCCCAAGTTCTCCATCCAAATCTGTTGCAAGAGAATTTTAAAAGAGACGGTGAGCGCCGAGATTAGTCCAATTGGATCAAAAATCCGGGCCACAGTGGATAACACGATGCGTTTTGTCGCGGGTTTGTCCGTTGGCGGTCGAACCTCGAAGGATAAAACGTCCTCCGTGGGTTCCCACCTCATACCAAGAATTTTAATGGAAATGTTTGTAGGGTCGGTTAAATCTACTGGACCTGGAGACGATGGAGAAGAGGTGGCTTCCAAGATTTGGGGTACATTCGACGCCCATTTCGCTAGCTGGAAGCCTCCCTTTTCCATGAGTTGAATTAGCTGGCCTTGGAGTTCCAGGGCTTCAGCTAAACAATTCGCACCTGTCACTATGTCATCCACATAGATATCTCGCGACAGGGCGGTTGCAGCGAGCGGAAACTCCTCGCGATGTTCCTCGACTAACTGTCTTATGCATCTAATTGCATGATATGGTGAGGAAGTTAAACCGTACGTTACCGTATTGAGCTCGTACGTAGTAATGCGTTTTGACGGGTCATCCCGCCATAAGATGTGTTGGTAGGTCCGGTCGGCCTCGTGAATTAATATTTGGCGGAACATCTTTACGGCATCAGCCGAAAAGGCGACCTTGTGTACACGAAAGTTGACTAAGATGGGCCTAAGGTCGTTTTGAAGAGCAGGGCCGGGAAGGAGGTATTGATTTATTGAGCCAACGGCAGTTTTGGCAGCTCCGTCAAAAACTACTCGTAATTTATGCGAGTTATTTACAACCGCATGATGTGGTATTACGTAACGCGAATCCCTTTGCGTTGGGGTCATGTGACCCAACATTTCATATTCCTCCATAAATTTGGAATAGGAGTTCTTCAGGGTAGGGTTGCGTTGTAATTTTGCTTCCAATTTTAGGAAACGGGTTTTCGCGATGATCGCTGACTCAGATAAATCTGGAACGTCATCGGCGACAAATGGAAGACGGACCACGAACCGCCCATCAGGCGTTCGTTGAGATTGATTAACAAAAATGTCCTCAGCGCGTTGCTCGTCTTCAGACAAGGTGTTAGCACGTTCTGGGACTCCCTCAATTTCCCAAAAACGCTTGAGGTCAAAACATACATTATCGTCGCAGTGACTGGTAGAAAATAATGATGTTCCATGGGCGAAACGGGAGGGTTGTTCATCATGTAATTCGCCCATGATGATATCTCCAAAGATGGTGGGCAGAATTTTCGGTAATCCTGTCCCAACGGAAACGAACTGACCACAGACAATGAGTGGGTATAGATCCGCTCCAACCAATATATCAACCGTGGATGGTTTGTGCCAATTTGGATCAGCTAGTTCAAACTTAGAGAACTTGTTGCAAATTCTTTGCGGGACTGGGAAAGTAGGTAGAGCGTTGGTAATGCACCTTACTACTACCATTTCAGCTAGAATGTCCTCTGTAGAGATGGGGTGTATGATTGTACATGCTTGCAACCCCCTGTGCATTTTCGAACAGAGCTCCACCTAGCGTGGAGATTTTTCGAGGAGTTTTCGTTATTTGGAGGCCGAGTTTGGAGACGGCTCGCGATGTAACGTATGAGTACTGGGAACCTGAGTCTAACACGGCTCGTAGACGGAGGGGTCTACCGCGAACGTCCTTCACATTCATGCACAGCGTTGCCAGTATGACTTGTGACTCGAGGGTGGTATCACCCTGACGGGATGAGTTCAGGGTGGCCCCAAACAAATTCGCACCTGACTTGGAGGTAGAAGGTTCGGGGTTGTGAATGGGGTTATGTGGAGCTCCCTTGACACACGTCAAGGAGTTGTGGCTACCATTACATAATCGGCAGAGCAATTTTGATTTGCATTCGCGAGTAGAGTGTGTTGCTGACAGACATCCCCTACAGCCGTTAAATGACCTCAACGATTCGAATCGTTCGAGGGGAGTCATAAAGTGGAATTTTGGGCAGCTTAGCAGCCCATGCGAATCGGAACAGATGAAGCACGGTGGAGCCTGTTTCTTCGGCTTCAAACCGTGATACCTTCCATCAGAGGGTTTAAGGGCCTCTGGGGAAGTAGTCATGAGGGAAGTCTTAGACTTGTTACCCCCTTTGGGGAAACCATGGCCCTTCACCTGGGACACAGGAGAGGGCTCCCCTTTCAATCCAAAATTTGCTGCTGGATCGGCGAGCTGAACACTAATCTGCCTCTCACGTACAAACGTGGTAAGCTTAGCCATAGACGGGAATTCGTCCGCCTTCAGGCGGAATTCGAAATCCTCACGTAACTGATAAGGAAGATTACGAACCACAAGGGTAAATAGAATGAAGTTGCTCTCCCCAGAAATTTTCAAATTCTTAAATGCGGAAACTGTGTCCGAAATTTGGGAGAGAAACGACTGTAGGTTATCGGGGGTTATTTTACCAGCGATTTGTTTGAATGAAAGCAGCTTATTCAAATAAACTGCAGCCAGGACGCGTTTATTTTCGTATGCGTCTGTCAGAGACTTCCAAGCCGTTGGGTACGTGGCATCGCTGATTGGGAGTGTGCAAACCAGCGACCTGGCTGGACCCTGAATTGCGGACAAAAGCTGATGAAACTTTTGTGTGTTTGAGAGCAAGGGATTTTCGTGGACGAGTGAAAGAAAAACATCTCGGAATGAGACCCATTCCTCGAAGCGACCCGAAAATTTGGGAACTGGAGTTTTGGGAAGAAAAGACGAGGGATTTTGATTACCCATGGTTGTTGCATTCATAGAAACAGTTTGCGGTTGCGCAGTTTCCGAGCTACAAAATTTTGTATGAAATACATGGGATTGCATAAAAGCAGACCTCACTTTTTGAGACAGAGTCTTTTGTTGTTCTCCGGGAAAAATGGAGATGACTTGTCTCGGTCCTAAAGTGGCTGTGTCCAAGTCCAAAAAATCCGCATTTAAATCAATTAATGATTCAGCTGCGTCCTCAAATTGTGAGTAGAAACGGGTGAGTAGGGGGAACCTACCCTTAAAGTTGTCTAGAGCAGTCGAGTCTTCTTTGGACGCGACTGATAGATGGACAATATGGACAATATACATATATGGACAATATTTCCTTACTGGATTGTGACCATTTTCGAAGATAGGCATCCTGTTTTCTTTGAAGGACTTTAAATGCAGCACTATCCCCACCTTTAGGGTCTTCCTTGGGAGCCATTTGTTTAGTGGAGCAACGTTCAACTAATTAATCCCTAACAGGAGGTGTCAGAACAACGCTGAACAAATGATTTAACGCGGGCCCGAATCTGAGTACCTATCAGCTGACGGAAAGAAGGTCAAGGCCTCACCGAAAGTGACGTCAGTCAGGACCGGAGTCCTCGAGTGGAAAGAGGGAAGCGGGGTGGTGAGGAGCTTATCGCCAACGATAGGACGCGGCTTACCCCCTCCAATGGACCAAGTCGGCTTCACACCGAACCCGACCTTCCCCCGAAGGAACCCACGTGCGGAACAATAATTGTGACAAGAACAAACATGTATGTGAAATCGCACGGAGAAAAGAAAAGGCAACCACGTTCTGCTACCAAATGTTGAAGTCACATATATTGAGGACACTGAATTTAATCTCCTCTAATATTATGATTCGGAAATAATTAATATTTGCCGTGAATCGAGTGACGAAGATAAAATAAAATAAATATAAAAAATTGGTGCCTCTTTACTCCCTGGATTTCATGGAAGATAAAAAACAATGTAATGGAATATGGTCTTCAACAATCGATATAATATACTATCATTGAAGGAAACATGACACAAATGCAGATCAATACCTTAATCGTAAAGGGGTGAAATTACGTATTGGGGGGAGAAAAATTAGTGTTCTTCGTATCGCAAAGGGAACACAAAACGGGCCGGGAATTGACGTATCTGACGGTCTCGGCGAATCGTTGTTGAGGAAAGGAATTAAGGGAAAAAGGAATGAGCTCTTTACCAAACGGAGAGATAACTCACGTTCCCGATGATAAAGTGGTAGGTTGTTAACGAAGGTCCAACCGACCCGAGTATGTAGAACGGCTCGTTTGTCCTGGGTTCAAACGACGTCGTTGGTGGCTGATATTTGTCAGTAATTGTGACTGAGCAAACGTCTTAGCACTGGGGCAAATTTGATGGTAATTGTGACCAACAAATTCTTGGGTGAATCACTGCTTTGGTAGCCAATAACCCGAGGTGCGCGACAGTTAATGGCTGGCTTGAGACTGACGAAGTGGTGGGGGGAACATGAGTCGCCCGCGAATGAAGGAAGTAGGAAAGGTGGGCGGGAAGGAAAGCGTCGACGTCTTGAAGTTCACATCGGCGATCTTAACACTGAGAGAACTTCAATTTGAGGTTGTTCCACCTCAAATCGTCGTCTTATTAATGTTCTGGTATTCTAGTGTTCGACGCTAGGGATGTTTGGTCAGTCTTGTTAGGAACTGGTTGAAGTTCAAAGGATACGTCCTCACGAGGAAAAATAGTCGGTGCTGAGGTAGAAGTACCTTGCCCGGCGAAATAGGTGTGTGAAGTGCGAACCGGGAAGCATTGGGTGAATGCAGTGGAGGCTTAGCCCTAGAGTCGACACACTAGGGACGTCGTTCTATGGCTGCTCAAGTGTACTGAATAAATGCTGTCTGTGCGCTTCCACATCTTATTGCAATTCTGGACGGAAGAAATGATGAAGGTAAATCAAAATAATTTTATACCGGTATGCTAAAATCTTGACAGTTTTGATGCCAAGGCGGTCGTACCAGCCGACTGACGGAAAGTACAAAGACGGAATTAAGACAGAATTACGTGTATGCGCAAGAAACACATGATAAATACTTCCGACGCAACAGCGGTCATATCCGCCGACTTACGGAAAGTACAAGGACGGAATTAAGACAGAATTACGTGTATGCGCAATGCGCTGAAAACTGAAATTGAAGTGAATTTGGAAATCGGAGTGATATTGAAAAATTGTTGAAATGGAAAGTTGACGTTAAAAATGAATCTGAACAAATCAGAGTTGAAACGGAATTGCAGTTGAAATGGAAAGTTGATGTTAAAAATGAAACTGAACAAATCAAAGGCCGGAGGGCGAGTCGATGAGGTGCCGCCGAACCACCGCATCTGCGAAGTCCTCCTGAAACGAAAGTGGCCGATTATAAACTTGTGCAAACATACGTGAACGAGGTGACCAACGAGGTGGCCGCCTGGAAAATGGCATCCAACGGAACGCCTCCACGCGCCGCCGCCGATACGGAGGCGTGACGAGTGGAGTGAGCCGAAAAAATGGACGCGTCGACCCCCGCCCCGGCCATAATAGACTTCACCCATCGACTAATGGTGGCCGTTGAGGCCGGTGAAAAAGGACAGGTAGTGGTCAGGAGGAGTGAGTCGTGACGGGTGTCCTGCGTGCAGGCCAAATAGGCCCGAAGGCAGGTGGGCACGCAAAGGGCCGGATCTTGAGGAAGGAAGGGAAGAACAATGGCCGGGGCAGGAGCCGACCGTCTAGTAGTTTTGAGGAAGGCCGGGACGAAAATAGTGCACCCCCGCTCTGAGAAGACGATATGCTGCCGTTTAACGACAGCAATTGTCTGGAGGCGCTGCCCGGAGGCTAACAGCAACAGCGTGGCCAGCTTCTTCGTTAAGAACGAGCGCCGGCTGTCCGTGGCGGCCGAGAGGAAAGTAAGGACCACTGCTGGATCCCAGGAGGTCCGATATTTTGCCGAAGACGGCCTGCGGCGGAAGGCCGCTTTCATAAAACTGCGCACGTCCGGGTGGGCCCCCACCTCGGAATGTGACAGAAGGGAAACAGCCGACCTGTAAGTATTGAGGGAACTATACCCCACCCCCGTGGAAACAAGAATATGCTGAAGAAAATATAAGAGCGAGAACGGCGTGACGACCGTCGGGTTCCAGGATCTGTCAGCCGTGAACGAAAGCCACTTCGTAAGGGCCGAGTGATACTGGCGACGGGTACTCTCCGCTAGGGAGTCGAGGAGTGTGAGGACGACCTCCGTCGGATAACCCCTGGCCGCAAAACATCGCCGGAGTAAATCGCCAGAGCCAAGCGGAGGCTGTTGGCAGACGGATGGGGGCGGCTGCTGAAAGGTGAAAAAACGCTGCAAATTCTTACACAGGGGTTGGTTATTCGTCAGACCAGGCGCATGGAAACTTATTTAAAAACATGGGGGAAATGGGGAAAATGGTGGGTGCGGCGGGTCCCAGACCCATTCCAATCGATTCAGCTTCCAAGATTTAGCGGAAAATGATACCCCACACGCCTAGGTTCCAGAAATCTCAAAAACACATATTCAAAATGGGTAATATAAACCCAATTTGACCCATAACTTCTTCCAGTGGGTGCCAATCGTCCTGAGACCCATTTCATTTGATTCAGCGTCCAAAATTTAGTGGAAAATGATACCCCACTCGCCTAGATCGCCCGAAATCTCGAAAATCCATTTTTCAAAAAACACATTTTGACCCCTACCCCACCCAAATTTGGTCCGATCGGGCTGAAAAGCTTGGAGGACCGTCCCAGGCCGGTTACAGACCCCTGACCCAAATTTCAGATTTTTAGAAAATTTTCTACTACCAAAAACGGCGTGGACGGCGGACGGCGTACGGCGTACGGCGGACGGACATTGACCTTTTTTGATCAGGACATCATGAAACGTCCAGAAAAAAATTTTGAGCCGAATCGGAGAGGTTGACCATTTGCATGAAAACATAGGTTGATTATTCAAGGAATAACCAACCAAAAGGAGATTAACATCGGGCCCGAGTGTTATAACATCAGAGATACGCATGCTTAGGCTAAGTGGAAACCACGGCTGTGACGGCCAAAGTGGGAGCACTAGAATGCCCGTGGCCCCGCCTGACCTCATCTTGTGGAGCACCCTAGGAATGAGGGAAAAGGGAGGGAAAGCGTAAAAAAAAAAATACTGTGACCAGTCAAAGGTAAACGCATCCACTCCCGCCGCCCCGTCGTCAGGGAACCATGAGAAAAAGACGTCACAGAGGTGGAGCGCTGAGGAGGCAAAGAGGTCAATATCAGGGGTTCCAAACCGCTGCTCAGCGGTACGAAAAAATTTTGGATTTAAACCCCACTCTTCACTGTCAAGGGGACGACGGGATTCACGGTCGGCAACGTAATTATCCGCCGTGTGGGCATAGGAGGCAAACAGAAAGAGGTTGCGTTGCTCGCAAAAATCCCATATTAGTGTGGCAATCGCTTGAAAACGGGGGGATTGGACACTCCCCCCCTTGTTGACAACGGCGATGGCCGTGGTGTTGTCCAGACGGTGCAAGATAGAAGACGAGCTCCAAGCACTGGCAAAGGCCTGTAGCGCATGAAAAGCCGCCTTCAGCTCTAAGAGGTTAATGTGGTCCGTTTTGGTTGGTTATTCCTTGAATAATCAACCTATGTTTTCATGCAAATGGTCAACCTCTCCGATTCGGCTCAAAATTTTTTCTGGACGTTTCATGATGTCTAGATCAAAAAAGGTCAATGTCCGTCCGCCGTCCGCCGTCCGCCGTCCACGCCGTTTTTGGTAGTAGAAAATTTTCTAAAAATCTGAAATTTGGTTCAGGGGTTTGGTCCCGGCCTAGGACGGTCCTCCAAGCTTTTCAGCCCGATCGGACCAAATTTGGGCGGGGTAGGGGTCAAAATGTGTTTTTTGAAAAATGGATTTTCGAGATTTTGAGCGATCTAGGCGAGTGGGGTATCATTTTCCACTAAATTTTGGACGCTGAATCAAATGAAATGGGTCCCAGAACGATCGGCACCCACTGGAAGAAGTTATGGGTCAAATTGGGTATATATTACCCATTTTGAATATGTGTTTTTGAGATTTCTGGAACCTCGGCGTGTGGGGTATCATTTTCCGCTAAATCTTGGAAGCTGAATCCAATGAAGTGGGTCCCAGGTCGATTGGCACCCACTGGAAGAAGTTATGGGTCAAATTGGGTATATATTACCCATTTTAAATATGTGTTTATGAGATTTCTGGTACCTGGGCGAGTAGGGTATCATTTTCCACTAAATCATGGACACTGAATCGATTGGAATGGGTCTGGGACCCGCCGCACCCACCGTTATCCCCATTTCCCCCATGTTGAAGAAATGAGTCTACTTGCGCCTGGTCTGACGAATAACCAACCCCTGTGTAAGAATTTGCAGCGTTTTGGTTGGTTATTCCTTGAATAATCAACCTATGTTTTCATGCAAATGGTCAACCTCTCCGATTCGGCTCAAAATTTTTTTCTGGACGTTTCATGATGTCCTGATCAAAAAAGGTCAATGTCGGTCCGCCGTACGCCGTACGCCGTCCGCCGTCCGCCTTCCGCCGTCCACGCCGTTTTTGGTAGTAGAAAAATTTCTAAAAATCTGAAATTTGGGTCAGGGGTCTGTTCCCGGCCTAGGACGGTCCTTTAAGCTTTTCAGCCCGATCTGACCAAATTTGGGCGGGGTAGGGGTCAAAATGTGTTTTTTGAAAAATGGATTTTCGAGATTTTGGGCAATTTAGGCGAGTGGGGTGTCATTTTCCACTAAATTTTGGACGTTGAATCCAATGAAATGGGTCCTAAAACGATCGGCACCCTCTGGAAGAAGTTATGGGTCAAATTGGGTATATATTACCCATTTTGAATATGTGTTTTTGAGATTTCTGGAACCTAGGCGTGTGGGGTATCATTTTCCGCTAAATCTTGGAAGCTGAATCCAATGAAGTGGGTCCCAGGTCGATTGGCACCCACTGGAAGAAGTTATGGGTCAAATTGGGTATATATTACCCATTTTGAATATGCGTTTTCGAGATTTCCGGTACCTGGGCATGTGGGGTATCATTTTCTACTAAATTCTGGATCCTGAATCGATTGGAATAGGTCTGGGACCCGCCGCACCCACTGTTTCCCCATTTCCCCCATGTTGAAGAAATGAGTCTCCCTGCGCCTGGTCTGACGAATAACCAACCCCTGTGTAAGAATTTGCAGCGTTTTTCCGTGCCAGATCACGCCCCGTGGGCCGTTTGGGGGTGGTAGTAACCGCCCCGTCCCGTCAGGGAGGCGTCGGAAAAAGTTATGTGATCATGAGTATCGGAGAGAATAGGGACCGGGGGACCTCGGAGGGCAGAAACCCACCACTCGAGGTCCACGACCGCGTCACTCGAAAGCACGAGATTAGCCTCGTAGTCATCGGGAAAAAGCTGGAGGGACAAAAACCGCTCCCGCTCGAGTAGACGAAGATGGGTGTGGCCGTATCGGCGACCAACTTGCCGATGAGGACCGAGAGCGTGCGGATAGAGCCCCTCCGCCTCTGCACCCACTTGGAGGCGAGCGCTGAAACACTCGCCCGCTTGGGGGCGGGAAGGCCAATGGTCATCGGGCCGGAGGAGAAAGAGAACCCTAAAAAGGTAAAATCGGTGGAGGGCACTAGCCGACATTTTATCGACGTTGACGATCAGCCCGAGGCTCCGGAAGAGCTTTAGAGCCACGTCTCGATCACGTGAACAAGCTAAAGAGGAGCGCGCTAACAGCACAGAATCGTCAAGGTAATTAACAATAGAAATCCCTTGAGCTCGCAAGTGCGCCACGACGGGCCTCATTAGCTTATGGAATACGTAGGGGGCCGTAGAAAGACCCGTCGGCAGGCATGTCATTCAATATAAACGACCGCTAAAACGGAAAACTAAGAACCGTCGATCGGCCGGATGAACGGGGACCAAATAAAAAGCCTTGGAAAAATCTATGATGACGGCGAACATGTCCGGCTCTAAAAGGTGGTCCTCCAGCTTAAAATGGGGAGGCCGGAGAAAACGATTGAGGCCTTTCAGATTTAAAATAAAGCGGGCCTCGCCGTCGGGCTTGGGCACTTTCAGTTGTCCTTCGAACGCCGAGGAGTTCACATCGTCTTGACAGCTTCTTATCTTCTGTGTTCTCTCTCTCATTAGTGGTGTTTTTCCGTCTTTGTCGCACCGGGGCAGCAGTACGTGTCGGGACTTTCGAAGAGATATCGCGTTTCGGGCTTATCATCGGTCTATCTGTCGGTATTGCTCCGTGTTTGCACCAGTCGGCGAAGAACCTACGTAATGGTCTGTGCAAAGTGCAGTAGGGAACTTCACTCCCCAAGGAAAACAGCCAAATGCTCGGTTTGCCTTGAGTCTTTTCACCCTGGATGCACGAGGTTGAAAAACCTCGATAACTTCAAAAAAATGAAGAAGGAGCTGCGAGTCAAATGGAAATGTGACAAATGCTCAGGTAAAAAGGAGGGCTGCGAATCGGCGGGATCGGAGAGTGAAGAATCCGTGTGTAATAAATATCATAAATCGTAATACCCCTGATGACCGAGGAATCTTTTTTTAAGGTTGTTAAGCAAATAAGGGGAAATTCCGCCCCGGGACCCGACGGTATCCCAGCCAAAACAATCAAAAAATATGCTCACCTATTAGCCACCCCTATTGTTCACCTATGTAATTTGTCAATAAAAAGGGCAAAGTTCCCGACAATTTTCAAGGTGGCTAAGGTTGTACCACTGTTTAAGGGCGGATGTAAGCTAGATCCAGGCAACTACAGGCCAATTTCGATGCTAAATATCCTGGGGAAAGTATTGGAGAGATGGGTGAAAACCTGCTTGGTCCAGTATCTCGAGTCAAATCGGATACTGAGTACCGCCCAATATGGGTTCAGGGAGTGTCGCAGTGAATGAATGAATGAATGAAGATGTTTATTCAAGCTCAGTCATGCATCACACTTGAAAAATAATTTATGCAACAACATCACTTAGTGGCAATGGTTACACCGTCTGCCACGGGTTTTAATTTTTATTTCTTATTTGTTTATTTTATTTTTTTTTTTTAATGTAAACATCCTCCGTTTCCTAATACTAATAAATTAACTGCTTCTAATTTAGTAACTGCAAAAAAACAGGTTCTTTCATATTTTATATCTATAAGCTATCACAATTCTCACTTAAAATACAAAGGTTTACACTTAAATTACACATAAAATTACACATATTTACACATAAATGGTTGACGAGTATTTGATACAACAGCGCTTTCTACTATGGCTTGGTAACTAAAGATGGTAACTTGGGCCGCTAGAAATAATTAAATTGTTCAATTAGGTACTTTCTGTACGCGCCCGCCGCGGTGATGTATCGACTTAAAGCTGTCCAGTTCTTTCCATTTAACCAGGCAATAAGCTCAATCCTGCTTAGCCTTGGCTTCCTGAAATATCGAACCCTATACTCCGCTAAAACAGGGCACGTTGCGATAAAATGTTCAACATTCTCCGGGGCCATCATACGGCACATGGAGCAGCTGTATTGCCTGTCTGTCCTACAGGGCATGGTATTTAGGTTGAGCATTTCGCTCCTGGCCCTCATGATGTTGCCTACCATCACCTGATCGCCTATATCCAGGTAACTTGTTTGGTCATGGTCAAGGGCTGCGTAGAGAACGTGATGGGCCGAGTTTCTCGCTCGTTCAGCAATTTGCTCCCTCTCACAGCTTTCCATTTTGTCTAGGAGAGTATCGCCGCACTGCACGATTGCCTCTAGTGTTGAGAAATTCGGGGTTTCACCCATATACTTGCGCCACAGTCCGGCCCATGCCCTCACCCATCCCACCCCAGTCCTGCACACCTCCTTCGCAACGACA
Organism: Cyrtorhinus lividipennis; assembly: GCA_019603395.1. Lineage (NCBI taxonomy): Eukaryota > Metazoa > Arthropoda > Insecta > Hemiptera > Miridae > Cyrtorhinus > Cyrtorhinus lividipennis. Next base: position 20,537,435 of record CM034001.1, on the reverse strand, counting down.
TTAGGTAGTCTTTCTGGGCTCATATTGGCAACTTTTTTCAAGTACCGCAGGTGAAGACCAAACGTGTGTACAAATATCTTGTTTAGGCCTAGCTCTCGGTACACAAAATAGTCTGGCGTGTTCATTGGTATTCTCATTGTTCTTTTGACAAAATATTTTAACAGCTTTTCTATTTGCTCAAACTGCTGATAACCCCAAGCCTGAGCCCCATATGTCATCACTGTGTTTAATGCAGCCTGGAAAATTTCCATTTTTGCCTTGACCGGTATTTTGTTTCTGTCCAAGAGCCTCGCCCACACACTTCCTATTGCGAATTTCGTTACTTTAAGTTTTTCGTTCATGTGAGGTTGCAGTGACATGGAGGGGGTGAGGGTGACGCCCAGGTATTTGTACCGACTCACAACTTCAAGCCGTTCCCCTTTATAGTGCCATCTTTCTGACCTAGCCAGCCCACCTCCTCCAGGGCGGCACACCATGATCTTCGATTTCTCGGTGTTAATCGTCAGATTCCACTCTTCCGAGAAATCAGCCAGATTATTTTATCATTTTCTGCAGAATCCCTTTGTTGTCGGCAAGGAGCACTATGTCGTCTGCATACATAAGCACGCTCACAATTTTGTCGCCGACTCGCACCCCTCCATCCAAACAGTCGACTAGGTCATTTAGGAAGAGGGAAAAGATAAGTGGGCTTATCAGACATCCCTGTTTAACTCCAGAGTGGGCTTATCAGACATTCCGAGTGTCGCAGTGTTGACGATGCCCTGTTCCACATTACACAAAACCTTTACAGGAGCAGGGATACCAGGTTAAAATCGGCAATCGTCTTCCTAGACTTGAAGAAGGCATTTGATTCAATAAATAGGACTCTTCTATTGAGGCGCCTGGAAGAGGTGGGTATATTGGACGGTTGCTTGGAGTGGTTCACAAGTTATTTATCTGGCCGAACGCAGTTTGTTGCCGTTGGTGATACAACCAGTGAGGAAAGGCCCATAGAGTTTGGCGTAATTCAGGGTAGTACTCTAGGACCTGCACTGTTTTTAATTTATATAGATCGCCTCGCCTCTCTTTCCCCAGAGGGTGACATTGTCCTTTTTGCAGATGATGCAGCTGTGCTGGTGTCGGGTCCCACATGGGAGGTGGTACTGTCTGAGATGCAGTTGCTGTTGGAGCGGGTTAATGGGTGGTTGCTTGGGAATTTTCTCTCGCTGAATTCTACCAAAACCAAGTATATGCTCATTGGCGGTGGTGACGTGCCGCCTCATGGAGACCTCAGGATCCATTCGTGCGCTCCTGGTGCACCATGTAGCTGTATACCGCTTGAAAGAGTAGATAAATTTAAGTACTTGGGAGTTTACATTGACTCGGCACTTGTATGGGACCAACATATCTTCTACTTATACACGAAGCTTCGAAAATTTGTCTACTTATTTTACCATGTGAAGCCATATTTGTCAGGCGAGAGGGTGAAACTGTTATACCATTCATTGGTCCAGTCTCTGCTCCAGTATGGAATAGTGGTGTGGGGTGGGACATTTTTCAGCCACCTGAGAAAACTGGTTATTTGGCAAAAAGCAATTCTCAAGGTGATGCTGGGAAGGTCTAGGAGGTACCCCAGCCATTTGTTGTTCCAGGAGATAAAGGTTTTCACCATAAGGCAATTGTTCATCAAATGTTTGATTTTGTACTACCACCGGAATCCGTCTGTTGTAAATGCACCGTATACCCACACACATTCAACTAGATTTCAACTTCTGCAGAACGTAGTAAATCCTAGAATTAATTTAACATTGACTAGTAGAAGTCCGCAATATTTACTACACATTGTCTAGAACTCTTTGCCCCCTCATATGAAAGATCATAGTAAAGTCACCCGCGCCACCTACAAGAAATTAATTTTTACATGGTTGATTAACCTCGGTCCGGAGAATATTGAAAATATGCTCATGAGTTTATATGTTTAGACTACGAGCTAGAAGATTATATATATATATATTTTTTTGTTATTACTTTAATTTATTAATTTATTAATTTTCTCATTTTGTATTTTTTAATTTGTCGGAGAACAACTCAGGCCCGTCAATTCAGGCACTGCCTACAGACGGGCCTTATTATTCGGGTAATTTTTGGTTTGTAAGTGGTCTCTTGATTTTTTGTGGTGAATAAAATTTCTTTCTCTTCTCTCTCTCTCTCTCTCACCGTAAAAACCGGCGAGAGGAAGCACGGCTCGGACGACGGGAAATAATATTATTTTATTATTAGTCGATGGGTGAAGTCTATTATGGCCGGGGCGGGGGTCGACACGTCCATTTTTTCGGCTCACTCCACTCGTCACGCCTCCGTATCGGCGGCGGCGTGTGGAGGCGTTCCGTTGGATGCCATTTTCCAGGCGGCCACCTCGTTGGTCACCTCGTTCACGTATGTTTGCGCAAGTTTATAATCGGCCACTTTCGTTTCAGGAGGACTTCGCAGATGCGGTGGTTCGGAGGCACCTCGTCGACTCGCCCTCCGGCCTCTGATTTGTTCAGTTTCATTTTTAACATCAACTTTCCATTTCAACTGCAATTCCGTTTCAACAATTTTTCAAGTTTCAATTTCACTCCGATTTCGAAATTCGCTTCAATTTCAGTTTTCAGCGCATTGCGCATACACGTAATTCTGTCTTAATTCCGTCTTTGTACTTTCCGTAAGTCGGCGGATACGACCGCGGTTGCGTCAGAAGCATTTTAATGTATTTCTTGCGCATACACGTAATTCTGTCTTAATTCCGTCCTTGTACTTTCCGTAAGTCGGCGGGTACGACCGCTTTGGCATCAAAACCAGGGCCGGATTTAGGAGTATGCCGCCTGTAGGCTAAATCTAATTGCCGCCCCCCGCCCCCCTTTTTTAGACTCACAGTTAATATACTCATATGTTATTTATTATACTCGGATATCAGCTCTAAAGCCATCAAAAAATTGCCATTCCTATTAGAACCAATTACCTCATTGTCACCTCTTAAAGCAAGGCCCCTTGATGTGAGGGCCTTAACGGCCGCTACAACTCTTGTTAAAACATTTCTCCAATAGTGTATTTCTTTGTCTAGTTGTTGTGTAAGCATACTGTCAACACGGTTAAGAGCAATTCCTCTCGATTTTAGAGTTATTATTGCGGATTTGTGTATTGGTGAATTTTCATGGTGATTTGCACGATGTTCTCCATTTTTCCAATCTTTGAAACCGTCTTTACCATCAAATTGTGACCTTTCTTTGCTGTTAAATGCTAAACAAGGTCCACAAAAAACTGATCCCTTACTTTTGGAGAAAATCATCCATTTCCTTTCATGGACTTCTCAATTTTTTAACTTTCGTTTAAAGAGAGATTTAGTCAATATCTATTTTGATCTTTGTACTCTCTTAAGCTGTTAGTGAAATCCAAATCTATGTTTTGGTCAAAGCCATTTTTTGCTATTAAATCTCTAGTAACATCGTTTAGGATCCACGAGGCTGGATCCTTATCTAATGTGTTAACAAATGTTTGCGAACTTACTTCTATTTCAGTAGGTTCTGGTAACACACCTGTTTTGGAACAACTTGGTCCAGTAAAAGCATAGTCGTTCCCTACTGAATCAACACAAACATTAGCACTTTCTGATTTCCCTTCCTTTTCATTATCATTCTTCTCCTCCACTGGCAAAACATTCGTTTTAAAAAACAAATCTAGTTTTTTTGTTTGTTTCACAACACGTTCTTGTTCTTGAAGTTTCAATTTTGATCGTTTTTTGTATTCGGCACCACTGAGTCTCTTCCTATTTTCACTCATAATGAACTGTATCTTCTTAAATTGAATAATTTAAGCCAGTAATCACAACACAATCATAACTACACAGGAGCAGGACAGTAAAAAACAAAAATATTACTGTATTCATCACCGGTGACACCGACAGACAATGTTTCACCGAAAGTAAACAAGAGAGCAAGAGAGGTTAGGAAAGTTCGTAGTGACGACAGCATACCGAGACTTACAGTGATGTCAGATCGAACCACTGTGCTTGCGCCTTGCAGTGTTGTTAGACCAAATAACACGATATATGATAATTTGTGCTACAACATTATCTGTCAGGAGTAAATTCGAATTATGCTATGAAAAGAAAAGAATAAAAGAATAAACATATTTCTATTTCCGTAAAATAATACGTAAAAATAATTTCTGATGAAGTTTCTGTTTTTAAAATAATCTAAATGCAAATTTTAAATTTTTTAGTAAATTGCCAAAGTGCCGCCCCTTAAAATTTTCCGCTCTAGGCTGCAGCCTTTTCAGCCTATTTAGAAATCTGGCCCTGATCAAAACCATTCACTATATATGTTTCTTCGTTTCTTCCACATCAAGTATATTTCTTTTTCTTCCTGGGTAGCTATTGCTACGGCCCTTTCTGCACATCTGAAGGCCGTTTTGCTTTCGAGTTCCGTCTGAGACGCCGTGTGGTCCACATCGCTCGCGAAACACTTATTTTTTTACGGCAATTTTTGGTGGTTAAATAGTACCAAATTGTGTCTGACTTGTGCCGGGACCGCGCTTGGTTCGCGTTCTTCCGATTCACGTAGTCCTGTGTAATTTTCTGGCTCCATTCGGTTGGTTTATTTCAAAACAGTTTTTAGTCAACGAATGTGATTTAATTGCTCCGAAGCCGCCACGTTGTTGCGTTGGGAGTCGTCGTCCCCACCTTAGTGTCACGTGATTGCTGTGTGTCCCTTCCATCGCCTGTCATCTAGGGTGGGTCGAAAAAAATCGATATTTTTTTTTCGGATCGTAATACCGCGGGAAAAGTTGCTAAATAGTATGACTAAAAAGGGGAAAAAATATCAAAATTATCGGATGTTATCTTCCATTGGCGCATAAGCTCTAAAGTTTTGAAAAAAATAATTTTTTTTGAAAATTTGTAATAATTTTTTTTAACGATATTTAATATGTAATAGTGAAAAATTTAATCTACGACACACTAATAAAGTAATATAAAAAATACCGGTATTGCACTTCAACATCTTCCGTTCGGGCATGGACATCCAAATATAGCCAAAATACAAGAAAATTGGATTTTTGTCCTATTTTCTTTTCATGTATAGTTACAGATATCAATAATGTAATACCTAATATCTGATTATACATGTTCTGATAGTTAAAGAAAAAAAATTCAGACGTAATTAGGCTTGGTTTTTCGATCGCGGCACAGCGATACAAAACTTACTGTCAGCGCCACTAGCGGGTCAACGACCCACGCCGCGTCACGTGATACCCCTCTTTTCGGATCGTAATACCGCGGAAAAGTTGCTAAATTGTATGACTAAATAGGGGAAAAAATATTAAAATTATCGGATGTTATCTTCCGTTCGCGCATGAGCTCTAAAGTTTGATTAAATTTTGAAAAATTAAATTTTTTTGGAAATTTTTAATATTTTTTTTTATTACGATATTTAATATGTAATAGGGAAAAATGTCATCTACGACACACTAATGAATCAATATAATAATACTGGTATTGAGTTTTAACATCTTCTTTATCAATCAGGGATCCAGGACCTTTGTCTCACTCCAGGTGGTTAACAACAGCTAACCGTGCTTTAAGACTCTACATTAGTCAAGAAAATCCAACTGCTGAGTTCCAGGAAATAGTAATATTCATTCTGAAGTCATATATGCCGATGTGGTTTTGTATTAAGAAGACCAACCTTTTTACTGATGGCCCTAAGCTCGTGCACCAATGTATTGAAAACCTCAAGATATCTTAAAGATGAACTCAAAGCTGTAATTGACCCAGTTATAGAGAGAAATGGGTTCTTTGCGCATCCAGAACATGTGTATCGTAGATGACATTTTTCCCTATTACATATTAAATATCGAAATAAAAAAAAATATTAAAAATTTCCAAAAAAATTTAATTTTTTCAAAATTTAATCAAACTTTAGAGCTCATGCGCGACGGAAGATAACATCCGATAATTTTAATATTTTTTCCCCTATTTAGTCATACAATTTAGCAACTTTTCCGCGGTATTACGATCCGAAAAGAGGGGGTATCACGTGACGCGGCGTGGGTCGTTGACCCGCTAGTGGCGCTGACAGTAAGTTTTGTATCGCTGTGCGCGATCGAAAAACCAAGCCTAATTACGTCTGAATTTTTTTTCTTTAACTATCAGAACATGTATAATCAGATATTAGGTATTACATTATTGATATCTGTAACTATACATGAAAAAGAAAATAGGACAAAATCCAATTTTCTTGTATTTTGGCTATATTGGATGTCCATGCGCGAACGGAAGAGTGTTGAAGTGCAATACCGGTATGTTTTATATTACTTTATTAGGGTGTCGTAGATGAAATTTTTTCACTATTACATATTAAATATCGTAAAAAGAAATTATTACAAATTTTCAAAAAAAAATTATTTTTTCAAAACTTTAGAGCTTATGCGCCAACGGAAGATAACATCCGATAATTTTAATATTTTTTCCCCTTTTTAAGTCATACTATTTAGCACTTTTCCGCTGGTATTACGATCCGAAAACAAAATATCGATTTTTGTCGGACCCACCTCCTACTGTCCATCCCTTCTATCGCCCACCGCTCCATTGTCGCTGCCGTACTCAGTAAAATCTCAGTAGTGGACCCCAGCTAGGGATCGGACATCGAAGCCACAACACCGATGTTGACGGTCCGGATGCCAACATCGCGAGCAAAACATCGATGCGTTTAACATCGTTGACATAAACATCGATGTTTTACGGCATCGATGTTTTAACGGCTAAACATCAATGTTAACATTGATGTAGTTGCCAATTTATTCTTGTTTCTCAAAACTTGTTTAGGCTTGATTTTCATGTTTTAAATGTAACAAAAAGATAATGCTATGCACATTGTAGATACTGCTTATATGGCTTATATCCATGCCATTCGACTCCTTCACAAAAAAGCCCCACCCCTCACTTTTAGGAGGCATCCTCCAAACCCAAAACCGGGCACTATTATAAAATAATGGCCGTCAAGCGTAAACAAACTACTACTCGGTTAAAAGTGAAGCAACAGTGTTACCAATATCAGTTATTTAAAATTGATAACTTCAATATTCTTCTTCATATTCTGATCGAAGCTGTTGCTATTCAACACAGCAAAATGTAGGTACATAAATGAAATGGGCAAGTTTTACTTGCTGGGGAAATTAATCCTTAGAATTAATATTTTAATAATATTATTAGTAAATAATATCGTTTTATAAACGCAAAAAATCGTTTAAATTTCTTCCAGATCGTCATTAAATTATCAAGAAATCAACATCGATGTTACTCGGCAGAAACATTGATGTATTAAAAACATCGGTAGGTCGCCATCGATGATCAATAAACATCGATGTTTGTAAACATCGATGTTGAACATCGAACATCGGATCTAAAACATCGATGTTTCGAAAACATCGGACATCGATGTCCGATCCCTAACCCCAGCCCGCGGGTAAGATCGCTAAAGGAGAGGTACCAATAATCTTCTTGTCTCACTGCCCGACGTCTTTGACGCCGGCAAAAATAAAACTCTAAATGAGCCAAAAATCTATGCAAGAGTTCTTCTCCCCCCGCACGGAAACTCCAAAGAGAC
>CM034001.1:20235049-20523798 GCA_019603395.1 Cyrtorhinus lividipennis | reverse complement strand
CCCAAGCTTCACTCAAATCTCAGCCCAGATTAGTGCGGCGGGATTTGAAATCGACTTCTCGTATTGCACGAGAGGAACTTCCTATAGTGAAGGGTGCATTATGCAAATATGCTTTAGTTACAAACAATGAGCAACACAGTCCAGTATGCAGAAAGGCTGATCTCAGTTTGATCGAGATTCATTTGAATTTAAATTCGCTTTTTATACATTTCTAAGTCTCATAACTATGATTCTGTAGGTAACATTTTTCGTACATAACTTTATCCAATAATTAGCAGCCGTGAAGGGTTTTAAATCAAGATAAAAACGTGCGCATACTTTCGTATGTATCTCCTTCGTTGACCATTGACTGGCGGATTGGTACAACGTTCAGATGGAGGATAACTATTATGTCAAAAACCCATAATGTTCTTCTTATGAATATTGTGGTTAACAATATCCAATTTCTTATTTCTTTTCGGCGTTCATGTGCATCAATTCAATGTGTAAATTCAATGGTGACTGATCAAAGGGATCTTATTTCAATTGACATCAATCAGCGCTCCTGAAGTAAGAGATTTCAGGTAGCCTAAAAGGGGACGGCATCGTTTTAGTAATTTAGGTAATTTAGTTAAGGTACAGCGCGGTCAGGTTCAAATGTGGTCTTCTCATCTCCCGCTGAGTAAAAAAATTGAAAAATGCCTAAAGTAACAACATAGGGGAATGTGGATGTTATAATATTGAAGCTCCACTTACTATACTCGCTTCGCTGGTTGGAATCACGATAATAAGCCCGAAAAAAAACCATCCGCCAAAAAGCTGATAAATATAGAAATATTATATATTCTATAGTATATGAATTAGGATACGACGCCAATGTCTTTTAGATGTCGGTTTAGGGTCATGTCTTTTCTGTCAGGTGGTTTTTGTGGACGTACCAATTGTTGTGCCTCCAACCAGTAATTCGAGTATAATACATTAAATGACATTTATAATCTCAGGTGCTTCATCATTGGGGTCAATATGGTGTTCCTTGAGAACCCTGAGGCAAATCCCCAGATGTGGAAGAAGAAATTCTGACGATCAAAGACCAACCGCATTGAAATTTAACGTTGATGTGTTTTGGTGAGCCTCCGCAAACAAGGACCAGGGAATGGGACGTTGTCTCTCAGTTAACCCTCCCAAGGAACAAATGTGCTAAAAAGTAAAAAAAAGTCAACGATTTCCAAGGCCCGAGTAAACAAGTTAGCGATCTCCAGACGGTGGGCGGTAAATAAGGGAGCCTCCTTACTTATTTACACGGCACCGGTTTTCGGCTCTGCCTCGGTTTCCAGGATGAAAATCCCATTAGAAAGAGCTCGAAGACGAGGAACCTAAGTGATAGGTTCGTCCTTCCTTTTCCTAAGCTAAATGCGGAAGACCCGTTCCGTTCGAAGAAGTCTCGTGATTGTTGTGACTCATGCCGTGAAGTAGTAGCCTTCACTTCCCATCAAGTCTATCCTGGTAGAAAATATTGAGTTTGAAGTGCTTCATATCATTTTATAGATGACAATATGCGGTTTGATCGTTGGTTGCAACCATGACGCTTCCTGGATCTTAATTACAACTGAAGAGAGTTCCCAAATAGCTGGAGATGTCAATTTACATAGAATAGAGACAACTTCGTCCACTCAACGTCATCAATGCATGGATAATGGGAAATCAGTGGGTGTGGAGTATTCCCAACTCATTCCAATCGATTCAGTGTCCAAAATTTAGTGTAAAATGGCACCCCCACACGCCTAGATCGTCTAAAATCTCGTAAGTGGATATCTGAAAAGTCAATATTTCAGTTTTAAAGCAGTGTGGAGAATTGGTCACCCACATTCTTCCCATTGAGCGCGTTGAGACCAGTTTGTTTCAAATAAAGTATATTTTATGATTGAGAAAAACAGGTATAATTAAGAGTAATCAAATTTAAGAAAAGTGTCTCGACTTCCCATTAGCTAAGCTTTTGGAAGGGATTCCTAACCCTATTAGCGTAGTTAGTATTAAGCCTCATACCTCTTTTCCCAAGGGAGCATTTTGGGATGTTTCAATACCTGATACGTACTTCCATAGTCACGTTTTATTTATTCATTCTTTTAATTGTGGATTTTATTTAGAAAGGCGCGATTCAAGTATCAGCATGAACGAAGGAATACTTGTATTGATCAGAAGTACACAAATACACTCATGGCATGTCAGTTGGTGAATATCACTCTTTTCATTACCTATTATTTGAATACAATGAGCACCTGTTATTATGATTATCGAGAGCCTTTTAAGAGTTGGTGAAAGTTTACGCGACGAGGGAGATCGTTAAAATTAGTTTAGCTCTCGGCTGAAAGTTTTCTGAAGATGATGGTTCATAAACTTTTGGTGGTTCATTGCTACAAAGCAGCCGATATTAAATTATCAATTGGATGATTAATAAAAAGTGAGTTAAGATGGTCGTATACACCGAAATGTTTTACTTTCTTCCGCCAGTGGCTTCCAAACAGGTAGAATGGCTATTGAGCCTTCAGTTACACGTCTCGGACTCTGCATGATTGGATCGGTCAACTGATCTGCCGAGACCTATATGGTGGTCTCATAGGGGCGGGTAAGTGGGAAACATAAACTCGTCCAAAATAACTTTTTTGTAATTAACGTTCTGTTACCACATTTGAACTTCAGGAAGTCATTCACGGCATGAACTATTTCCAGTTGGAACTGAATAGACCTAACGTAGACATCTTGAAGCCAAATAAAAACTTGAAAGATCCATTTGAACTGTCAATTAGTTCATTGTTCGTTGCTTTTATGTTGTTTTTGTATTGCAGATACCTGCGGCAATGAATTACTTCAAGATGCTCTTGTATTTGCACTACTTGGTATTGGCTACCAGCGCAACTGGATATCTGCGGAGGCGTTCCATGACAGGATGTGGCTATTACCTTACTGCGCCCAAGCAAGTAAAACTGCCAGGTCAGCGGGTCATAGGTGACCGGTACTATTGCGAGCCTTGTCAACGTAGGATGCATCGACCGGCACGACGTCTGAGGACTGGTGCGAGGGCCATACTCGATAAAATGATCGGAGCAACGGCACGAAACGCGGTGTCTTTAGTAACTGGCGCCTATAAAACATACAAAAACTTGAAAAAGGTGAAGCAGCAAGCGGGCAAAGTGACTATAGACAAGTTGACTGAAATCAGTAACCAGGTGTTAGGAGGGGCTGAATCCATCTTAAAAGGTGTCGGGAAATTCGCGGGACAAGTTCGCAAAAACGCAAATATCATAGCTCAGAAAGGAGTGAGCTTGCTGGGAAAGACAGCTCAGATGACGTTGCAGGTGGGGAAAGCCATCATTCTGCCACCACTCAGAAAGATTGAACATACAATTAACTTGGCCTACGATGTTAAAAAGCTGGGAGTAGAATTAACCAAAAAAGTCGTAGAAGAGACAAAGGATTGGGTCGGAGATGGTTGGCAGTGGGTGAAGTCCGTAGAATTCCCTGGAAAGAAGGTTTTGGTTATGATGTATCCCACGGGTTTGATCAGTGTTGTGGACTACACCCTAAACACCACCTGGTACCTAACGACTCTAGCGGGGAAACAAGTCGAAGCAGCAAACGCTTGGGCGCTCTACGCTGCTCTAAAAGCCGTCAGCGCCACATTGGGCCCCACGATGAAAGCCATCGGAATGGACTGCGTCTTGATGAGGCCGAGAACGATGGCGATTGACAATCCCATGGTCGAAGAATTGCGCATGGGCTCCGGACGTGTTTGCGGTTGGGCGAATTTGGTACCAGTAAACAACGTCACTATCACAAGCGACTCAACGACATTGCTCGTCATAAACGTCCCGTACAATCTAGAACACCTGGACATCAATTTCAAAAATGTCAGCGTCTCCGCCTTGGGAGATACAGTCATCGACAACGAAAACATGCACGTGCACGTAAAAAAGGTCCGCGCCCACGGTCGTATTTCATTCCGAGCCGGTACAATTTTACGATTCTTCGCGATTCACATACGAGTGGACAGTATGGACGGATTCACGATTGATTTTGGAAAACAAAAACATAAAAGCAGCATCATGGAGTTAGTGGAGGGCATGGGAGAGCTCTTATCGGAAACAGTGACGAAAACTGTCAATGAGAAATTTATCAAGTTCGAAAATAAATTGTCCAAGATGATTCTGAATAGCTAAAATTGTAAAGATTGAGCACGAGAATGAGCCTAATGATTATTTAATCTCTCACCTACTTACCTCCTATCAATGATTAGTGATTAGATCAAGGTGGAATGCAACTATTGAATTAACCTGTGTGGACAGGGTGTCAAAGTAGTGCAGTTCATCTGCAACAAAAAGGCTTTATTTTAGGGTCAATTTATTTTGAATATTGATTATTGTTGAATTTGGCAAACCTTAAATTTTGTTAGAAAATCACCATTTTTTGAGAATTTTTTTTATTAGATGCTTCAACATTCTTTCTCTACAGAAAAAATTCTCTGGTTACTGTTTTCAGAACAGCCGTTCTTGGACAAATTTTGTTTCAAAGTGGATATAATATTTATATAATAATTTATATTAATTGGTCGAGGAAAACAAAACCAGAAGTAATAAAGTGGACAGTCAATCATGTCCGCGTATTTCAACAATCTTTTCATCGGTCCGTTTTGTTCCCTAGATCAGCATAATTAGGTATTTGTTCGTTGGAATGATCATTTTCCGTAAAATGTATGATGGGGCCTCTTAACGGACATGATTATGATGAAGTTGAATCAGATGGGACTCAGATGATTCAAGTATAAACTTAGTTGTAAATTTTCGTTCTTACGCAAGTAAGATCATCCCATAAAGCGAGCGAAATAGTGTACAAAAGAAATACCGAAGGTCCTCCCTGGGGAAATTAAGAGATTCACCTTAGAATGTCAACTTGAAAGAAAGAAACTGAAAGCCTCAGACGAGATGAGATGTAGCATCTTCAGGTCTGAAGCATTTCAAACTGCAATCTCACGTAAAATACGAAAAAGTGTTCTGACTGATAAATGTGTTAATCCCCAAAATCCATGGAATGAGTGTAGGTAACATCAGACCTCTGACTATCACGTTGTTCGATCAGCAAATGTTTCTTTTTTAAAAGTAAGTTAACTTAGCTGCGCACAATCTGGTACGTTGAAATCGCGCTAAATATCTCTTCATAACAATCAAAACATTGATTTCGGAGGTACACACTTCATCCACTAAAGACTTCTTTTTCTGTTCAGTGAACATCTAATATGACTTCCGCATTGCATTTCTCAAAAGGCGAAAAGGGGAGACAGCTAACTTGATCCTTCGCATGACGACATGCTAGCTCTATGAGGAAACACTGCCACATCCAACAATTCAAGTAGATTAACAGAGAGCCCAACTACTGCCGTTTGAAATTTGGCTTTCGGCGTTGACTGGAGGCTTTGAACGACAACTTTCGGCAGGTTCCCTTCAAATAGGACTCCGCTCAGGACTAATTTAAACTTCGTATTTATAACCAATTTGGGAATTGAACCAGGTCTCTCTCGAAATGGCTGACGAAGTTTCAAAGGACGAGCGGTAACAACCTTTGTGTATTAAAACCATGGACCGAACGAAGTGGGAGATACCCATCACAATCAAGGCTAAGGGGTTTTCGGGATAAGTATCCCAGGATGAAACAGAAGGACTTCTCGACAGTTACCGGGCGTAAATGCGTGTTTGCAAGTTTCTGGTGAAACCCCCGCGGATGGAAAAGCCTCCTCGAAACACCGACCCTCTAACAACTTAGCAATTTCCACCCCAAACTTTCATATATGACAACTGCTACTTCTCGGCGTCGTAGCAATTCGCTTCCAGGTAATTGGTTACTGCGCTCGGTCCTTCCAGCCGCAAGTGGGATGTGCCCGTAATGTGCCTCTTGAGAGATTTACCGTCTCTACTCATAACCTCCTCGAGCAGTTCATGTTGAGCCTCATGCCGCCATTTTATAGTCACCGCTTTCTAGAAGAGCCTAGCTGAGTACTCACTTAATAGTGGCCTTCTAATAAAAATCTTCTCGGATTCCTTATGATAATTTGGAGAATGACCTTATATGGGATATACTTATTTCGTGTAACATAGGCACTGAATTGATAGCTCCTAGTAAGGGAGAGTTTAAGTGGTATTTCTGAAAAGCTCTTTGATTATTAGAATTTCCAATTGTTGCACGTAATGCGAGAAAATGGGCTCGAAACGACCAGTCTCCTCCCTCTCCCAGAGGCTTAATTTGTAAACTATGACCATTAAAAAAGGTTCAAGCCTCGAAATGAGGGGAGCGAGCCCAAAACTGCCAGAGGGCGTGATTTTTTTTTTTTTTTTTGAAAACCGCGGCAAACGGCTAATAATATTTTGATTTTTGCTTCCCACTCTAATCCGTTGAAAAACGATTCCAACGGGAGGCTGAAACATGTTCCGGCCGTTATCCCGTTCGTACTACAGCTTGTAACCCCACCGTACCCTTATGGGTCTTATCCAACGAGCCCACGCGATTACTGGTTAGAAGAGTAGGCGTTGGTATTTTCAAAATGTGTTCAATTTGCAGACGTTATTGAAGTTCACTGAAAGCCTGCTTACCGTTTGTGGACCAAGATTTAGCCCTGGTTGAAGAGTATATTTAGGTTATCCATGGGTTGGTGAGGTCATCTTCAGGTTTACCACGATCACATCGTCGTCAACAACCAAACTGAAAAGCCCCTAATAAAATAATTAAGACATCAATTATCACCATCCTCCTGTTACATATAGTGGTAACAATTTATCACAGCTGTATGTACAGCTGTATCATGTAGATAACATGATTTAATTTCTCTACCCTAGATTTCTATTGGACGCTAAAATAGTTAGATTTTGTCCTATGATTCGTATCAACCTAAACCGCCATTCTGCGGCGTCAAACCAATGTTTTCAGGCCAGGGACCAATTTGTTCCAAAATTTAACATTTTCTTTTTCAAGACGTCCACATCAAAACGCACGCTCATTGGTTAATCATTCCTAAGAACATGTATGAATTATGGAAAACAGTGAGGGAAGAGTGTCCCGTTTTCGTATCCACATTATTGTTCTGTATGACATTTCAGACGATGCCACGTGCCTCGTGACATTTCTGATGTCAACCACTATATTCAACTTCTATGAAACAGGGAGAATGCCTGTCACTTGGAAAGGGATTCTTAGGTGAAGCCACTCCCAATAAAAGGCCCCCTGGCGTAAAGCCGTACTTAGCTACGTTGTTCCAACTTTTAGCCTCCTCAAGTACCGGTTTCTTACCTCCTGTTTTTACCTCCTGTCTTAGCTCTCAAAATTATGACTCAACTCTTCTTGCTTAATGCTCTGGAAGCACTCAGGGATATTGGTGCCTGTATCGGGTTCGAAAGCAGTCAGAAGAAAGAAGGAAAATGTCCTCCTTTTGCGCATCTCGAACCGTATGAGTTTCCGAGGGCAACCCATTTTTATTGTACGAGTAGGTCGAACGAGTGAGATGATGCTGAGACCTGAGTTTCCTCCCATGAAGCCGCCAGAAGAAGGAGGGAGGGGAAAAAGCTGGGCGAAAGAGAATGAGAAAACATCTTGAGAATATAGCCCAAAGCACTTCACTAAATGAGAAGTTTTTCCCGGCTTCGTTGCTCTTTGTTAGTTCGTTCCGTGAGCCGGATTCTTGAATTTGGAGCCACATTAATGTAAATTAGGCAAATATTTGTGTTCCAAACAGAGTTGCCTCTATACACAAGTCGTCAGTGTCCATTATATTACGGCGACGACGACGAATTTTCATAAAATTTTATAAAATTCCGTTTTCGGACAAACAATTTGATAAGTTCAAGTGTCATTAAATTAAGAGAAGCTTCCTGTAAATCAAAGGAAGGGTCTGTCCTTCCTTACACTTGTACTGTCCTTACCTTTTGCGGGGAGGAGGTGAACTAATGGCATAGCGGCATACTGGTGCTAAACTCATGGATTAGTTGACTCGAAAATGACATCCTCGAAACGTAAAGAAAAACATACTTTTCCTCTAATATATTTACAAAACGCCTGAATTGTTTTCACTTCGCGTTCAATTAGAATGGATAACTTTTTTCCTTGGACTGGCTAAGAAATCCCAGATTTGTTGTTCGGCTCATATGTGACTCTTTACTTCGTTGCCATTGGATCCTATGAGGGCTTATAAAATATCCCCTCTGTATTCACTCCTCCAATTGTCAATCTCTTCGAAATCTTAAATTTTGGTCAGGGGTCTGTTTCCGGCTCTAAGGGCCTACCGGCTGGTAGGAGGGGGGGGGGGGGTTCTGGGGTGTAGTATTTGTGCATTTCAAAGAATGTATTTTCGAGATTTTCGGCGATCTGGGCGTCTGGGGTAGGTATCATTTTCGACTAAATTTTGGACTCTGAATCGATTAAAACGAATCTCCATGCTCTTGGTTCGAGGAACAAACAACCCCTGTGAAAGAATTTCAGCTCTCTTTTAGTAGTTATGTAATCGTTTTATAATTGTTTTAAATGAATTTTAATTTCATACGATTTTGTATGTACTTGGCACAGATTTGCTGAATACTCGCATGTATTTGTCTAAGTAAAAGTAACCCAGCAGCCAAGACCCTGACCATGAGAAGAGTAGTGCCAATAAATGATTCATTACTCTTCCGTTGCTGACAGTCATCTCATGTTGGACATCCAAGCTGCTGAATCCTCTTCAATGAAAGGGTCCGGACGAAAGCGCCGTCGAAATGACTTTCGAGCCGGTTCAAGGAGTTTTCATTTTAACGTGAGAACGAGGAGCTCTAAAACACGAAGGCCGTGCCGCGAATGGTTGATGCGCCCTGAAGACTCCTCAGGGGGGATCAGAGCCGGGACGAACTGTTCCTAAGAGCGTTGTAAAAGTCACGATCCTCCTTCCACGACGGAAAAGTTGCTTTTCGTCGCGAGTGAAAGGGCCGGAAGCGGCAAGACGAAACTTAGATACCTTGTAATCAATCGACTTAGTACAACTTCGCAGGGAGGACGCGGGAGGCTTCGATTTCCTGAATTGCTTTACGATACCGATGAAAATCAGACCCTGCCATTCAGATACCAGTCGAGGCCACTCGACCATAAGGCCATGGGAGAAATTCACCCCCACGCAGGGATTTAAAAAAGAAAAAGACCTATTCAGATTTAATTTGTCATTTGTTTTTGATTCCCTAACTTTTGGCTGTATTTAAATCAAATGCCATAATAAGAGTTCTAGTTCTCTTCTGGTCAAATCATTTGACTAGATATGGGTTTATATATTATTGGTTCAATATATTATATATAATATATTCTTATATATATTATATTCTATATATATACTATATATATATATTCTATATTATATATATATTCTTATATATAAACATTATCGATTGAAAGAGAGTGCTCGAGAACGTCACGAAATAAGGTTTAATATTGTCGGTGTCAACCTATTGCTGTCGCTGGTTGAACCGAAATGGAACTATTTTCATGGTCATCGCTTCCAGGAAAGCTCATAGATACTTCTAACAGCATGATATCGGTGAAACAAGCTCTACGAAAAAAACCAAGTCATTAGAAGGGGATTCAATCATTTGGTGACCAGTAGGATTAAAAGGATCGGTATTTGTTCAACAAGGGACTAATGTATCAAGCTTTCCTTTGCACGTAAATTATAAATTATGTTTATTCGAAGATCCCTTCATGTAGGTAAATACGCTTGTTTGAATGTGGTATTTTTCCTGCAAACAAGCTCGTCCCTCTTGCGAGTATGCAGCCTATTTCAACGGTATTTACATTTAAATATTACATGAGACCGATGACAAAAGGCAGAGCCGGAGAGGGGCGTAGTATTGAGCTCAGTCAGCCGGCTGATATTCGAGTGAATTGCGATGAAAAGTTGTAAAGCGAATACTGGAGTGATATTCTGAGAATTGTACAGCTAGTCGGCAAAAATTGCAGGTGAGGAAAGCCTCGACCGAGCGAAACATTTTAATGATATCACGCATACAAGGTATACTGCAGGGGATACTATCATCCTGGAACTTGCCAACTCTTCAGTTAATCTCGGCCTATAAATTCCTCTAACTTCTTTTGAACTATACCTGGTATATTATCATAACTGAACTAAAAACTAAAACTGTAGAAATAACTCTGTAATTATTATTCGTGGGTTCTCTTTTAAGAAAAGGTAACAGCAAACGTGTAGATATATTTCTTTCTTAACTAAAAATAATTGTTTTTCTTAACATTTTGACGGCAGGAAATCAGCCTAATTTGTAAAATTTGGCATAATGTATCTCTGTGGGTTTTTAACTGCTCGAACGGACGATTATGCAACTAAATTCTACGTGATTCTTTCCTCTAACCATTGAGGTTAAGCAGAAAACCCAAACAACATAACGAATGAAAATATTACGGCCATTTTCAAAATGTATGGTCGATAATGCAATAACAATTTTCTTACATAGTGAATAACTTGGAGGAACAACTCTGAGATGCAAATTTTGTTGAATACTAATTTTGGACTTTTTACTCTCTGGAATGATGGGTTTTTCAGGAAAACGAAAGCATTATTGTGAGACAGTTGGTGACATAGGTGAAGTGTTATAATCGACAAAAAAGCAAATGGAAATGAGCTTTAGCACTTTTCGAGCCAAAATGATTTGACGGGCAAAATGCTCGTATACTGTCTCATAGATATTAGTCACGAGAAAACCCTTTTACTTTACAGATTTCCAACGCAAAAATCTGAACTCCATCGAGGTCAGTATTCGTCCAAGGCGTAATTCCCCTCGTGCATCGAATCACAACATTACTCGCCGTAAGAAAAAATGATCCAGCTTTCGATTTCGTTCATTTTGACCGTCATTTTCATCGCTCTTCATCTACAAACCGTGTTCTCCACAAGACACTGGCCCACCCTTCGGTCTGAAGCGCTCAAACAACGGATGGTCGAGTCCAAAAAATTGGCTACCGAAATGAAAATCAAGCAAGATCTGAACGTTCGCTGTTTTAACAAGCCGTGTTTTGAAAATCCTGAACGGTTTTAGCGTATATGCCCTAGACTCACATTTGTCCATGTAGGTACCGACGTTATACACTATTCTTAGAACCTAGGAATAAACTGTTCTTAGATGTTATTATTTAGATTCTAACACTTTTTGAGCAAAAATTGTTCAAGATAATAAAAATATTATCCTGAGATCATGAGACTTGTATTTTTACTAACGTGTAGGTCCTTGATAATATCAAATCAAATACGTAGCAATCACGGAAAATTAGTTACGTCAGCATTTGAGTTATAGAGCAGATACGTGCAAATACGATTATTACTTAAGGTTAACCGGCTTCCATCTCAAGTCAACCATGTTCCTTCAATTTTGATTCACAGAATAATATAGAAGCACGGGAGTCGTGCTGGTAAATTGTCGGCATCCTAATGAACCACGAGCGAGGTGATCTAAAGTCCAATTTACATTTCCCGATGTATTTTCCCCTCCGATGAAAGAAAAAGGACAAGACCGTCGTCCTCTCGCTAATGATAATTGCGGCTCCTCAAGTCCCCACGGTGAACTGAAGGCTCTAACGTCTGTAATCGAAACAGGGTGGAGACGAGTTTTCATTATTATGAAAGAATACTTTTCCACTGGTTCTTTCTGAGTAAGATCATTTGATGTTTTGGAAGTATGCCGGCTTCAGAGGAAGAAATGAAAATGGTTGCATCTCATTTGAAATTCGCCTCAGTGTTGTGAGTCGTGGAAAAACAGAGGTCTTCATTCATGTGGTCCAGTCTTAGGTGGGGATTCTCAGAGCAAAATGCACCCTAAAACATAAGGAGCGTCCAAGTGGAAACCCCCACGACAGAAAGACATCCCTACATGGACATTTTTCAACGTTATTTTATGTTGAAAGAAGCGATATATCTTTGAAGAGAAGCAAAGCTGGAGGAAGTGAAACACCCGAGGGCTTCCGGAAGATCATTACGAGCCTATTTAAGTCTTATTCCTTGGGCGGTTGTGGAGTGGTAGTGAAGGTGCCCTATTATAACTGATATATAGGAAGGTGCTAAGTTCCCATCCTGCGTCTTCTGCCTCGAGGGTCTTTTGTCGGAGTTGGGAAGCGGTTGTCGACGAGAAAACTTCCTACCTACTATACACTGCCTCGTGAAACCGGCCATTCTGCTCTTAGTTTCGACAAACGGATGAACTGAACACTCGTGTTTGGCTTGGTGACGGATCCACAAATCATCGAACTTGACCAATCTGACGACCGCAAAAAAAACCTCACACTAGACCTTCTTTAAGTTCACGTTAATTAGGGTTGACCACGACAAAATAGTTTGAAGTAGGTCGCTGAGGCTGATTTGACATAGCATTGTTCTTATGAGACCAAACATAATTGATTTCACCTACTTCAATACTCCAAAATATGCGCCCTTACAGGCCCCACTCATCCATCGTCATACATATTAGCCCAGGTGTAGCACCAGCCTCAGGTATGTTTAGATTGGTCAATCATTTACATACCTAAATTACCTGGAAGGTAATATGACCTTTACTTCGAGTATGTTTACCTCAGATTGCGATTTATTAAGTTTTGAGATGTGATATCCAACTGTGGAGATCGATTCCAATTTTCCAGATGATGAAATACAGTTTGGTCTCGCCTAAACGTATCTGAGAACGTATCGAACTTTCTGATGACGACTTCACCCGGCGCACCCGTTCTCACATTGTGTTTTCTATTTCGCCATTTCGATGGGAATAGGCAACAGATCAGATCAGATCCTGATTTCAGATTCAGTCATAAAATAACATCGCAAATTATTCCTATAAATAATGATAAATAAATAATTATTTATTCCTTGGAGCAAGAATAGGAGGAAAACAGTGAGTGTACAAGAATCAACCCAATCGATTCGGCGTCCCAAAATTGAGTGGGAAATTATACCCCATATGCCCAAGTCCTCAAAACTCAAAAATCCACTATAAAAATGACTATTATTACCCATACTCATCTCCGAGCACCGGTTGGTCCGAGATCGATCGATGGATTCAGCGTCCAAAAGATAATGACGTGTCCACCGTCCACGCCATTTAGAATAACCTCTTTCCAGTTCTTGTAAGTCCTCAAAACTTTTAAGCTCGTCCGGACCGAATTTGAGGGCGGAATGAGCGAAATTAATTTCTTGAAACTCGATTATCGTAACTTTTTGGGAACTAGGCATGTGGGGTATCATTTTCCACTAAATGTGAGTAGCTGAATCGATTGAGATGGGTCCCGGACTGATTTTGCTCCATCGGGGGTGGGTATGAGTGAAAATGGGCACTTGCCTACCTATCTCGAAAATGGGTTCTCTAAATTTTTGAACGATTGGAGTTTGCAAGTTTTGGGGCGATTTGCGGAGGTTGACCTCAGGCATGAAAACGTAGGTTGATTATTCAAGGAATAATAAAATAATAAACCAAAACTACTCTTCTTTTTTTTTTTTAGGTTCATCCTGTTAAGTCCCGAGTTTGAAAAGATTGTGTCAACTCAAATACATTTCTCGTAAAAGAAGAGTCGTACAATTTGAGAGGTCGTTACTCCGAGAAGTCAAACTGGAAAACTTCAGTTCGTACGATTACATGGTTTTAGTTTAAGAACCGCCTCAGGGTGTCACTTCCATCGCAGACTGAGCAAGACGAGCGGACACCCCACGGGGGTGACGGGTGATGGTGATCACAAGTCAAGGAGCTGGAAAGAGCAGGAGTAAGCGATTTGAGCTTTTATCAACGAGGATGAGAGAGAGAAGGGTGAAGTGAATAGTTAATGTGATAGAGAAGGACGTCTTTCTCCAGAGTGGAAAAATAATACTTTTCTGCTGGTATGACTTGATTCCTTGACACTTGATATTCCTTTTTAATTGACCGTTAATTGTCATTAATTGCCGTGTGAAGTGCACATGAACCAACATATCCACATTTTATGACTGACTGAGGTCACATAGAAGGCACGTTTCACAACGGTGGAATTGAGCAGAGAGAATAATGAGTCAAAACCTTTCATAAATGTATCCAATAATTAGCTTCTTGGAACAGTTATCAAAGAAACGTTATTCGCAGTCATTGAAATCACTAGTTGCCACCAGCACTCTATTATTTATCACCATCAGCACCATTTATTGGTCATCATCTCTATTTAATGAAGGTTAGTTCACGTTATATGGGTTGCTCCCAAAACAAGGTGAGTGCACGCCAATTTTACGTTTCCTGCCTCCTTTAAAACATTAAGAGAGTCGAACTTGTGAAGCACGAGAGTATCTCTGCTGGCAAATTGCCTGGAGTTCAACAGCCTCTTCGAAATCAAATACCTTCTGAAGAATCATGTACCTACATGAATTAGGTTGAAGTGGTGGGGCAGCAATGCTCCAACTCAAACCAGGGTGGCTTATCGCAATGATCTTTGATACGAGAAAATTTGGAATGACTTCTCACATACAAACACTTCAAATTGACAATCGCAGAAGAACTTATCAAACGAATGGTAAGTAACCGGAATAAAGGATCATTTCACAGAGGATGGTTTTTAGATGATACTGGTCGAGCGAAAAATTCAATTTCATAGTATGAACGTACACAAATTAGTTGATTTTTTTTAACTTGATTTTTTAAAATTATAACATTATTAGGTACTTAGAATGTTTTTTAAAATGTGTCCTTGTTTCATTTATTGGTTGGTTATTCCTTGAATAATCAACCTATGTTTCCACGCAAAAAGTCAATTTCTTCGATTAGGCCCAAAATTATTTTTTCTGGGCGCTTCAAGGTCTCTAGATCAAAATAAGCAAATGTCCGTTCGCCGTCCACGCCAATTTTGATAAAAGAAATTTTTCTAAAAATCTGAAATTCGGGACTGGGACCCGTTTCGGGCTCTAGTTGGTCCTCAAAACCTTTTAGCCCGATCGGACCAAATTGGGGAGGGGGTAAGGGAGAGGGAAGGGGTTAAAATGTGTACTCATTTCGAGAAATGGGTCTGGGGAGTCTTATTTTCGAATACATTTTGGACACTGAATCCAATGAGACGGGTTCCGGAACGATTGGCGCCCGCTGGAAGAGCTTATCGGTCAGAATGGGTATCTATCTACCTATTTCGAATATAAATTATGTTTCGTCGTATATAAGTTCTGGTACCTAGGAGTGTGGGATATCATTTTCCACTAAATTTTGGACGCTGAATCGATTTGAATGCGTCTCCATGCTCCTGGCCCGAGGAATAATTAACCCATGTGAAACGAATTTGCAGAGTTATTGTTTTATAAACAATTTTTTCTTCAACGATCTTTACGGGTGGCAGGACACTCTGTCCCCAAGTGCGACAAATTGCTCGAACAACAAGAATAGGGCGACGAATTTGGAGCAGTCATGATCAGAATATAATTATGTGAGCTATCATTATCTTTTCAACTGTTTCAAATTATCACCGCGTATTTCAATTATAAAAGCTGGTATCGAGTTGAAATTCTCGCTTCACTTCCCGCGATTTCAATCTTGACAACGCGCCGGATGTTGTACATTTGATCGGGATTGAGTGTGCATAATGAACACAAAAATGTCGTTGCAACTCTGACACGAGTACGGTTGCTAAATCGAAAGCATCACTCGTCCGAATCCCCTGTTATCGTGCACATGATAATTACCTGTCAAACGTATCAAAATGATTGACGCCGTCTGTAATATTGATTCCACTCACCGATCGCGGGTAATTATTAAATGCCAACGATGTCGGTTTCCTCGTCGAGCTCAGGTGGTTTGAAAAGTTGAAGTTTTGTTAATTAGTGATGTCAGCTGCTGTAACTCGATTGCCGGCGGGCTGCGTGCTTTTCCGTTGTTACAGGGGGTAAACTTTCATAATTACGCTCTTCATTTCCTCCGGAAAAGTCGACGCTAAAGAAGAAGAAAAAATTTATGCCAATCTACGAAGTTTTTTTTTTTCTTTTGATGAACTTTGTCAAATATTTGCCACAAAGCCAAAAATCT
Source organism: Cyrtorhinus lividipennis (assembly GCA_019603395.1). NCBI lineage: Eukaryota > Metazoa > Arthropoda > Insecta > Hemiptera > Miridae > Cyrtorhinus > Cyrtorhinus lividipennis. The sequence continues at coordinate 20,507,752 of CM034001.1, read as the reverse complement.
TCTTTTTTTTTAATAATTATTTTAGGACGTCGAAATGTTGGTGGTCCTTATTAAAGAAATCGAGGACTGAACGCCCCTCACAATGAAATAAGAAATAAAGGTTAAAAAAAGGTTTAAAAAAAAAAAAAAAAAAAAAATTTATACTACGTTTTGCTTGGAATCTATGAGTCTCCAGAGGATGCATGAACTTTGGCTTAAAACTAACCAGGAGGAAATGTCGAAAAATCTGAGTACAATAACCAGAAGACATAAATATGGTCACTTTCCAAGGAACAAAACCATTGGAATCGTCAGTTGAAAATTCGGCCCCCTTTTGGCTAATTGAAATTTTTGTTCTCGGAATAACATTTTCCTTGAGAATACGCCAGAAGATCCCCACATACAGGGCGAGCCCGACGGGTTAAGTACGCTCATAAGGCCTCCCGTGTAGAGCCTAAATTGACAATAAACCTTCATGGAAGTTAATCTCAGGGCTCAGCTTCTCTTGATTGCTTTTTCGGAGAAACCAGCACGGTTTCATTCCAAGCGATAGACTTTGTTCTCGTCGTTATAAGGCTCAAACGCCGTATCAATTAAGACGCTACGCCCAGGGTGGATAATGAATTTAATCAGACTGGAAGCCGAGAATTTTGACGATCAACGTTATGACTTCCACCACCACTGTAAAGCGTGAAGTTGGGTGCGTATTATCGTTAACATTTTCCATCTTAACAGCGTCGAAAAGTTTGAAAGTAGAGGGTGAAATCACTTGACCGATAATATTCCTGTAAGAACTCAGTTTCGCCGTTATTTCACGGGTCATTCGAAGGTAGGCGTAATTATCAAGTGATAATAATAAATTATTTCCTCGCCCAGAAATCCAAGTAAAGTTTGTAGAAGCTTCATGATATGATTTTTTATAACCAGGGAAGGAGGGAATCTGACACTTCAAACATGAAATATTATGTACAACATATACTACGAATTCGTTTCCAGGCTCGCAATCCTTGAATTTTATGAAGTACGTTTTCCCTCTAGATACTACTTATCCCTTTGGGAACAACGTTTGTGATTGCTTCCTTCAGTGTGGAAATTATTCAAAAATATTCTTTGCGTGAGTTACGAGAGAAGGGGGATTTTGTTCATCTTGAGAAAACATGACCTGCACGCGCCATGTTGGGGGGAGCGACGTTAAACATCAAGTTCGATTAAACCATCATGTATGCCGATAACGTAGATAGTAGCGCCCCTCGGTTCATTTTTTCTGGGGTCTGAGACAATATTTCTAAATGTCTGATACGAGGGATTACTCTTGTACTCATGTTACTCTAATTTTATCCGTGTAAGGCATTCACACACATTTGGCTGTCCAGTGGGGCTGTGAGAGAGGGGGGGACTCAGTAATTGGGGATGATTCTGGCAACCAGGTCTTAAAGTCCCTAAAGAATAATATACACGTCATCAGTTACATAATTTTGGGATAGTCTACGGTTTGCGGCAGGAAAAAATGTAGGTAACTGGTTCGAGTTATAGACTTTAGTCGTCATTATAAAAGATTGTTTAAATCTTAAATTTAAGATTAGTCGCAAGTTGTTTAGATTTAAATTCTTAGACAAGATACGTCAATGTGCAGCATGGTACCATTAACCTCACATGGTGGCCTCCAGGAACCTTTGTACAGGTGCTTAAAACTGGTTACATTTGATTTTCACCACGGAAACATAGTTAATATTAACGATTAAAAGCACCAAAACAAAAAAAAAGGTAAGAATATACAAAGGAGAAACAGGTTAAAGGATTACATTGCGAAAATATATTGGTTTGTTAATGTGGAGCTATTTGTATTATCTAATATCACCGCGTTTTAGGCGGGCGGCATGTGGTAGGTAGAAGAGGTAGAAAAAACAGGACTAGCGACCCTACAGTTTTTTTTTTTTTTTTTGGATAAGAATAAGAACTATCATCCGCTTGCAACAATGCCAACTAATACACAATTCCCGGCTGACTCAAGCGCATTGATTAGAAACTAGACTAGAACTTAGATTAGTGTTAGGACTCAATTTCAACAGCCATCTTCAAAACTTCAACTATCATGGAATTGACATCGCCAGTTCGTAAATAAACGTAATTTTGACGATCAAGTTGCTGACCCAATCACTATTTTTTTAATTAGAGGGTGGCACTAGGAATGCGTCGCCTTAGCGCACTCAAAATTCTTCTGAGAAACAGCTCTGCGTCCAATCTATAATATTGATGGAGTTTGAAAGAGAAATAGAACAAGAGATGCATTTTGGCAGTAGATAAGCAAAATGAAAATATAAGGGAAGGAAATATCTGAGATTAAGACACCACCACCACCGAGCACCATATTCGCGTTGTCCTGTTCAGCAAAAATGATCGTCTGAGGCGAGAAGCGACCTTCCCAAGTTTTTTGGCCTAACTGAATCTGTAGGGTGGAGACGGCTCAAAAATTAGGAAGCGTCCACAATACATAGATGATATTCTCACGTGCGAACTTGTGAGAAATAGAGGAACCACAACAAGATTAGTTCTTTTGAACTCTCCTCAGCTGCTACATTCGTCTTTTCTATCAGGTCCCATCACCAAATACGGCAAACCGGGTAATAGAAACTCGATCGCTCAAAAAAAAAAAAAATTTTTTTTAAATTAAAAGTTGGTTTTTGAAAAAAAAAAAAAAAAAAAAAGATAGAGCCTGAGCAAAAGATTGGTGTTTGTCACGACGTATGGGTCACGAAGGATTCTCCACAGGATTCTTCTTCGAAGATGAAAAGGGTTGAGGCTCAGCATTGCCAGGAGCCACGTGGAAATGTGTAATCTCAAACAGTATTGGATAGCTGACTAACTAGGTAAGTAATCTCATCCATACTATCGTTGTCATATTAATTTATCGTCTTTGTTACATAATAAACTCCATTTACGATGTAGATGATATTCAAAGGTATTACGATCGCTTCTCAGCAGCTGCAGTCTGATTTAAGATCACGTCGAAGGTCCCTCGTCAGAAATGCGGGAGCCCCCGTCACGTAATATATTCGCCCTACATAGAGTGAAGGAGGTGGTGCAATATGTACTTCGGCAGACACCAAGGCTCCTTTTCCTTCCGATAAGTTGAGGAAGGGAAACCGCCAGATGGCGTCAAGGTATTGTAAATGGCCAACATCTGCCGTTCGGGTCGAATTTATTCTCTCGAAGGCGGCGTTGACTTCTCCTAAAGGTCATGCGATTTGCATATCCTTCGTCAAACTTCAGGGTACACTTCACTCCCACCCCCACTTCTACATCCAACTTTATTGCTTTCTTAACACTTATGTTCCTCCAAGTTATCGAAACAACTTTTTTTCTTTCGGGAATCTTCCGCCGAAGAGTCAGTTGGCTCGTAATTTTGTCCTCTACTGAAGAGCGGATGGCAATCTTACTTGCTCAACAGGGATTGCTTGAATCATGCTTCCACTTGTGACTTCTCAATCTTGATGATGACGCAGATATATTTCCACGAAGAAATTGGAAAATGAGTCTTCCACTCTACGCATATTGACCATTGAATGAAGAGGTCATCAACTCCATTATGGTCGTATGGCACGACAAACGGTCAATATTCAACTCTCTACTATCCTGCTTGCTCTATGGAATAATAAACCATTGTGATTTTTTTCTCAAAAGAAGCAAAATTAAATTTTACGATGAGTCCGCTCAATGGAGCGCGCCAATTATGGGTCGCACGCAGTGATTTCGCGCACTGTGGTCACACAAACTTCATTCAACTGGGAAACTACCTCTTTTATCATTCAACTACATTAATCCTTGCTGTATTACGAGTTCACTTTGTAGTCCTCCAAACTGTATTTGATCGTCCACTATTTACACTTCACAGCAAATAATTAGTCACTTGAAAACCTGATGGGAAGTTGGACGAGATAAATGAGGGATACTCTACGGGGAATTAGGGGCGGCGGTTGTTTTGCGTTTGAGCGTGGTAAATCACGAATAGACGAGAGGGGCGCACTAAATTCGCTCAACGATGGACCGTAGGATTATAGTGGGCATGTTTGGATTAGTTATCGCGCCCAATCGGCTCAGGGCTCCCATGGTACACGTAGTAAATAACTTCTCTCGTATTTTGTATTCCTGCGAAAACTCTAAACATCGAATGAACTCCCGTTTCCCATACATCCCATCTTGCGTGAATAAGTAATACAATAGTTTATGAGTGAAATGATTTATTACCATAGTCCGAGAAAGTTCAAGAATGTGAAGCAAACTACTATTTATGGTTAATGATCCCTAGTTACATTTCGAGCTAGAACGCCAAAAGTCTGCAGATGACTAATTGATAGTTATGCTGTTCTTCCAGCAGTGAATGGTTGGCAGCTGCTCCTGGTTGAAAAGTTTCGTCGAACTGGTTCATACGGGACCGTAGAAGAATTTGATCATGAAGAGCAAAGCAAACAGAGGTGAATTTAGCCATCTGTCGTGATTGTTAATTTAGACGTATTTTTTGCCTCGAGTTTATCCAAATTGTGTGCCAGCCTGAAGACGTAAACTCGTGTGATTTAAGCTTCTGATGTGCGATTGGCTTTACTTATCATTAATGAGCACCTTATACTCGTATTCGCATTAATGCTCGTAATTGATTAGATGTACACGTACATATACTCGTGCTACACTCTCATTTTATTCCGTTCTATGGTTATGTTGAGTTGACCTTGTTTTGACCTTTTTCCTCCCATCATCCCGAACAAGTCTGCGGCCGTGCCAGGCGGTGCCACCCAGAGGAACGAGAAGTCTAATTGAAAGTGCCGAGCCTTTGCACCCTCTCGAACAAAAACTAAACCAGGTGGCGGAGGGTTAGGGCTGAAGGGCTGATGTCCCACTTTTTCTAATGGAACGAGCCCTTCCTTCTATGGTTCGACAAGCACGGAGGAAACTTTTACTTCAGGCCTCGTTGGAGGAAAGTAATACAGGAGGAGGTGGTAGCTTGGTAGCCAAGCTTCGAGGAGATGAATTTCAGGGTCGTTTCTTCTTAAACTCCACCTTATAGAAGGAAAATGCCTTGCTCGTCTAGATTACCCGCCTCTTTTTTTCTCCACCTTTTGTAATGAATTGGACCTTGTTGAAAGTGTCCTTGATTGCCGAATGTGGATTGGGTAGGTTGCATGGGACAATCAACTAGGCAGCTAGATTTCCCACTGCAGTTAATTGTTGAACGACCATAGATTTCCATTACCTACTAGGATCGACCATAGTGTCTACAGAATCGTGCTTCGATTCCACCCTTCCTATCAGCTGTACTCCCAAGATCCCATTTTCGTGACTGTCATGCCGGAGTCCAAGACACTCACCATGTGGTGGATATTCTGTAGCTGTTGAGACTTTTTGCCTTTCGTGCCGGAGTTATTATTGATGAATTCCACTCATCCTGATCTAACAATTTTTTTCTTGTAAAAGCGATTCCCCATATTCGACCACATGTGCTCAACATCCTCATCCCATTCTCGCCCAAGAAACCGAAGTAGGGCGAGTAATTTCGCCGAATCCATTACAACGCGAAACGATCCAAACGTTAAAATAAAGGGGTTTCAACGAATTGGGGCCTCGTCCCTTGGCGTTATACGTTCGTGGAACTTGATTAAATACTGTGATTGCGGCAGTAAAAGCGAGAAGCAGCTAACTTTCCCTCGGGGCTGGATAACGGGTTTGTTTTCCCTGCCTGGTTTCCCCAGGACTGAGGGCCTCGCGCTCTAACCAGGGAAAATGGAGGCGTGGAAAGTAGCAGTAAAATGACCGAATGGAAGTGGTAACTCTGCCAGGGGGTATCGAAGCGAATGTATGTACGCTTTTTCGTGTTTAACGCGAGCGGAGCTGCACTACGTGGCGTTTCGAGGGTGTGAGCAGCGTATTCGAGAATGTGATGACGCCAGTCGGCGCTTATTTGGATAATCCATCGAAACAAGATACATTTCGGTGAAATTATTCAAACATAACGCCAGCCGACTCCCGCGACTAGCCTTTAGTATATTTTAACTTGTGGTGGACCTGGAAGGCTTCTCAGAACGACAAAAACAGTTCACAATCTTGTGCATTCAACTGAGGCAGGTCAGTGAGGTAAACCATTTGAGTAATCCTCAGCAGACAACTCTCCGTCCTTTCCACTCATTCGCGTGGAATAACTAACGCAAACTAGGCTTTAATCCCTCAACTAAGCTCTCAACGTCAGCACATCAGACTTGGAGTCGCTGCCTGGCGCGCTCAAGTACTAACTTCTATGTACGCTCTGTGCTCGTAAGTGCCCGTCTATTTAGTACGTCATACTTCGACTGACCACCATAATTTATTTCCCTCGTCTCTGTCCATTACACTCATAATTTTTAGTATGCTACCTACCCCATGCATAGTCCTTTCAGCCTCTCAGTGGCCGCCGCAAAGTTTTGACTTCCTTCTGCTCAGCCTATCTATTCACAGTTACATCCAAGTTGTGATGAACGTTGATGAATTACTCCTGAGACTAGCAGCCGCTGCCACACGCCAACTTCTAGTGCTATTCATACTTCAAAAGGGCCGTAGACCACGGTGCGTTGTGAGGATCAGATGCGGTTTTTCTGGGACTTCACTCATCAATCTCTTCGGCTCCTTTAAAGGAAGACAAATGCCCTCCTCCAGCGTCGTCTTCCCTTATCGCGACGAACATTTAGAGTTATAAATCACGGAATATTTCGGGTTCCCTACCATAAAGAAAAGACCGCCAACGACTGCTAACTTCTGAGGGTGGGAGGGCGTTGGGGGAAATAACTCGAGGCCGTAACCCCCTTCTACCTTCTGACTTATCATTATTGCTCTTGTTCCCAGCTCGTTCGCTGCAGGGCCTATACAGTTTTCATCCCCAGAAAGACAGTACAATAAAATTAGGCTCATATGACCACACCAAACTATTGCATCAAGTAAAAAACGCTGGAAACCATTACACCGAGGTTTATTTCTCAAGTAACTGTTCAAAAAAATCAAAAAGGGGACAAACAAGCATTCTCCATTCTCGTATCCAGGCTGTTACGGCAGGTGGTCTGAAACCCACCTTAATTAAAAAAATTAAAAAAAAATTGTTCCAGTTTTGGTGTGTGGAAATCTTTTGAGGCCAGGTGTAATGCCTCATGGTTATATACTAGAGGTGGCCTCTTCCTCCAAGTTATTAAGGAGTCCAACCCACTAAAACCTAACCCTACCAACATTCCAGCCTGGTACAATTTTTCACGTCTTCGGGTCGGACCTGGGACCAGGCTCAGTTGTCTGCCCGGGTAGCCTGTTGCCGGGCTCTGCCCTTCCTCTATTTTCTCCCAGTGACTTTTCACTTGACTTTGTCTTTGCACCAGTTCTTCCAGAGGTGGAGAGGTCAGATCTAGCTCTGTCCACCGCCGTTCGTGGTAAACGCCATCGCTTCCCTTAAGAAGGGCTGTTCCACGCTGCCTTCTGGGCAGTGCAAACGATGCCCATCCTGTTAAGGTATTGATAGAAAAGGCCGTGTGGCCTCTCCAGCCATCTTCTCATCTCAAGATTTGCTTTTGTTGTCCATCGACCGATTGATGTCCCATATGGTTTTCCAATGCTCTTTTCCGTTCTTCCTACTCTTCTATCATAAATCCTTTTCCTTTCTGCAGCAGGTTAGTTTATCTGGAAGACCCCATTCAGTACGACGACAGCTGGTTCCAGAACCGTTCTGTTCGCACTAACTACCCTCAGCGCTCCTTACCGTTGCACCTACTGCCGTTAGACGCTTCTGGTAGTATGCATCAGATAGTGCATCTGTCCATGTCTCTCCTCCGTACAGCATGATTGAATTGCAGTGATACAAGCCCCTTTTTTGCAAAGTTTACTGCTTCAACGCTCGCCATTGGTCTGCTGAGTGCTGTTGTCGTGCGTGCGTGATGCGACTGTTCCTACGGCTGTACAAATGTGCTCTCGGAAGGTGACCTTCTTACTTACGATCAATCCTAGATACCTGTGGACGGCTACAGAGTCTGGATCCTCCTGCGAGAGAAACCACCACCTCTGTTTTCTCCACTGCAATGACCTGTTTGCGATCTTCCATCCAGTATATTAGTAATGTCATAGCTTGTGTGCTTCTTCAGTCGTCTTGGTGAGAATTACTACAGCTACATCATCAGCATACTCAACGAAAAAAACGTCTATTGGTATCGACAAGTTTCTGTCATTAATGAAATGTACCAAGCAGTTGTTCCAAAAACGAGGCATTCTCCATTCTCGTATCCAGTCTGTTACGGAGGCGGTCTGAAACCCACCTTAATCGGTTCAGTCTCCAATATTTATCAAAAAATGTATCCCCGTGACCCTGGAAAGCTCAGAAAGTTCATCAAAATACACGATTCTTTCCTGGTATTGAAACCTGGTATAGAACATTCATGTATCGGCAACACATTTTCCAATATGACGAAGGATTGTTAATCCATATCAGTCCAGAGCTTCCTCTCAAACCATACAATCAAAAAAACAGCTGAAAGCAGAAAACAGCTATTATTTGTCACGTCAGCAGAATTGCCAATCGGGATTGAATTCCACCAAACTCGTACGGTTGTATAACGGATTCTCCTGCTATAATGAAATTTACTTTGTGAGAGGACAAGAGGGGGTTGATTCTTTACTGAACGAATTGAAGTTTCAATTTTTAGGGGCTTGGGAGAAAAGCGAGTGGGAAGCAAAAAGCCGCAACCTTGTTTACCCGTTTCGACTCAATCTACTGTAACGATATCGTTCGAGAGGGTAAAACGACGTTCAGATGCCATTCGCCAGCCGCTACGACTGTGACCTGCCCTATCTACATTCCCAATAATAATAAAAACTCCGTTTCCTTTTCGGGGGATCTTCCTGGTGATGGTGGGGACTCGTTTCACCTATTCACTTGTTTCCCGCCGTGAGATTGGATGACTTCGTCTCCTTTCCCGGTCACGCGGGCCTTCATGTTCAGGTCGAATCGGAATCCAAACGGTTGACGTTCCATTACCTTTCCCCGTCCGAATTTCCCCTGAATTGCCCTGCGTATGGCGTATTGGGAGTTGACATTGGACGCTAAATCAATACGACATTGATTCTCGCTAAATGTTCACACTTTAGGGTGAAATTTAAATGAATGAAGGACAATGCAAATTCAACACTGGACTAAAATGGAGAGCACTGTCATTACATTCTGCATGATCTCAGCACATTCCCGAAAGTAATTGCGTACACACGCCGTTCACCGTCCACTCCGTTCATGGCGGTGAAAATTTTTCTATCAACCAGCTTCAGTTACTTTCAGCCTGATCGGCCAAAATTCAGGCATTGTGTGAGTAAGATTTTCAGTAATTTTTGGGAACTAGGCATGTGGGGTACCATTTTTAACTAAATTTCGGACGCTGAATCCATTTAGATGGGTCCCGGACCAAATTTTCGGTGAACTCTGAATCACGTAGTGCACTATATTGCAGCCAGAAACGAAACCGTTCAGAAAACTCATGAACTTTCCCTATGCAACCCCTTTTTCGGCCGGCTCGACCGGTTACCCAGCAAATAAGATTATCAAGGCGAACCTCATCTTTCATGCACCCTACTTTCGAAACGAAAACCTTCGCATAAGAAAATATTAATGAAAACCAACCCTCGCTCTCCCTCGCATTAGTATACACCAGTTGCGGCTGAAGAGCTCTCCCTTGTGTTTATACGATCAGGATTTTGAAGTTGAAACGGAATGTTAAAATGAGGTGTTTGAATCGAAACTGTTGACTGAAGTTTCGATGGTAGATAGGGGTGCGTTGTAAATACATTTGTCAGCGTCTTGTTATTTTACATCATCGTCACAGGATTCTTCGCAACTTGAACAACTCCGTAAATGCTATATATTACATCACCTCTCAAAATGTCCAACAACCTCCAACGTGAGATAAAAATTTAAAAAAATCTTTGTCGTGTGGCCATTCAACTCCTTATTATCTGGAGTGAGTATCACCAAGCATTACCAACCGGATGACCTAGGACGAAAAAAATAAGCCCTTGGACGAACTTGAGTATAAAATTTACCGACCCGGATCCCTCTCGCTAATTAAATAGATTAATGACTACGTTTCCACGCGTTAGGTGACATGCGATGCCAATTTCCGCTAACGAGTGTGTAGGAAATTCCGTTATAAACTTCCACCGTCATTCTGGGAAAATACTGTTTCCATGTGGGTGGGATACATTGCCAATATTGATCCGATGCATCTGAAAACCAAATCTAGAATGTTAACATTTCTATTCAAACACAAAGGTACGCGACATTAAATTATTCGTGAGCTCATTTTGCACTATTATACCGTGAATAATTCAGAATTTTCTGGTCTTCTTGTATTGATTTATTATTTTTAAAAAAGTTTAATTTCTATTGTTTTACAGTATGGAGTCTAAAAATCTTAAATGTTCGTTTGAGCAGTCCGTGTCCTGCTACCTTGTCCAAAAAAAGCATTCAAAATGTCTGAAAAAAAAATAAAATAAAATAAATAAATAAAATAATGAAAAAATCTGCTATTTTGGAAACACACAGGTTTGGCCCCCAGTTAGTCCTTCCTCTTGATTGTATTTGCTCAGCTCGATCGCTTATGATATACCTAGTATAGGCGGAGATGGGTACAGGTGGATACTCCATCAAAATTTTGGAAACCCCGAAAAATTTCAAAGAGATCGGATTTGAATGAAAAAAAAAAAAACTTGTTTTTAAAATTTTGTTTGAGATGTTTGTTAACCAGGTTGTTATGAATATCATTTTCTACTGAGTTTTGAAACGATTGAGTTGATTCCTGTGTCCGTTACCACAATTTTAAACGGATGAACCTGTGAAAATTATACGCTTTCCTGCCCCAGCGTGATCCAACTGGAATTAGGAACCGTTGTGGGTGCATTTTGCTCTCCTTCTTCCCACTTCTTTTTAACATGGAACCATGTTTTAGCCATGACCTAACTACCAAAAACCGTTCGCCGAGAAGGTGACGCGGGAAGGGAACGCTAGAAGGGTGACGCGGGAGTGTCACACGGCCCTCTGGGCCTCGCCAGGGGATCGTACCTACTTCCTTGTAAGGTAGTAGTGAGTCATCAGAAAATACCTACCTACTCCTATGAAATTCTGCGAGATCCGGAGTCCTCATTTACAGTTAGTTAGTTAGTTAGTTAGTCTTACTGCGGTCGTCCACCCGCGATGTTGTGTCCTGGACCCGAGTGCCCCCCCCACAACGTCTTCAGGTATATGTCCTCTTCATTCTGTGAATACATCTGCGTCTGGATCGTGCATCGATATGATCTTCACTCGTCATTTTGAAAATATCGATTCGAAAAATTATATAAGTTATTTCAGCTACCACAAGCCAATGTTGGCCATCACTTCTATGGATTGTGTGGAATAAAAAAATAAAAATCGAACTTATAAAAAATGTATTTTTGGCCTAAAAATCGCCTTTTTCGGAGAAATACACCTGTTTGAAACCTTTATCTAATTCCGTCACTTTGAAGTACAAATTTTCATTGGAGTTGAGACTGCCCATCGTTTCGTCATCCATCTTGGCATGTCGCACAGGTAAGAAGCAGTTGAAGGTCTCACCAAGTACCATAATACGTTCCCCGAACTTGCTAGTTACTCTCCGCAGTTGTTGAACTTTGAACGCTTTGTTATGATCCACTTGGCTCAGGTTCAACAAAGGAGCTTCGTCAATGTCTGCAAGGGCGTTCATGGCTGCTAGAGAATCCATAGTATGAGAGCTCGGGAATGACAATGCAGCAGTAGAGTCTTGGTTATCTTATTATGGTTATATTATAAACATGGGTCCATGTTTATCGGATTTTAGCCGTAGGCTCTAAGCGGAAAGCAGACGGGGGTCCAGGGGGCTTGCCCCCTGGCGAGGCCCAGAGGGCCGAGTTCAATCATCAAACAAATGTTGGACATTATTGCAAACTGATAATTCATAGCGAACAATTGTTTCTTCGGCTAACCTTTTAGGATTACTTGATTTCCAGGATATCCTCAAACGTACTTTTCGACCTAAGCTCCCTTTCTCGTGCTTTCTCAGGATATAGACGTTATCGCACGGGTGGATGGGCAGAATGAAATACCTTTCCGCGATATTCTCCCCTAATATCACCACCCGAAATCGAAACAGCGAGAGAAAGAGCATCTTTGGACAATCAAGTTCATAACGCTACGTTGAATTCAATCACTACGGGCTAGATCGGCCTCTGTTCAAATCGAAGGAGATTACTGGTAACAGCATTTCGATCGGACGTACCCCAATTAGAATAATGAAGTGGATCCCCTCCCTCTTCCACCTACCAGCTCTTCTCAGTGTCCCCCTCGCGGATTGGAAGATTAGACCTTGCCAAGCATAATCAGTCTTATCGAACTCTTGTTGATGCTGTTCTGGCGATGTTTCAAGTTTGTCCCTTCCTTATTCCACTTTCTCTCCCAAACGGCTTAAACAGATTAGAACCAAGGTCTTGAAGGGGACGAGGTGGACGCGGAGAGGAAGGGAAGACTCATCTGGAAATTGGAAACGTTCGACTGATTTTGCTGTTCTTCCTTAATTTCGAAGGTTCGAGCGGAATCGATTGCCCGAGGTTGTTATTTCTGAGAGGATGCTCCAGTATAATCTTCCTCCCAACAGCGTTCGACTTTGCTCCAATTCCCGACGTTTGGCAATAATAATTACTACGAAGATGACCTACACAGAATGTTGCTGAACTGCGGAGCTTCGCGATATCATAACGTCCAACGATAGCCTTCCTAACAAGTAGACGTGACATACACGCACACTGCTCAGCCCGTAGTTTTTTAATACACCGTACACACTGGGAACAATACATTGAAGTATGACTCTAAAACAAAACCTCATCTCAGCTATGTCCGTCCGCCAATATTATAACAACAAATTATTGTTATTATTACTATGTATTTGGCATATATACCTATTTTGGGGTCGCTTGTTGCTGATGTAGCCAGATTGCCGCAAATGAAGGCCGATGAAAATGAGTTTTTGATGATTTTGAGGGATCATTATAATGATGATTTTGTACGCTAAATCGATTAAGAAGCGTTCCGGACTAATCGTCGCACGTATGAGGAAGAATATCAAGGGTATTATCACAAAGGATTTTCGAAAAAGAATGTAACATAAAAATAAATAAATCATAATAATAATGATATAATAATAATTAGTCCTATTTGCAATATTTTGTTGACAATGGTGATTAGTTTGGAGTCGTGAGACGATTTTCCAGACGACACCCATGCAAAATTACCTAAAACAAGACGCTGCATATTCATTCAGAGGGGTTGGTTATTCCATGGACCAGGAGCATCCAACCGATTTACTCATTCCAACCGATTCAGCGTCTAACATTAAGTGAAAATTTATACCCCACACGTGTTAACACCAGAAGTCTCAAAAACTCATATCCAAAAATGTTTGGACCAAATCAGAAAAATTGACTTTTTGCATGAAAAATTTAGGTAGATTATTCAAGAAATCACCAACCTAAAAACAATATTGTAAACAATCGTAATACAAAAAGGAGAAAAAAAATTGGCTGTGAAGCTTATATTGAGATCCTGATTCTCTCTGAATTACAAACAGACCAAGTTACGTATTTTAGCCAAAAGATCCTCTTTCCAACCATCTCTGCCCAATCTCAGCCTAAGCCATTCCCATTCTTATCTTAATTGCCTCCTTCCAAAGTTCAATAAGTTGAAAATTGTCCGGAAATAATCCACCCCCTCCCACCCCCTTTCTCACCACCACCGTCACTCCTATTGAAAATCTCTGATTTCCTCTTCCCTCGAAAACGGGATTAGTCACATAAATAATCCCGAATGAGAATTGACTCAGTTAATCCATAAGTGCGCTATCTCAGGTGGGAAAGGGACTTAGGCGGCGAATTCCCCGCCTGGTGAAATATGTATCGCGTCCCATACATTAGGATCCTGATATTACTCGTACTACCTCGAGCTAATTACTTTGGGATTAAACTTCCTTAACGCGGTAGAAAACGTATTTTAATAATCCGCCACATCGGGAGTGCAAAGGTTTAGTCGTTGCGGAAAAGCGGAACAGCTTGCGTCGCGTTGTAATCCAAGATACTTCGGAGCATATACGTTCCCGTACGAGGTGGAATAATTCATTTGCTTTCCCGAGCTTCTAGTCGGTTGTTTTACGGTTGAGGCGTAGATGGAAACATCGCAATGAAGAAGCGTTAACGTAATTTTTAGTGTTTCATGGCAAAGGCCATATATGTTGGTTGAAAATGTGCGATCCTATAATTAGTCAAAAAATTTTCACATAAATTCAAAAAGGATTCACCGAGCCATCATTGATGTGAAAACATGACCAGGAATACATAAGATCAATAGATGATGAGCTCCCAGCATAGTCTTATCAAGTTTATTCATTCTCCCGGGAATTCATTTAAAAGAGGAGACGAGGCCATTTGAGACGTACGTAATCGTTCAATGTTAAAAATGGAGAACAATTAAAAGCTCGAGGTAATTACCGTAACTTCCATACCCTTTCCGTTGGAAGTATCGAATGAATAAACAGCTTTACGCTTTATTCGCTGAAACGTTTAGTGTAAATATTTCTCGAATGAGAACCCTCTGAGCAGGGTTAATACGTTGAAATTTTGAACAAATAACTTGTTACATTGTACCCATATTGCATGTGTGCTGATGACATGGTGTAAACGTACATTATCGGTATTTTAGAGGCTGCACGCGACCATTTCCATCTAATTACGAGTACTTAGAGATTTTTTTTTCTTTTTTAATAATTTTTTGAGGCATGGTCCGTTTGACTGAAGGATCCACCGGACAATCATGACTTTTTAATGTTCTGTGGGTCATTTGGGAGTTCTATTGCTTCAACTGTTTTAGTCTTTTAACCACCCTTACTTGAGGATATATTCGTGTGGCCGAAGTAGCTTGGTAATCAGATTTAAACGTAGCATTATAGAGAATAATACACAAGTTCGGCCAACTGACGGCAAATCCACAAATCCATCGGTGTTTTAAAAAAAATATATCTCATTTATATTTTCTCCTCCAATAGTTAACACACTTTCAGTACAAATAAATTACGTTTTAAACTTTTCAACTCGGAAGTTTTCATTTCGCCTTTCTTACCCAAGTCATCAAACCGAATATTACAGTTTCTTGGTACCTTTCGACACCGGTTTTGTCTCATTCCTTAGGGGTAGTTCTGTTGATGTCTCACAATTTCTAAACGTTTGCCAATAATAATTACGTACTAAGTATGTTTTCACCTATAAACACTCCTTTTCCTCGATCGTAGTTGCAAACGTCAGGTACCCTAATGACTGACGTTAATTGAAACCTCGTGACGAGCCCCCGAATGTCTTTTGCTCGACGCCACCTAACCTCTCCTGTAGCCTATCCCCTCTATGGAGCAACGATTTTAGTATAATAACATGGCCGTGGAATTCGTTGCTGGAGGGTGACCCGATGTGGCTCCATTATTCAACATTACCCCTCCGGTAAAAGGGTGTAACCCTCCACGACCCGATTTTTCTCCTTTCACGTTTACCCATCAACAAGAAAAAAGGGGCAATATTTTTTCATCGTTGTGAATACTCACAGTTTTCAGCAAAAAATGAAAAACTCTTTGACAGTAAAGGGTGGTTTTTTCTTGGCTGCGTGAATGTTTCAGTGGCTTAATGTTAGGGTGGCAGTTAAACAGTTACTTGGTGCACAGGGTCCTAATTCCCTTGGAGCGCCTCGTTTTGGCATTTTCGCAACTTCTTTAGTGAACCATTGCCATTGTGGTGAGAGCTTGAAACTGCTCAGTGCTGACTTTGAACTTGAAAAATTGATAAAACAATAAAATGTCATAACGAGTCGGACAAATAGACTGACGAACCTATAATTTGGTTTCAACTGATCAAACATTTAAACAAGATTCAATATCGAGGCTCTTGAAATTAAAAAAAAAAAAAAAAGAAAGAAAATGGTTTCTTCTGTATTTCCTTCTAAATTCAACCTCTGCGAATGGCGGCCATTACAATAAAAAAAAGCAGGATTGGGCCGAGTGTAAATAGGCCTACCTGCTAACGACAGGGCAGCCATCTTCTCCATCCTCGGATTAAATTTGGCTACATTTCCAACGGGAGGGAGGAAAAAAGAAATGGCTTCGCCGGAAAAGAATTTGGATACCTTCCAGTCATTGGCACCCCATCCCGATGAGCTATTACCGGTAAAATATTGCTCTCCTCGGTATCTCCACGGGCAATTTATGGTCGCGAAAAGACACTCCAGAAAAAGGATTGGAGGCGAAAACGTAGGGATTGATTATAATGGTTTCCTCTCTGGTTCTAACGACGAAAGATTCCGATGTTGTGAGGAAGATTGTTTTGAGTTCCTCATACTGTGGTTTTGAGAGCGGATTTTTTTATATTGGACATATACGAGGGCTTTCGTTGACTTTGAGAAGTGAGGCATTACAGGTAAAGTGGTCCCCGCAATACTCACCTTAACGCCGGTTTTGGCTGTTGACTATTGAATTATGGTGGGGATAAGTCTGAGCTCTGATAAGTACTCTTACGACTGAAGTCAAGTAGATTTTTGCTTCCCTGATACAACAGATCCATACATATACAACCCCTTTGATCCTTATTTTTAGCTCAGATGACCTGTATGACATGATATACGAAGAAAATCTTCTTTGCAGATGTTGTGGAAAACCAATGATGGTTGTTTGAAGAAATTATCAAAATTTCATCACTGCATTGAATGAGTTTGAATGTTATATCGATTTCGGTTAATAAACTATCGTCAGTGATAATAACAAGCAGACAATTGTCCAACAGCTGAAACTGGTATAACATTGAAACTGGTCCAATCCAGTGGAATTTGGACTAGAATAAATTGGTGACCAGAATGTCATGACTCGCTAAAAGCTTGCCATAGAAGTCCCGAAAGAACTCTTTTGAGTCGCCCGCTAGCCCTTTTCGGCTAGCCAATATCGGAAATCGGATCCTATGTTACACAATAACATGTCTAGAATAAATAGTAATGGTTATAAAATAACGCTAGAGGTAGAAGACGGCTGAACAAAATTCGATCAGGACACGATCATTTTAATATATAATAATTAATCATTTTTCATCAAATATGTTACAATATGTACACGTTGATCTAATCTAAGAAGTTTCACCATTACACTTCATACATTACATTAACATTACAAAATAAGTGTTCGATATAAAAGTTATATTTACATAATTTTTACAATATATATTTCTTCTCAAATCCCGCCGCTATGAAGCACCAGAGCAATCATTCTCTCCCACATTCTTCAAATGAATAATTTCGATGGTTGACAACCAACATTAAACTGTATGAGAATGTGAGACCTATTCACGCACTCCTATTCTCTATGGTTTTACAAACTGAATCAGTGAAACCGGTTTTCGCTCAAAATCAGGAGTCCACAAAAATATTCTTGTATTAAAAATGTTTCAAAAATCCGCTCTCAGCAGGAAATTGTAGCGCAAAATTTAACTCGGAGAGTCATGCCTCTTGTTCTATTACTAAAACTGCTATCTACGTAGGTCCTTCGAGAGGTAATCAATATCAATTGTCGGCGTGATTATATTACATTCTCATTATGGTTGATAAGAGGCGGACTACAGCTGATCCGGTCAGGAACAAGTGGAGACGGGATGATCACGTGGACGCAACTACCTAAAATTACACTCACGTTTATGAACATGGAAGTACTTTGTGAAGTGTGAGAACAGACAGAAATAAAGTTACGACGGAGAGGTAGGTACAAAATGAAAACATGTTTTTGGACAAAACACTTCATGATCATCAGGAATTGAATAAACTTATTTAAACTGTACCTATATAACTGTATCTGTTCGCTACCTCAGGGAGTTAGTGAGTCATCCAACCTCCCCCCCCTCCCCCGCTGGTTATGAATGCCGTGTAGAATGGGAATATGAAGAATTCTGATGTGATTATGTACCGTTCACCTAGGGTCCGGTTTCTCCAAGAGAAAAAAAAAAGTTGATTACCACCTTCTGAGCAGTCTCCAGATGACATTATTTCAAGCACTTCAAACACTCAATTTTTATAGTAATATTCAATAACAATTCTCTCGCTTAGGGTCGATTCATGTTTCAATCAATTAAAACAGACTTGTGGGATATTTCGCCGTACTGCACTCAGACTGCGTAATACTTTACCTTGGAAGGAGTTTGTCAGGTATTACGCGACATCACGCAATACTTTGTACGACCTTTCAATATCGCCAACAGACGATCAATATTATGGCTCTAAGTTTGAACTGTGGTCTGGTACCCAATATTGAGCGTGGCATTTTAATCAAATAAAATGGAGCTTCAATGCCAACTAAAAAATAAATAAATCTACTGTGGATGGAAACATTAATTGAATTCCATTCTCACCTCCACTGAAGAGTACGATTGTCCACCAGATTTCCTAAGAAAACTAGGTCCAAAAACGAGAGTGTAATGCGTACCTGGCACCACTAACAAGGAAATGAAGAACCCTGATAGTTAATGACTCCTGTTCCAAATCACTCCTGTTCCATAATAAATTTGCTTTTTGCAGTAGTGATTGGGAACGTTCCGCGATCTCATCCTACCTTGAATGGTCTTCAATCTGTAAAAATGTTCCTCTCGTTGAAAATGACAACGGAAAAACGGGACTTTCTCTGTTTTTACACATCACGATAATTTCTGCACTCGGGTATTGGTTGACTCCACGTTCCGTCGGGTTTGCATACGGGTTTGGCTTCAAGCCGAGTGACAAATCCTGGGTGACAGGTGACTTTGAGACGGTCGCCGGGTTCATAGGTGAATTTTAGAGGGATGATCCGACCGTTGGCTGGCTCGCCCGGGTAGTCGCAGTGTGCTCGACCTAACACACCAAAATAGAAAAAAATGTGAAATGGCAAGAAAATAGAACCGGTGCCAAAAGTATACAGTTTTAGTACAATTATAAGAATACCGATTGGTCCTATGAAATCATCAAGATGAACAATATTAAGCCCCTAAACTGATTTTCCTCTTAAATGGGTATACGAGCTGCTCACTTTACTCGTATTCAGAGATTTAAGAGTTATTGCGTGCATTACTTCTTTGTCTCCGTTTTGATCAATCCTCGTCCGTTCGTACCACATCCCAATTCAGTCGGCTGGGCACCTTCTTTGGCAATAATATGGATTTAGCGCACAGTTGCACATTGTGAGCGGGATATCATTATTATATTATCCTACAATGTATGGAGCGCACCCCCGTAATTTGGATACGAATTTTTTCAGCAGACGGACATAATAGACAAAAAGAAATCGTTTTCAGTACACTATTCTTATTGAAATAACAATAAACCCATGTAGTCAATTCGGCCGAAAAAATAAACTCAATTAGTAACCGAATTTTGAACTTTCTACGTTATAGCGCTCGTTGATTCAAAATCCAAACGGGAGGCATACAACAGGACAACATCCCGAACGAAGTTTGGAAATGCATTCCCGGCATAGGCTTCAATTTGACCCGTATTTTCAATCTTGCTCTGAGAAGGGAGTCGGCATGCGGGTTTCAGAGAGGGGGGTGGGGACCACATCTCCGTACTTGCTGAAGTTTTTGGATTGCGCCTGCAGATAATTATGGCAAAGGTCTTCTGTACTTTTGTGGACTATAAAGAAGCTTTTGGACCTCTTTGGTGACTCGGATATTGTCTGAAGGTCCTTGAAAGTCTCTATTCCAACGCCGAAGCAGCAATGAGAAAGGGAAAATAAGCGTACTGAAGACTTGAGAGCATTAACATGGACGGATTGCACAATATCTTACTTATAATGTTCGCTGACAACATTGTACTATTTGGGGCACTGATTGGATGTCGAATAAAAGCTTTCTACTTCGGTGCGCCTGCAAATTAATGCACTCAAAACAATGATTGTTTTAGCAAAGGAAGAACGCCGTGTAGGGGTAAAAACATCAGAATCCAAGATTCGAGAGTCGTGTTTTATATAAAGTGTCAGATTTATATTCGCTGGTAATGATATAATTTTATTTTCTCACAATTCTGAAACATCCCACTCTATTGTAGAGATGGAAACATGAATCAATAAATAATTCTAAATTGAATTGATTCAAAATCAAAGAATGTCCACTGTCTGGACCTAATAAAAAAGCCATTAAAATGCTACGGAAAATTTGACATTTTCCCATAGTCATTGACTCATTTGGAGCTTTACCGCCGCAAACGGAGTTTCCAAAATGGAGTTTCGAGGTTTTCGAGGTGTCATATGATTTTTGATGCCGAATCGATTCAAATGGTTCATGTATGTACTGATTGACGCACAGAGGTTGGTAGAGCGGTAGGTATGAAACAACTTACTCTGGCCCCGTAGATAAATTTCGCTACAAGAGCGCAATCTATAATAATAATCCATCGTGGATTTCCTCCGCTTCATACAAGTAATGGATAGATTGGCTAGAGTCCTCAGTAGGTAATCATAGAATGGGGTCTCCTGTTACTCCATCATCTTGGTAGTTGATTACCTAGTTCATTAAGGAGTAAGTACTACCACCTCGTTCTAGCACGGACAGCCCCTACGGGCACTGAGTTGCCCTTATTGCAACGCCAAATCAATGCGGCTCAATTCGTCTTCCCCTCCTCTCTGTTACAGGCTCATGGCATAATTTCGGGATAGTAAAATCTGGTGTTGAACCATGCCATTTCGCCAAGTCCTCTACTATAAAAATATTCCTGAAAATGTTCAAATTTATTCTTTTCTTTCATTGATCAATCATACTGGATGAGAACCCAATATACAAACAATACTCACAGACAGGTGGTGGTTGAGACCATTCGCCAGACTCAGTGCACACGATGCTACCCTCGCCGAGGAGCGAATGTCGAGGTTCGCAGGAAAACTGAACAACAGATCCAACCCCGTACTCGCCACCATTTTCATCCTCGACTAGTCGGCCCTTCTCAGAGATTTTGGGTGGTGGACATCTCACAGCTGTTGACACACAAGAGAAAGCAAACTCTCTTGTAATACGTATTGATACAAGGTGCAAAAACCTACATAAAAAAAAAAAATAATAATAAATAAAATAATTTAAAAAAATATAATTAAAAAATTTAATAAATAACAATACAATTTTACTTATAAACATTGCGAGCATCATACAATATATGCATGTAACTAATCGTAGATAGCCGTGATTGTGAACAGTGCGATAGAAGTGTTTCGGTTCGCTTTATAGATGGTATAGCCCACATTCACTCTAGGGCCCCGTTACCTATAGACTCATCATAAGAATTCACCTTTATAGCTTTTTAGAGTTTAATTTTTAGTTCATTGCCCCCCAAATGATGTCATACCTAAGATTGACTTTTCTAGTTTGCCTAAAAGTTAACATTCTGGGTCTCATAATGTAACATTACCAGTTCACCGGAAAACAGCTTTTATGAAAAAGCCGGTAATACTCGACAGAACTGAACTTTTTAAATCTCTTCAACGAATCTGTATCAAAAGCCTAGTGAGTATTTTATAGGAAATGACTTCATGATCATACAGGGAGCTGATCCATATCAAATTAGATCGACTCGGGGCTACTTCCCAGTACCACAACTGAGATATTCAGATTTCCATCACGTTTCAGACCCTACGTCAATATCAGAGCCACTTTCTCCAACATTCTTGATTATGCTCGGATCTAAACTAACTTGGATGCTAGTTTCACAAGAGATCTAACTGATTTCTAAACACTGGGATGTCCTCGTATTGAAGTGGATTGCCACTCGGGTGATCCTCCTCGGGTAACGACGTTATGGAGGGAAGACAGCGGCCGAGTCCTTGGAATAATGATGAGTCGCAATCTATAGGTTCTTCCTTAATCCAATTTGAGAAACCCACGTCCCTTTTACCACATTCCCTACCATTGCAGGTCCCTTCTGAACACCTTCCGACAATCACCAGCTCTCGAGTACTGAAATACGAAAAATGATCTTACTCGTGTCGTATTCCTATCTTGTTTTGGTTGGTTGGGTCCATTATAAGCTTATAGATGCCCAAACTTAGTCGGGCGTTTGTGCGGAATGTTATCTGACACCGCACGAGGAAATCTGTCAGAGGGTGAAGGGTCGAAGAGAAGATTCCAAGGGCGGACTAACGTTCGCTGATAGTCATGTTACCCGCCTCCTAGTCTCCCACATCAAGCCTCAACCTATCATGCAGGGTTAGCTATTGATTTGGGGTTAATCGGGGATAATCTTCCGAAAGCCTGATAAGGTATTGCCAGACGTTACTACGATCGTTTATAACTGCACTGCAGAATACAGTATTGTATTGAGCGATCAAAATATGTTTTGCATATTTATTTTCAAGTAATTCCAAATTTCACATTCATATGTTGACATGATTTTGTTAGATTTAGCCCATTTAATTCTATTAACCCGGTTGTTGAGTATGTAAGATGATTAAAACACTTCCGAAGAATTTTGTACAATTCTTAATGAACTATCGCGTTTGGCTATGAACCTCAATGATAAGGTGCACGACGGACTTTCAATGGCCAAAATTATCGGCTTTAATGTTGTTCCGTTAAAGTCTATATTGATATTAAATACCTTTAAGGTACAGTCTTTAAAGGGGTTTCCGGTTGTCAGATCAAATATAAAATGCGAGATTCACGCTCCGATCCGTCAAAAGAAAGAAGAACTCGCTAAAGAGAAATATCCGTCGGAGACATCAGACCGTCCGTCCATCATAGTGTCACTATCAGATATTTTTGCGGGAGCGGCTTGCAGGGGAATCCTTTCGCACATAGTATGGGCAGAAACCCCGGCCGCCCGACCGTTAACAGAAAAAGGCCAAAGTATATCTGATACATGGAGAGGTCATCGATTTCCTATCTCTTCCACTATTCGTTCTCATTTTCCCGGTTCATCCATACATCGGAAAGCTTTTGAGTCAGTTTCAATAGGCGGCTCCATTCCATTTGATCTAGTTTTGATAAGTTGGCGCTTCCCTGGTCGTTGCATCCGTCACGTATTGACGGTCGTCGGCGTGAATAGGTTCATCCCTTAGGGACGGCCTCGTGGATCACATCCATAGCGCATAGATAACAAATCTTCAGCCCGTTCACAGCTTTTTGACCAGATTTCTATCTTAATTCAAATATATACGACTCTGGAGCCCTTCAAAATGCACTGGGTATACGAAAGATTTCATCATGAAATAACTATTGTACAACTTTTTTTTCCAAGATGTCCATCAGGCCCAAGGAAAAATGCGTAGGGTGAAAATTGAATAAGAACTCCGTGGGAAGTTCAGTAGATAACATTTTGTATTTTTGGTCCTTTAAAGTGGCAGTATCAGAAAAAAGAACCCCCCTCACAAATATTGTCCCTCTAAAATCTCCGCTACTCAAGTGGAGTTATGACCTCTCCGATAGGCCATACAAATTTTACAGTATACGTTCCATGATGGTGTAGACCAAAGATGCAAAATGTCCGGCCGCCGTTTGCCATTTATTGTAATAGGCAATTATATGCAACTCTAAAATTTGGGTCAGGGACCTCTTTCCAGAGATATTTGGTGTTCAAAACTTTTCAGCCGGATCAAACCAAATTTGGGGATGGTATGGGTAAAAACTTATTTTCGAAACTCGATTTTCGGGCACAAAACGGAACAGACACAATTTTACTAAATTTTGTGGACTCACTGTTTTTCCATAATCTTGTTCTAAAGAATAATTTGCACCGTTTTTAAGTCATTTTATGCCTATTTCATAGCATTCTCCCTTATTGAATAACCTTATGCGCTGCCTCCTTTTCAAGCGCTATCTCATTTAAGATGAGGGATTAGAATCACTTCCATCGATTCGAAATATTAGCTGAAACACGATTAGGAATAGTGTAGATGTCGATGTTGATGTCGACTGTTAGAGACGAAGTGCAGGCCATTCAGCAGAAAGCTCCATCGCGAATAAATCACCGTCGTACCGGAGTGGTGCCCGGAAGGTAAAACGAGGATCTTCAACCGAGAGTTTATCGCCCGGAAAGAGGAATGAAAACCGTCGCGAAGTGGCTGTGGCGAGGGGTGGTGCAGATACTAACGGTACAGCCTTCGCTCTTCCGGTATTTGAAAAAAAAAAAAAAAAACTTTTTTTCTTTTTCTTGTATTTTCCGAGGGAACCCGTTACGTATTTTTATGTTTTTGCAACCTTGTTTTCTCAATTCGCTGTGAGTTGAGATCGTAAGGAAGTGTTGGAAAGGGGGCAGCAAACCAACTTTGCTCGCGGTAGAACAATGTTACAGTTTTATCGACTTTTCGAAACCGCAAAAGCAATTCAGTTGAGTTGATGGTGGAAATTTCGTTGAGAAGAGCATGAAGAAAGTTATGACATTATGCGTTACGGCCCTGATGAAATGAATTTTTAACGATGAATCCTTGTTAAATTATTCATAACTATTTATTTATTTTAAAGCGATGATAATTATTGATTAAAATTAGGATATTATCAAGTTTCTGGTAGCACCTAAGCTGTGTGGAACCTGTTAAGTCAGTCAATCAACTAAACCTTGAACATAATACTTCTTCTATAAGACGGTTTTAACCGTCCAGTTCCCAATGCGATCAATCATCACACAATTTTTTCCGGCCATTTGGGACCAACTGAAAAAAAAAAAAAAAAAAATCGTGAATTTTTGACTATTTATTTAATGGTTACAGGACCGCACCCTATAGGGTGCATTGGGATGAGCTGCATACATTAAAATCTTAGGTTCGTTCTAAAAATCATTTTTATTTCCAGGAACGTGAGAAAATCTTTAGCTAGGTACATACAAAAATGAATTAGGGTATATTTGAACAATTTATTTTTGTCTAACGGAACCTTTAGGAAACTCTGAGACATTGGTTGACCTGTTTGGGCTCACGGTGCTCCGTAGTCAGCTACGTGGGGGAGATGACTGTGAAGAGACTACAGAAATCAGCTAAAACCGAGTCATACGTACGTTTTCAGTCACTTTTGGGTGAATAAATCGTGGAAGATACTTCATAGCGGGTTCTAGTAGGTATCACCAGTGATTTTTCGAGGTGGATCCGATCCCTACTCTCAGAACCTTTCGCCTCTTGAAGCGAAAGTTGTTCCATAATGTAGCGGAAAAAATCAAATATTTCTCCCCGGTTTTCCCTCCGCTCTACATACATCTTCCGGACGGTAAAAAAAAAAGAAAAAAAACCTTACGTTGATCGGCGGGAATGGGAAAATGTATGGGGAAGAGATGGGCCCATCTGTCTTAGCTTCAACCGCTGACGGCGCTTCATCCTCTCCATCGCTTTTTCAACCTTTTAGCCTCTTCGCTGCTTCCTCTTTTCTTTTCACACCTACTTCCGGGGGTTCCGCGGTGGAAATCGGAAGTTCTTTTCAGCCGTCATCACTGCGTCAAAAGTGGCTACCCCTATCGCATCGATGCCGAACCCTTTGGGGGGTTGGTATGCAAAAAAGGTGGCGAGTTGGCTCGGGTTGTTCCTGAATTTTCGCCCTCTCTTCAATGATAGAACAGCGTCCAGTGTTCTCGATGCTTCCCCTTTTTTTCTCTCACTTTTTATTCCGAACTGAAGCCAGCGAGATTCAAGCTAGAGCGACACCCTCCAACTCGTCTTTTGTTCATTAAAAAAAAAGTATTATGGAGAAACAATGGAAAAATTATTCATTCAGACTGTCCATTCATGTTCATGTGAGAACACCAAATATCTCACAACAATTCATTACTCTAAGTAGTCGTCAGCACTCGTTAGTATCTCCGAGGTCTTCAGAATAGGACACCTTTGTACAAATATGTCATCATCATATTCGGTGTTCAGCGATCCGCCCCAAAACCATCTCAGCCGAGCCAGCTGCTACAATTTTGAAAAAAATGACACTCCGCTCAACTGGATCTTTGAAAACCTCAGTTTTCCGAAACGACTTTTTCACCATTGGGTGCTTCGATTCGTGGTACAGATGCGTGAAGCACAACTAGAGGCCAAGTGGACTTTGTATGCACAGTTTCAATTATTTTTGGGAAAAATTTTCGAGGCTTGTTTTCAGCCGTTGGTCAAAGGGCATTCCAGATTGAATGGCCGACTTTAAAACGTTAACGTTAACGTTTGTGGGTGGAAATTTGTAGT
This sequence comes from Cyrtorhinus lividipennis, assembly GCA_019603395.1. Lineage (NCBI taxonomy): Eukaryota > Metazoa > Arthropoda > Insecta > Hemiptera > Miridae > Cyrtorhinus > Cyrtorhinus lividipennis. The sequence goes on along the minus strand of CM034001.1, from coordinate 20,481,521 downwards.
ATACCATTTTGTTCGCATATATTTTTACCAACGATCGTTGGTCCTGATTGGCTTGATTGGTCCAATGAATAACGCTAATTTAGTGAAGAGACTGGCCCACCAGCGCTGTTTTCACGATCATCTAATATTTTCCCGCCTTTTCTGTCCCCGTTCCTTAGCACTTCATCAAAATGAATACTCGGGCGGATGAATTTCACCGAAAATGGCTACTGTCTCATCAACTAGGCGCCTCTTTCGGGAAGGCTTCCTGTTTCAAAATGAATGAACCAAATGCGGCGGATCTTATTGAATTTCCGAGTTAAATCGAGCGAAGTGACGCCTCCGCCTTTCATTTGTGGGGAACGTCACATTCACGAAATTGTCTCATTCTAATGAATAATGACGGTTTCCCCTTCGAGGCAAAAAGAGATGCGAAACGTTTCGTATTTAAACGCTATCAACCGCGAATTTCATTGTGAGTCTTATCGCAGGGTGCTAACAAAACAAGTGCATTTACAGACCGACAGGGTTTCACAATGAAATAGTTCGATGATGGGTTTAACGCGCCAACTCGAGCAGATGAAACACTCATTATTAACGAAGTGATCAGTGAAGCTTTCAATTCAAAACAAATGAGCAGAAATAGTATTGGACATGCGACAAAGGTTCTCGACCATCAATATCTGATAAAATACTCGATAAAATAATCGAGTACAGTTTGAAGGGAACGATTCTACACTGGGAACTAGCTGCAATAGAATGAGAGCACGAACCTGTGCAGCCTTGATTGAGGGGGAAATCAGGTCGTTGAATCCATTGAGCTCACTATTATTATTACTACATTGCTGTCCACTGTTGCTGTTACAGTGGCTGGAGAAAATGTTTGAGAAAATATTATAGTAATTAGTACGTTAGGTAGAGGAAAGCACGGCGAAGAACACCGTTGGGATCGATATCCACACAACTAAAGGAAAATATCCTTCGAGATTCATTGATGAACGTCTTGTTGTAAGGAAACACCCAACCCCTTCATCTCACCAGAAGCAGGACATACGAAAAAGGACGATTAATCATTCTGAAACTCCCCTTCCCTACCGCCAAAACTTAATTACCGCCCAGAAATCCAAAAAGAAACAAAAGCCAAGAGGGAAGAGGTCGTGTAATTAAAAAAAATAAACAAGGGGACACAAAGCGAGGGTCGTAGCATCGTTTTTCGGTCATTAATTCATTTTAAAAAGAGAATTTGAATGGTAGGGAGGTAAAACGGTTGCGGAAAGTGACGTTTCTTAAAAAGACCATTTGTCAAACGGATTAGCGGTCGGAGGGGCTGTAGGTTTTTACGGTTAGTATTTTTGTTTTGTGGTTTTTTCTTCTTTGTTTCAAGCTTTGTTAAAATCCTTCTCCCTTTCAGGATTTGTTTTGAGGTAGAGGGGAGACGTTGGAGGAGAGATTGATCGAAACAAGGCCTTCAGAGTTTTTGTCTGACCTTTTGAAGAAACCTCAGGTTTAATGGCGGCCGTCTCATTGTGAGTCTGAGTCCTCCTCAATAATAATTACAAAAGATTCTAAATTGGAAAGTTTAATTAAAAATCACTTCTGACATCAGGTCATCAAGAAGAAATCTCTTGATTAAATTAGTTGAACAAAATTAATCTTTTAATTTTTTAAAGCTAAAAAGGGGCATGTTGCAAGCAGTGATTATCAAAATGTGCCTATCCCTGACATTGTTTAATACCTGAACGTTTGTTATGAAGAACCAACTGATTCGCAAAATGCTTTGAATCTAGCCACGCATATTTAGAATATTTGAACCCGAAACTATTACTAAAGTGTTGGCCTTGATTTCTTTCATCAATGTTGACTGAAGGATGAATCGACCTAATATGTGTTCAGTGTGATAAAAACCTACCTTGAAAGGTCTACGTCTCAGCAAAGTGCTCCATGTGCATGACCGCATCTTTGGTTGAAAATAACCAAGTTAATAATGCTAGAACTGTGATAACTATTTTCAAGTGGGGTTGAAAGGGAGGTTATTCATAATTATTCATTTCTTTGGAAAAACGGAAGCGAAGCGAAATGGCGATATGAGAACAAGCCATGGCCAGATAAAGTTAAGTTAACATCGAGTTAAATTGCTGCGAAAATTAGTTATTTTTTCCCATGGTAGGCAAAGCAGCGTAGAAGTATAAAATGCTCAAAATGTCAAATTCTCAACATTAGTACTAAGAGAAGAGAAGGTGTTGAGGGGTATTTTGAGCAGATAACGTACTACGAATTCTCCACGTGTAGTGCTTTTCTTATTCAGAATTCCGCGGGCATAGACGTATAGTGAGGCGCCTAAAACATTCACACACTTGACTTCTGGTGGTACGAAGTCATAAAAAGGAGCAGGGAAGACGAAAACGAGGTACGAGCAGGAGTACTGGCGTGCGAGGACGAAGACGAAATGACGAGGATTAGCCGTGACACGATTCTCACCCTTTCCCCCCCCCCCAAAAAAAAACTCTTCTCGCCTCCCCGTGGAATATGTATGAATACAAATTAAGATCGATATTTTCCCCAGCCACCTTCTCTTCCTTCTATTCATCCTCGTATCAGCGACGTGCCAGGGGACTGAAGTAGGGGAGAAATAACAGCTTTGGAAGGGAATATACGGATGTTACATTTTTAGTACCTTGATAACATTTAAATCGAGTCATTTCCCAACAACAAGCTAACTCCAAAGTTTAGTGTATACATAAAAAAAAAATTTTAAATTACAAGTAGGTATTATTGTGGACAATAAGGGACCTTATCATACTTCCCAATAGGTAATTCCTTTCACCGCTTATTCTACAAAGTCATTCAGTTCAAGCAGGTAGTTGCAATGATAAACTGTAATTTTCTTGTAGGTATGTAACCAGCATGAACGCTCGGTTCACTTGGGATGCAGTGATTCCAGGATTACTCGCTCAGGATTCCGACGCTCAACATTTACCCCAAATATATCTACACTCTCTGCCTCCATTCCTGTTGCTCTTGATTATTAGGGGAGGAAAAGGGACCCTCTTGTAAACTTTTTTTTTTTTTTTAGCTCGGTGTCACCCCTGATCGACTCTGCGCTCAAACTGCGCACCTCGTGTGGGATTGCAATATGGATTATCATGTGACGTAGGGCGCACAGATAAATTCGAAGACAACTGCTAATATCGTTGGTGCTGTCTTCTAATCAGGTCCGACAGACTAACAGCCAAAACATCTTTTATAGAACAACAAAGTTCAGAGACACCCTTCCCTTAATGCTGCACTGAGAGTACGAGTCTAATTCAAAAGTGGAACGTTCCCATGAGTATTGCAAAATTACCGCAACGTTGATGACTTGTAGTCTGAACAAAATGACGGATTAGTTACTATGGTACCTAAGTTGATCTCCAGTGCTTTGACTTCAGGTAGAAAACCTGATATCCAATATAAAAGCGCTTCTGCTTTCAACCGTTGGTTCGTCGAGCCGGAATCGAGTCAAAGTTCAGACGTGAAGTTAGGGTTTGCCTTCGCTCAGGTCGTCGTAGGTAGAGAGCACACTTGAAACTTTTTGCTGTACCAAAAAGCTTTCCAGTTTGCGACGCAAAAGCTCATTTGTCGTTTGAAGTCTTTCGGCGTGAAACTCGTCTCTTCTGACAAATCCCCTTTCAGGATCTTCATTGTTAAAGTTTTCAATGGATTAACACGTGATCGAAGCTGAGCTATTCGCTTGGGCGTTTCCACCCGGGTGAAACCCGAAGACAGATAGGGTCACAGAACACTGCTACAGTGCAGGGTGCTTGTAGGGGATCTCCTTGTTGTCATCGACTCCTTTAAATTCGAACAATGAGACTGAAGGGAAACGGAAATAGTTGGGGAAGTACTCGGTTGTTAGCTCGGAGGGAATTGAACGGGACAACTCGGTTGACTTGGCAGGCTGAAGGGAGAGAGGATGTAATCTCCTGAGCTTCCAAAGCTTTGAAGTCGGGAGATTTCAAATTGAGTTGCTGTTGCTGTTAACCTAGACGATATAAACGCTCCTTCGGCGCGCTCTGAGCTTCAGTCCTGAATAATCAGAACTCGGAGAACTCAATACGACCAATACTGTTGTTCGCGGTTGTATCGTAATTTTATACCTTACTTGGAGTCTCAACATCAAAGTCTACCTCTTCTCCCCGTTAGTGAACCACGATTATTAACATCAATTCTCTGACGTGACGCTCTGATACGTTTCTCAATCTAGTAGCCGTATTACTCAATTTTAGGATAATAATCCATCACCACAGATAATACGTAATTAGAGCCAAGGTACTATACGACTAGATAGGAATCTCAAAATATTTGGATGATATTCAATGACCTTCCCCGATCTCTTAATAAGATAGATAGTACGTTACTTTTTTCTTTTCAGTGATTAATGGAAGATTGACAAAAGTGCAGCCTTATTTGGAGTTTATAATAAATATATTGACTAGAATACAGTAAATACTCAAAAATAATAGCTACAATTTTAAAAACCAAAAACTAATGATAAAAATATAATGAAAACATGCCAAAAATACCAAATTAAACAACTATTAATTCACGCTAAAATCAATGCGATCATTTTTCTTGTTTCTTAAGACCAATGACTTTGAGTGATGAATTTGAGTAGCTTGTTTAGTACCTTCTAAACATTTTATAACCTACAACTAGTAGGTCCTGAGGGTGTGTCAGAAAATCGTTGTTAAATGAGCATAGAGCAAAAACTATCTAACCTAAAAATAATATTGAGAGGATTAGCTCTAACGTTATTACCCCACTATGGATTATACACTCCAGATGGATCATGTTCGTATGGGTAAGCCTATCTTTGAGGAGCGGAAGGAAATAAGCTGGTTGCAGGAAGGGATCAGTGAAAAAAAAAAACCTTATTTAAAGTTACATGGGTCACGAAGATATTCGATCCACCCACTAATCATATTGCCATTGCTCTTCGAATAATGTAACTGAAGACTTTTAAAAACTCAGTCAAAAGTCTGCGCAAATATTTTATACCCTTCTTCCACTAATATCGAACTATTAAAATGATTTGTACTGCGAACTATTTGATCAAATCCAATCTTATGTATTTCGAATGAACATTTCGAAGGCTCAATTGCTTCCTGAAAGTTCAAGCATGAAGAAAAAATCCATTTCCTAAATCAAACAGCATTTTTTTTTGTTGACTCAACGCCACCTAAATTATTCTTACGTAATTTATCTACTCCGAGTTTTTTATATTTACTCACACTTTCTTCCTGTAAAACAACGTGAATCCAATAAATGGAATCTCCTGAACAAAAAAACGTTACTCCTCACCGAGAGGAAATAAATCGAGGGCGCGTTATGAATCTATAGAGGCATAACTTCCAGAATAGAAAGATTTATGTGGGTGAGTTGAGTAGTTGAAGTGGGCCGGTTGGGACCAATTTCTCGGATCAAGCGAGAAAAGGTGGAAAGGGGGTGGGGTGTCCTATTTCACTGCCCACTGAGTAGGTATAAGTCGGATATCTTATTTGTGCCGAGGGGCTTCACATTCCCTGTCCAGTGGGCGAAGAGGAAGCCGGTGGAGAAAAAAACCTTAACGAGCAGGTCAGTAAATTCTCCTCCAAAAACCGTAATAGAGCTCCTACTTATCACCTCTATCAGTAATGAGCCTTCCTGAATTTGATGCCGTAGTTCATTCTTCCCATCATAAAACGCCCGAAGATTCCACGTTTAGGGATTTCTGGCCACGTTAGTTCTTCGGAAGTCGGTAATATACTCGAATATTTTTCCTGCTTCGGTGCCCGTGTAAATTTCACCTCGTGGAAATACGAATATATTTTGAGAGCTCTCCTCACATAAATTCGGTTATTCCTACTTAACCTTGTTCTGCTTAGGGTCACTCGACCGTGTGTGACGTCATAGCGATGCCTTCGGGTTTGATTGCTTCTCCTAGCACCCTTCAGCGATCAAAGGTCATTTGATCTTGAAACGTGACGGCCGCTCAACGTTGATATCCGATCACTTGAGAGATCCCTTCGGGGTGGCCTCGATGTAAATGCTGCACTCCTGAGTGTACCGGACTGGTGCGGTGGGGCGGCACTGTCACGCATGCTTCAGTAACGGACGCTCTCCGATCTTGAAGTCCACGTAATCCAAGTAACATTTTCCTGGCTGTTGCTCATATGAATACAAAGAAAAACGTTTGAATTCAATCTATCTAGGTTCAAAACAAGTTACGTTCCATAGTGATTTATCACCGTGACTTTACTGCAGCCCACTCCATCTAGCCTCCTGATTTGTGTTATTCCTTGGAGGGAGCCGTGCTAATGACACACGGTTTAATAAGAATGTACAAAAACCCGATTAAGAAAAAAATTTTTTTTTACAGGGGTTTGTAATTCCTTGGACCAATCTTTTTGGGGAGAGTTATCTGATTAGATTCAGCATCCAAAACTCAGTCGAAAATGCCCCACACGCCCAAATCGCCAAAAATCTCGAAAATCCACTTTTAAAAATACTTCACCCGTAGATAATCTACTCCAATTCGTACTGATAATCAATCCCGGACCCTAGTCGATTCAAGACTCAAAATCAAGTCGCACACGCCCTCCCTTACATAAAGTCTACATGCAAAAATGTGAGATTTTGAGAACAGTTTACTGGATATTTCATACATTTTATCTACGCCCATATTTTTAGTCAATTCTCTAAGAAGAATATTGCAGTATAGTTTTGTGCCAAAATGGAAATGAGAAAAAATGGTGTCTGCGATTTGAGAGTACTAGTTTCTGAGTAAGAGGCATAATTAATTACAAATAGGGAAGATAAATGAGTAGATTTAAAATTCGCATCTATCGGCCTGAGCATCAGGCTTCTATCCCATTGTTACTGTTCGTCAATCAATTGACGGGTAAATTCAATTCACATCACAGCGATAACATTGGCTTTTGTGTGAACCAAGTGTAGCCTATGTTAATTGTGATTTCTATAGGCGGGGCAGTAAAGGCCCTAATAGATAAGATTCCGGTAACAATAACTTGATTGATTGGCCCTTTCATAAGGGGGTCGGTTTTCGGACCGCCTGATTGAAGCAGCCTCGTCCCTTCCGGAGCCATCTAATACCCTCATTCCACTTCTGATATCTTCCGCCACCCTCGGCCCGCGAGAGTTAACCCTGAATAGAATCTGGTAAACACAAACTTCCCCTTTCGCCAATTAGGCGATCGAGTTGACGGGTTTGCTTCATGAACTTCACGGTTTTGGATGATGTATGAACCCTTTCTTGAATGGATATTGTTTACACAACTAAATCGTTAATATCCATCAATGACGTCGGAGTTGTCGCCTACTAAATGAGGCGCACATCGATCATTAGATGAGCGCCAGTAAGACAACGTGGATTTACATTCAGAACTTCGTCACCCGAATTAACTTACGCGATAGGGGGAGGGTTAGATGGAACATGTGAAATGATGCCACCGGTAACCCCTCATTATAGGTTAATGGAATTGTGAAAATAAATAGCTTTCTTCGCAACGCAAAAAAAAAAATCTGCAAATTCTTACACACGGGTTGGTTATTCCTCGAATGGGGGAAACAGTGGGTGTGGCGGGTCTCAGACCCATTCCAATCGATTCAGGGTCCAAAATTTAGTGGAATATGATATCCCACACCCCTAGGCACCAGAAATCCTGACACATACAAAATGGGTGGATACATACCCATTTTGACCCATAACTTCTTCCGGTGGGTGCCAAACGTTCTGGGACACACATCATTGAATTCAGCGTCCAAAATTTAGTGGAAAATGATACTCCACACGCCTAGGTAGCAGAAATCCCAAAAACACATAATCAAATTGGGTAATAAATACCCAATTTGACCCATAACTTCTTCCAGTGGGTGCCAATTGTTCTGGGACCCATTTTATTGGATTCAGCGTCCAAAATTTAGTGGAAAATGACACCCTACTCGCCTAGGTAGCGGAAATCCCGAAAACACATATTCAAAATGGGTAATAAATACCCAATTTGACCCATTACTTCTTCCAGTGGGTGCCAATTGTTCTGAGACCCATTTTATTGGATTCAGCGTCCAAAATTTAGTGGAAAATGACACCCCACTCGCCTAAATCACCCAAAATCTCGAAAATCCATTTTTCAAAAAACACATTTTGACCCCTACCCCCTCCAAATTTGGTCCGATTGGGCTGAAAAGTTTCGAGGACCCATCTCGGCTGGGAACAGACCCCTGACCCAAATTTCAGATTTTTAGAACATTTTCTACTACCAAAAACGGCGCGGAACATGGACGGCGTACGGCGTACGGCGTACGGCGGACGGACATCGACCTTTTTTGATCAGGACATCATGAAACGTCCAGAAAAAAATTTTGAGCCAAATCGGAGAGGTTGACCATTATCATGAAAACATAGGTTGATTATTCGAGGAATAACCAACCAAAAAACGCATGGAGGGGATATTAGTGATTGTACAAAGGAAGATGGCGGATGATGGGAAAGGTATACCCAAGATAAGATCAGATACGATGAATTGGTGGAGAATAAGACCCGATGAAATATTGGGCATTAGGTGAAATTTTGGTGAACAAAAGGAGGAGGGGGAGGATTTTTTTAATTTGTTAGCTAATTATTAGTCTGCACCAACACCTACTTCTCTTCGCAACCACAAAAATGTAGCGATGCTTTGATGGCGTTTAATTTGCAAATCAATCCTTGAAGAAGTTTATAGTTGTGTTAATACTGCAGTATCTACTGACTTAGTCTGGAGCAAACTTAATCGAATAAATTTCGTACGAGAATCTGGTCACCATCTAGTCCTGTCAATCCATAGGAAACACCAACCAGGGAATTTCTTCCGTGGAGTAATCGGAAAATATTTGAAGGGAAATCAACGAAAGCGGTGTTTCAACAACACGGCTGTGTCAATTACAGTTAAAGGTCACGGATATTCCCAAATCGATGGGACTCAAGCAAGGACACGGCGTAATAAATAACCGTCATCGGATACGATGTAACTGATAACCCAATTACGCCACCGAAAGCACGGAAGGCTGTTAGGGCTTGCGGTGAATGATGAGAAATAAATTATTCGCGACGTTTTCATTTCGACGATGACCATCCTCCAAGACCGGACGAGAGGGGGGGTTCGTAACGAATTTATATTGCGGAAAAGAATCCATCATCCAACGAGGCTCGTCTACCCGCACTGATATCGACTCGGTGTTCAATCAACGTCACCCATTCCCAAACTTCATTCGTTTTGCAGTGAGGGAGTTAGGAGGGAACTTAGTGACACTCGGCGAGATGAGATCGAGAAGGTGTGGGTAATTCAATGATGATGCTGAAGATATATTGGCTGGAAGGTTAGGTATTATTCTGGATGGTTCAACAACAAAGGGGTACATCCAGCTTTCAGAAAATTTGTGAGCCCCCACATGATATTACAGGGCTAAAAACTCTGCCGTTTGATTTAACGAAATTCGACCTGAAGTGCTTTGAAACTGCATGCTAACTGGCGCAGGGAGTCATTTCCAGCCTCATCTGACTGATGGCATGGAAAGCTTACTGGTCCCTAGGCAGAAGGCAATGACGTAGTAGTGCGGGAAGGGTAGGCTGGGAAATCTCGCAGTAGTGCTGCGTGATTCTGGTTATAGTTCATTATCTCTGTATGGCTCACGCTTGATGAAGCATCCCTCATCAATGCGCGTTTAACATGAGGAAACGCACGCTTCATTACACCATAGTGCCCCGAGTGCAGCCAACGGGCTTTACTCTGGTGTACAACGTTACTGGCGTCCTCAAGCCCGAGAAGTCAATTTACCCAGTATACCGACGCGGAAAGGTATGGTAAAGTGGATTGGGGGAAGAGGGGAAACAATGAATTAATTTACAGCATATCTCGACAGAGTCATAACCTCCTCGTTAGTGACGCCTCAAGGGGCGAAAACATATTGAGGCTGGAACCTTCTGGGGAGAGGCCTTTATCCCGGGAAGCATGAATATTGGAAACTAGGGCCGGAGCCCGAGATCAAAGCGAGTGCACGTCGAGGGTGGATGGGATAGTCGTTACAGGAAGGTATTGTTAGGAGGTGTGTTCCCTCTCATCTGCCCTCTGAGACCCATCAATGGACTGCTCTAATACCTACCGAGGGCTCTAAGGTTTAGACAAAGAGAAGGAAAGCACTTTGATTCCTCGATTGAGGGCGTTTCTGCAATAATTATACATGTACCTTTCCTATTGCTCCGAGTCTCCTCATTTCCCCACAAGTCTTCCCTCACAACTTCCACGTCTCCCTGATCTTTTGAGCAAAAGCGGGACTGACTCCAAAGGCTCCATGTTAATTTCGTCGTTCTTGATCGTAATTTGTACTTACGGATCCTTTTGAATAGAGCAGACTGGTAGACCAGTGTGCTGGGAACCACTCTATGAACATCAATGAGACTGCTCCTCTGGGACAGCCATTTTAAAACAACTCTACATTTCAGTGAAGAATATCAGGGTTTGTTTTTTTTTTTTTTTTTTTTTTTTTTTTTTTTTATATTGATGTTGTTCAATGCAGGATACTTCAAGGCCTTCTCGCATTGCTACTTATGTATGCTACTCGCTTTTACTACACATTATACGGTCAGAGCAGAAACAGGTAAAGTAGGATTGGACCGTTTAATTTTTAGAAATCCCCATGAGCCGGCTATAATGCTCTCTTGAGGACATCTCATCACAGGTTTCCTCACTACTGGCATAAAATGACCACGAAAGAATCATTTATTCTTTGTACAACAAATACCTTCGCACGATTGACAATACTCCTATTATTGGGGATATATGAATTGGTACATACCAGTGTCGTGAAACTTGCAGTAGCCCTACTCAGACTGCGCAATGATAATTGTCTTCGTGTTTGGCACCACGGGATAACGTGGAAAATTGATCATGTTAAAAATAGCCTTCTATGTAACAGTGAGGAACATGAACCACACCTAAGTTCTCCTTTGTCCTAGGAACCTGAGAAGTGGAAGTTCTTGTCGAAGAGTTTCCAACGCCAGCTGCCACGACGACTACAGTCTAGGGGCTCTTCTCTCTTTAGAACATCAGAGCGACTGTTTTTCGAAAAATTTTCGGGTTTTTAAGACTTTTTTGCAGTCAAAGAAACGTGATTCTTTAAAGTTCTACCTTTTTAAATCGCAAAAACACTCCGTTGTGTGAAGTTTTTCCCTCAAGTCGGTAAAGAATACACTTCTACAGCAGAAGAAAGTGAAGATCGGTCAATCTCGTTTAACGTGAAAGTTTTACGAGCGCCTCGAAAGATGTTAATTAAAAGTAAGCTCCCCATGGCATATTTAAACCAACCACCCCTTCCTGACGCCACCCCTAGCTCATTACTTTCCCACATTTCTTAGCACCGTACGGCCTTCCTTATAATAAAGCTACATTTCCCCCTCCCATAAAAGGAGATTTATCAAACCGACCGATCACCTATCATAATCTCTCGACAATTTGTCTTCGGCACCCAGAAACCCGGGTCTGAGGATTTTCCAGGATGTATTACTCATTCCCTACCGCGCCTCAGCTGAGCTCCATTTTGATATATGGTCCTTTCATAAAATATCGTTTGTTGGACCGGGCTGTACACAGCTCGAACAACGCCGCCGTCGTGTCCGTTTTTGTTGATCGTTCAGTATACACTAAGAAGCAACAGACGGCCTATTCAATATCAGCTACTTTGACAGCAACGCTGCTTGTAGTTTTTTTTTTTTTTAGAATCAGGAGAGGAAAAATAATTCAACACTTACCTGTGCACACAGGGATGTCTGCCGACCACGTGGAATCCAACTGACATTCAATGCCAGGTGCTCCCGTCAATCTGTAGCCCCAGGGACAGGAGAAGAACACCCTCGAACCAAACGTGGTGTTGTGGGGTGACAAGATCAGTCGAGGGTCCTCCGGTTCGATTTTCGGGCACTGGATGGGCTCGCAGGTAGGTATCGCTCCTGACCACCTCCCTGCAACAAAAATCATCTCAAGTATAGGAATATGAAACGGAACAAATCATTAAGCAATGGCTAAACAATTATCTTACTCGTGTAGGTGAGTGCATATGGCAGAACCCAAAAAAAAGCAGACACTTATTAAAAAAAAAAAAAAAAAAAAAACGTGAAAATTTTGGTTATTTTAATTAGATTGGTAAGTAATCAGTTTCAGAACACTTATTTCAGCACACACCCTGCATTCGTTATCAATTTTCAGTGCAGAAGCCATTCGAATTTTGACGTCCAAAATTATTTAAAAAATGATGTTCAACGAGTCCCTAAGTTCCCACAAAAACTTTACACCCTCTGAATTCTTGTAAATCCACCAAAATACATTTTTAGTTAAACCCCTCTGGGCTGAAAATGAATTGAGCACATTTAGAGCCCAAATGGATATATTAGGAAGTGTTGAAATTTTTTGAGCGTTTCGAAGGCCTTTTTTGACCCGGAGGGTGCATTGAACAAATTTTGAATTTAATCATTTGAAAGCGTAAGAAGTGAACGTTTGTATCTTTTCCGTTGATACGAATAGAAGGGGTTGTACTATTCTTACAAGAACCCAATATGGCGAGTCGTTGAGTCTTCTATGGTTGGGTGAGGAGCAAAAAAGAATGAAAAGAAAAAGAAAATTCCGAAAAAGAGTAAAACCTCCATAATCAAGTTTTCTGTGAATGGTATTGAATGTACGGAGCAGCTACATTACCGCTTTGCACCAAATAAGTGAGGGAAGACGAATGTTTCCTGTAAAGTAGTCTGTGTGGATTATACAAGCGATTACGTCACTACGTCGGATTATACATTTATCGGTACGTTCGATAAATAAAACAGTAAAAGTGACCGCAAAAATAATTTCAACTGAGTAGAAGGAGGTCGAGAAAACTATCGCTCCTCGATCAACAAAACTCTTGAGATAGGATTGATAGCGTGGGCTTGGTTGCGAAACTTTCTAGACTCGAGGACCTTGGCCAGTGGAAATCTCAACTCGAGGCGTTATTATTTTATTAAAGCTCTGGGGAAACCGAGTGTTTCTTATTTCGTGTTCGCCTTCCACAGTTTCCACTTTGTTACTGAGTGAACAGAAACGAGGAATACCGATAGAATATATTGGGAAACGAACCTAACACTTGCCAAAGGAGGAGAATGTTGAAATACTTCCTGAAGAAGTGGTTAAAGACGCGCTTCATTCATTTGGTCGTGTCATGTCCAACGTCCTGGAGTGCTTGGAAATAGATAATCACGGGAAACCATTATATGTCCATCTACATTACCCCAGTGACCTGTAAGAAGGGTGGTACGGGAGTGTGAACGTTCCCTTCTGTTCTGTAGGACAGAAGGAAAATAATATTCTGACTAGTAAAACAAAGTTAGAAAAATCTTTTTCCCAGAAGGAATAAAACGACAGAAGGAGGGAAGATCGTAAAATTTAATTTGTCTGTGAAGGACCGAGATGGATGACAGCCATGAGGAAAGAATAACTCTACATTTCTCTTCACCAACCATGAGGAAATGGAGTAAGAGAGTATGCGGAGGGAAAACAAGGCTGAGGGAAGAAGACAGGGAGGAAAAAAATATAGGAAGCGGTCTCTTAACGTAAGAAACTTTTCCTTTTATGTGACTATAAACATCGTAAAACCGCGGGTACAATAAACACGAGGAAAAGGACAATAAATATACGACCCCTAGAGTTCGTGGCCCTACACGCCAACCACCTTCCAAACAATGAGACCTGAAATATGGTTCCTGTAGCCTCTTCTAGCGAAGGATCTAAATCACCTTCTACGAGCACCTCGAGAGAACCTGTCTGGAGAGGGAACTGGGGAATAACGTAGCGTATCATGACTTCCGTTTTTCGGGACTTGTTAAATTTACCAGGCCGTGATCGTACTTCCTGAGAGGGCATGTGGATAAGGGTAATGTGCATCATGACATGTACTTCTACAGAAGTTGATCTCATTTTTCCTCGAAAACAGCAACACCTACGAAATTGCGTAAAAAACGCTGGCAATCGCAGATGGTTTATTTGTTCACGTCCAGGTGGCTACTCATTCTTAAAAGGATCATCTGGACCCACTCCTCTGGTCCAATGGTATAACTCAGCGTCCATAAATGTTGGACACACCTATATCCACGAAAAGCTCAAGAAACAAATTTCAAAATGCCCGTCTTCACATTTAATACTCTGCCTCTGTTTCGAAGGATTGGGCTAAAAAGTTTCGAGACTAAAAGAAGTCTCTTAGTGAAAGTTTGATTTTTATGACAACCGACTCCCACACACGGCTGACAACGACCGTTCATTGTGATTTCAATTTTATACACTTTTGAACGTTAAAGGAAGATGAAAATTCAATATGAATGATAAACAGAAAACAATATGCGGATAGGGCGGCCATTTGGCTTGGAAATGACACTAAACTCTTCTACGATTTTTAAAAATAAATTATATGCTAATCGGTCCCAACCTAATTGAACTGAAATCCTTCTTCATCGCATGTTCTGGAGCACAGATGCGTGGTTATCAATCTTTTGTTTCATGTTCATGCGAAAAATATGCGCAGAGTGGCAGAGCAAATGCAAATTTGTCCACAATGGTTTGTTATTCCCTGGAGCAGGTGTATAACGGGGTGTGGAATGCTCCGAACTCATTCTGATCGATTCAGCGTCCAACATTTAGTGAATGACCTCATACGCCTAGGTACTTAAAAATATCGAAAACCCAGTTTCCTAATAAGTGAGTAAGTGTCCATTTGACCCATACCCACTTCCGGAGGGCACCGATCGATCTCAATGGATTCAGCAGGACTCAGCCTAATGGATAGTATAATGGAAATATACAGGAATATTGTGTGGACTCATATCATGTCTGAAAACCTCACTTTAGAATGTCTACTAATGAACAGTCCATAACCTCGTTTCGAGAAAATCTAGACCCGAACATATTCATGGACAATGAAATGTTTCCAGTAAACTACCCGAGTGGATGACAGACAGGATCAGGAACTCGATGTCAGTTCAGGCAGCTGAAGATGAATGAATGGTCGAGCAAGTCCTGCGGCCGACCGCATGTCGCAGAAGTTTATCGCTGCTGTCCCTGGGTGTCCTGCGAGACCTCAGTTGAGAGAATGAGAGAAAACGTGTCTCCAAGCCGCCCGATCCAGTTCAGACTCAAACTCAGACCGCAAAGAAAAGGACGAGCGTGTGTGGCGCAACCACGTATACGGCAACCGAGCGTGGTCACCGTCTGCCCGCGTCAGGTCGGGAAACTAATTTGAGTTGAAGAAGTGGACGGGGACACCGAAACAATAGTTCTTGACAGTTCCCACGAGAGAGGTCGTGGCTGCTGATTGGTTGAGACAAATGAATTCCGTGACGCCCCGCGAGGAACTGATGAGTCTCGAAAGGCATCCACTATACGGATAACACTGATTAGGGTGAGTTTACGCTGGTGGTGGCGGAGGAATGAATCATGCGACACCCATCGCTCACAAAGTCAAGATTTGAACTGACGTGCCACTACCGGGAAGAAAGCCTTCCATTAGGGTCTTATTGAAGATGACGGATCGATATTGAACCATTATGGACCAGCTACAACTTGCAAGTGGGGTTAATATATTATATGTATACTCTCTCACGATGGATCCACGTAGGAACACGGATGGAAAACTTAAAGAAAAGAAGAAGAATAATAATGATATACGCATTAAAAATAAAATTCAATATTCAGAAACATAATTTTCTCAAAAAAAAAAAAAAAAAAAAAAAAAAAAAACAGTGTGAAGGGTTTTTGGACTTATTTCGATTGACTCAGTCTCTAACAGTTTGTGGAAATTTTATTATTCCACATGCCTAGGTATCCGAAACTTGAAAACCCACATTCGAAATAGGTAGATCTATAGTTTAGTGGGAAATGATAGCCTACATGCCTACGTAGTTCCAAAATAGTCCTAAAGAACGAGTTTCAAAGGATACATTTCAGACTTTATTGTGCCGGCCGACTGTCGGTGGACAAGTGCAATGCAAATCGGTTTTAACTTGACGCACATTTAGGTGGCACATTTAAAGAATGTGCTTTTATTCTAGTAAAAAAGCGTATCATTTTCATTAAATAAAAAAAAACTAGAACGAAATGATTGGATCCTTTTTGAAATGCTGCACTCACGAAAAAATTTAGGATGATAATTTTACATTGACGGGCAGTTTATAATATTCAGGATATCCCTCATGCAGAAACAATAGGAACGCATCAAGCAAAGGAGCTCAAAACCACTTAGTCAAATGGCCATCGAATGATATTATAAATAGTGGAGCTAGTCGTTTTACAATACATTATCGTTTATTTGTATGTAGATTACAAACAAACCTCTGAGCCAACCTATTATACTTCCTTCACCCCCGGATTATCTACGGACCCCATAAATAGAGACAGAATGAAATTGTACCTCACCTAGAGTATTATATGAAAGGGGTGGACCAAGGGTTGAATTCATTCGGTAGTAAATGAAGAATCACGCTATTTACATAATTTGGTCAAAGACCGAGGGGAGGATAGGCTTGAAGGGGTTTTCTAAGGTCAATTGGATAAAACGCTTCCGTTGTTCATATTCATCTTAAAGTGAGAAATGATTTAAAGCAGAGGGTTAGTGGTATAATAACTTCATTATACAAACATGATGGATAATATGAGGATGTAAAATGGCTGCTTTGAAAAATCATTGAACCAATTAAAAAGCAAATGTGGACAGCAACGCTATGCTATTTTTCTACGTTTTTCACATCTACATTTTCTATATCGGGTTAGGTAAGTAAAAACTCCTACCTGTCTGAAATTGACACAAACGCATAAGTAAACAACGACCATTGGAGAGCCAATTAATGTTGTCTCAACGTAATTTCCTATTGAATTAAGGGTTGTATAACGGCCAGAGGAGGAATCAGATTTCCACTACGGTGGTTTTGATTACAAATTTAATAAAGGGTTTTAATAGATTTGATAGCACTCTTCGGTTCTCTCCTGTGATTAAAACCCCCTAAAAAAAGGTCTTCAGGGTACCTAATAAGACTTCTTAATCAAGTCGTCCCCTTTCAACAGTTTTATTTCTTTTAATTAGAGTTCGTAGAAGGCTTTTCATTCCCCTGCTCTTTTCGCCTTTAATTCGCTCAATAAGATCCGTTCGCTACACCAACAGAGCCTCCTTTTTATCGTCTTCGATTCCACCGTTCCAATCATCGAATTTCCTGAGACGTTTCTTTTGACGGATTTTTCAATCCGAGCACATCGATCTTTTTCTAGTTAGTACAGCTATTAGAGGTTAATTGAGGTCTATTGAGAGATCGAAGTCAAGTGCAAAGAAGTAAGGGACGTTTCGGGAGTTTGACTGCTACGGATATATGAACAAACTCAACAGTCATTCTAGGCGAAAAGCGTGCATATCTATCTGTCTTTTCGTTATTTGTCTTGCCTCATGGATCCCGAACGGTCTGATAGATCCACGGGGTTTCTATTTCTAACTTGCCAATAGGTGAAATGAGAAGAAGACGGAAGAAGCGAAATCCCAACACAATCAAAGTAGCTCGATGCCATTTTTGGCGACCGATGATCTAGCAAGATTGAGGAATTTAGTCATCACTCACCATAAGCTCTTAATTTGAGGAGAATGACGGGGAGCGATACTGAGGAAGAAATACTCAAGGTGCTAATAAATTGAATGAAGCATTAAACGGACTTCCTGTTGGGGGACATCAAGGGCCAAAAGTGGAGGGTGGCGTTGGGTAAGTGCAAGGTTTTATAGCCCTCCGAAATATGCCTTTCTCTTGGGGGAACCCGTGTGTGTTGAGTGCATCCCTTAAGCCTAACGCTTTTTACCGGATATTCATCAAATCCACTTTTTGGAGCTTTTTGCACTTTTTTCGGAGGGAGCCGGAGGTAAGTGTATTTGAAGGGGGAGCCCTTGGTCGAAAAGGCTCAAGGTTTTAGCTACCCCTGAATAACAGTATCCAGCTTGTTACACTTTTCTTGGTTTCGAATTCGTCTCTGATCGAATCTCATACGGATTAATTATGCGAACCACAAAATGATCGAGTTTTTTCTTTTATCAACGAAATTACCAACACGCGGGGCGATAAACACGAGTGAGCAAAGAAATCACCTGCCGAGTAAGACGGAAACGCAAGTACTAAATAAAAGGTGGCGCCAGAGATATATCGGTGACTGCGAGCTATCAGGACGAGCAAATGCTAATGCTCGGGGCCATTTGTTCCACCTACTTACGTTACGATGCGCGTTCTTATCTCCCTTTTACGTGAACTATTTCTTGTACTTTTTCAGGAAGACTTCGACTCACGTGCCTTTAGAGGGCATTGCCAAACCCGTCAGGTTTAAAGTTATAAAATGAACGAATCAGGTTACTTCACTACAACGTTTCTGAGAAGGAAGATCGATTCAAGCTTCTGACATTCCCTCAATGTCTCCTCGCACTAGCTTCTTGAGGCATTATTGTATACAATCAGAATTGCAGTCCCCTCGACTAAAAAAATTGTTGTATTATTGGTCCACTTAATATAGTTCTAATTAGGAACCTACCCTGGAAACGTCACAGATATACGTTTTTTCGGTAAGAGGAAAATGGAAGACAATAATAAACAATTGTGGAATAATTATCAGTATATATAGGGTAATATATAGATGAATATGGATTATTTATCCTCAAATTAATTAAAGTCGAGTCTTGTGTGGTATTTACCTCTTCCACACCTACGTAGGTAATTAGCTGTTGCGGTTGGGGTTTGATAAGGGGAGCCGAATAAATTGAAAACAATTTGAAACTAGGTCAACATGCGCCACGTGTCTAGATCCAGGGAAAGACTCAGCCTGAGGCTCATACAGCAGGTTATTAAACGAATATTTACGCCTCAAGAATTAAGCGCGTTTTACCTCTGAGCTCCTCGTTCTGTGCAAACAGACCGCCCAGAGCCCTTTCCTCCGTTCTGACCCTCCCTTCTACACCTTCAGGTTTTGTGCTTGTTCATCGAGTTAAGTAGTGAAAAACCCCTGAAGTTTGGGTCGAGTATAACCCAAGGTAAATACGCGTTTTTTTTCTCGTTTCTCTCAAACACCTTCTACCTACTGCCTTCAAACTCAAGTATGCCCTCGCGTTCTCTAATAATTAAACGCCGAGGGAATGTGATGGAGTTTCCCCCACCATCACGTGAAAGACAAACATCCTCGCATCGTCAGGTCATGGCAAATCCAACGGTGGGATCTGAAAAATATCCCAAGTCTCGCGTTTCTCTGCACTGTGTACCTATACTGAGGCAAACTTCACTCTTGGCAGCTCGATAAGGAGAGCAATGAGACTACATTGCGCGATAACTTTCAAACACAACGCTGGCATTGCACAAAATGTCCGAAGGGAATAAGAAAAACTTATTCTTCCTTCTTGATAGCATTAACCTTAATTCGTACGATAGATTTTATCTGACTTCCCAAGCAAACACATTTGACGGCTTCAGTGGATTTCCTGTAGAGGAGTTATCGAAGTTATAAATCAAAAGATTTTTCTTCCGATGGCGGTATCCCTAGAGGGTTTAAAAGTTTGAACTCGCTAGAAGACATTTCCTCTCCGGCGGTACGTCGGAGATTGAAGTTTTTAAGAGTTAGTCCTTAACTAACTTTTGTCCGAAAAAGAGATTTGTTTATCTTTCTCTCACTCGCGGGTACTGATGGTAGGAATTTTTCTTGAAATACGACTAAACTGGAATCCTTCCGAAGTTCTCAAACTCCTATATATTAGAGCGTCAGATTTCAATCTTGAGGGAAAATTAATGACTTGGCGAAGTTTCCACTTTGTATCGGAACAAACTCTAATAGAATAGAAATGCTGCAAATTCATTCACAATGGTTCATCATACAAAAATCAATTCTCAATATACCCATTCTAATCCATGGACGCCCTCCAGTGTTTAGTGACACGTACGGGGCACTTCAATCGATTCAACGTCCAAAATCTAGGTAAAATGGCATCTAACTCGGTTGAGTAAAAAAAAAAACCTCACTGGTTGGACTCTAGAGTGTCCCTGGGTCGTAGTAGCTGAGACGTGTGCAGCTGCGGACTCATTCACAATTGATATATGCTTATACCTATTTCATACGTTAATTTATTGGCTCCCCATTTTCCCTTTGACGGCGATCTACATGTGTCACCGTAGATTAGAACAATAAATTAGCATTCTGTCCCTCTTAGTCTCTCACTCTATTTTTTCGAATGGAACAATTGCATATTCGTTCTTCTGCCCATCCGATGCTCCAGTAATTAAGGATGAATATTCGGGTGCGTAGTAAAGTGGTAATGGGTTATGTAGGGCAGAATGGGTAATGGTGATTGACCGCTGAATCCAATAACAGTAGCTGCACGCCCCTCCTTCAAGACCTCTACGTGTTGGGGGCTTAGTCTAACCAACGCATTACCGATGCGCTACCCCGCTTGGCTCGTGAATCATTGATGAACCAAATTACGCGATGCACCAAACGTGGGTTCAAATGACCTAATAATCAATGCGTTTCTCTTTTTAGGTGGAACTCGTTGAATGTAGTGAGGGTAATAGTCACCTTGAAAATGACGTCCTCATGTCGACCATACATAGTTACGCTTTCTCTAATATATTCAGATCAATACTCTTATTGTAGTTCGCTTTGAGCCTCGAGGTCAGGAAAGATAGTACCGGAATACCCTCTAGGCAATCCACCAGTGGATAATAAGGAGATAGTAGCAAGTTCGTAATTTGAAGCCGTCGTGGATGACGAGGGGTCCAGAGTTTGGACCTGCACGAACGGGGTGATTGCCTTTGAGGTGAAGTGAATGAAATTTGACTACGGCCCTTTTCAGAGACTCGCAAATAGTCAGTTTCTTGCTAGAACACCCCATCTTTTGTTCAAGTAAGGAAACCTCCTCGACGGAACTACATTACAAAGTCATTCAACCAGTACCCTCCACCTTCTCCAGGCGCATCCCTGGAAAGGAGCCACTGCCATTGCCCTCAACAACAAACTATGCTTCCAACTTCCCTCTTACCTGATCAACTTCCTCTGCACCGAGGTGGTAGATTTTCTAGCGATAAGTTTCCTGTTTTCGGCCGTAATGATCCGGAACATCCACCCAGCACCATTCCCGGACAAAAGGTGTAGTTTTCAACCTTTTCGACTACTCGAGCGAGCAGACCTTCTTCAGTTGAACGAACTTTCAAGTTTCATCACTGCAAGACGGGTAGCAATTATTTCGTTACTCTTCGCTGCCTAATTCACGGGAAATTAGGCTCGAAAGTTGGTTGGTTTTGAAGAAAATCCTGCGTTGATGAGACTACAAGTTGTCGTACCGTGTTCACTCCAGCCCTGTTAGTGGTGTACTTTTCATGAGTTTCGCTCTGAAAGTATTTAAGAATAATCACAGATATCGAGTTTGAGGTAAAATGACTCAGCAAAATGATCGTATTCCCCTTTTCACGAGGATCAAGCTCCGAACTAGACTGTACAATAAATTTTAAAGTTTTCCTAATGTGTCAAAGGCTTATTTTGGCCCGAAGGGCGGGTTGATATTTGGATTATAAATCTATACAAATTTAAAAAAAGAGTGGGTTCGTTTTCAATCGAAACGATTACTAGTGTGTATTATTCCAATTAGAAATATAAACGCAAATAATCAGTTCATCAAAACGTATTTAACTTAACAATTGAATTTTCGAAATATGGTCCGTGTATTTGTATCGTCTCCGACAAATTATTGGAGCGAAAACCTGAATTAGTGGGAGAGCGTGACCTGGTTTGGGAACATAAAATGATACCCGAATATAGTGTATTTCTTAAATACGCCTTCCTATCATAAATGGAGGAAAAATCACATCGGCCAAAAAACTCCAAGTTTATCGGCGGAGGACTGTAATATACTGCGCTAATAAAATATGTAGACCGCCGGGGTTTTATTCTCTACGCAAAAATAAGTTTTTCAGACAGGTATATCACGATACGTGGGTTGGATTCCACTGTAGCAGCTCAGCTCAACCTCGACGCGTCGTAGAGCCGTAAATCCGGTGCAATAACACGTCATGAGGCTCGCATGAGGGAGGAAGCGCCTGTGAACCACATTTCTTCACTGTCAACCGTTCGCTGGCCCCCTCCTTTTTTTCATAATCTCGGATTTATGGGGTCTAAACGCCACGGAAAGGTCTAAACGCTCAGCGACAAAGTCCGTATATGAAGGACGTGGACGCCGGCAGAAGGGCTCTTCCCTCTCCCCGACTCTTGATATATGAAAGGTTATAAGTGAAATATTATGAAGGATTCCCGAGGCTCTTAGAAAATATGAACGCATTGACGTATAAACGTTGAGATATGGACTCGGCAATATCGCTTTGACCGGAGCAGCTCCGAGTGGATGGTTACGAACCTCGTAAATGATGAAGGATGAGCTTTGAAAATGATATTAAATTCTTTGAAGCGCTCTCAAGTTCCTCAAGGTATTTTCTGATGGCGAAACATTTCGAAAGGGGTGGAGGTGTAAGTACTTTCACGCCATGCCACACTGTATGCACACGAAAAATCATAACATAATCCAGCGTGTGAGTGATTTTATAATCTCTCGTACCGTGTGATTGAGTCACCTTAGGAAGAAGGAAACATGTTTGTCGAGAATGTTGAATGAAACATCGTCTATTTTATGTTATAACTTCTGACTTCGTGTTAACTTCATTTAATCTCCTATTTGGGGTCAGGAGCCAAAATTGATCGTTTTCATCACCGCCATAATTTTTATTTTTATTTGTTCTTCACGAAAAGTCTTTCTCCCAACGAGCTAGTTCATTTTGGTTGGTTATTCCTTTGATAATCAACCTATGTTTTCATGCAGGAAGCTAACCTCTCCGATTTGCCCCAACATTTTTTCTGGGCGTTTCAAGGTGCCTAGATCAAAATATGCAAATGTACGTCCTGCATACGCCGTTTGCCGCCCACACTGTTTTCGGTTGTAGAAAATTGTCTAAAAATGTGAAATTTTGGTCTGAGACCCATTTTTTGCTTTATTTTTGGCTACTTAGGCGCCTAAGGTATCATTTTAAACTAAATGTTGGACGCTGAATCTAATGGGACGGGTCCCAGAACCATTGATATCCACTGGAAGAGATTATGGGTCAATATGTACCTATCTACTCATTTCGAAAGTGGGTTTTCGAGATTTTAGTTACCTAGGCGTGTGGGTTATCATTTTCCACTAAATTTTGTCAATTTACGCTGAATCAATTGAAATGAGTCCGGGACACTCCTTACTGGGTTCCCCCCTCCCCCCTCCAATTTTCTCTATGCTCCTGGTCCAAGGAATAACCAACCCCCACGGGAGAATTTGCCGCGTTTTCCCCTTGATTTTCCCTGTGATTTGTAGTGCATTTTTTTCTTGATTATATTTTCGTGAGCGCCCGAAATACCTTGCATTGTTCTCTCGATGTACCAACGAATAAATATTTCTATTAGTTTCTTAAAATTATATTTGATTTATTACCGCACTCCTTTCTTCCAGTTTTATTCGCAAGGAACGAGCGAGACGTCATGACAACGAACATCAATACATTTTCAATTACTTGAACCTTATAATCTGAAATCTCACCCAAAAACAATATGCATAATATGCATATTGTTATATTATAAATGTCGGTATACGAAGCAACTGGTACCCTCAAAGAAACAAACATAATTTTAGGCTTGCTCATTACCACACTCACGGATTATTCACATCTCTATGGCGTAGGAACGTCTAGGTAAATACTTTTCAGAATCATATTAAGAAATGTGTATTTCTGGGGTATCATGCCCCCTTTTCTATAAGTAACCATTGCTAGAATGTAACCACGGTCGAGATCTGCGTCAGTTTTCTTGTCCCACGGGCAGCATTAGTTTTTGCTGTTGGAGAGTAATTCAAATTGAATGTTCAATAGGGAGTGTGAGTCTATTAATGATTAAAGCGAAACGTCCAACTAAAACGGCACCAAGAAGAAAAAAAGTGACGATTGATCGAGTTAGTATGCAAAATATCCGGCAATATTGAATTAAGAGTCTGGACTAACTTGACCTCTCGTTATAGTCGAGAATTAGCTCTTGGCGAGGTACCGGCAGTTGGGAACTAATCAGTTCACAGAACGCCGGGCTTGGCGATGAAACCAGACTAATGAAGAAAATGGTTGACCCGTTTCTGAAGACAGTGACGGAGTTGAGGGCAGGAACTAATCAAGTAGCCAGGGGGTTCGAGGAGATCCGTTCCAAAGGTTCAATAAGAGTACATTAGATCTGCTAACAGGCCTAATGAACAACCCGACGGCCCCCGCCATTAGGAAGCTTTGAATTACCGAATCAATCGCCACGGAATAGATCTCGCAAGTAAAAGCGACCCCCTCAAGCACAATCGCCTTGATTGACCTACTTCCGCGACGGTTTTTCACCTCTCTCGTCTGTAGAGCCTTAGAAGAGGTTCAATCGTAGATGAAGACGAAAATTAGATCGTGTTCAGTCAAGTTTCTAGACGGAATGAATGGATTATTCAATCAGGGCATCTTCAGCATTCAGACTGCAGTTAGTTCAATCTCCTAAATGTCAACTCTTCTATGTATATGTGTATTAACTAGTACCATAACTTGTATTCGGAAAAATGTATTTAAATGAAATCTCAATTATCATAATCGTACATGCCGTCAGTTACCTTCCAAAGTAAATGGTATTTGTAATGAGTAATCATATTCATTTACATCCTACATTGCCAGGGAATACGTTTGTACGCCACAAGTTACATAGTTCAAGGAAACTTGAAAAAAAAAAAATAATAATAATAATAATAACTCGAATGAAATCAAGAGAAACGACTCGTTTGTTGCAATGAATGTGGAAAAAGGAGGTACTTTGGAATAGGGTTATTTAAACCAAAATACACTGAAAATCACTTATTGTATGTTGAGAATGGGATAAGTGTAATGACAACGTTCTGTTCAAAGGGATTTTCTGTGAATAAAAGCTTATTCGGAGAAGTACTTACTTCTCACATCATGACGACCCGAGGTAGAACGTAAAATTAGTACTACTCCTGCAAACATTGATATTGTTTCATGTCAGCCGATGTACTTGATAAGCCGCAGTATGGGCTCTTGACGGTGCTTTGATAATGTAGGTGTTCTTCACTCTAGGTCACCATTGCGAGTGTCAATTACTGGTGAAAATGATTTATGTCTTCTCTGAGAGTAGGGTGCTGGTCCATTAGTTGACAATGAATGAAGGACTGACTACATCTTCCCCGAACTGGGAAACTAGAATAATGATTGTATCATTCAAGGCTTGTAGCAGAAACCTGTTGGGTCAAACAAACACATTTTTGACGACCAAAGACACAAAAACACCCGAGACGTGACATTGCCGTGTCTAGTAAATTCCTGGCTGAACACACTATTTTTTCATTCCCCGCTTTGCAGTGACAGCAAAAGAGTTTTCACAGCGCCCATACCGTGTTCTTAGAACATCAGTTCCAGACGATATTTTCCCATTTTCACGCCGAGTTAGACATTTGTTTTCCCTCCCATGCCTCTACAATTTCACTGCCACGGCACGTTTGAAACACCGTTGAGCGTGAAATAGCAATTGTCTACCCATAGGGAGGTTGTTTTGTGTGTTTTCTTCTCCTCAGGACAGATATTTGAGTGCACAAAAAAAAAAAAAAAAGTACAATCATTGTTTTGACCTTTACCCAACCCCAGTGGGCACCAATTGGTCCACGGCTTATCACAATATATTCAGCGTCACGAAATTAAAGGAATATGATAACTCAAATGTTAGTACTCCTTCTGACCAAAAATCTCAAAAACCCACATTCGAAATGAGGAGATACCAATTTTGACCTAGTACACACCTCCAATACGGTACCCATCTCACTGGATTCAGCGTCCAACATTTAGTAGAAAATGATACCCCCACGTGCCTTGTTCGTTCCCAATAGGTAAGGCCTCCCCAAATTTGATCCATTCGGGCTGAAATTATTCGAATTCCACCAGAGCCAGAAAGAAGTCCCCGATCAAAATATAAATTTAAAAAAATTCTACTATCTAATTTTGTTCAAAACAAAATTATATAACTTGTCGTAGGAATCGATTTTTCATCACCTTTATGAACGAATAAAACAGTTTTCTTCAATCCTGTATTGAAGACGGACACCCAATATAACACATCTTTATTTGGGGTACGACCCATAGTATGTACCTACTAATTAACCTATCGAGAAAGGTATTTTTTACCTAATTCCCTTGCCACAGTTGTGCGAATTATCCGCTAGGTACTTGGTGATCGATACGCACGCTATTCCAAGCTACTTGGCTAGACACAGGGTGACACTTCTGGATGAACAGTTGTCATCAAATAAATTGAAAACCACACAACAGACAATATCGCATACCATCTAATGAATACCGCACGGTATAATGAAACGACACTGGGGTTAATCGAGAGGAACCAGACCAATTACCTGTCTTGGAAGCAACTATGTCGTAAGTATTGAACATTGTGGCGCGCTGATTGATGCCTGAACACAAGTCGATTGATCGTAATTTCCTACGGCACATATTGCATTTGATTTCAAGCGTTTTGACCTAATTGAAAATCAACACTGGGGCAATTACCCTTATCCATCTGCTCCATAGCGCCAACTGATAGGTAACTGTCAAAGTGCATTCCAATCGCCGCGTGTCGATCGTTTCTGGTGCCGTTCGATGTGAATGCTCACACAATTTTGTGCCCTTGTAAATCGAACAATGGTGAAGAAGGAAGAAGCAGAGGTATAATTTTCTAAATATGCCCTAAAATAAGATTTTTGGCGTAACGGTGACGAAATGGTACCCATTTAAGTAACTAAATTGAACCTTCTTTACTATTCATAATGTACAGTGAATATTTGAAGAGTCCTGGACCGCCGGTACCTAAGCCTCTCCTCTGCAAAGAGCTCATGGTGCATGTATGCTTCATATACTATAATAGTTACTACGTTAGTAATCATTAAGAACAATCCTGACCCGAGCCAAGCAATTTAACGTGTGCAAGAGTAGTTTACTATTGGGAATTTAGGAATGTTGTCGTAACGGGTCTGGCAGAGGAGAATGGAAATGAAGGCTGCTCACCGATGAAAGGGAACCAATGATATTCAAGGCCACTGTTGCCTTGAAATACGTACCCACAACTAGGATCTTCCGTGGTTCACATCCAGTCAGATCTGTGTTTGGAAGGAAGAAGAACGTACCTACGCCTCAACGTCCAAATGGACCAGAAAGATGGCGAAAGACTGCCCAAGACAGTAAAACCCGAACAAAGGCGTTTAGAAACACCGGCCTCAAAAACGAACGGACACGAGAGTGTATTGTTAAATCACTCGTCAAAAGGACTCTGTTATGTGCAGCATCAGCGTGTAGGGTCTTTTTGAAGAGAGAAACCGAGAGAGAAAAAAAAAGTCGTGTTCGGAGAGAAAGAGCCTATCGGCCATAGGGGCTCGTCCCCCTGCAGACAATCAATACTTTCCAGATACTTTCTGATGGCCATTTTACCACAGGGATCCTCCTCTTGTCTCTACTATCCTCGTCATGAGACTCGCAAAGAGAAAAAACAATTGTCGCAATTGGAATCGTCGCATTGCGCCTGCGATAGTTCGTCATTCAATCCACCTGACTAACGCTATCTACAGCAAAACTTTCACGAATGATCAATCGAAGCCAACCAAATTCATAGACCGTAATAGAAAGAAAGAAAAATACAGTTAATTGGAACTCCTTACATCAAAGCAAACCGAGGTAGGAACGATAATTAAGACCACCTCGTCAAAACGTGCTCTCGTGTAGAACAACCAATCGATATGCCTTTGTAGAACTATATTTTACTCACAGTTGACGCTCTCGATAATGAAGCTATACATTGCCTGACTTCCAACATGTTGATTTATCCCAAACGATATAATGTTTCTACTAACCACACAATGCTAGAAGATCTGAGTTGGAAAGGATGACTGTGGGATATCACAGGCTAGCATGAAGGCTGCAACCCAACTATGGCAACAACCATAGTAGCTGAGACTAAATGAAAAGTCGAACATAATACCCCACCCTTTTCACCCCTTCTGACTACAACAGACGTTGTACAAACTACAGACCACTCGGCAGAGTCAACGTTCATTGAAGTCCGAAATGAAGAAATAAGGTTTTTTTTATGCAAATCATTTCTCGAGAGCCTTCTCTTGTTTTGATGGGTCGCTCATGAATCTCAACCTGGCGAAATAGGATTTCCATTGAAAAATTGACTCTTTGAAAGCAATTTATAATCTTCTTTTCCTTCGCGAACGAATTATGAGGTGAAGGCTTCGAACATCGGGATGCTCGTTTCAGGTTTCTCGCGAAAAGCAAGGCGAAGGAGGAAATAGAATCATTTCCGTAGAGTTTTATTTTCCAGGATACGATTTCAAATCGACGTTCCTCTTGAAATAAATCTCTGAGAAACATTTTTAATAATAGTTCACCTCTTTAGAGAACTTTAGACGATACAAGTCTTTTGAGGGAAAAAGTATTTTCCGAGCTTCACGTTAAATGAAATTATGATACGATGGCTTCATCGCAACTTCCAACAAACAACCAATAATAATAAAGTTAATCTAGATGGTTTTTAGTCCACGGGAAATCAATAGAATCTCGCCAGGTTTAGAAAAGATTGTGAATTTACGATTAAGAACGTATAGGACCGACGAAATTGATCGTGCAACTGTGAAGCTGTTGAATCGTGAATTTTTCTTGTTGGTTTCTATAATTACCAGGAAATGGTATACTCTTATAAACCAGCAAAAAACTGTTAAAAAGTAAATGTTACCGTATTCGTCGTGGAAAGACGATGGCATCTCTCAATCTACGTAATAGAAATTAATAATAATATGTAAGCAATGAAGGATTAAATCATACAACCTGCCCCCCGCCGAGATGGAGATTAAGAACTTGTCATCTTACTTGTACATCTTGTTTATATGAATATAAAGCCTAAGTGATGCATACGTAGGAAAAAGTAAATGAATAAATAAAATTTGATTTTTTGGAGACAGGTGCGGGAATAATTGAAAGCTCAATTTTCTCATTCACAGTATCATTCGTTTCCTCCGATTGTCCTAGCTAAAACTTGGATCTAATGGTAAGTGTATGATATGTGAGCGATCGAAACAGCGGCTCTTCCCCAAAACACAAAACTCCTCGCCAAGAAAAGTTAAAGAAGTACTTGGTGTATTTGATGTTTCGTTGTTAGCGAGACCTGGGAAGAAGTGGCTATAAAGACTTTTTTTCCTCGAGGATGTGACCCCTTAATAGGGCTATCTCTTACTTAACGGTCAGGAACGGGCCGTATTTTTTGGCGATAAACTGCTCATAATGGACTCAACTACCTCCATTGTCCCAGTGTGCGATGTACAATTTATAGGAGCACAAGCGCAACGTAACGGCAGCTGCATAGTCTATAACCCCATTCTAAGAAGTAGTTCTATCAACTTTATTATAAAAATACATCGCTTATCTCTAGGAGTAATAAATATATATATACGCCCCTCAGATTCACACTTTTTGGGATGATTTTGACGTGATATGTGTGTGGTGTTGCCCACACAAAAATAGAATAAATGGGTCAAAAGGTGACAGGTGGATTGGTTTAGGAAACATTCTGAAAATATCGCCTCTTCACTGATGTTTCGAAACACACTAGTTTATAGATAAGCGTCAGGAACGCGGATTTGACAGTGAACGAGCAGAAAGTGACTGTTCGTGCTACACATGGTGGAAGCTCGTGGAAATTCGCTGAGAGTCACCTGTCATTCACTTATTCCCTTCTGAGAAGATCACATAACCCAGTCAGTTTGCCGTGCAACATAGGAGGACCTTGAGTATTCGCTAGCAGTCTGCCCCTCGCTCGGAGAGTTTTGACGGTTTACTTTGGGCACTACCTGCCTCTCTCACGACGTATTATTGTGTATTCTTAATGCAGCCTGAGTGTGTCGAGTGAAATACGTCATGAGTTTGATTGAATCAATCGCTGATTTGAAATTTGAAACCAATCCCGTGGAAAAAAAAGTTTGAAAAATAAAAGAACATGGTGGATTAATTACCCTGAGAATTGCAATGAACTTATTAATGTGCAATGTTATCTGGCTATTATCTGAATATTAGACATCTCGTTGTTCAACAAATACATAACATTTATATCATTGTAGTACTCTGGTGGACGCACATAACCTAAAAGTATGCACGCAAGACAACAATCAATCAATGAATCCGGATCATCATTTTTTTTTAAATAATACACAGTATTCACATCGACCAAAAACATAGATAAATATTATATTTTCTTCTACATTAAATGTTTCAAAGTTTGAGAATTTTCAAGTAATATTTTGTTTCCT
Organism: Cyrtorhinus lividipennis; assembly: GCA_019603395.1. Lineage (NCBI taxonomy): Eukaryota > Metazoa > Arthropoda > Insecta > Hemiptera > Miridae > Cyrtorhinus > Cyrtorhinus lividipennis. The sequence goes on along the minus strand of CM034001.1, from coordinate 20,451,011 downwards.
CTTTCGCCTTCCATTCATTCAACATTTCATTGATCGAAATCACCACGCTTAATTGCTTGCTAACATTTTTTAATGAAGAAATGGCGTCAGAAAAAGTACTTACCAATTTTCCACATCTATTATATTGAAACTTAAACTTTTTCTTTTTGCAATGTGTTCGTAAGCCTTGTGAAATTGACCTAATCCAGTATAAACAAATGAACAATTTTCTAAATTTTTAAACGTAGTAACTTTGATGTAACTTATATGAACATTGCTGTTGGTGAGGACAATTTCCTGGGTTTTTCAGAAGCATTGAAAAGATAAACAATTTGAAATTAAATACAGGAGCAGAGGAAAATTGGAAGTTAGTACTTATGAGAAAATTGGTAGGTCTGGCCTGGGTCTGGGACTGGGAAGGGAGGCCAAGGATCTCAGCGGCTACAGTTCATCCGCCAGAGCGGGTTGCGGTCGTCCGATCCCCTTGTCGTGCCAACCAGTGGAGTGGCCCTTTTTGGTTGGTTATTCCTTGAATAATCATTGGTAGTAGAAAATTTTCTAAAAATCTGAAATTTGGGTCAGGGGTCTGTTCCCGGCCGAGACGGGTCCTTGAAACTTTTCAGCCCGATCGGACCAAATGTGGGCGGGGTAGGGGTCAAAATGTTTTTTTTTTTTGAAAGATGGATTTTTTCAAGATTTTGGGCGATCTAGGCGAGTAGGGTGTCATTTTCCACTAAATTTTGGACGCTAAATCCAATGAAATTGGTCCCAGAACGATTGGCACCCACTGGAAGAAGTAATTGGTCAATTTATTGTTCAATTTATGGCTCAAAAAAAAAACTAAATCAGAAAACAAAAATATTCACTTGGGCTCGAACTGACAACCTTTCGATTTCTGCCGAACGCGCTAGCTACTTGCGCCACGGTTTGATCTAGGCTAGAATGATGTGTGGGATATCATTTTCCACTAAATGTTGGACCCTGAATCGATTGGAATGGGTCTGGGACCCGCCACATCCACTGTTATTCGAGGAATAACCAACCCGTGTGTAAGAATTTGCAGGGTTTTTGGCCTGGAAAGGCGCATAATTTGAGATGTTGGCCAGTTATTTGCTGTCTGCAGCAAAACATACCTCTAGACGTAGGTATTGAGAATCTTCTGTTGAAATGTTCTAAAATCTTTAAAATACTCGTACTATACAAGAAAGAATTTCGTTAGGGCTTTATTAATCCTTGAAACGCCAATGACTCTGATAATGTACGAGTTAGACTAAGCCATCAACACCATGCAGTCTTGAGAGAGGGGTAGCCTCTATTTATCCACGCGCCGCGTGCTCCTGCCACCGATACTTCATTGTTACGCCATAGAAAATAATACTGTTTCAGGTCCGACTATTTACATTCCCTAAAATATTCATTCAACTACGCCATCATAATATGATTTATTATATTATAATAAAGAGAATTCACTGATTGTAATGCACGTTGTGTTGAGTAATCAAATTTCAATAAACAGATGTTCGTTTTCTGGAAATTAGTCAATTTTAAGGGATCAACCCCGGTGTTTGTCCTACCAACAGCGTAATCTAGTCTTTGTAGCTTATGAGACACTGCAGTCTGCTTCTGCTTGCTGGAGCTTACATCATAATGGTCGCTCTCTGCTATCGTCAAAGCTCAGGAACATTCGTTCTGCGTCTAGCACGGTAGAGATTTCATAAGGGTTTTTTTTATCGAAGAAGCCTAATTTCCAGTTAACCCTGGGAAGATGAAATTTGATATAAAACTTGTTATGAAAAAGATGTTATGCAGTACCAGAGCGATAAGTTCTCTTCAATAGGACCTAGAGCCAACAAGTGTGGTGGAGTTTTGAGCGTCTTCGTGCCCAGTTTTACACCTCGAGAATGCTGGAAACTTGAAAACTTTCTAATCTGACTCGTATCAGGATAGGCACAGAAGGAGGTTCAGTTCTCGAATGCCAGTCTCTAAGACACATGGACGCCATCCATCCGAGTTGCGAGTTCCCGGAATGGGGTCGTTTCAATGCTCTCAAGAAGCCTCACAGGAACCTCCTCATCTCTAATGTTCCGCCATCAGAAGTGGGATTTCTCTACTCCAACTCCACACTTCAGTTTCTATATCACGAGACCAGCAGAACTGGGGCAGAGAATAAGCAAAAAGACCTCTTCTTCCCGGAGCAATTAAGTTAACAACCTTCCGCAACAATCTATGTGGAAAAGGGGGTTTTTGGTCCCGTTGTTTCGTGAAAAGGGGCGCGGAAGGTTTAATATATTAGAGACTAGGGTCGGCTAAATCTCTGAACTAAACAGAAACAGACTCTCATCTTGAAACCCCCTCCTACCACTTATTCCACATAACACAAGCTTTCCGACCCTTCTTCCGGTTAATGTGTCCAGGTGGAATCCAACCAACTTTTGTCCCGAATTCCCTCAACTCTATCTCATGCCTCGTTTCACTTTTCCACTTCCGCCATGCACCATGTGTTGTAGGACGGGAACCACAATTGGTCCTATTCCGAGAAACTTGTCTCCTTGAACACTTGTCGATTTCCAAAGCAAAGGTATCAATACTCATAATCCAAAAGGAGTAAAATTGAGATTGCAGATGAGGTTTGAAATTTTGAAGAAGGGAGAAAAACGAAAAAGCGCACTCTGGTTTCCATTACAACACTCCTACCGTAATTCATCCAAAATACCGGAAAAGCTGATCCTGAGGCCCATCATCGGACGGGTGACGTAAACGAATGGGAGTAACGTCGTACGCTTCTTTCCTATATAATTATTGCCATCAAAATTTCCCCCTCAACACGGAAGTTTCTCGCTTTCAGCCATCAGGCGACACATTATACCACCCGGAGTAAGAGGGGAAGCCATATCCGCTCAAAAACGGACGAATAAAAAGTTGTTTGGACGAAAAAAAAAGTTGTTTCACCAACGATTGCGATTCCCTACAGAGAAAACCATCATGTTCTCCTAAGTGCTTTTTCCTCAAACAGCGGTGAAAAAATGAGATTACCGTCCATTGAACAGATTTCTCTCAAACGCTACCACAGTTTAAAGTTAGTGCCCGTTTCCAGGACTACTGCTGAAAAATGAAACCCACGGACAAAGGACGGCATGACCTATTCTTTCCTTCTTTTCGTAATGAAATAAATGTCTCTCTTTTCTACCGAGTAATTTAGGAGAATTGCTTTTAAAATTGGAGAGTATGGCTAGTTTGAATTAGTAACCGTCTGTTTGATTGAAGAAGCGTTATTAATTTTATTTGAGTTTTTAGCGACTTGAAAAAGAGTTCAAGTTTTCCACTGAAATTATTATTATTATTTCCACTCGTACAAAAGTGCTTTTATTTAGAGTTGAAATCATCCCTCAGACAAATGAATTATTAGCCCCCAGGACAATCCTTGTAAAATAAAACTAAAACTCGCGTCGATCGATTTGCGCGATTTAATGCGTGCGCGAATGTGGTAATCATCTTTCTTAATTTTGTCCGTGTATCAAGATAGAATTTAAAAAAGGATCGAAGGTTGGGGTAAACGGAATCCATGAAGTCCCACTTTCAGAGGAGTAAAATTGTGGAAACGTCCGAATCTGGGTCCAAAATTTACAGGAAATGATACCCCACACGCATAGAGACTCCAAAAATCGAAACCACACTCATAGGCTACCTCTCTACCTCTGGTATGATTACATATTATTGAAGTAATATCCAATCAAAACCGATCAAAACCGAAACGTCCGTCCACCATCCACGCTGTTTTCGGTTGTAGAAAATTTGCAAAAAATCTTACATTCCGCCCTAGGAACCGGAGCCTTTCCGGCTCTGGTCGGTCCTCGAATTTCCAGCCTTGGATCAAATTTGGGGTATGGGTAAATAAGTGTGGTTTTTTAAAGTCTAGGATACAGTAATATTCCACCAAAGTAATATTGCTCCAAAGTATGATCTACCATTGTCGAATAATTTGCAGCGTTTTGCAGGCTGCTCTTCGTGAAGCATGTTCTCAGTGCGCGAAATTTTGAGTTGTAACCATAATTTCAGAGAGATGCATCTCAATATTCATTTAATTCATAAGAACATACATTATTTAAATGGCGCTGAATTCCAACTGAATCGTCATCAAATAAACATTGGAGACTAAACAATCGAGTGAATAGGCCTTGTGTCAATCGACAGCAAATATGACCAATACCTTTACAATGACTGATAGAGAGATGATAATACTTGATGGAAAAATCGAAGGGAATGCTTGATTGTAGTTTCAATATCATGATATTCGGCTCGCAAATAGTCCCCTTGATGTCGCAAAAACTGCGTCATCATTCTTAGACATGCGATACAGGAAATGAGTAGTTAGGGTAAGCTAGGGGTTAGAGTAGGGAGCAGTGATAGCGCTACCGATCGCTTTGTAGTCTATACGTATCACAAATAAGTCACACTGTTTTCCTAACCTAGGAGATTTAGCGGCAGCCTTAATTTCGGATATGTGTTATCGTTTTATTTCATCTTTGAATGATATTTGGCAAAGGTCCCTTCCTAACGCTGTGAGGGAAGGGCGTGGAAGTAACGCCTCCCCAGACGACAATAGTTTGAAGGAGGCGAAAAGAGAAACATATTTTGGTATATTGGAATCGATATTGAATTATGTTTTTGAACGCCCGCGACATTTAATATTTCGTGATCACATACATGGGAACGGAAGTATACAAGTGCTCGAAATAGCAGCTCCTCACCGGTGCAGGAAATCCTCCGTGTGAATTATTACCAGCTACACGTTCAAGTGGAAGGTTAATTTTTTCGGCGACAGGAACCCCCAGACAGCAATATAGTGCGCCCTTGATCTCTCTCCGTTCCGTAATCAACTTTTCCTTGGAGAAGGGGTGACCTCTGGCAGGGTTGAAAACAAGGCGCTGGTTTTGGGTGGGAGGGAAGACTTGACAGATTAACCGCTGGGTACAAACCCTTTCCAGGTTTAAGGAAATTGAAACCTTGTCCTTCCCCTTCTGCCTTAGGGCTCCTTCCGCCTCGTGTGCCATCTATCGTTGCGTCTTTGAAATCAACCCTTCGGGGGTTTGTCTTTCCACCCTCGTCACGAGTCACATCCGTTGTTCTGCGGAGGATATAGTTTAATTTCCTTCTTGTAAGTAATATATCACAACAATACTCCAGGAATACAGGTGATGAGAGGAAGAATAACGTCTGAGTTGGAAGGCTAGTCTGAATGAGACCACTTTCTGAGGCCATCGGATAACAAACAGGGTAATCTGGAGTTTGGAAAATGTTGGAGAGTAACATGCCGAAAACACAAACCGCATTGTTATCGGGTCGGACAAAGCTTCATTGTTGTTCATGAAAACGATTGAGTTTCCCTTTGAAAGTGACAATCACTTGTCAGTCAACGAAAATCAATCGTCGTTTCAGATTACCGCTCCCTGATGCCTCGACCGTGTTTACAGTGAAAGGCGTGGGCCTTCCGTCTACAGTATACAGACTCCCCATTTACTTCCTCTATACATTAGAGGCACTTCCTCCCCTCGTCCCACACAGTCCTTTACGCCCTATACATCAACTTCCCCCGCAATTTGCGCTCTTTTTTCCGCATTTTCCCTCCCCTTCCAGCTTTTCGCACTCTTGAGTTACGAGCGTGTAGATCCGCGATAGACGAAAAAATTCTTCACTTCCTCGACGCTAAAAGCAAACTTTGTAATATATAACTCCGAAAAGGCGCTTGTTACGTTCGAGTCAACCGAAGCGGCACATGCGACGGAGTTTTCACACGTTTTTCTTCGGGATAATGCTGGGATGTATCGCTATTTTCCCTTCATCCTTTTTTTTTTTCGCCATAACCTTCGCAATAACTTTCAGATCAACGTTCGCGTAACTTGACTCGGGGACGTGCTGGATATCGCAGATGCTCCTTTATCCCTCACAGTATTGTACCATTTTTCGGTCGGATCGCTATCCGTATACTGAACTAGGGGGTAAGAGAGTTCATGAGAAGCATGGAATATTGACATTATATAAGGGTGTATTACAATTCCATAAATTTTCGTCAAGCTCCGATTTTGAGGGGATCAAACCACAATGTAGATGTATACTACAAAAGTCAGTGACCTTTTATCGGATTCGACCTACGAGTTGTCCCAATTGACGATTGTCATGATTATCAGCAGGTGATGAGCATATTCCGTGCGACCTCAGTTCTTTCCACAAGTCAATTTCGAGTCGCCTCAATTTAAATTCGGAAAGAATAAAATTAAATAACCACCAAAATCTATGAGCATAAATCTCTTTAAAGTTACCTCCCTCTCCCACAAGACATTTATTTTTCTTTAGATCAAACTCATCACGGAGAAATATCGAAAATCTGACTTAATTAGGTATATTTTTCTTCCCCTCCTTCAACGTGTACCCGTATTTGATTCCTCAAAGACGAAAATGATACAATATTGTGGCTGTTGTTAGCACTAAACACTGTTCCCCATACCATAATACGTTAAACGCACGGATTCAAAAACAAAATAAATACTTCTTCAAGTCAATGATAAGAGTACGAATCGCCTACAAAAATCAAATGCTATTTTGCAGAACTCAGAACGCGATCCTTTAGTATTGCAAGCGGGTTCTCCACACCTAGTACTCCAAGCTATCAAACTGAGTCATCGTTACATAAAACATTACCATTATCAACATCTATTCGCCTATTGGAATTAGCCAGCCCAAGACAGATCGTTGCACTACAGCGTCGCGTCATCGAAGATCAATATCCTCCCCCAACTTTTGAGCTTCATCTTGCCGAGGATCTTCATCCTCGTGTTCCTTTATCGCCGATATTAGTTCCCTCATCATGCCCCGCTAACTAATCGCCTCCTCTCCTCCCCTTCGACAACTTTACTATCCAACACTCTCAGCTTATAGGAGGCGTTCTCAAGTAATTTCCAGTGTCTTGTGAGGGAGATGCAGAGAGGAGGGCGATTTAGGAGCCACCGTCGATGTTATAGGACTTCAGAAACTGAGTTGGTGAGTCTGTCACTCAAGCGGATAACCTAACAGTTTGATAGTCCAACTTACGCAAGTTTTAGGTTGTATAATGTACGAACCTAAATGATGTTTTTGAAATTGACGAAGTGAGGACAGTGGTCTTCCACTACCCATTTACGACAACCCAAAAATATAAAAGTGTAGTAAGGGGCGAGGAACTGTTTTTGGTAGGAAACATGTCCGAAAACCGTTCCTGATGTATTCTTCCCCGTAATTATAATATATATTCAGTCTTTTGAAGTAGAAACTCAAACCACAATTCAATCGAAATGCTCTTGGAACGGCAAGTTTCCAGGATATAACAGCTTACGTTAGCCCAAGTTACAATAAGTATAACCCGTGCTTAGTTGTGAATGCTGCAATGTCGAATCTTATTTGAACTTCCCATTGACAAACAGAAATATGCTGCGGTAGTACGAAGAAGTAACACAAGACAGCAGCTTCGGATAAATTCCACATCGGAACCCCTTCTGCCCGTCCAATTAAGGAAATATTTACTTTAGCGTTGTACACACATTTGCGTAGGGAGGTAATCCTGACCAACCGCACGTAAGCTTTCCAACCCTCGCGGGAGTTGACTCCAGTTGAATAAGGGCTTCACAGAGGTTTTGATGACTCGCCGGATTTCTCAATCAAAGAGGGTATTTGGTGGGGTTCCCAGAAGGGATAGGAAGCTGATTATGGTGAGGGTTGTGGGGTGAATCATCTCTTAAAGGAGCTGAATTAGAGGGATATTCAGTGTTTTCAGCAGGTGAGAGTAGCCTTTAGATTACATTAGTCATAGTCTCAATGAGTGCAGCAACCTATGGTACATTGAATAGTTCGGAAGTACAGGTAAACTGAACAACATAAACGTAACACGATCCCAACTGAACTTAGTAGGTAAAATTCTCACCTCCACGGCGTTCTCCTTACCGTACTTACAAATAATGCTCCACATAAAAGTGGCGGAACGGGTGTTGACTCGACTTCACTTCCTCTCGCAACGCCACTGCTACAAGGTCAGCATTCAACAGGACGGAGATAGCGAGAATGAAAGAAACGGTGAGTGCGTTATACTCAGTGAAGGTCTCGTCACTTCGAGCTCTCGATGCACCATTTTATTATTCCCTTCACCTACATTTGCGAGCACGCGGTAACTGCAACGGTTAAGACAACATAAGAGCTCGCGTGCAGAAACTTCGATCGCCCATCTTTCCAGGGACGCTTTTTCTAGGAAAGGCTGGGAATTCCGAGAAGAAAATGGAACAGAGCATAAACCCACCGTAAAGAGATTGACTTGGGCTGAAAAAGACCGCAATATACGTGGTTCCCTTCATTCCTGGGCGGGAGAATGTCAACGATCTGCTTGTCTAAACATAATTTGAAGAGTATTGGGAGCAGAAATTCAACTGAGCTGGTCATTATTGCTGGTCCTAACATATATTATAATATTTTTTGAGTCACCACAACTAAATTGCTTCCCTATGGTTCACCTCACTTGTATATGAGAATGTGTATTTTTGAGATCCCGAAAATAGGTAATAGAATAATCAGCGTCCAAAATTTAGATGAAAATACCCCACATGTATAAATCCCATAAATCGAGGTGGAGGAATAAGGGGTGGGTTGGAAAGGAATTAGAGCTCGAAAAATGGATACTTCTATTTTCCCAAGTACCATAATGCTTAGCATGCACAAGACGACCAATTTAACTTCTAGCGCCACCACTCACAACCTCCACAACACTTCATCATGAGTCTCAACGACACAGGATACACTCATTACATGAACGGACTTATCACGGGTAGTGATAAATGAATGTAAGCTGGCAGACGTAAATGAGTTACGGAGAATTTCATCAGACATGATGACAACGGTTGTGTGAGACTCCTGTTCAGTTGGCAACAACATGATATAAGTTCTCTTCGCGAACCATTCGTTGATTACTATATTAAGGTGCTAATTACGGATCACATTTCTAAACAGAATGACATTTATTCTAAAGAAAAAGTCGATTAATAAGTATTTGAGGCATAGATTGCATAGATTATAAGAAGAAACTAATAATCAACTCTGACTAATTAATAAACGATTGGAAACGAGTTGGCAAAGAGAGACGGGGCATTTTCCACAAAGGAGGAAGAAATGGTGGCGCATGGCGTGGAAAACGTGATTAGGAGTGGAAAAGGGAAAGATGCCGAGGTCTTCCAATTACTCTCGCCCAACAAATGTATTACTGATTGAGGACAAACCTCCCCTCTACTTTACTTCATCCCCCTCCCCTCACCACCCCCTTTGCTCTCCTCTCAGATCCAGCTTGGAAGGAAAGAACGGTTAGTTCGCCAAGTTTATTTACTTCCGACTAATCCTCCCGGCTAAAACAGGTTTTTTGCCTTTTACTAGAGGTTTTTCTCTTCGTGCGCCATGTTTTATTTTTTGTCGGGCTATAGGATCCTCCGATCTCTTATAGTTCAAAATCCCAAGAGCAAATTTAAATGATAAGATTTCTCTCCGAGCGAAAATGATCCATACTTTTCTAATTACATCATTAGCGGTCAAGACCTAATATGCCACAAAGCTTGCTGAATGGTCGCTTTATAACGCACCTCAACTTCAAATATGTTATTTATCAAAGGATCCTCAATATTATTCCATCCAATACCAAAATATTAGTTAGTTAGCAATTGGCCCACGATTTCTGATTTCTGGATGAAAGCCTTTTGGTTAGTGGGGTATTACAAAAGCATAAACGCAAATAAATAAATCAGTCAATGAATTTCATCAGCTCATTGTCTAACCAGATTTGTAGTGATATTTTGTGATATTTGTAGTAATAACAGTCATGTGATAAATGTATGTTACGAGATATATTGAAGTCATCGAATCAACTGCCCACAAATTTCTGCTTTCTCAAAAAGGGAAAAGGTTCTTATCCTGGTGGTACAAGGTTGAAATCTGGACCAGATGGCTTGGGGATAAGGACCTTCTCGCAGTTTCCGTTTACAAGAGTTATAGGATACTTTCTCGCCCCATTTAGTTCTCCCTTAGAAACTAATAACGGCCAACCACCCAGATCTTGTTATAACCAATTATTTCGCTGTCTAGAAGGAACCTGGGGTAGTTGGATGATATTAAAAGTTTTAAATTACCGACAGGGTGTTGTTTCTAATAATAATATACCCTTTCAATAGGGTTTATTTATAATGGAGTTCTGTAAAGTCCGGTATAGGAGGTCAAATTTCTAAATTGAAACTACCGAGTGGTCGTTCTATAACTGATATCGTGCTCAATGAATTTCTAATGTTTATGCAAGCGAGTAGGCTAAATAAGACTTTAATTATTCTCGTCATTCTCTCCGTGATTCGTTACTATAACGTTCAAGCGGAGGTTACATAACTTTTCAATATGTTTGTGTAATACAGAGGGATATCCAGAGTATGTCGCTGAGGTTTCAAAAATGAATTTGACTGATTCTGAGCTATAGATATATTTTTCTTATGAATAGGGCCAGTGACATTATTCGGGAATAATACCTTCTTTTATATTTTCAAGTATTTAAGGAAATGTATTGAACTCGGTTTTGATAGATCTGGGATCTCGAAATACCATGATCGCTCCAAATCAAAACTTCGTTGCATCGTCAAGTAATCGGGAACGTTAAAATGATCACTGACAGCTGGCATTCTCTGATTCGATCCTTCGCTGATTCAGATTAATGGACGAGGCACGTTACTCGTAATCAGGGACCCCCGTAATGGAACGGAGATTGGATTGCATAAAAAACTGAATCTCGAAAGTTCTCAAGATAGAAAAAGCTAGAAAGCTCTTTCCGCGCCTCAGCGAACTCCGAAAATTCGTTAAAGCGCGGAAATGCTCCAACATGAAGAAAATTACTGCAACTGAAGGGGAAGGAGAAAAAAGCGACACTAGTGGCTCCTCATAGGAAAATGGAGCACGTAGTTCGCAAACGCTCCCCAGACCTCGCGCCCTACTAAAAAGAAAACACTTTGCCTAAGGACTAGCGAGTTTACGCCTCGTAAAAACATTACGTTTCGCCTCCCTCTCAAAGTCGAACTTTTTCCTTTCCGTTTATTTTCTTCTTTCCGTATTTCGGGATTCGCAAAAGGGGCGAAAGGAGCAGGAACGCGAGGAAAGACTTACTTAATAGGAGGACAAGGCAGGCGTGTAAGATCCCGCGTTTTTCCCAGATACGTATAGTCCGTATAAGGGATTTTGTCAGGGGGCTCCGGAGAATTAGAGGGTTGAAATAGGTCCTGTTAAGTCCTTTCTGGAGACTTTTGTTATCCTCTTAGGCCTCAGATGAAACCGAAAAGGAAGGAAAAGAGGAAAACCTTAAGCCTCGGGTCCGTTGATGCTAGAGGTCATTGAGAGAAGAGGAGGGGAAAATAACAGGAAAAGTTTGGTTTAGGTTGTAGGATACAAGATGTTTTCTACTTTCAGAGGGATAAGCCTGTAATTGGCTCGAAACCCTCCATAATGAATTGATGGGTCTTTTTCCCCTTCTTCTATAGGAGGACACTCGTATTTTCCTTTTTCTAAATCCCTGAGAACTCGCGTGAAAACCCCGAGAACTAAATGAAGAGGACGATATACGGCTTGAATAGGGCTGTGGTTTCATCGCTGATGAGACGGATTTCAAATGATCCTGGGGGGATTTATCAGGCACATGAAAACCCCTCCAACTAAAATCTTCGTGGAATAAAGTACATCTTTAACAAATGAGGCCACATTCTTCTCATGATATAGGCAGTTTTATAACAGAAACCTTTCGGTTGGCCATACCTTGAATAATCAACCCATGATGTAATCATTCCAGAGGTCCATGATTTTCGAAAGTAGATTTTCGGAATTTTCAGGGAACTAAGCATGCAGGGCATCATTTTCCGTTAAATGTTGGTCGCTGAGTCCGTTGAGATGAATCCCGGACCGGTTGGTGGCCACTGAAGGTGGATATGGGTTGAATGGGTACCCACCTACCTATTTCGAAAGTGGGTTTACATATTTATGAGTACCTGGGCGAGTGATGTATCATTTTCCATAAAATGTTGGGCGTTGAATAGTTCAGAATGAGTCCGGAATAGTCGGAATACTCCACGATTACTGAATCCCCCATAATCCTGCTCCGAGGAATAACCATTGTGGAAGGATTTGCAGCCTTTTATGGTATGGAAACCATTATCTAACTAATCACACTTCTCAAATTATGCCGCATATTATCACACATATCTTCTTGATAACTCCACGTCCAGAAAAAAAATTCGAAGGAAAGATTTTGAGTCTGGAATGAGAAGCCGAAAATTGGCAGTATTTTGTTCTAGGACGGATAGAGGATTTTTCTTCATTACAGTCACACATCGACCTCCATTTTACACCTCGTGCTACTTCGTTACTCAGAATTAGTTCTCCTGCCAACTCTAACAACAATCCACTTTCTTCGTGAGGAAACCTAATTGTTAAGCATGAGCTGTGAAATCTTCTTTGTCGGCTTCCATTCTACAATGAGGGTCTTACGACGGAGGGAAATGACCCCAAGACAAGGAGACTCCCGAGGCCTGATTTATCTCTTTAATTAGAGGTGACATCTTGACGTTTAACAGATGTTTTGTCGCTGGGGAGAACCTCCTTCCCACTTATTCGGTCAAAGTGGCGATATAAATAAAACCTTGGACGAGCAATGAGAGGGGAAAACCTACCATGGGGATCCTATGAGGGCCGGTCCTCGTTCTTGCTGGTAGCATCTCCCCCTTTTACTATTACACTCCACTCCTGTCAGAACATTAAACCTTCAGTATTTAAGATCCATTCTCTCATCTCCTTTAATTATCCCATCAACGATAAACCTTATTTCAAGTTGCCAGGAAGTTGCTCACAAAAGATTTACTCTCGCACTTAGTAGGGTAGAGGGCGTTGCGGGCAAACTGCCGAAAAATTCACCCTCCCTGGCCATAACGCCATGTTAACTTAATGGCTAATGATAACAACAGACCCTTTCAAAATAAAACGGGCCGAAAAGTGGTTCTGCGAAGAGGTAAGGAAAGAACGAGGAGCTATTTTATCGGATTAACTGGGCGCGTTTGTTATAATTAATTTGCCATTTGACTGAAACTCCTCGGACAGCAAATGAGATTTTTAATTGGGGGTTGGAAATGGTTTCTTGAGGGAAGAGCCCTATCAGTCTGAGTTACGATTTTGGACGAATGAGGGGTAAATGGCGTTCTCGTTGAATTTATAAAACGGAAAACAATGTCAGATTTGGTAGTAAAATGTTTCATCGGGCTACATTACATTTCTGCTTACACTTCAAAGTACTCACAGTACTGTAAAACTGCGAAAAAAGATGTGAGCATAGTATTGAATAAAATAATTAAATAAATAAATAAACTGAATCACTTACCATTCGCCCTGCAAGTCAGATTGGCCGTTCCGTTGAGCCAGAATCCAGTTGGACAGTGGAAATGAACACTGTTTCCGAGTTTGGTGCCTTCGGACCGCACTCGTAGGTGTCGGTACGTGTGCTTTAGCGTCTCAGACTCAATTCTTTCACATTGAGCGTCTATAAATCAAAGGAAAATAGGGTTAATCCTTAAATTCAGTATTTAGACACACTTAACGCGGATCCGTTCATCGTTTAAAAGTTTGTTACCAGTGATGACGACCGTCAGGCTATTTGTGAGGCCTTTGGGTGTTGCACAGGTGAAAACACCCGAGTCTTGAAGCTTTGTGTAGTATATGGAGAGTCTGTACTTCCAATCACGCTCTTCAGGAGCTATTGCCCATCCTGGAACAGCAACAGAAGAAAATATTCAAGTCCTGGTCTGTCTTATGCTTGACTTTATAAAATCAGAAGCAGGCAAGATTCATTATTTCTGCACAAAATTGGTGGAATAATGGAATAAAATGGAAGACAAAAGTACGCCTGCGCATATTTACATCGCAAATGCGCGTAATACTGATTCATACTGATAATATTGGTAGGTGAGCGATGCATGATTTAGCCACTTCATTGCAGTTTCATTGATCTATGTTCAAATCCTTGACAATAGAACAAGGAACGGCACCAGCGACTATGTAGACAGCACTTCAGTTATGACGTTAAGTGATCGGAATGAGATAAGGGTTGTTCCTGAAATAGGAACATTTCTTATGTAACCAGGGTTTTGTTCAAAAACCGATTATAATCTTTTATCAAATGATTTGCGTCCTAATGAAGAGGAAATGTTTTCCTCGATTCGAATGACCGTTCGACTTCAAAATCATTCGAATGAAATTATCGAAATGATTTGTTATGGATGCCGTATGAAACGTAATGGCTAACCGACAGAGTCCTTGCTTGACGTAAATGGAACCAAATCGCTTCATTTTTAATTATACCTACTGTACCCCTTTCATACAATACAGATAACAAATAGAGGAGGGGATATTTTAATCAAAATAGAAAATCGTGCTTCAACATAATATTTCCTAATAACGATTTTAGAGCATCTAACCTCGCGTTAAACGAGCGAACGACTTCTAATTATTAACGAAAATAACAGGCCTAACGAATGACCCAATTCGTTGGGTAAACTGTAATAATAAAGCCCTCATTTAATGCATAACAAGTAATCGAGAGGATATTTCTCAAAGCATTTTCCCAAACAACCGGTTAATTAACCCTTGACACTGCCTTTGCTTCACCATCCACAGCGGAAAGGTTTTTTCCTCGAGGGGAAAAAAATTAATGTTTACACTGCCTCGTAAAAGCCGAAGTTCATTTTTTCCAAGGACCCTTAATTAGCAAGTCATAATTTCGGTTGCAAATTACGATAATTCTTCTTACTTAGTTCTTCAGTGAAATTATTACAAACAGCTAGTCCGTTCAGGCAGCCCGAATAACGGTGTTTTCATAGTCAAGGTGCAATGATATTGGCCGGATGTTGAAATATAGGAAATGAGTTCATAAACGTATGGTAGAGTACAATTATTATTGAGCTGTTCCTACGAATGTAAATAACAATGAGTGATTGGCAATCAACACTCCTGGTATACGTGGTTGGGGAATGCTCGTTACCGTTAAAGAGATTCATCGTTTATTATTATGGTAAATAAATCACGAATATAATATTCTTAATCCCACATCAAAACGGATGACCCAGTTCTTCTCGTCGATAGTGACATGAGAAAAGGAAATAACGGCTTCACATTCAGAACTGTCGTTACGGACCAGTTTTCGGACCTAAATGAAGAAAGTTTCTAAAGCGCCGATGCCCGATCCTCGGCCCATTCAACTTCGAGACTTTTGACATCGTCAAATGGTGCAGAGCTGCGAAAATAGCATCGTTATTGTTGCTTCAGTTCTACCTCGTTCCAATGGCCGCCGAGCTATTCACGAGAATAATAATAGAATAATATAATACAAGTTCATTTTCTCGTTCACTGCTGGTCTGCAAAGTTGATACATTATGTTCGTTGCTGAGTAGATGGATGTATTTTTATTCTCACTGTCACTCCCTTATCGCATTTTACAAAGTCGAGGATTGCTTCGAAATGGGAAGGCAGTAGTAGAATTAATGAGAAATTCAGTCATGTTTAATAAGACTATAGATAGATACTCGACGAATCACGGAAAGCAACAAAATCCGGAACAAACATAAATCAGGACCAAAACATCTCAGTGAGGTAATAACAGGCCAAGCAATTATGTAGGCACAAACAAAATCCTCTTCGTGGCGGTTGTGAAAATTCGTTTTAATTATGTACGTTCTTGATTATTTATTCCATGAATATCAATATCGTGTAGTGAGTAAACTCACCAATTGGCCCCCGAAATTCGGCGGTTCACGTTTCATGATGTCTAGAAGTGAAGAATGAAGTTTGGGGTAAATTACGCGATAAATGTTTTGGGCTGGAAAATATTGATACCTTAATCATAAAATTTTCTCAAGTAAAAGTAAAAAGTTGGAAACAATAATTTCTTGAATATTATTGGATATTCTCAAAAATATGAATTCCAATCGTAGTGTCGAGCAAACACTCAGAGGTACCTAATACATCCAATAATATTGAATGGAAGTAAATTTAAGAGGTCAATGACGGGTTAAAAGTATTTTCAACGAATCGGTGGTGAACAGAAAAAATGGGGGAAAAAAGTGAGTGTGTAGTGTCCCGGATTCATGTAATCGATTCAGCATCCTAAATTTAGTGGAAAATGATACCCCACACACCTAGATACCTGAAATATCGAAAACCCGCTTTTGAAATGAGTATATAAATACCCATCTTGACCCATAACCTCTTCTGGTGAGTGCCCATCGTTCTGGGGCCCATCCAATTGGAGTCAGATTCCAAAATTTAGTAGAAAATGATACCTCACACGCCTAACTCGCAAAAATCCATTTTTCAAAAAACACATTTTGATCCGGATTCGTCTGGGCTCCTGAAAACGCCCTAAAAATAATTGTAGTCAAATTGGAGAGGTTGAGTTTCTGCATGAATACATTCAAGGAATAATAAACCGAAAACAAATGAGTAATGAATGGCCAGGAACACACGGAACATGACTGCGCTAAATTGACACTGAGTTCTTGATGACTGCGGTAAATCAATCATTGGTATTGGGACCCTACGCTCAATTAAACAACAAGGCGATTGGCGCTGAATCGGGATGAACCTGAAAGTGTTTTGGTGACGGCTATGAACAGCACCATAAATAATTGGATACAGTTCAGGGAAGGTACGAATCACTGGAGAACCGCGAATGACGATCTTTTGATATGGGAAGGTATTGGAAGTGTGTGAGTTAGACATTACCTACGTTTCGTACACCGGTAGCGCTGTGGGCGGGCTCGACAGATTGATCTGCTCTGATCAGGTTCTCGCTCAAAATACGGGATTCGTCGCCTGTATATTCCCATCGGGAGAGTAATTACTCTTGCGGGAATGTTTGTCTCTGACGGGGTTAAGAGAAAGGCTTTGGCGGAAATTGAAATCAGTTTTGGGTTTGAAAGCGATCGGAGATGAGGTCGGGATCCGGCGTTCCCATCAGCTCGGCCACAATCAGTCTTGTTGTACTGACGGTCGTGGTTTATGGTCCCCCTCCACCGCGCAAACCGCATTTTGGCTCGCGCGCGCAGCACATTGGCAATTTGGTTTGTTCCCGTCAACCCTCCCGCATTCCTCGGACTAGGCTCATTTCGCTCCTCTCTCAGCACTCGAATAATGAGAGGATGAGGGTGCAGAGAGGCGATCAGTATCAAGTTCATTAATTTAGGCGACCCTTTCGGGTGATTCATCTGTCTAATCGGTGGGATAACGATTATAACGTCATCGTATACAACCATCGCTTCTTATCCTTAATTATATGGACTCTGAAAAACATGTAACTTTAATTATCATCATTAAATTTCAATAAAACACGACAATTCCAATGAGATAGATTTGCAATGATACCGTCGCTTAACCTTACAATAAGAAAGGGGCATGGATCCCGCGGCAAGAAGCAGTGAACACTTGGTTGAAACAGCATAGTTGGTTTGGATTGCTAATTGATCAATTAATTTCAAACATACCCATCTTTTAACATATCTTCATCAACTGATAAGCCTATTGGAACTAACCAACGTAATGCAATCACTATTCAATGATTAAAAAAAAAAAAAAAAAAAAAAAAAAAAAACGCTGCAAACTCATACACACGGGTTGGTTATTACTCGAACCAGGCACATGGAGACTATTTAAAACGCTGCAAATTCTTACACAGGGGTTGGTTATTCCTTGGACCAGGCGCACGGAGACTCATTTCTTCAACATGGGGGAAATGGGGAAAAAAGTGGGTGCGGCGGGTTCCCAAACCCATTCCAATCGATTCAGGATCCAAAATTTAGTGGAAAATGATACCCCACACGCCCAGGTTCCAGAAATCTCGAAAACACATATTTAAACGTAGGTAATTTAGAAGGCTATAATAATTGTATTAAATTGAATTGAATGGTACGAATAAAAAGCTCGGACAGTAAAAGAATTGTAGGCAACTGCTCAAAATTGGTTGCTAAGTTTAACAGCTGGTTATAAACAACAGGATATGACGATGTGTTTTGTTTGTCTATTCGGCTGAAGTCACCCACATGGGTAATAAATACCCAATTTGACCCATTACTTCTTCCAGTGCGTGCCAATTGTTCTGGGACCCATTTTATTGGATTCAGCGTCCAAAATTTAGTGGAAAATGACACCCCACTCGCCTAAATCACCCAAAATCTCGAAAATCCATTTTTCAAAAAACACATTTTGACCCCTACCCCCTCCAAATTTGGTCCGATCTGGCTGAAAAGTTTCGAGGACCCATCTCGGCTGGGAACAGACCCCTGACCCAAATTTCAGATTTTTAGAACATTTTTTACTACCAAAACGGCGTGGACAATGGACGGCGTACGGCGGACGGCGGACGGCGGACGGACATTGACCTTTTTTGATCAGGACATCATGAAACGTCCAGAAAAAAATTTTGAGCCGAATCGGAGAGGTTGACCATTATCATGAAAACATAGGTTGATTATTCAAGGAATAACCAACCAAAAAATAGATTCAGCGTCCACAACCTCTTTCGGTGGGCGCCAATCGTTTTGGGACCCGTCTCATTAGATTCAGCGTCCAACATTACTTATTACTTATTACTTAGTGGAACACAATATATCCCACGGGTCCCTGATCAAAATTTCAGATTTTTAGAAAATTGTCGACTACCCAAAACAGCGCGGACGGCGTACGGCGGATGGACGTTTACTTTTTTGATCTAGACAATTCGGAACACCCGGAAAAGAATTTTCGGCGGAATCGGAGGGGTTGACCGTTTGAATAAAAACATTGGTTGATTATTCAAGGAATAACCAACCAAAAACGCTGTAAATTAATCCACAATTGATTATTATCCCTTAAGTAAGAACATGTGAAAAATAGACAGTGTGAACTGTCCCGGACACATTCCAAAGGATTTAACGTATAACATTTAGTGGGAAATGATACATGGAATATTAAACCAAAATCGGTGATCAGCACCCATTGGCACCGGTAGCAATTTTTCCCTACGCATTTTTAATACATGACGTACGTTCGTAATGCGTCACATTTATCCTGCAGCAGGTTCACACCGCTGGAAAACATAACAATTTGTTACTCTGGTGGTTTCGGTAGAACAGGTCCACCGCGTTACGTCTAAGAACTTGATATTATCCCTTAACGTACGAGGGACGGAGTACGTAATGAAGGCTCCCGAGCGTATGGTCCGACCTCTGGTCTATGTGAACAGAAAGCCATCCCTATTGTCCCGCGGCCGGCGTTATCCTTTTAATTAATCAGCTCTGTCTTAATTAAGGTTCCAACCTGGTTCTTGGCCGGTTTCCCGTCTCTGTCTGACGTCCCAACTTTGCCCTTTTCCAACCCACTACCCCATTTTCCCCGGTGACCCCTTCCTCGTTGCTTGGCACGTCCGGGGCTACATAGCTCAACCATTGTGCAACTTTGTATCAAAGTTTTGAAAAGGACCACTGAAAAATTACATTAGTAGGTCCAGCGATGGGCGTCCATGTGGGGTTGTGGGTAGTAATTTTAATTAATAACAGCTCTTAATTACACGGGTAGGAGAATTTGAAAAGAAAACAACTGCAAACAATCACACATGTTTTTACGTTCATGCGAAAGATGATTCACGCCATGAACCAGGTCGACTGAATTATTCCTTTCGTTACGTTAGTAATAAACTTCTTAATATCCTTCCTAATGCATCTAGCACATTAAAAATCTGATGGAGTGCGGGCTCAAAACCTATCAGTCAGCGTATAAGAAAGCAGATTTATCATTTCTTCATAAATCCATCACCGACCGTCGTAAAAATTATTTCTTCCCGTGGCTCAGTGAAATTCGAAATAACTCAAATAAATTCAGGGTTTTTCCTTTACTCTGATTTATTATTTAATGCAGAATGTGCTTTCCGAAAAAGTCTTATCCAGGAAATCGGTGCCAAACAGGCGCGATACAGGGCTTAGGTGAATAATAAAAGCGCGACACGAACACAGACGGACCTTGACCATCAATCATATCTAATTTTTCTACTGATGTGAGCATAGAATCACACTTTTCTTATGAATTGGCTTCGACCACACTTCTCGTATGAATTGGCTTCGATTGGGTATATATATTTGTTTTAATTCTGATTTTATTTTTGTTCCATAGAACAAGCTGCTCTCTATAGTGCGACATTGATCAAGGTGGTTCAGTGGAGGTTTGCCCCTATTTGCCAGAAATCACGCGTGAGCGGTGGCTTCCATCAAGGCGAGTGTGTGGATCTGTGAGACAACCACGCCCCAAAACGACAAATAGCGAGCTAAATAGAAAACACTGTGTTCATCCCAGAAGGCATCAAATACACTAAATAATGACTCTTTCAAACAAACTCATGCTTTAACCATCAATATCATCAGTACCACAATTGAGGAAGAGGGATTTCTCAGAATGTTTAGAACTCCAGCTGCAGACAGGGCGAGGAAGAAGGGACGAGACGGTGATTTGCTGTCACTGCATAAGGAGACCGAGTGGTTTCCCTTTTCACCAAGACCCTTCATCTCCCCGTGTTCCATTGATAATTCATTCATCATCCTGACGCCTCGGTTCATTTATATAATAGGCGACACGTTCTTAAAGAGAACGAGGAAACATTGACGGGGGAGAAATGAATTTCGATTTTGTTTGGAAAAGGGAGTTCGTTGACCGGTTTTCCTTGTGGAATACATTTGCTTACTTCTAGGTACACAATTATTTTAAAAAACTCGTTGAGTAGGGCTATTATTTGGCGTCAAATTTGACGTTGCTGCCTCCGCAAAAAGGAGGAAAGTTCATTGATGCCTTAGGCCGAGTATTTGAGTTTATAGTAGAAAATGTGAATCACAGTTGAAACGACATTCTCTCGTGGATAGCTCCCTACTCCATGTATCGACCCTGATCCTCTCACAAACCCACAAATAACATTTAAACCCCTTAACACTTAATTGGCACACGTAGCCGATTCGAAGGGTAGAAAACGTCAGGGGAGGAAGCTCCTAGTGAGGTAATATTCGGATTTATGTGCCCATGTTTGGGTGAAGAGCTCGTGTTGGGGAAGGGTTCACTGTTCCACCGCGGTCTCCAACTGCGGTTTCGTTCGGGGGTTGAGGTACCTACGCACTTGATATCAACAACCGGATCAACAAGGTTCTTCCTCCTATTCGTAGTTACGAGGGACGCATAAATGGAAATTTACTGTCTACCCTAATTATTAAGGCAAAGCCAGGATTGAGTCTTCCTTCCTGACGTTTTAATTAGGGGCGCGACGATTGGCGTCATTATGAGGAAAAGGGTAAATTGATGTAGGATCCAGCCGAGTCCGTGGAGGTGCCCATTTGTGAGGGTAGTATTAATTAGTTTGTGAGGTAATACCGAAAATTTCCGATCCGATCGTCGGATTGTATTGGGCAGTGCAGACGTCATAAGTCGGTTAATAATCGATAACGACATCCCTCATAACCCGAGAAATTTTCGAAAGTCGATCACCAAGTAACTAGAACCCAATTGACTTCCATCAACAAAATTCGTAGATTCTTATACAATCGTATTCAAGATTTAAGTAAAATCTAATCGGAAAGTAATTGACAAAAATTACAGCCGGAATGGAATCATTGATCCGCATTATCAATTCAAAGATGAAGTCCAAAAGCCGAAAATTGGAGGGCAATGGACGACAAATTTGACCTCCGGTATAAAAACAACGGTTCATCATTTATATACAAAATTGGCTATGAATTTTAGGGATCAACTCGGAAGCCAATATTCTCGTAGCATACCAAATCTACCGCCTAAAGAAAGAAAACCTCATTTCTTTCAATTTCAGTTCAACTAAAGTTATCCTGTGACTTCTGTTTCAAGAAAATGCAAAAACCAAAAGAGATTTCAGATCCATCATATATAAGGTGAATTGATTATTCATGTCGGAAAACTAGGGCACCATTACAACAAGGATCGCTCCACGACGCGTGACGTTCTCTTATCCGTCCGACGATACGCCGAGTATAAATCGCCCCCATTCCTTGGCACCTAGAAATACAGCCAATGACGTAATAGCCGCATTTATATCCACGGAGTTCCCCGCACTTCCACAGAGCTTTAGCTTTTACGGCGATGAATCTCTGAGAATGAGATATTGCTGACATTGAAAGCAACAGCGTAGATTTACAATTCAGTTAGTTATGTGATGAATCGTAAACCATGAATATCCTGTCACCCTGAATCCGGACCAAGGTGTTCTCTAGCAGAGAGTAGATACTTTAATCTTATCAAGAGTTAAGGCTGGTGTCATCGATTGACAAAAATAATTTTCGGTTGGTGTCCATATCGTACTAACTAGGATAGAGATTCTCATGAACATTTTTTTTTTTTTTTAGCTGAAACGAATTGAGTCGCACGTAATGTGAAACAAAAGCGATCAAATACCCGAGTAAGAGGATTCGAAATGTGTCTCCGATCCTCTCATCAGGCGCCAAGGAATAATCTTGATCCGATCGCGTAGGCGGCAAACAGCCACCCATGATGCATACAACATACTTGCCAAAACTCAACCGGCAGGTGAGTGACCGCTACAATACAGTTTTATATTCTTGTTCAACTAATGTTTTTGAGATATCTTTGGTCTCTTCCTAATGCGATTCGTGACGGACGGTCAGACCAAGGTCGAAGTTTGTGAGAGAACGCTGACGGCCGAATATTCATTTTAAGACCCGCCAAAAAATGTAGATACATTTTTTACCAAGTTCCTTCTCATTATTTGCACATTATGAGTAGCTGCTTCAAAAGATATTTTGAACAAAATTTGATTTTGACGAAAACTCGAGTTTTATTCGTCATTTTGTATTATAAATTATTCATTAATTTGTTTTTTTTTTTTTCCCCAGGACTCGACACGACAATCCGCAGGACACTGATCGCGTCCTTGAGGAATTTGAAGAGGAGGTGAGGAGGAGCCATTCGACCATTTTTGTTACGTTACGCAAAAAAAAAAAAAAAAGACATGCTTTTATTGCCAAAAATATATTTGCAGAGAGGAGTGCCAGTTAATCTCTGTGATAAATGCAACGAAAATCGTGTTGGAGAAGATACAAAGGATTGATTTTAAGGGTTTTTTTTTTCTTTTTTTTTCTAGATATCATTACATTTGCGCACGTTTAATTTTTTCTACTCTTAATAATCATCAAATAAGGCTGATGTTCACGAAGAAACATTGTCTCGTAGGTTTGATTCGCTTTTTTCGGTTACGGTTATACTTGTTCATGTTTTCCAAATCTTAATTTTATTTAGTTCTCTTTACTTATGTGATTACATAAAGTAAGAGAGAAAAACAATATGATTTGAGCGCTTTGATAGACCTTAGTAGTCCCTAGTAGTCTACTTACTAGGCTAGCCCAAAAAAACTTTCTTGCCAGTCAATTATTTATTATTATTGATTTTTTTTTCATTCTAAATGCTGCGTTGAAATTATTTACAAGATGAACTATTCAAACCCAAACCAATATTGAATTTAAAAAAAAAAAATCCAATGAAATGAGGGGGAAAAGGATGGTGTGACACATTTATGAAGACGCGATCGGATGAAGGTCAGTAATTTTGCTGCCATTCAGCCCGTCGCAAATATTCTGTGGGAGAGGTGAATGTTCTGGTGACTAAAAAAGAGAAACCCAAAAAATAAACTACGGTCCTCACAATAACAAAGTAATCAGTTCTCACAATCAGTAAAGATCGTAAGCCCCGTAACAAATTGCGCTTTTAATAAGCTTTGCGCCAAGGCGCTTGAAGATACGAGAAGGAAAAGAAGAAGCGAACTGGGCGGTGGACGGGTCGAAGGCTTCCATTAGATTAGACTTTTAAAACAATTCCCTCAGTCCTATGCCCTGTCCCCTCTAACTCTTCCGGCCACCCTCCTTATCGCCTGCTAACCCTTTACTCATCCTGAGTCCTTTGCGGGAAAATTCACGATACCAGGGAAACTCTTCGTAGAACGATGAAAAAAAAAACTTCCTCAACTCTTTCGTTATATCGTCCGACGAAAACCTTTCTCGTCCTAGTTATAATTTTATTTTATTTTTCCCGGGAAAGATAAAGGGAAATTAATTATTTTCAATTACGGGTTCAGTTTAGTACAAAAGTTTTCCTTTTCCGAACTTCCGTAATTTTTTTCACTCCCATCTCCTTCGGACCACCTTCCTCATCTGACTCATCCGCACTGTCAACATTTTCTCAAGACTTTCCGCAGAAGATAAGATAATTTGTTTGAGCCATAAGGGTTCTGAGATGGAGGACATGGAGACCGACGCTAAAAAAAATTACCTATAGTGACGACGCACCCAAACGCTGTTCATTCAATTCAAACATTCTCGCTACGCTAATATGATACAATCCAAAAATACCACCAATGAAAACAATGAAGAACACGGAATTGAGAAGGACACACAGCTCGGATTCACGGGAGTTCCGTTTATCAAGAAAAGACAAGGGACCGAAAGTTACTAAACATCCGGGGTTCATGTCCATATCCCCAAGGTCCAGCTCAGCTAACACAAGCTCGCCAGGGTCAGACGAGTCGAAAAGGAGTTCGTACCCTTCGGGTTTCAACAATACGGTTACTCCCTTGTCGAGTCACCTTTTGTCGTCAGGTAAGTGCTCAACAGCTACTTTGGCTGCATTCTCCATGTAATGTACATAAAAATATTATGTACTTTTCATTCACCTTGAAATGACTACTTTTCTTATTTAGGATTTACAAATACATCTGGTAGTGCCCGAGATCATGCCAAGCCTTCCTCGTCAATATCATCTCCAACTATGGAGGAGAACCATACATACCAGTATTCTTCAACAAAAAAACTCAGGAACTCCTACCATGCAAAACGTACGCGTTCATCGGAGCGAGAGCAAACAAACGTGAGCACACCTATGATCAAGACATTTTCAAAACCACCCTCACCGTCAACCAAAAAAGAACGATCTAATTACAATGAATATACACCATCGCAATCAACCGCCTACCAAATTGCGATACTGAAAGAGAAATATGCTAAGTTAAAAGAAGACTACAACGCAAAGATGGAAGAAGTGTCTGCGTCCAGAGTTGAGCTCGAAAGTGCCATCAAAGAAGCAGTCGACAGGCACAGGATTTGCGGAGAGGCTGAAATGAAAGCAGCAAATCTTATCCTGCGGCTCAAAGAAGCTGAACTTGAAAAAACCAAGTGTTCAAGTTCAAGAGACAGAACCGTGGAAATTGAAAATCAACTCACTCTCGCTAAACAAAAGCACAACGACAACATAGAATACGTCGTAGAGGCGAAAAGGATCCTCAATGAACAGCTAGAAGCTGTGGAGAATATGCGTCGCTTGTACCTGGAAACTGAGCAGTTGGCCGAAGAACAAAGTAGGAAACTGTCCACTTTGGAACTGGAAAATGAAAGACTTACAGAGCAAATAGGATTGAGTATGGATCTTGCAAGAGAGCAATTCCAAGCCCAGGTTTTCGAGCTCGGTCCACTTGCTGATTCCGTATCTCGTCTCAACGAAGGCATCGTAATCAATAAAGAGAAGAAAGTGAGAGCGGAAAAACGAGCAGAAACTCTGGCGACTGAGATGATGCACCTTACAAATAGGAACGATGAGCTCAAGAGACAATTGAGTGAGTTGAAAGATCAGTATACCACTATGGGCACAGAAAAGTCGGCACTCAGGGAGAAAATCGACCGAAAGCGGGAAGAAAGGGCAGAGGCCAAAGCTGAAAATTACTCCTTAAAAGCGAAGATAAAAGATTTGGAGGAGCTCAATATCGATAAAGAAATAAAAATCAGCACAAAAGAACACGAAGTTAAAGATCTATCGGCACGGTTGGAAACCCTCAGGGAAGAATGCGCTCGACAAATCTCATCGAAGAAAAACACGCTCATCAACGCGAGAAAATCCAACCTGAAAAGGCTGACAGCCCTTGAAAAAGACCTGGCTAGGACAAAAGCGGACGAGAACACGGCCGAAAAAGAGCGAGACGAAATCCGAATGCGTTTGGAGGATCAGATCGCGTCGTTGGGTCAGAATTTGTCCGTGGCTCAGGAGAAAATACGCAATCTTCAAGAAAGTTTGGGCTACATCAACAAGGACAGAAACGTCAAAGTGAGACGGATAAGCGATTCGCTAGGCGAACAGTAATCGAATACCTAATAAATACGTCCACGAACAATAGTTGAACCTGAAATTTATATAGAGTGGAAGAAATGGACATCACTGACGTAATAGGTATGAGGCCAGCGCTACTATTTTGATTCAGAAGTGGATAAAATATGGTCTAAAGTGTTGATGAGTGGGTACACGTTTTCACATTCTATGATAAATGAGACTTGTGATTTCTTAGGACCGTTGTATGCCGAGAAACTCTAACCGAGGAGTTTCTCGCATTTGATGAATAATATCTGCTGCTTTTTGCTCACATCTCCAGCTCGCAACAACTTCCTAGAAAGATCTTTTTCCACCTTCAGCACCGCGGGTGATTACGAGAGCACCCCCTCCCCCTCACCGCCTTGCAGTTCCTGTAAACTTGTTATGGCGGTTAATGGAAGAAGGCACGACCCCTATATACTTCCCTTCCAGTAATTATTCATAGCCTTTTCTCTTAAAACCGAAAGAGAAGAGCAAAAAAGAGCTCGGAAAACAAAAAAAAGGAAAAAAAATATCGCTAACGACCTTTTCATGAAGCTCACAACCTTTTTTCTTTTTCGGGCCCTAGACTATCGAGAACACCTCGTTTTCTCGAGAGCCCGACGGATTTTTAAAATTCTAATCCCACCCCCGAGTAGTGAAATTTGTCTTTGACTCAGTTCCCCAAAACATAATGACTTTCTGAGTTATAATCAAGCGCTGTGATATTCAAATACCTATTTGAAGGAGACCATTAATATTAATACTAGCGAGATTGAGATGCTTAGTATCTGTCTCCTACGGTATAATAGTGCGCAGAACAGCTCATGATTAACGCTCACAAAGAACCTTCTATTAATGCATGGATTACAAGGAGAAGAAGTTAGATAGGAAAAAGGCGATCTACAGGTGGTTTGCCTTTTCCGACTAACTAACTCATCTAAGCCCTCATTGTGTTCGGTTCTAGGGCGCTTTTATCGCATAAACGCTTCCTTGGAGTGCACCCAGATTCTTAAAAATGTCACCACTATAAATTGGATATAGAAAACATAAATGCCTATGGGGTGATTTGGTTACCTTTGCGTTGATAACTAACTGAGGCTACGGCTAGTTCCAAGAGGAGCCACCCTGCAGAGCGTGAGTTGATCAGAAGCAATTAGGTTCCTTTATCATGATTCCTATCACTGTTAGCAGTACATGTAGGGTTCGTAAACGACAGATTCAGCTAAAATTCAGGGAAAGCTCGCCTCTCGGAGGTTAGTTATTGGGCAGCGAGATGAGTGTTGAGGTTTTAAAAGCGCCTAACTGCCGCTGGAGCACCAACATGTCAGTTTGCTCTTCATTACCAAGACCGCTCTTCTAAATGTGCACATTATCACCACGGTTACAAATCATTCGTATCATACCATGACGTAGACCTGGATTTTCCTATCAACGGTTGAATGAAAGAAACCATGGAGGACCAATTGGTACTGAGAAGTTATGGAACAGTGCAGAATGAAAGTGTAAATCGATTTAAATAATTGATTCCTTTTCTCTCAATTACATAATTTTCTGTATGGTTATTTATTATCTATTATATTACTGATAATTACTATGATTTTTAAAGTGAGTTCGGGGCGGCTGGAACTGAAATGATTATTTTACTAGTTTTATATAGAAACGTTGGGGACATTTTGATTTACATGTTAGTTCATAAATATAAATTCGAGTATATTTACTCTTTCTCGTCATATCAGTTCAGTATATGTAAATGCTTCATTTTATTATGATAATTTATTGCGATTGAAGAGAAACCACGAGAATGAAACCCATAAGAAGGTGCTCCTAACAAATAAGAACTCGGAAAAAAAGCGTTCTGGGAATTTTCGGAAATTTGGTGAATATATTGCTCAAGAAAGCAATGCTAATGAAATCTTTCATATTTTGAGACGATATTCCCTCCAGGAAAATACGACGATACCTCAAGTTGTTATGTGTGAAACTCATTCATAACTGTCATACCCCCTAACACCGCACAAGCTCGGTTCTAAATTCCATAAAAGGGGGAGCTTCGAACAACCCCAGTGTTCCTGAATTAGAAAGGTAGTTGTTTTCGAAAGGGAACCGGTCCGGTATAAATAATGGCAATAATTTTTCGTTATTTGTCGAAAACCTCTCGGCTGCCTTTACACCCTAAGCGTTTCGGAGAGAGTGAGGCGGAAGGGCTGTCGGTTTGAATTAGGTTGCCGTGTAGTTGGTAGTAAAAGTGGGCACCTGGTTCGTTTATTTATTGATGGGAATCTATCAGCGAGAGCCCATGTGTCCTCGTCCTTTCTAACGGAGTCCGGGGAGGTTGTTTACTTGTTGTAGGCCCGAACACTCATTCAGTGTCCTGGGCTTGATGCATGGGTCTGAAATGGTCTATCAATCTGAAGCTAACGTGGCTCCAACTATTTGCCTCTTCGGTTGAGATCTTGTATGGAAAGGCCGACGAGATGCTCTGGACATAAGTTGGGCTGGAGATTGAAAGACAACTTAGCAAGAATGGTGTAGTCAGCAACCCTCGTAAAGCCGGAAAGTTTAGGAGAGCATTTGTATGGGCAGGAGAGCCTCTGAACCGGAGAAGTTCCGCCTCCATTTCAACTTGTGATAGCCCACCGAGATCTTCATTCCGTTTCATTTCCAACCCCGACACGTGGAATGACACCAACGGCTATACACCCTCAAGAATTGAATTAAATCGGGCGATATTTCACTTTTGTCTTGAGAATGGTCTGTGCTCTAACTCGAAAAGCTTTTCATCGCCGTGAGAAGAGAATGCGCGGAGAAGAAATGTCGAGCAATTACGCCGATAACTGGGACCTTTGGGATACGCCGAGGGTTTGGAATTATCTCCCAGGAGGTCGTGAGGCAGCAAAGGGGGCCACGTGGAGTTTGGGGTTGGGGGAGGGAATAGGAATCCATTAGGAAGAACCCGAGTCTGGGCTCTGGGAGAAGGGTGGAGATGCATTAGGTGAAGAAAAGCTCGGCTGCCCCACGACCCTAACCTTCACGCCAGCCTCTTCTTTTGTTAATACGTTGATATACCTCCTTCCAACCTTCTTTAAAATATCGCCGAGAATATCATTAACAGACCATTTAGCCTCCTGAATTTGAGCTCGATCCTCCTGAGCGAAATTTACGATACAGCCCCCTCTCACAAATGGCCTTGCACGCACTTCATGCTCTTTTGTATAGTTCTTCCATCTGACGGGCCTAACGAACAAAACATCGGAGGGAACCTTCTTCCGATTTCAAATTGCAGTGACTCCCACAACCTTGGCTGTCCATTGCCGATCAACTAGTTGTAACTGAGTGGTCATATTTCCTCATGTACGGGTGGAGTCTGGAGAGACCCTCACATCGAGCTTAATACAGTTTATTACTTGGACCCATTTTAATAAATAAGAGGAGTGAAATTTGTAACTCAAGGGGTTTAGGCACCTAATTATGCCCCAACACTGCTCGCAGTGGGCGCCAAAATGACAGGACGGTAATCTAAAAAGTTTCGAACAACTCAAACCATTTTCACTCCTTTGGGACCCAGGGTGTTATGTGTTGAAGGGTTATCATTTGCTATTCGGGTCAAAATTGCCGCATAACAAGCCACAGAAAGTGGTACCCTTTACAACCTCCAGTCCAGCAGTCCAGCTCCATAGTCCGTAGAAGGAAAATGTGGCTGATTGAGTCTCAACTTCTGACCCCAATCTAGCAGCCGACTGTGGAAAAGCCTGCAGAAGCAATCGCAGAGTCAGGAAAGAGGTGGTATCATTTTACCTGTGGGCGCGGAAAAAAGGTCAGGAGGATTATATTGGGTATTTCCCCATTTTACCTTCTTTTAGATCTCTATCTCTTTTATCGATCCCTCCGGTATTTATACTGCCTTTTTGTCCCTGTTGGGACGCGGTGAGAAGGGAATAGAAGGTGAGAGGGGATATAACCCTTTCAAGAGTAAGGAATAGATGGGCTTCCGCGGCCTTACATTCTATGAATATCTAATCTATAGGTTATGTAGGGTTGATTGGAGTCTATCACTTCAAACGATAGGAAAATAGGGAATTTCTTTAAAGTAATGTGGAAAGATGATAACTTCCAGTGACGTCTATACACAAGGCATCTGCAATCTGCTGATCAATATCGTATGATGGTGGTGAAGACCTTATTTAGCAGCAAAAACTATTATAGTCAACAAATCCAGCAACTAACCTCGTTCTAAATATAAAAAAATATTTTCTAGGCTCGACTCACCGGTCAAATAACTGCGATATTTTGACGTCCATGACCACTCGGGATTCCCAACTCTTCGAGAATATAGGCACTCGAGGTGGAGGATGGAGCCTGGAAATACAGCGAGAATCCCGGTGGGCTCGGAAGAAGCTGATCCCGAAGGTAACCGGACGAGTATTGTCGGAGGAGAATCTTCTGTAACAATATAAAAAACGTGGCAAATAAATCGTTATGTTAAGAAATTGTGGGCGTTTCTCGTTCGTATCTTTTTTTTCCTTTTACATTCGAGGGTGAAGAGCAGTACTGCCCATAAAAATCTCGTTGGTATCTAGAACATATAGACCATGGAACAGTTTTGTTTGCATAGAACATCCTATTTTGAATTTCGAACTACCTACGTCTACGATATACAAGTCACTAAGTTTGATTTCAACAAACAACTTAACATGATCACACTGCCCTGTAACAAAACAAAAGGAGAGAGAGGAGCTCGATGTGAATATAGAATCAATAGATACAAGGGAGCGACCTCGGAGAGCCAATCTCATGGGCTCTGAAAAGGTCAATAACTGCTACACCTAGAACCCTTTGATGTTAAATTCCTTGTAGACAATATTATCTAACTGCTCTTATCTCCTCTACGAGGTCGTCAAATATGAAGGTTTATTCCAAAGTGCCCCTACCGATACAATATTTATGCTGAAGCTCCTCTTCGATAACCCTAATGGCTAGAGTGAACTCATCTTGTAACCCGGTCGGTATTCCAACAGTATCAATCACGGTCTGTATTGCATGTTAATTAATTTACTGTTATTGCTATCGTTCAATTTTACGTTCCTCGAAATGCTCAAGGCCAATATTCAGGCTGTTGAAATATAACTTCATACTGCCTGCGTACATGAAAAAAAAGCGGACAAACCATAAACATGAAGTACCAAGGTTCATTGAAATTTTGAATCTCAATTAAAAACAAAAAAGCTGTTTCTATTGATATTATTGTTATTTTTGCTCATAGTATTATCATTGTGTGCACTTGTGCTCTGTTACAAAATCTATTCACTTGATCAATAAAAAATATCAATAATAATATTAAAAAAATCTATTCAGTTGATTATTCCTGATAATTACAAGTCGACGGAACAATATACATTGCTGAATATCCATATAAATATTTTTCTTTACATGGAGACAAATATTCAACAAGCAGCTTTTCTTTATATTTTTCTCGCGATATCGCTTCTCTAAACAGCAGCAAACATAACCTTATCTTTTTCCAACTCAAGTAACATAATATAGAAAAGAATCAGGTTAATTAGGATAGCTCGCCCCTTTCTCGGAGCGAGCACTCCGAAGGTTGGTCAGCAAGGTGGAGTTGCTGTGTATTCGGGAGAGTGGAACCTCCTTTAGATAAGTCCCGACAACACTATACATACAATGTTGAAAATTGGAGCAACGAAAATTACGACAACGACCAGGATACGGGCCAAATTAATAATGCTAGGTATAATACTATTCATCCGGAACAGTAAATTGCGGAAAGAGAAAACTCGACGGGTATGAACCGTATAATTTTCAAATCCCAGAGGATATAGGGGAAGCATAAAAGTTGAATAAGCGATAATGCGGTAAATCGGGGGAGCTCCAAGTAATATTTACATTAGAGGCGACGCAGCGGTTGGAGAAAAGGTTTTTGAGAAGGAGTTTGGCTAGGGCAATAGCCGTAATAGCTGGCGCAGGAGAGGAGACGTGCCATAGAGTCCATAGAGGAAATTAGATTTCAGTGTTGCTCCCGTGCAAAGGGGATGTGGTTGATGCGGCTCCATAGATTATTATGGCGTATGGGGAGGTCTTTGGGGGCTTAACTTTCGAGATGGAAAACGATAACGCACCAATTTGAGGAAATTACTGGGGTTAGCGAGGGCATGGAAGCGAGATATCAGCAGTTTGTCCTTTAAGGGTTGACTTTTCGAAATGCTCAGGTAACTTTCCACGTCTACGAGGAGAATAGCACCCCCCTTCTCAATCACATTCCTGACTATAAAACACTCAAAACTATTTTGAGGCCCTCACAGTATGTACATGCTTTAAAGACCTCATAATCATGGCCATCAGAAACGCTTTGTAATGGTCCATCCGAATCGTTGTTTTACGATTTGAAAACCGAACGAAAATATTTATGGCACCATAAAATTAAGAATTTAAGTAGAATTGGACGCCCACTGGAGAAGCTCTTCAAAATGCAACTCACGTTGGTTCTGTTTTTTGCAATAATGGCTGTGTGTTGTGCTCGCCTTCCAAGAGGTAACATTTTTCTTCTCTTCTTCAGATAAAAATACCTTCCGAGAATAAAAATAATCTTTTACCTTTTAAGCACGACCATGATGCATTTTACAATCCATCAACTTTCAATGAAGAGCAACTAGTCTATTTAAAATCAAGAATCCCATAGGACTTGCTTTAATTACTATTATTTTTCAGTTTGCTACAGGCGTTATCAGAGAGGGAGAGTCTGCAACGCGCAACGTAAAGTTTGGACGTACGCCTGGAGAAAAGGAGAATGCATGCTCGTAACATATACTGGATGTGGAGCCACGAGGAATAATTTTAGATCCAGGCGAGCGTGCGAAAAAAGGTGTGTAAAGAGAAGACAAAATATGAATTTAGATGATAGCGATGAGGACTTGCACTATGTCAAATGGCTCATTAGGTATAAAACAATAAGAATCTTTTGAGTTCAACACGAGAATGTGAAGTTACCATGTATGTAACGCTTATGAATCACTCAAATCTGTAAAACTTCTATCGTTGATTAAAGAATGTACCAGGAACCGCATTCTCGCTTTAATGGTTAGGTAAACCTACATAAGAACCCCCAAAGGTCATACACACCGAGTGATACAATCAATTTCATTAAGTGAATTTTGTGAATACTAGTTTTGTGTCGCGGGGGAATGGATCTAAGCATAAATTTTCTTCGGTAAAGACTAAGTAAAGTGGGTATCGGAGCATTTATTCGACCATCCAAACGGAGTCGATTTGCCACACAAACCGACCCTGTTTTGTTGCTATGATGTTGACGGTTCATGTCCAATCGAGAAAATGGCAGTTTCAACCTATTTTAACATTAATAAGCGTTATTTTTAAATTGAAAATGCCTCACTAGCAATTTATTTATTTATTGATTCTTCAAATTTTTGGTTGTGCTGGTCCCATGTAATAACCAATAGAGGGGATGAATATAAATTATAGAGAATACGCTCTAAATTCATCCACAGTGGTTGGTTATTCCTTGAAGCAAGATTATGGGGAAAACACTCAGTATGGGAGTCATATCAATCGATTCATTGAGAAATGATACCCCACATGCCGACTTTCCCTAAAATCTCGAAAACCTACATTCGATATAGGTAGGTCCCTTTTTTGACCCATAACCACCCCTAGTGGGCACCGATCGGACCCAGATCCGTCTCAATGGATTCAGCGTCCAATAATATTATTGGAGAATAATATCATACATTCTTAGATCGCGAAAAATTTTGAAAATTTGAAGACCCCTGGCAAAAATGTCAGATTTGTAGACACTAAATAGCACTGAAAAATTTATTAATCTACGAATTATGTCCTCGGTCATAGGGGAGGGGGGGAGGGGGGTCAACCTGCACATGCCGTTCACTTTCCTCGCCGTTTTTTGGTAGTAACAACTTTTTGAAATATCCGAAATTTGAATTATAATGTGGCTCCAGTAATGTGTCATGAAGATCTTCGGTTATCCCATCATGTAGAAAACAACAAATTTTGGCTCAGATGTACCTAACCCTTGAGGTTGTGAGGGAAAGTGTCTACTGAACTTTAACAACTACCTCAATAATCTATAAAATCATAATATAATCTATGACAATATTAGTACGGTTAGCACGATCCAAGACCACAATCTCCCGTCTCAAAGTATTGGCGGTCCTTTCAGTCAGTCCATTTTATGGTTCTTTCATGAGGGTCGATTGAGTTTTATTCAGAGCTGTTAGCGTGCTTTTTTCCATTTCAAACGACCAGGTATCGAATTTCACTTCTGGCTCTCAATAAAGGGAGAATTTAATAATTGGAATCGGGTTATAAACGCAATCAACGCTCCGGAACGTCGAATCCCTCTCTATGAAATATCAAACCGCCACAATGAGAAAACCTGCGCGAAACAGTAGGAGGGGAATATTACCGTAGCGGAGGCCTTTGAAAATGAAAATCGATTTCGAGCAGCGAATAATAGAGGCTATCAGTTTCAAGCATCGGAGAACGTTAAAAGAAAATAAACTTGAGGAATATCTGCGCTGTTTAGTTACGTCTAATCTGCTGTTGCCACCGGTTTGATATGAGCTGACTGAAATTGTGTTGACGTCATGAACAGCCACACGGATGATCACGTATGCCTTTCGGATACTCCTCAAATTTTAGGAAAGCTGTCACTGAGCTAATTGGGAGACGTCAACGGTAAAACGTTTCCACGGAGTGAGGTACCGAAGTGAGTACCTAAACGAAAATTGATTATTGCAGTTTCACCACATATTTGACAAGATAATTTAATTAAGTGGGAAC
This sequence comes from Cyrtorhinus lividipennis, assembly GCA_019603395.1. Classification (NCBI taxonomy): domain Eukaryota; kingdom Metazoa; phylum Arthropoda; class Insecta; order Hemiptera; family Miridae; genus Cyrtorhinus; species Cyrtorhinus lividipennis. Next base: position 20,415,914 of record CM034001.1, on the reverse strand, counting down.
ATAAATGAGATTACCGATTTTGAAATGGGTTATTCCACCCTACGTCGTCCTCGTGACACATTCTATTCCCCTTCGATCACCCGATCCCTCAAAATCAAACGATCAAGCGAAACACCTGCGAGGACCTTCGGACCCAGGGCGAGGAATTATCGAGCATCTTGTCCGTATTTCGAACTTCTCGGGGAAATATTTGCTCTGCAGCTCGAAGCGGTCAGTGATGGCGACCTCATGCGGAGCCCCCATGTGTGCAAATACCCGTTAACAACCTAAACAAACTCTACCCTCGGTCAGAACCCTCTTGTTTGATTTGGGCTAAGTGTTGGCCCAAGGCGTTGAGTTATAACACAAACAGAAGCAGTATTAAGTACAGGGAATTGCCCTTTGACTAGATATTTGTCGAAGTAGTTATGCAGTATTGATAAAGCCAACACTGGAAGATCAATGTTTCGAAAGTCGTCCTTCTCTTTCTTTTTTTACTTTTCTTTTTAATTTCCTCCATCTTGATGATGGGAGCAGGCCAATAGTGGACTGAAGTTGAATATTCGAAACGATTCATATTCATTCGCGCCCGTCCCTTCAAACCCCCCAGGGAGGTCCCCCAAAGGAAGGACAAGTAGCGAGTAACGGAGGTATTATTCTGCGTGCATGTGGGATCTGGGTTAACTGGTAATATACTGGCGGCAGCTGGTAAACTCGAGTCCAGTCTGTAGGCTCAACCTCACAATTACCCCTACCGCTGCCGCATTCAAAAGTTTCTCCCGTATAATCATATCTGGACCCTCGGCTTCCAGGCTGGTAATAAAGTTGCCTTTTCCTCACGACCTCCAGTAGCCCAGTATCCCCTTCTGCGACCGAAGAAAACTAATTTTGGCTCCGTTCCTCGAGTGCTGTGGGCGTGAAAACAATGAAGGAAACCGCAGGAAGGTGAGTTGGTCTGAGGAAAACATTGGCCGCAGCGGTCCAGACGGCAAATATTCAACATTTTGAAGTTGGCTCCACTTAACCATGACCACTGAAGAAATACGACTGCAATTCCGCTAGTAGGTTCCCGAAGAGTTGGGCTCTCGGAGCGGCCATAAATCTTTGTGTGGTGCTAACGAACTTTTCGACAGGTTTTTGGCGAATTTACGGAGCTAATCCGTATTTGTACCTGAGAGAGTTTCACCGAGAGGTCTGCATTAGGCCATTTCGCTGTCTCTGACGCGATAACCTAAATGACTTTGCCTCACAGAACAACGACTCCGACTGCTTGGGGAGTCAGAAGCTTAAACGAACCGCTGCCCTCGGTGATAATGCCTTGTGAAACTTGCAATGGGTGCGCGGAATTCACCAAAGAGTCTGCAAGTTCTGAAAAAACTACGCAACCGGTTGGATGCAACGCACAATAAGTGACTCATATCAAATACGAAAATTATGTCCGGGACTCAACTCGCTCGTTTCAGACTCACTTTAATTCAATAGATAATGATATAATAGGACGTATACATCCCGGAAATCTCAAAAATCGAGTTTAAAAATGCCCTAATCCGGCAAAACTATGAACCGAATAATGTCTACAAACAGAATTTCCTATCTTGAAGTTTTTAGGCCTTCACGGCTGATTTTTCTGGACGTTTCATGATGTCCTGATCAAAAAAAGTCAATGTCCGTCCGCCGTACGCCGTACGCCGTCCGCCGTCCATTGTCCACGCCGTTTTTGGTAGTAGAAAATGTTCTAAAAATCTGAAATTTGGGTCAGGGGTCTGTTCCCAGCCGAGATGGGTCCTCGAAACTTTTCAGCCCAATCGGACCAAATTTGGAGGGGGTAGGGGTTTTTTGAAAAATGGATTTTCGAGATTTTGGGTGATTTAGGCGAGTGGGGTGTCATTTTCCACTAAATTTTGGACGCTGAATCCAATTAAATGGGTCCCAGAACAATTGGCACCCACTTGAAGAAGTAATGGGTCAAATTGGGTATTTATTACCCATTTTGAATATGTGTTTTCGGGATTTCTGCTACCTAGGCGAGTAGGGTGTCATTTTCCACTAAATTTTGGACGCTGAATCCAATTAAATGGGTCCCAGAACAATTGGCACCCACTTGAAGAAGTAATGGGTCAAATTGGTATTTGATTCTTCATATTGGAACATCAAGGATGAATTATGGGAATTGAATTATGATTTCATTATAACACAAGGCTGGGCTATCCCAATTATAATTATAGCAAATCAATAAGAGAGAAACGATGAAAAGTGGCAAGCCGTGGCAGGAGGCAGTTCTACTATTTATTATACGAGTATTCCACATATTCCATCATCTCTTGAAAATGAATGCAACTGTTTTGACTTTTGGGGGACTGTTGATTTGAGGAACTGAAATTGCATGCCGCAATGAAGCTTATTTCCTCCGGAGCGCGTTAAGTGAGTATTTGATTCGTTGATGATTTCATGGGAAGGGCCGAAATACAGAGGGAATACTCAGTTTAGTTTAGCCGACCAGAATCAACCAAATTACATTATGAGCAGCGAACCAGAAGCGAGGGCGACGAGAGGGACGCTTTTCATCAAATTAGAAGCTTTTGTCTGGGGAGCGTTCATTTCAAATGTAGGAAACAAGGGAAATTCAGTTGATTTTGAATCAAAATTTATCATTTCAACCCGAGCGAATCTGACTTCAACCTTTCGTTCCGTTCAAAATACTGAAATAATATACTGTATATTCAGCAAATTATGCGGTGACGATAAACTCATCATCGAGGAACCTTCTAATCATACCGCATTAATAACGTCAATAATTTAAAAACGAGCCTACCTGATAAGAGAGGACCCCTACTTCCCACTTCGTTTGCAGTTTTCTGTTATTATTATTGAATCGAATATTTAAAAAAAAATATCCAATATGATTCCTCACAAACCTTTCAAGAATAACGAAACTAACTCGAAGATAAATGACTATTCATCATAAAATATCACTAGCAACTAGATCTACTCCAAAAGTTGAATTAATTCAATTGTTTGCTTCTTCAATGTCGTAGCAGTAAATTGGTTGTATGTTCTCACTTGAATATAATGATTTGAACTATCAGCGAATCGGACTTTGAATCAAACTTTAGAAAATTGTTTCAGACTGTATGGGTCAATCTGAAATAACTTTTTCCAAGAGGATACATCGGGATGTACTATGCCCACATCATAGCCGGAGTTTTCGGCCAATGCTGGAAGCAAGCAAGACTGGTTCTTCTTTTGGACAAAGGCGAATGTGACTGCCATGCCCCATCATCATGGAGGCCATCTCGCATGCATGATACAGTAGGGAAGGCACTTAGGAGAGACTACAACAGCGTTTGCAGCCTGCCCTCAAGAAAGCAGGGATCATTCTGCCTGGCATTATGGCTTCAGAAAAAGGACACTTAACCATTGAAGTAGTTTCAGAGGTGCTCACAGCGCTGAAAAAAACGCAGTAAGGTGCCCGACACACTCAAAAAGTCATGTCGGTGGTCAACTGTGCTGCAGTCTCTGGATACTACTTTGCCAATGCCCCCAGATGAGGGCTGAGGGTGTTAGAGTGTTATCTTCTGAAAGACAGACCACTGACACATAACACAACAGATGATTCCGCAAAAATATTAGCAGGGGCAGCCTAGGGGTGAATATCCTGTCCTGTGGAATGTACGAGAATACTCGTATCTTATGATAGCATATTCCGAGTGACCCTCCCTAGAAGAACATTTCCAGTCGGATTTGCTGATGGCGTAACTGCAGTGACTGTATCTCACAACAGAGCAAGCGAGAGATAAGTTTAACGACGAGATTACGGCCAGATTGGGAGCGTGAATGAAGGCACTCAAGCTGATATGTTGGCTGCCACAAAGGAATTTCTTTACATGAGACCAAAAAATTAAAGTAGGCTTTGCTCAGAGAATCAAAAACATTGACTTAAAAAACTAGCGTATTCCGACTCCACGGATTCCTTTCATTCATTGAGCTTCGGATCAACTTCTTTTAGACAAAAAATGACGGGAGAGTTCTCCACCTGGTGGAATTATATGAACGCCAGAGCGTTGGCCTTTAGGTTCGGAAAGGTCTTCATGTTCCACCATGAGCTCAACCCACCCCCCCTCCCTTTTTAAAACGCTTAACAGCTCCGGAATTATTTCGAGCAGAAATAACATGATGTTGTCCGTATTACCGGTAACGAGTAATGTTCATCCTACATGAAAGTCGCATTCAAAAATGATTCAACCCAAATGAACGAGCCCTCATGAGCATAGAGGCGATTCAACGGGTAATTGATTGCGACGAACGTGATGCAATTATTATGCTAATCTGGGAGCAAGAGGTGGAATTTCGCATGAAATCGACGGATGGGATGAAAATACCTATTGCAGCTTGATTAGCTCCATAAACAGAGGCAGATGGAATATAGCGTGTTTCAAATTCCCTGGTCCAGCTGAGGTTCATGCATTGACTAAATTCTGTGTCCAAATACACTGTATCCCCGTGTGGACTATAAATAGGTACATAATGGTACAAACAATGAGGAGGCTTGAACTTCATCGGGTGATGAACCAGGTATGTAATAGAAGCGCACAGCGAGTAATAGGATATTCGTGTTGGTTGTCCGGGACACTAACAGGGTCAGAATAATAGATCGAAGGAAAATACCTGTGTAGTTGGTGAGGACTGTGGTCGGAATGCACGAGGGCAGTTTGGCGCTCCAGGCCCCGTTGTTGCAGACCAATTTGGATTCGCCCAGTAATTTGTACAGTCCAAGCGGTTCTCTGCAGCGGGCGTCCACTTCCGAATTGTGTGGAAACGTATCATTGTTCGTCTGAAACGCAATGAAATGTGCTGATTAATGATTATGTTCCACGTCACCATAATACAGTCGTAAGCGGTTCACGCTAAAAACAATAACCTGAAAAGTGATATATTCACCAGTTTGTTCGTCGATTTGAGTGTGAAACATTGAAGAAATAACCGTGAAATACCACGTTTGTCAAAAGAGCGTACGCATGTTGCTGTCAAGTATTAAATAAAGTTCAGAAAGAGCTAGGAAATTTTTACAGAGGAAATCATGGCATACTGCTCCACTGTACCCGTTTCATTCGTCCACGTCCAATAAATAATCATTTTTCTGTCCACAAATTTTAAAATTCAAAAAAGTCGAGGTGGGATAAACAACACATCAAAACCGCCTCCACTAACTAGTTTTGGACATTTTTTTGTGGTTTTTCACATCCTTCAGCTACTATATTCTGTGAATTGGAGTGTATAGGGCAATAAAGGTATGGAATTATTAATTCCATAAGAGTCCAGGCCCGGGTCCGAGTCCAGGTCCGGGTCCGAGTCCGGATCTTTGTTTACTCGATCTTGATGAGCTAACTGGATTACTAGAATATAAATTAAAAGAGATAAAAATATTATAAATTGTATCATCTGCAAATAGGGCAGAAGAAATTATTATTCCGATCGGCCGTCTTGTAGTCTCTCGATTTTATTTTGAATACCTGAATATTGAATTTGAAAAAAGCGGTCGTAGCCCTGGAGCTTGTCGAATAATAAAGCAGTCCAGGATGAGGCTTTGCCCCTTCCAGCTCCTCTTCTTACCGGGTAAAATTCAAATATACCCACTTGAAAGCTGATGGGATTGTAATTGGAGAGATTTTGAAGCGGTAGGAACCTTTCTGTGCCATTAGCAATTCAAAACCGAGGAGGGGGTTAGACAATAGCAAGTCATTAACCCAAACAGAGAACATGGAGGCCCCGGCACTCGAAACCGATGACAAAACAAGGGTTTTGGATTAATTCGCGCTTCGCGTCGGGATGTGTGTTGGTGACAAGTTTTGCTCGGCTTAGAACCCACTCTACTGAGGAAGCGCAGGTTTTTCCCCTGTCAAATTCAACTACAGTGGTTGACCGAGTCCTTCAGGTAGGAAAATTTCAAGTTATTTGATTTCGTTAATCTGCTTAGCTTAGAAAAAGGTTGAATTCCATGTGAATGCATCGAGAGGTGCGATTGAGGCAGCTGTTGCACCTTGGCGAGGTTGGAGTTGATATTTAAATCCATGCACTTCAAAGATAAGATAACTGAAATCCACGCGTGTGGATCTTTATTTCACAATTGCCTCGAAGGCTTAAGCGAGGAGGTTGTGTCGAAACTTGAAGAAAGTACTCTTCCAGTTAGCTCATGAAATTTCGAACTCGGAAGTTAGCTGTCTCTTACAAGTTGGTGCGAAGAACTACGAGTAACTTCGTCAAAAGTTGTCGATGTCAGGTAAATTTCACATGCTCCAAAGGTAAGGAGAAGGAGTATAAAAACTGCCTGGTGGCGGCCGCGAACTTGATTTTTGTCTCCTTCTTGACTCCCAAGAACTGAGCAGAGAGAAAATAAAACTCGACGAGAAAAAGAGGAGACGATCGGAGGATGCTAGGCAAGGGGACTCATGTTTCTTTCATAGTATACTCGAGGCCGGGAAAAAGTTGAAAAATACTCAGCAGAGGAGTGATAGGTGCAAAGGGAAGCGAACTCGTACACGAGACTTGAGCTACCTGTTCACTCTTATTTGCCGTCTCTTTTCGTCAGATGTCACACTGATTTTTCGTTCCTTTGATCTTACGCGTGGTGAGAGTACGAGAAAAAAAGGACGGAACGAGAGAGGAATACTCAGGAGAGGACTTTGAAGACGGCGAAAATATCAGCTTCTCTGCAGGCTCCTGGGAAGTTTGTCCCGGAACCGCGCTTGACGTGGTGGAGAACACACGAATAATCCTTATTTCGTGAGCTTGATACTCTTTTTCCGAATGTGTCTGTTTATGAACAACTTCTTATACTCGTACCACAGTAAAAAACATAGGTTGATTATTCAAGGAATAACCAACCAACACAGTATAGGGAGAAAAATCACAAAGAGATAAGTAATTAAGAAATTGTAGATGCAACAGCACATTTTTTCTTTCTTTTTTTTGCGAGGAAATATAGGGAAACAGCAAAGAGAATAGTGACGCCCAAGCAGTGCTCAAAATCTATTAACGTGCGACGTTAATAGACTAATTTATGGTCAAATTGATTCAATTAATTGATGTTCCATGGAGAGGTGTTACCATTGGAATCCCTACCTAATTAGAGCCTACGGCTGTGCGATGGTGGATCAACCGGCTCCCGTTCGATCTCCAATGTTATGTAGCAATGGGCGTGGTTCTTACGAGGATGGGCTATTTTACGCCGGGGGTCGTTGGAATTTTCTCCAACTCAAAGTAATGAGTCAATTGCAACATCTGATCATCTGATTGGATAGCTTTTATTCCTGAGCACATATATTATGCCTTGGTTGTAATGGAGCTCCAAGCTGAAATGTACTCTTTATTTCTACCAAATAAAAAGCCCTCGAAAAAAGTGCTATTAGGTTATGTTGTAACATCCTAAAGAATGGCTGAATGTGCAACCGGAGGCATAGAGATGCGAAGGAGAGGCACAGCAGTGAGCCTACATTCTCCAGTCCTACGTATATCTCTGAGCCATGCTCAATGATGTCGGTGGAACCAACGGAAGAGCTAACACGGCGATTAGATTACCTGACTCCAAACGTGATTTGCTCGTCTCGAGAGCTTAGAGGGCTCCCGAACTTGAGAAACTGCCCTGCGGCTCAGGGCGCTAGTTTGTCTGACCAAAGCTCCAACCAACCTAAGGGCCTCAAAGGCGGAAACTTCCCTTCCTCTAACCACCTGCCCCGTTAACCTCAATTCAGGGAGGAATCATTTATTCAATGTAACCTGAATTCAAACCCCTCTTCATGCTACACAACGATACCTTCATCACAACTAAAACCGCAGGGATGCCAAGATGAATAATGTCGAAATCAGTTTAACCTCACGAACTAGGTCGAGTCAATATTTCTCGGAGGATCAAACTTTAGAATTGATCTGCTAAGTTCGTTAAACGAACCCATTGCCGATTTAATTGAAAATCTCACCCTCAGTGATGAGCTGAGCTCAATCTTATTTATTGCGAGGTTACCAACTCCTCTAATATCCCCGGTGTATTTACCGTTTAGCGAAATCTAACTGGTTATTTTCTGGATAATAACGTTTTCCTTCCTACTCGACTCCGGTATTGATCTTAAGTTTACCACTAATTTGGCAACCACCATTTGACCAATAACAGAAATCACCCTATAAAAATTTTAATAAACCTTTACTTTTTGGATAAATCGTTAAAAATGAAGGAGCAACCAACATTTGAGGTAAAATAAGAGATTTAGTTATATTGTGCAAATACTACATCTGGCTTCTTTTTTTAAGATCAACCCCTCTCAGTTAACCGCAGGTTTATTCTGGTATCTTCATCATTCTGTGGAAACGAAATAAGAGCGATCAAGCGTGAACATGGAGATAAATCCGAGGGTTTGCAAGAGAGAGGGCTCTCCTTTGCAGACACGTGTGAATGCGGATTTCCCCTGAACCAACACGAATAGGGGACTATCACAAAACAAAAGGCACAGGATACACGGTCCGAAAGACTGGCCAAACGCGTGGATGAAGAGTGAACATTGTTTTAAGGAGAACTGATATCGCATATAAAAATGAACAATTTTCAATAAGTTCTTCCTGATGGAAAAACAAATCCGCTGGCCAGGAAATGGCACGCACACTTCTGCATGTATATTTTCATGCTCCCAACAAACATATAATGAAAAAATAAATAAATAAAATAAGAGAATAAAATAATAATTTCAAAACCTACGTTTTATTGGGGTTATTCTCTTTGGTTCTGCTGTTGGTCCTTAACATCCATCTAGCTTCTTGCCATCAGTTTGCACATGCAACCTCCAACCAGCCGTATCATATTTTTTATTTTATAATTTTTAATCGAACAATTTTTCATTGGAATTCTGTTACTGGTAGAGGAGTTCTAATTTATTTATGTTGACTTGTTCGTCCCGTAACGTCTGAGTTACTCAATGTACTGGTGCTACATGTACTCTATATACGAGGCATGAAAGTTAAACGAACTTTTTGAAGAATTCTAATTGATTCTGACTTCTGTTCAGTTTCGACGCATCGTTGATTTCCCTCGAGGCGCCAATAGAACGGGTCGCCAGGCGCCGTCAAACCACTAAAGGCGACTTAAGCTCGCAAATCACGAAAATTCAAAGTGGCAGACGAAATCTAGACGTAAAATGAAAGGGGAGGCGCCGAGAGAAAGTGTATTTCCCAGGAATCCGGTCGTCGATTCGGTGTTGGTATTGACGGTCGTTACCGTCGAACAGTCGAGAATAAACAAGCGGACCTCGTATCCAGCCTGTTTTGGCGGTTTCCCCATTTACGGGAGAGAAAACAAAGTCACCCGGTCTGACGCCATGGACAAACATCACGAGCATGGATCCCATCACTCCGTCATTCCCACTTCTTTGGCGGTGAAGGATCTAGCGAGGACGAAATGAAGGGCTAAAACGACTGCTCAATTCTTGCTTCGAGTCATTTAAAATGATTACACTTCGGTGGGGAAGAAGAAAAATCAAACAACCATAAAGTGGACCCAGAGATGATACTTGTCGGTTGAGATTAGAACGATTTAACAAGAACTGTTCTATAACACAAAATTCCAACCACAAAATTAAAAAAAAAACAAAAAAACAGACAAATAAAAACAGCAATTTAGGGATAAAGACATACAATTATTATGGGATTAACAAATTTAGTGTGAGAGCAGCTCAATAATCAAATGGATGCGTTTGGTGGAAGCTCAGTTGTACGAGACCGGGTTCTTCGGTAACCTTAATATGTAGCAATCAGACAAAAGGTTGAAGCTAAGCTGGTAACCTGCCAGTTAATGAATTTAGAGGTTGTGTTAACGTTCGGTCTCATCCTGAGAGAATTGGTTGAAAAAAAAGTTTTAATTAAAAAAACCGAATAAAAAATTAAAATATATTTTTGTGATTTGTAGACTTGGAGGTACCATAGAGAGGCAACGTTTTATCAGCAAGGCCAAATGGTGTTCAATTTCTGGGTTCTGCAATTGTTTGTATAAAACAAGGGTCAACACATCAAGAGGTCAGCAAATTCCACTCCTGTTTACCCCGAGCCAGAATTGTTCGCACGCGCATTAATGATCAATAAGTGATACTGACGTGTGATGAGAATTATATTATTCCAATATCACGAAGGAAAAATATTTTTGAGTCTCGTATCATGGGCTCTATGGTCCTTACAACTTCATGTAATCAGCCCTAAACAACATTACAAAGGCTCAGTGTGTTCGCCTTTCAAAGAAACAGCAAAAGTGGAGCAGGTGTTTGTCAAGGATTATGTTCGCACTGAGCCCCCGTAATGCTGTTTAGCTGAATGCTTGAATTTATATGCACCGTATACGCCAAGAGTGGTATATCACAGCTGTAATACATGGAGTATTCGTATTCCTTAAGTTTTTGCTTACGCTGTGCCAGTTACGTAACTGTAAAATAAAAAAAAATTGAATTCGAATTGAATTAAACTCTAAAGGGATTGAGCTCGAGAGGGATATTCGTAGTCGAGAGGTAATTCCTCTGGTCAATCCACAGCGTTTGTGGTTGGATGTGGTTCTAGCCCATTCAAGCCAAGCGAGAATGAAAGTTCACACCCGCGAAATTAGCCATTAGCAAGTTAAAAGGGCCTTGATGCGACGAATGGCCTCAGGGTGAGACCTGAACAAAGCTTTTCGGTGATCAAACGCATTGAAGGGAGGATCTCACTTTTGGAGTTGACGGTCATTATGGACTGAAGGGGTGAAAGCCATCGTTGGAACGTCTAACCGAGTGATACCAGCGTTAATTGTGGCAGTAATGTAGTTCAGTAGCAAAGGAAGAGGAGTTTGAAACTATGATGATCCATCGTCGAAGTTATTACTTCTCTGCTTTCAAAGTGTTATGAATTCCATCCGTTCCTGAGCCATGAATCTTGAAATGTTTAAAATATTATATATTGGCTCATACGGATTACTCATACTCCACAGGCACGTGAGGATCCTCCCAATTGCAGAAAGGAATGTTTCCTCACCAGTCAGACCCTGCCTCTCTATGGCCAACCATGAAGCCAAACGAAAAGAGGCCAAAAAAAGGGATTTCTCCGGACAACCTACCCAAGCTCCCATGTTTCAAACGGCGAGCGAAGCTGACATATGAAACCGTCTAGGTAACAGATGTACGTTGATATAGATATTTTAAAGGATAAGATTTAAGGCAAACAAGAGATAGCAAAAATAACGCATAACACAAACAAGAACTCATCTATAGATTCAAAGTGGGTCAAAATCTCACTTGGGTGCCAACCAATTCCCCCACGACATTTAATTCCAATTTATTTGTCAGAGAGTAATTTCCTGGGGCGTATTTGCGTCAAGGTTTCGTCTACCCTGGGGATACTTTGAAATCAAACTACCGGACCAATCTCGTCGAGGGTTTCCCAAATCAACTTTTCCGCTCTCGTTCCTTCTATAAATTGATATCCCTCGCTCCCACCATCCTGCCCTGAGTGAATCTAATGGAGAACCATTTCGCCCTTTCGCGTGCTCGAGCCTAAGCGCTAATTTGGATACTTTTCAAACGAGGGCTATGCTCTATTTCAATTTAGATGTAGCGATAGGAGATACAATAGAGGTCCTAATAAAAGCGGATTTTGCAACATATAGTGGAGCAATAGTTCGCATTGACAGGAATGCACGAAACTTTTCAACCCGATCAAATCAAATTTGGAGGGTATTGGCGAAAATGCATTTTTTCAAACTCGATTATCATGGCTATTTGGGGAACTAGGCATGTGGGGTGTTATTACCACTAAATTTGGGACGCAATATTCATTGAGGTGACTCCCTGACAAATTGGTCCCCACCGAAGGTCGTTATGGGTTAAAATGGGTACCTATTTATCGGTTTTGAGATTTCCCGGTACTTAGGAGTGAAGGATATCATTTTTCCATTTATTCACAGGATATATTTTGGACACTGAATCGATTAGAATCAAGTCGGTGACACTGCACACTCACTGTTTTTCCAGAACCTTGCTCCAAGGAATAATCAACTATTGGGGATGAATTTGCAGCGTTCATCTTTCCTTCACTAAATTTTGTACACTGAATCGATAAGATGGATCCAGGAGGGATTTTCAAAATGACTTTTCGCTCAATCGATTCTGTGGGGATCCAAACTATTTCTTTTCGTATCAATGTGGGTGTATCATGGGGTATATTGTTTGCCCTTTTTTTCTAACAGGGGAATTACAAATTCTAATCCACGATGAAAAAATTCTTTCCCACACAAGTGAAATCTACCTAGAGTAATTAACAGCGTTCTACTGCAGCTCTCATAGATTGGCAGAGTCATGAATCGTTTTTCAAATGAAATATACATGATATCTGACCACATAGAAGCCTGAATCTACGGCAGTTCGACGACTGAATGATGCCTCTTCATTCTGTTCTCTGTCTGTCTCTCAAGAGCGGATAGTTCCTTGTATTGAAAAACGAGCGGTTCTTTTGAAAAAAAGCTTCTGAAGGTAAATTACAAATAAAGCGTCAAGAAGAATGCAAACAAAGTTGAGAACGAAAGTGGAAGGTGTAATGGATTTGGTTTTTATCTCCGAGGTTTCATCATCACTACACTTGGCAGAAAAGGCAGAGAGCGCTCTCATCTCTGTTCTAGACTCGTACGAACCCCTTTCAACACTTCACTTTTATCAAACAACCAACTATCGCTGCTTGATTCTCGTTAGGCGAAAGAAAGGAATGATTGTCCACACTTAGCAAGACTGGACTCAACAGTAACCCCCTGGCAGAGACCAGATTGCCAGGGAAGGTACGTATTAATGGCCCTCTTCGAGCGCAATACCTTTAAACCGACTCCCCTCTCTAAGATGGCGGCCAATAAAGAGGAAAAGAGGCAATACTTTTTAAACGCCCCTTACATTATCAGGACTGTTTATTTTCAAGAGCTACATTTCACCTTAGTTAAATTTCGTTGGAGGTGGCTTTCGGAATGAAGTAATATATCAGTTTTTCTTTACCGGTTATACTCGTTTATTCGTCCCATTTCGAGGAGAGAAATTGAGCATTCTTGAATGGGCAGGAGTGACAAAAGAATTTCATTTCATTTTCAACCCCGTTTATTTTGGATCAACACAATGAAACAAGTCATTTGACTCTGGATTGGTAAAACAAGCATGAATTCTCAATTCACCAATAACATCGGTCCATTGGCCTAATATTCGGGGGTATTTTTTAGTAATAACGACCAAACGATGGTTTCCAGCAATTATTATCACGTTTGTGGACGAGGTATCCTGCAGCGCGTGAAAGACAATTCGTAGTGGCGCTAAGATCCATATTCACACCTTATAGGTTCCCACAGCAGGGTAGTCTAGGCTGAATATGGAAATTTCCCTCGAAAGAATGGAATTTCCATCATAGCCCATCCAATTTTTAAAGGATACTTTTTTTTTCAGTTTCTGTCGATCTGGTGTATTAAGATAGTTGCAACTTCTCCATACATTAATCCATTCGTAATGTAATTCTACCGTGGCTGTGCCACTAGGTGGCGTGGGTTCACTCTCCGGGCTGTCTAATAATAGCCACGTGAATGACGATTTCATCGACGAATCAAAAATTCACAAGGTTCGTGGGAGATTTCAATTTGAGATGAGCTGACTGAGTGAGCCCAATCTCGTTGTGAATGATTCACTACTCCCCTACTAGCCTCCCAAACAATTCACTGATTAATTGGGCACCTTCCACAAATTGCTGAGGTGACTGGGCCATTGCGGGGTAACAGATAGAACGTTATCTAACATTGCGACCCAATTCCGAAGGGTCGATCGACCGAGCTGATTGGAAGGCGTCAATGGAGACGAAGGGACGTGGTAAATAATCTCAGAACCCTAAACCCGGTGTTATCTACAGCTAAATACGAGCGGACGCAACCACAGGGCATGAACTGGTTTAACAGGCTCGGGCTGTGATGCTAATGTTCCATAACTCAGTCCACTAATCGAGCGATGGTCAGTCCTCGGCTAATCGCCTATCAGTCGGGTAACTATCCCGATTAATAAGGTTCCGCGTCCGTGGAGCTCCGCTTGTTTTCAACCACTCCAAAGCCTCTTTCGACGACGGAAGAGAAAATGGAAACAGTTAGGATTATCTTAATTGCAAATGCGGTTTTGATTACTCTACCGCGGTCTTGACTTGATTTATCCAAGTGGACGAGGGGACTCAACTGTTCCTATTGGACCCTGGAGACACTCATTTGAATTTTATCTGTTTGTACATAGTCAGGATGGCGTGTCTCTATGTAACTGTTATGATCAAACTACGCTTTGGGGATTCCGAATTATCACAACTCTAGTGAACAAAAAAAAGAAGGGGGTCAAAATTAATTAATATGAACGACGAGGTTTTTTGTTATGTACATACAGTTATGTCAGAGATTTATTCGTTCTTGATCTGATTCAAGCCTCACAAGCGGATGTTTTTATCATCTTTCATTACATTTTTTCCAAACAATGATATAGGGGTTAGGATGCATTGACACTATAATACAAATCTACACAATGACATAATAATTTTCAAGATCGGTTGACTTTTATTATTTTATCATTTTTGCGGTTATCTCCTAAAATACGATGAAACACCATCTAAGTCCTGAAAACCCTTATCGTTTCCTCGTGTAATGCACCTACTAATCCACTAATGTTGCTAAAAACTGAGTCTGTTATATTTTACAATAAGCAGTCTTTTTGCATCATCCGGACCTAGAGGTATTAGGTATAATAATGAATAGTGACAGGTTTAGCAGTGTTTTCTTTTTCGTCGATTGTCGTTAGTGAAACATTAACATTTTTAACAAAATGCGTAGATCCCTTACCTCAAACTCAGGATCCCGTTATCGACAAGTAATATCGACCAAAAAATAAAACTTCCCCGATCAATTCGAGTACCTATTCCCGAGACATATTTCTCAGTATTCTTCAAATTCTCAATATGAGGAGAAAAAGGGAGAGAAATGACTGGAAGTACCTATTGGAGAGGAAAAGGTTCTCTTCTCTTTTTAAAAATGAGTCGTATTCTCGACCGAACACAATGAAACTCCACAACTGGGCTTGACACTTTCACTTAAACCTTTTCTTGGTACTTTTTTTCTCTTTCCCTTATTCCACAGGTTTTTCCTTTTTCGTTTTTCTACAGCCTCTCTCAACTCAAGGGTCTTTTCTTTGGGTAAAATGGTCTGCTCAAAAGAAGCTTTTTTCCGTAGGCGTGAGATTTTGATTCAAATCATTCATTCATTCCACATTAAAAACTCTAGGTATGTGTAACTTGGGCATCTGAAGTAGGATGCGTTTGTCACTCTTACTTAAATTTGAGATCCGAGCTTCGTGATAAGCTCTACGCAGAACCATTGTAATAAAAACACGATTTAAGGTTTGACCGTTCTAGAGGTTGCAACGCAGCAAAATTTCATTCTAGATGAGCGCGGAATCGTTGACAAAAGGGTTGGTAGATTTTGAATTCATATTACCTAGGATTGAGACAACAGGCCTAATTTTAAAGAGTGAAATGACATTTCGAGTGACAATGGCGCACTATCCACCAATTTTTTAATGGAATCTGACCTGACCGGTAAGGAAAACGTTTTGAAGGTTTACTACGTATACAGTTAATCAAGATACTCTCACCGGAACATTAAAAATTTAATGGTTTTTCTATCAGACTAATTTATTTCCAACTAAGGTTCGAGACCCGACCGCTGAGCTGGTATATCCCCTTCAGATAAGGACGATTTATTTTTATAGGCTGTTTTTGTTGGGAGCGCGTAGGTCGGATAATAAAGCTGATCGGTTTTTTTTTCTTTTAATCGAAAGTACGGCGGGGTAAATGGATCAAGAGAACAGGCTTGTTGGGTAAGAGAGGATGTTAACGGATATTGTTGATTAAAAAGTCGGATGCCAGAGACACGATTCCGCTACGCACATTTTGTGTTTGAAATTAATTTTGCTATAGGTATTTGATATTTTATAATAATGAATTCCCGTTCCCAATTATACGCTCAAGCACCACCACGCGTTGATAACGTAACGTGTGTTTAAAACTCCTGAGTTCGTTTGAAAAAAAAAAAAAAAAAAAAAAAAATACTTGAGCATGTGACGGTAATACTTTTGAATCAATAAGCTAACTAAAATAACAAACCCAAGCTGAAAAATTAAATTCGATTGGAAAGGCAATAAATTGAAAATTTTCAATAATATTATGATTACATTACGGACATTTGATCTTCGATATAACAATAAATTGAAGTAACGTTGTGAAGTACCGGAGGGTAGCGGGTTCGGCGCACAAAAACAAAAATTTAGATCGAACTACACTGCTTTAGTTCTTTGATCCTACAATTATTGAATTGTGTGGGGAAACAGGAAGCGTTGATTTTGTTTTATTCAAGTTGTTGTTAAAGGGAGAATTATGGCGATCCGGGGTCAAAGGTGAGGATGTTTATGGAGGAGAAAAGAATTTGGAAGGATTCATTATTAGGGAAATACTGTGATGCTGACTCAAGGTTTATTGGGATTCAATGTTTTCTCAAAAAATATCGCGACTTGTTAAAAATGTCTGAGCTGACTCGCCATCTACCAAGAATATCAAGCACCCGTCCGCGCGACGAACGTTCGGAAAATGTCCGAGGAGCCCCGCTCGGGAACGAAATATAAGAAGAAAACGTAACTGAACATAACTCAAATCTCCACACCCTCGCGGTCTTTCATCGACTAACGCCGGAAGACTTGCAGTTGTCGGATTCCGCATCACGTTCGTCCGCTTCCTCTTGGGACTCCCGACACTTTTGAGCAGCACCGTCTGTCTCTACGGTTGAGTTTTAACAATCTGCACGTGCCTCTAAGAGTATCACCTGACGCAAGTCTTCCTCTGACAAAATAAAATTGTTTTTTTGAAGAAAGTTTTCATCTTGGGTCCTACAGAAGAGCATCGAACTAAAAACAAGGTTCTTCTTTGAATTATCAACACCATTCGCGAGAACGTATTTTGTCAACATTTCTCAATAAGGATAGGACGTCAGTAATGTGAAGGTTGAGCAATGAGCCTAACATGTATGATGGAGTAGTTATGACGTGATTTTATTCAGTGCCTGTCGGCCTCTATTAGACCCCATCCAGACGAAGCTGTAAGAGCCCATCCTTAGCCAAAAAAGGCGTATCCCTTGAACCAACACATCGGAACATTTTTGAAAAAGAATATCGCTTATTTTTCCAACGCAACATCAAGAGTTCGTAAATAAATGATCCATCACGATGATGACCGTTTCTTTGAACAAGTTGAATGGAAGACCTACAAGTTAATCCATACCGATCTATCCGTTTCTTGAGGTGATTGATCTCCCTTCTTGATAGAACTATGCTTGCAACAGATGGTAGAAAGAACGGAACGAAGCCCTTTCCCTACTACCCGCAGCCAAAGCACGACAAATGAAGAAAACAACCTCAATTCCCCCTTTTTGGTATAGTGACGAAGACTGAGCACGGGATTGTTCGCCACAAACCCATCAAGCTCAATTCCGACAACGTTGCTCGTTAGGAATAAAAACAGATGGTGTCGGTGAGAGAATCCAGGGGAAGCCGTTCAATAATTGTATCTCACGGCATGAGTTGGCTAGTTATCCATAGAACTTATGAAACTAAAATGATGTTTCAGCATACCATAGTTCATAAAAGGCCAGAGAATAGCTGTGCTTTTTAGTCTCAACCTGATCCTCGCTTTACGCTGTTTAAAATCCTGTTGATGTGCTCTTCTTACCCGTTCTATTGTAAACCATTATTTTCATGTTCTTTTGAGTGGATTTTGAAGACGAAATTTATTTTAGAAGGAAGGATATAATGATTATCTTGGTTATATGATGGATTATGTATAATGGTTATTTTGTGATAATCAAATAATGAAGGAAGCATGAACTAACCGCATTCAAGCCTAAACGAGGTCCACAAATGTGATCATTGATTGTCTTCTGGAGAATGTACATTATTTTCACATCGAAATTATGATTCGTACTGTATTGTCGACCTTACCAATAAAACCCCAGCATCTGATGCTATCCAATGAGAACTGTCAAACGTCATCTTATACTTAAATCGCTGTAGGGATCCACAAAGTAATTAAAATTTCAGTTTTAAAGCCTGATTAGAAATAAATAAAAACATATTAACGAGAAAACAGAGATTGTGGAGCGTCCTGGGCTATTCCAATCGATTCAATTAAATTTAGCTTGTCAAATTTAGTGCAAAATGATGCCCCACGAGTCTAGTTGCATACATATCTCAAAAATTGAGTTTTGATGAATACATTTTCGGCCTTGGACCTTGGGCATGATTACATAGGTTGATTATTCAAGGAATAACCCACGAAAATCATTGATAAACTGTCGCAGAAATATTCAAGAGTGACCATTAGCATCCACAGCTGAACAAAGAGGCCGATGTGAATTAGCGCTAAAACAGTCCGTCTGCTGACAAAAAAACCTTAAGCCTCACTGGATAAATGGGAAGTACGCCCCCTTTTCATTCTACGAATCCACCAAATCCGATAGAATATTTACATGCTAATCGCGGACTTTCCGGGCCGATACATGCAAATCTATTCAGCTTTATCAAAGATAAAAGAGACTAGTCGCCGAAGGGTCTGAAAAAAGGGAAAAACCATCTCTATTCGAAGCCTCTTTTCATTGTTCGAAACGTCGCTAATTGGGTCTTCTTCCTCATTCCGCAAATTAAATTGCTACGACCGTTTTAAACTCTAATTTCACGGGGGAATAAGCTCGAGTGATAATGTTGAAGCCCACAGATAACGAAGGGAAACTAGTGTACTTTTTTCTTCTTATGCTCAACACGATTTTTTTTTTTCTCCTCTCATGGGTTTGGCTCTTCTGGACGCCGATTCCACCGGAACGTTTCGTATTAATTATTCGAATAGCCCACTTGATTACAGCTCTTTCGAGCTACTTATGAGGTTTCAAATTGGATAACGATCAATTAGTGGGCTGCGAAACGTTGACAAGAGGGAAAACGTTCACAGTACTGAGACCGAAGACTTCCCATCGCGTTGTATCGCTCGCTGATAAGGGGGGCTGAGAAAAGTATTTGTTACGATCTGCGTTCAAAGGGAAGTCACAGTAGAGAAATACCAGGAGGATGGTTTATTATTCTCTGGTCTTTTGCCAAAAATGGCCAATGAGATGCTACACTAAGCCTAAAATTCAACGCGCCCTACACTTTTTTTTCGGACTATATTTCTGATAAACTGATTTTTAGCCTGATAGCCGCCGAGGCAGAGAATGGATAAGTAAAATGTATTAGGCATATATTATTTTAGTATTTTTTATCGCTGTGTGAAATGTCTTGCTAAACGATGAATGTTGGACCATAATTTGGGACCATTTGGGTTTCATAATTACTACTTCCCACCACAGAAGCGCATGGGTCACAATGGTCATTGCCAAAATAGGCCTCCAATTTCTCTCCTACCCCAAGATGGTTATGAAAGGGTTCTCTTTTCTCAACTGAACATACTGAGGTCACCGAAACTGAATGAAATCTATCATCAAATGTGAAACCTAATGCCTTTTCTTCCTTCCTGTTCTTAGAGAATGAATCGTAAAAGAAAATGCTGATGCTCAATAACTCATTTGAGTTTGATATATTATGATGCTAGCAAAAAACTCATTTTCTATCATAAAATGATCTTGGAATGCGAACCGAATATCAAACATTCTGCACTAAGAATATCTTCACTACTTATATAATGTAATTTAATGTGCGTAATCACTGACACGAGTGAGCAACAGGAAAGCGCACAAACATATTTATATTAAACTTGAAGTATTTCTTCTTTGTTCAAAGAAGGTAGACATTGGGAAAGAATGGGGAAACGTTGGTATTATACCAGTGTAATTGCTGGGATCGACTTAGAAGGATAATTAGAGAGGGCAGCCATAATACTCTTGGAAGCTGCAGTAAAAAATCTGTGTGGAGTTGACCTAAAGTATTGTACGTGATGGCTTTAAAATGAAATGGATTCCCATGAGTGTGTACGTGGGCATATGTGTACAGAGGCCATGCAAACGGCTGAATGGAAGCCCCGTCCTCTCACTGTTGTCAAGACCAGAAGAACGGCACAAAAAGGGATGAAGAGGAGCACCAGGACCCCGTCGAAGCTCTCAAAAGGTGGACGCTGACAACCAGACAGAGAACTACCACTTGTCGGAAGGTCGACCTCTCAGTCGAGTGCCGTCTCGAGTCTCTCACCTTCGTCTCCCCCGAGGTCATAAAGTGGAGTGATGACCACCACGTGAAGTATTTGTCTTGGGTCCGTCTCTGACACTGTTGGGTCATTTGATGTTGGCCATTTCTTACAGCAGTTGTCTTCACCTCGCAACAACAGGGCGTGTTCGAAAACACTCTAAACCAGACGAATCCAGAGAAGAATTTTGCTACGTCTGATCAATCTAATTCAAACAACCGAATTCAGAGAAAAAACTCTCGTCAACCGAATCTTACGAGAAAATCTCCCTTTAATAAGATGTATCAAACTAATAACGCAATCCAAAGGGAGATTTCCACCTTCACGGTAATTTTATTCTCTTTTCGAGCAATGGACGCCGACTGGAGGAAACGACGAGCTCTTCCTTTTGCATTTAAAGGACCTTTTTCAGAGCACACTCGACCCTACCGACGCCTTCTGGACGGTTACGCTCTGCCGATTTCCCGAACTGTTTTCCCGGCTAATGAAAATCTTCCGGAGGAAATCTGTTGCCCGCGCTAAATTCTCTCCATGGTGGTTTACTGCCGGGGGAGGAAGGTTTGGCACTGGTAGGCTTCCCTTACAGTCACGTCGCATATTCATTTCAGACTTCAAAACACGTTCATTTCATATTTTGCGCCTACTGGTTTTACATTAGAACTCACAAATCCATGAATGAGATTCATGAAATTCCTGGTTTTACTGAAAGGTTGGTTACTTGACTGATTTTATATTGAACCCTCAAATCCATTACAGAAATCCATAAAAGTCCTGAAATCCGAACAATTGAAATTCTTTCATGTTGAGTCGAACCTAAACGCTACATCTCATCCCTCAAAACGTTTCCTCAATAAAATGATTTCATAATCGGCCTTCTATCCGTATAAACAAATAATGAAGCCCAGTTTCGTAAATATTGAATGTACAACGTGCCTCGTCTTCTTTAATTACGTACAATCTCTCGGTAATTAAAATAAAAGTAGCTGACGAGGCAACTCAGAATTTATCAAATTTCCTTCCTTTCTTCAACGTCTACAGTTTAATCGGGCATTGTTTCATCTTGCTCATTAGTCAATGTTTTTTTTTTTACAACGCGGTTAATGAAGGCCTTGTGGTTTCTCGGAGTATTTTAATGTAAATATACAGTAACGAAAGGGAAAAAAGTTAGGAAACTCGAGAGAGGACCGTGAGCTCATGAAATGTACTTAACCCAAACCTTAGAGTTTTTAATTTATTGATGTCACTGAAAGATTTTAATTTAGTGAGAGCTGGCGAAGCAGTTTGCAGTAAAAACCACTCGGTATAATGTTTATGTTAAAAAAAAAGAAACTTTGCGGGCAAAGTTATTTAGAATAACGAACTCCGTGAACTCTGGTTTGTTGATATGTTTGCAAAGGCAAACGAGAAGTCAGCGAATAGGAAAACGTTCTAAGAATATGACGGTATAAGGACTAACAATTAATCTCCAGAGGAAGTGAGTTTAAACAGAGGACAGAGTTACTCAGTTCAGGTTCCAGACTGAGTCGAGTTTACTGTATAAATGTGGAATGGAGACCTACGGGCTACTCCTCCTTCGAGACACGCCTGTCATGCGGGCTTGGCAGCTTTTTACCCCCACTGTAGGGTTGGTGTCTTGATCCTGCTCCAGAGCGTGCCCCATCTGACCCGTGGGGCAAATAAAATACAAAAATACAACACAAAATATTGGATTATGTGCACCCTGTTGTAATGTTTCCGTGGGTGAAAGGTGATTATGACATGATTATTCTCGTGTGAGATTGCCAGCACGGTATACATGTTTTCTACCTATTTGATTGAGCAATGCTCCTGACAAGCACAATAAACATAAACCTGCAAATCAGAGACGCGACGTTTAATCCGTCAAATCGGCTTTGAAATGACGTCAACCCCAACAACGCCGTAACCCGTTTAAACGTCACCCCGGAAATTCGAGACCGTAAGTTTTGACGGAAGGGGCCACGGAATTGAGTTGTTCCGGGAGGTCGCCTTCCTCGTGTTCAGTGTTCACCCTCCTTTTCAAAATTCATATTAAGATGCAAATTCATATTCACCCCTGCTGCTCGCCCCTCCGCAAGTCGTTGAGCTGTAATTTGATTTTCCGAGTCCCCTCTCTTCCGCGCTTGGGTGCCCCACGAGGTTTTCCGGAGTGTCGATATTAAAAATAATGCCGACTATCAATGCATGGTGGGAGGTTGAGTATCAAACAGACATTGACTGCTAAATACACGAACTTTGGCCCTTCAGATCAGCAGTGGGGTTTGAAAAAGATCAATTTTTTTTTCTGTTATTTCTTGAATTATAAACCTATATAATCATGCTCAAGGTCATAGGGGGATTCAACCACAGTGAACATTTTGGTAAGGGTGAAAATGAGTTTTAAGAAATGGATTTTTCATACTTGTGTGGGGTATCAGTTTCCACTAAATTTTGTACGCTGAATCCATTGAGACCGGTCCCGGACCGATTGACACTCATCAAAGGTTGAAATGGGTCAAAATGGGCACCTATCTACCTTATACGAAAATGAGTTTTCGTGCTTTTTGGGTACCTAGGCGTTTGGGGTATCATTTTCCACCAAATGCTGTACGCTGAATCGATTAGAATGAGTCCGGGACTCTCCGCGTTCACTGTTTTCCCCATACTCCTGCTCCAAGGAAGGCTCCATTGAGGAAGTATTTGCAGTTTTTTTTTCATTTTATAACTATTATTTTTGTATTAAACAATTAATTCAATTTAATTTAGGTCTGCATATTTTCACTCATGTATTTTTACGCATATTTTTACCAAAATATCCACGCTTCAAAATGTCCCCAAGACAATCACTATGGATCTAATAAGATATACAGCGAAAACAGCAACTCCTACTCTCAATTAAGAAACCATCAATCTCCAATGATCGTCAGCAAACTAGAGAACGAGCCGTCGAGCCGTTCCGTCTAAGTTCCGCATAAACTCGGTTGCCGGCCGTGTTGATCGCTGGTTGTTTTGCCGGTCCTCGAGCCACCCCATGAAGAACGGCCGGACATCTGGCCCGACAAGCCGCATAAATCAACGACAATCACCGGCTCTGTAGAGTTTTCGAGAAGAAAGGGGCCAACAACGCAATTTTCACGAAACAAGGAAACTTGAAATGTGTAACATGAAATCTTCCAACATCGCGTGTTCTTATGAAGACTATTGAAACAAATCTGCATAAAAGTGCAGAGTGTACTCAGACTTCAGAGACAATAATTTGGCGATCCCCATATCATACATTTTCCATGTCGTACACTCAATTTTCAATTAGCGCTTATTTCAAGACACTTGCTGATTTTCATTTGTTCCGATTTGCATCTCACCAACTCCAATATATTTTAAAATTAAATCGGACTCAAATTTATAGATTATAGAACAAATACTACTCGGACACAAATGCTTTGATGTCAGTGCGAGTGGTTTCACGAGACAGGGAAACAGACAGAATTAGTCCAAAGGGATTCTTTGTTTGGACATTCATTCCTACGATCTTGCCATGGAAATGTACGTGATGACGCACACTGGTTTCTCTCTTTACTTTATTATCTCTAGAAAAGAAGCTACTTGTGGAAATCCTCGGAAACTCGACGGGCGAAACGACGGAATAAACGAATCCTTTCGTTTCTCGTCGATGTTCCCGTCGTTGAATGGAATTGTTTATTTATTTGCCTCCGTTGAGCCTTTCCATGCGGAGTCAAATTTTTTCTGGTAAATCTTATCAATGTCATAAGGACTGACATGTGATTTGAAATCGTTTCAGTTCTCATATTTTAGATAAATATGACGTTCTCCCGCGGAAAAGAAACCAGATGAAAATTGCTCAGTTAGTAGTGGCTAATTGCATGATTATCATTATTATCAACATCTATCCCTTTACATCGTCGTATAAAATGGTGCGCTCTAAAGTCCATCAGACTTTCTTCCACATTCACAACTACGGCATTTTTTTACGAGTAAAGCAGACCTCGATGATACTATACTCTAAGAGCAAGCTTTCTCGTTCAATTATGCTGACCAGCCTTTTCCATCCCTGCCCCGCAGTACACCCAGTTTCTTCGCCCTCTTCATTCCTCTCGATTCATCGTTTTTCAACCTTAGTAAAAATAACGCAACAAGCTCTCGTCGTTTCTCGCTGGTCCTGTAAAAGGGTTTCGTTGTTCCACACAATTGATTAGTTTAAGAGAGAAAAAAAAACTAAGTGGAGGAGTTACTTGTTTAAAGTTGACTAGATAATTATCACGTTTACCGGTTTGCTCCAGCTCTTCTGCTAGACAACAAGCACATAACAACACCGAATGTCGTGAGCCATAGAGCCAGTAAATGTGCCTTGGTAGTCCCCAAAGATAGCGTTGGAAGAGTATTGTGCTCTAATGCCCTTTATACTAGAATACGGGAGGCAGAACAAAACTATATTGACCTTAATTGATTATTGGGGGACTGCCGACGAGGCACATTTTCCATGATATAATTTGACAATCAAGTCGACGATTGAGCGGAGTAATGAGTTTGCAGCCTAGGTTCATCGGGGCTCTGTGAACAGGTTTGTGGATCGGGACCGGCCTTTTAAGCAGATAAACGTCACATTTGAGGTGGAAAAAATGAAACTGATTGTAGCATTTCGTAGCGAGCATTATCGGAACACCAACTGATTCTCCTAACCGCTATGAAATCACCCAGGTGAGCACCGACTAGGTGCTGAACAAATTATACAACTTTAGTGGAGCGAAATGCACAGTTAGCAGGTGGTGAAAGGCCATCAACTGGTGGGGGCAAAACTTCTTATACTCGTCTTTTTCAATTGTTGAAAATACTAACGAGAGAATCGCCCGATTAAGAACTCTCGCGGGAAAACAGCCAGATTAATTTATTCGGATCGCAAAATCCGTCGCGACTTTGAGGAAGAAGGGAAACCCGCGAACTACGGAAAGTAGACAACAATACCACTAAATCACTCCACTCAAAGAGTTGGAAACGAGCGGAAAAGAGGGAGATAGTGTGAGGCGAGGGGAGGGGGGTCATTGTTAAAGGAGAGCTCCTGGGTTCAGCTTTGAGATGGGGAAAAGGCTGGGAAAAGCGCAAGGAGGTTCCGGAATAACTTTGGAAAACCCCGGGAGCTCGGCATCTGATTTATGAGCCCGTGAACAGCGTTGCATTACAAGGACAGTGAACAGGCTGCGAGAACACGAGTCCCTTTTCCACTTTCCCTTCTGCCAGGCCTTTTCAACGTGTTCATTGTCCCTGTTCGCCTCACTTCCTTCAGTCCGAGAGGGCCAATACTTTTCAATGGTATGTATTACTGTCGTACGTGGTGGCCAGTGCCAAAACGTCGAGTGGGGGAGTGAGAGACTCAGGCCCGTTACACTATGAGGTTAATTATGTGCATTTGCCTCAACCGTTTATTTCCGATTTCTAAAGGCTACATATTCATGAAGAGTGTGAACCGTTCTAGTTCTTGAAATTTGTGATATATCCTCAGTGGACTTGAAATCATAAAACGACAATAAAAATATCGGTTATCGGAATAATGTGTAAGCAAAGCAATGACACAAACATTTTATTCCTATTTAAACAAAAATTATAACACCGAAAAAATTCTAAAACTAAATTTTAAAAAATCCTACCATTCGGTATAAATAGTGGTATGTTGGAATGGATATCATCCCTTACCACAGAATTCCTTCTGCCCGAAAATTCACATTTTGTGTTAAAGAACTGAAGCGTCCGTCGTCCATTCAAGCCGTTTTTGTCGCTAGAGATTTCTCTAAGACGCAGGTGAGCGACATACTACTTGAACATCAAACCATTTCAGCCCAATAGCCCCAAAAACGGAGGCTGATTATGAGTAAAAATATGTATTTTAATATTCTCGTTCCATTCTTCCTACATTCCTCTCACAACATCTTCTAACGTAAAATTCCTACAAATTAATTATAGGTCTCCAGCAAGACAACTGCACAAAAGAAGACGTATATAGACTTGGAAGACACCAAAACATCATCCCTTAATACACCTTGGGGTCATTGCGGTCGAGAGGGAAAAGGAGGAAGTACGTTTGCACATCCGTGAGGGTAGAGCTCTGAGGATATTGCTCTCCAGGACTTTACAGCTTGAACTAGAGTGAAAAAAGGACACGGCAAGGTGGCAGAGAACGGGGAGAACCAGGGACAAAAGGAAGAAACGTAAAAGGAAACTCCTACAGTTCGAAGGAGGAAAAAGGTCTCGAAATTATACAATTTTCTCAGATGAAGATAGAGTAGGGACGTCGGAGTAGATTTTCTCTTCTTTTTCTCTCACCCTTTCCATTCGCCTAACTGCTTCAATTTCGGAAAAAAAGAAGAAGCTTC
Source organism: Cyrtorhinus lividipennis (assembly GCA_019603395.1). Classification (NCBI taxonomy): domain Eukaryota; kingdom Metazoa; phylum Arthropoda; class Insecta; order Hemiptera; family Miridae; genus Cyrtorhinus; species Cyrtorhinus lividipennis. The sequence continues at coordinate 20,389,239 of CM034001.1, read as the reverse complement.
CCGGAAGGCGAGCGGGAGTTTCGATTCCCTTCTCATTCCTCCGTGCCTAATCCAATCCGAAGATGTTGTGCCTCGAAGCGATTTATCCTATCAAAAGGCGGCAGATAGGGTTAGAACCCTGAGAGACGAGTGAGGGTGGTGATGAGGGAGGAGTCTCCTGACTAGAAATTTGCAATGATAATTAGCATGGGTATGAAGTATTGTCTGGGGTCATGACGAACGCCTAGCCTGGAGGCATTTTTATTAAATGTTGCTTTTCGTTCTTAGGAAAAAATATATAAAAAATTAAATTAAATTTAAACACAAATTAATTATTAACTTCAATTAAATGTTTTAGTTACGAGCGTTCATGATTATTAAATCAATAATACATGCTAGTATAATTTTTCTTTTTCCCCTCACTATTTTCTGAGGTTCAAGAAAATCTTACATGTCCTGTCAGGTCCATACTGAGTCGCTCAATCGTTCGGCGTAATTACGTACTTTTACCCCCAAAATATAGAATCCCCTGTTCAGACTTTCTTATGCGCCATAAAATCAATCTGAATATAAATTCAGAGTAAATTTGTCTCCACAACTACGAAAGTCATGTTCATTATAGTTCTATTAAAAAGCAACAAGAAAATTGTCAATTTGAACGCCCTCTTTCCCAGCAATAGATTTAAGAGCATCGATTTTCCGCCAGATTCAGGGACGTATTATCGAAATATATTACCAACAGCTTTTTATTGAGTAGTTAAATATTTTGGGCTATGAAAGGTAGCAATAATAAATTGTCGTGGCACTGATTCTCATCAATGTTCTACTACATACTCGATATAGAGTTATTCAAAAGAGATATGATACCAAAATATTTTTGTTACGGTAGCGCCAATATAGAGATATCAAATGTCAGAATGGGAGTTTGCAATTTGCTCGTGATAAATTTCTGTACATTTGTTGCATCCTCTATCAATCGTGTTTTGTGTAGTCAAAAGTGAGGATGGGATTTTGAAAATTCAGAGAAGAGTGACTTAACTTTGAGGAGCATTACAAAGACAACAAATTAAAAGGGTTATTAACGACCAACTAACCAGCAGCCATTTGTTGTGTCAGTTTTGCATGGCAATTTATGCAGATTGAAATTTCTCTTATAGAATCATGAGTAATATAATACTGCATCAGTCCAAATTCCTTAGGTAATCTGTCTACGGGACTGACTACTGGCTCTACTCAGTGTTATATGATCCTGTGTTCACACAACCTTTGAACACTGAAAACGGGAGGACTTCACTTGAACTTCAAAGAAACGAAATGAGGGCATCGTGGAACTAACGAAATCACTTTCTTGGCGAACTTCTCAAATTACATTGAAATTAGAAGCGACGAAAAGAAGAGAGAAAAAGAACCCGGGAGCGGGGTTCCTCTTTTGAATTAAATCGGACCCCCAGCGCTACACGAAAAGAGAGCGACGGAACTTAGAAGTTATAACCAAGCTCTCTACAAGTTTACTTTGGAGACAAGTTGTTCAGAGTCTTAAAAGAGGTTTTGATTACTTATTCAGAGGCCTTCTATCGTTGAAACAAGTGTATTAGAGGGGTTTTGAATGAGTTCACTCCTCGTTCTGTCAATTTGCTGACTTCAAGCTCCACTCTGACGTTCGGTTTGCATTTTAATATTAAAATCACTTGTCCGACTAGTATGGAATAATCAAGAGGATAGAAAGTATCTTCGGTGTTCAAGTTGATTACGTAATTAAGGCATAAAAGTATGTTGGTTTCATTACAATGGCGCGTACTTAGCAATTGTTTTTAAAGAAAGAAATATGTTTTTCACTCATCACAATTTACTTTAATTTCCAAAAAAAAAATATGTTTTCTAAATTATAGTTTAGTTATTCGTTGCCTAAGTGTGCCCGCTCCCAGAAATGTTCAGTTAATGTGCAAAAAGGGGCCTTTCCGGGCAGTGAATAAAAGTGGAGATCAATTTAGCTGCCTCCCTCCACGTACGGTCAGTTTTACGCCCAATAAGATTCGTATGGTTCCTGTCATGGGTTTTGATAGTTGAGTTCGTGAGGTGTATTGAGAGGCGGGAATAATGTTTGATCGCTTATCATCAGATGTTTTTTGTCAGGTAGCCAGATATATCGCTGTCCTTCCCTCCTGACCATTGAACAAGGTACAAAAGGGATGAAAAAAAAAAAAAAAAAAAAAAAAAAACCTTATGGAGAAGAACAGACTTTCTCTTGGACATCCATCACTCGACCCCCGGACGTTCTCCCTTCACCCTTTGGCCCCTCGTTCGGGTTATTGTCCGCGACGTCCTGTATAAAAGTTGGCCCCTCCAGCCACCACGGAACCACCTGAACCTGATCTCTCTGTATAAAATGTCTCCTTCCCATTGTGAGAGCCGTGTCCAGGGTGCGACCTCTCGCTCCCTCCTATCTGACTGTTATGACTGCTCCATGTCAATCATCCAGCGCTCAGGTGCTCAAACTAGCCAGTGGTGTGCACGAAGGGGAACAGAAAATCGAATTTGGTTTCCCTCGGGAAATTATGATTTATCTCTCTGCACTATAATGGTATCATGTCAAAATATAACTGTGAGGGAAAAACTTACGATGTGGTTTCTACCATAGGACAGGCAGTTGGGAAGGGGTGCTGTAATCAAATGAAATGAGGGCGACAACTCCTCACGCCAATAATGTACAAGTATCATAAGTTTGAAGGGAAACCTACTCCGCAATAGCCTAGTTCTGGTTTACAATAATATTATGTGTCTAAGAACAAGAACTACTAGTCACGTCAAACATGTAGTAACACTACAGGCGGAGCAAATTAATTACGAATTACGACTTAAATCCCTCGGCTTGAGCCCACTTGATGTCTTCACTATTGATGAGGACTAGCGTGCCCCTTGTTAAGTTATTGCTGCAAGATTCCAGTTTGGCTCGTATCTGAAATTCCTACAGTAACTCTGACGACCAATGCTCCTAGAAGTGCAGCACAATTTGATTAACAGCCTTTAAATCAATCCAGGGGGTGCCAAAACCAAGGGGTGCTCTAACAAACTTGAAATATTTCATACTGTTCCGTTAGCAACAAAGGAAAGCAGTGTAGGTTGCATATATATAAAATGGGTTCGTTGAATAATGAAACAAAGAGAAAGAACAAGCAGCGGTTTTTATCCCTAAAAATAGGTTTGAAATTCTGAAAACAATTTCATACCAATTAATTCATTTTCACATTGCAGATCCCACGCATTTTTATCAGCAAGGAAAATCGCTAACAGAAGCGAATCTCTTAATTACGAATTTAATTTGATTTCCGCTTCTTCGGAAATGGAATAAAAGTGGAGAGAGAAGGCTTTCCAATGAGAAACAGGGCCCAACATTCGGTTTATTTGGGAAGAGAAAAGAGCGAGAAAGCGACGGAGCGGGAAGAATAAGAGAAAATCGTGTTGGGGGTGAAGGTGGAGAGGGGAGGATTTGGAGTGAATTCATTTAAAATAGTGCTGACACCCACCCTTTTGTTTGGCCTTTCTCGCGCCGTTTTAATTGTGGAACCTCTTCTTCTCCCCTCAAGCCATTGAGAAGAGTTTTCGGCACCACCGCTGGAGAACCCCCCTCGCTTAACCTTCGCTACGGGCGAGAAGTGAGAGAGATTTTGGATCGGGAAGAGCAAAGGTCAGGTTATTAGACGCGAGGCGAACCTCTGCGCCATTCCTTTCGTCGATGTTTTTTCCCTTAGACAAATAACAACTTCGGGTGGGAAGTTCGCGTGGGGTGTGGAGTTTTAATTGAACGTATAAAACAAGGAGCCAATTGAGTCCCTTGGAATCCGATTTTATTGGGCAGTTTAGGGGGTTTACTGCCGTTCAAAGGCTGGTGGAAGAAGGGACGGATTTTTTTTCCTCAGCCACCATGGAGAGGTCAGAGAAAAACATTTTCAAACCTTACCCAGCAGGCTATGATTAATTGATGACTAATCAAACTGATTCGCATGATCCGTCGCGAATACGGTGTCAATTTTTAACGATAAAGACTCAATCGTACAACAGGCCGGCTAGTTACCAATTGAATGTTAACATTGATAGCCAAGAGATCACAAATTAAATATTTTATGATCCCGAAAAACATTATTATTGCGCTTGCAAGGGAAGAGCTACGTCGTTAGCATTGCAGTTCTACCTGCTCCTGACATCATTCTGCGGAGCAGTCAACTAAATGTGAACTCGGTTCGTAATTGATAAATAGCCAGGAATATAATGCAGTGAGCACTAATAAATGTGAAAAAATCGTGGATACCCTTTAGGATTTTATGAGCCCATGAAATTTAGATATAACCTCTATTTTAAGTGGTACGTACAGAAATAGATTGTCTTCAATCTGCTCCTGAACCCTTAAGCTTGACTTTTTGGCAAAGGAAAATAGGAAACCCCATCCTACTGGACATTGTTGAGATCAAGGTGACAAACTAATTCGAGCACATATACAAGGTTCTCAGCATTCAGCTTTCTCAGCAACAATATGAAACTTGAGCAAGATCAGAACTGAACACCAACAATCAGTGACGTGATCCATGGGGTTACAGGGAAAGTTTGAGACCTAGTTCTGTCGCGATGGAACCCTGGCAGAGCAGGGGATGAAGACACAACGTCCCTTGTGCGAAGGAATTTGAACACAGGCCCTTGCCCTCGTCTTCAACTTTGAGTCTTATTGTTCTAGCTTCCGCCGTCGCTCGGGACTCCATTAATCCCTCGTGAGGGAGCGTTCATATAAGTGATTGATATAGTATGCAGAAAATTACGTGAAGCGTATAAGGGTTAGGAGAGATGCTCGTGGATTGACCCAGAATTTTGTAGACGGATGCTTTTATTGAATAGTGAGCTATAATAAATGGACTGAAACGTATGAACAGGAAACATTATGTTCATGCTTCTGAAACAGCTACAACGACTAGAGTTTGACTAACGCTAATCTTTTGTTAAAGATCACTAGCTGTAACCGGATGAAATACGTTCATTTTCAGCGCTCCCAGATGAGAGAAGATCAGTTAGTGTCGGAGGAATACACCCGTGGAGTAGAAAATGATTTGTTATAGCCAAGAGCGATTAGGTTTCATCCAGGAATCCCTAGGCCATCAGCAGGAAGATAACACGGATAAGATATAATTCCAATAATGTATCATGATAGCGCTAACGTATTTTGAGAGGAGGCGAGTTCATATCTATCATAGCCCAAGGAAACGGAATACGAGAAGGGAAGAGGAACTCGTGTAACTCACGATTCGGTGGGGCCGCTGAAATAGGAAGAGACGTAGGCCTGAGGCAGATGCGGATCGGACGGGGAGAGTGATATCTCACCAATAACTATATGTGGGGAGGATATCTCATCCATTTGTGCTCGATAGGCTGAAAGATGGAATGACGTATCCATTAGGATGAGAGCCCCCGGATATACCGAGGAAGTGATTGACGTAAGTATTCACGAATGATGGGTCAATATCCCTCTTCCTTTCGACCCGCTTTCTCGCCAACGGGATTTTTCCATCGGAAGCTGTATTTTCCTCCTGTACTTCACTCTTCTCAGAGGTATAATATATTATACCGCACGTTCATCCTGTACGTATACATTTAACCTCGTGTAACATCACCCAATTTTTATCTCATCTATAACAAACTAGAAACTAGGTAATCCACCGTTTCCTTACATTTTCGCTCTGCAGCATAGTGCGGCTCTGCCTAATTGGACCAAGGAGGGGAACCTACCCTATGGTTTTGTATCTTCTTTTTTTTTCGAATTTTCTGTTGATTCGGTATGGATGAATACGATTAATTAATTTATAGTTAATATTTAAAAGTATTACTATTTGTACTCTTCTGTACAGCAAAAAACGCGAGGAAAATTAAAAAAAAAAAAAAGATTAGCGAAACAAAATTACCCGCTCGTCTTTCTTTCTAGACGCAACCGCCATCTTGTAACGAACACGCAAATTCTCCGCTCACGCTAATCCACCCGAACAAGTCATTCGTCATCTCCCGAGCTCCCATTCCAGTTAAGACCATAATTATAATCCTCCCTTACTCAAGCCGTAGGGCTCCCTTTTGCCTGGGATCCCTTTTCCTTTATATCTTGGTAGCCAACCGATTGCCCTCTCAGTATCACCCCCGACCCTCTCTTTCAATCCTTTGGAATCCCAATATCCCGCAAGGCGCGGTCAAGCCTCAAATCCTTCGGGATTATTGGGGGGAAAAGGGTCGGATCAGGCTGCTGGGCGTCTGCCTCATTAATCGAAATTCAAAACATTCTTCACCTCCCCAACAACATTTAACAGATTCAATCACACAGTTAAGTCGCGCCAGTTTAAAAACTCTCAAAATTACCCCACAATATGTTTATGTTAATTAATGGATCTCGATCATAAGAGGAGTAAAATTTTCGACGTCCCCAAAGTAGGTCATAGTAGGTATATACTAACTTAGTTTCTAAAAAGCAGACCCAATTTTTTCCCAAGAAGTATAGCTTAAACTTTTTACTTTACCAAGCCATATTCTATATTGTGGACCAAGATCAACCCAAACCGTTGAACATTTGATAATTAAAAATTCAAAATTCAAAATTTTCACGCATAACCAGTATTAAAGCAATTAGGCTGAAATGTTCCGAGAAACAAATAAAGCCAACAGTCACTGACCCTAATTTCCGATTTTTATAAAAACTACCCCTGTCAAAAAATTGGTAGAGCAAACGGACGGTCGCTTGAATTCATTAATCTATGGAGATCATGAAACATAAATTGTTTCAAATTTCATCGGGGACAGGAGATCTGTCTAGTGAGCCTAAGAGTGATACCTGAGAGTGACGGCAGCACACATGCTTCATGCTCCATCTACATACTGATCCATATTCCAATATCGCTATCGAGCTCATCCGTGATCCTGAACGCAAGTTAAGCTCTTCTCATGATGTTGAGAGAAGAACGTAGGTATCTATGAAATCCCCACCAAGCCGAAAATTTTCCATCCCGATGGAATTGATACTGTACTGGTTCGAGATGAAAAGTATTCGCAAAGAGCTTCGTCCTAACCAAAATGACTTCCTTCCCTCAGAAACAAGAGTTTTAACCCGCTCGACGAAAATCCGGCGTTTACAATCCGAAACTACACTTCCAACCTTCTGCCTTTTCGCGGCGTTTGATGAGCAGGAAAATACGGGGGTATAAACGTGACCGCGGTAGAAAATACGTGAAGGGGCGAGAGGCCGAGAGGGGATGAAAGAGAAAGAAAATTGGGGATGAGAAAGAGATCGAGAGAGATGGGGGCGTTTCAATCTCCGCACTAACGAATTCCTCCGGTTCTTTCTTCCCCGAAAAACCGCTCGACCTCCTCGTTCATGAACCTCCGAGTGCAGTAAAAACTTGTAATACCGGATGAAATGAACCCCCGTGAACCCCATCCACTCTGACATACAGCCTCTTGTATGGATCCTCTACACACGCGGTAAAAACAGATTTGGTGAGATATGGGGATGAGCTCCCATAAAAACAGACTGATTGCAGGCGTAGGATTCCCGAAATTACATCGAGGCTCCCCACCATGTTTGGGGAATGAACCGACGAAAGATGGACTGAGAAAATCACACAACCAAAAAACAACTGTGAGCCAACCATACAACTATGGCGAGACACTTTTGAATAGGTACCAGGAGTTGGTTAAGAAGAAGGAACAATTTGTAACAACATTTTTAGAGGAAGAGCAATTGTGGGAAGACCACAATAACTAGTTTTGCTCACTTTATAGGGGGAAGAAACGGGGAAAGATGTTGATGAGAATGCAAATGCTAGGATCACTGAGCACGGATAGAGCTAGAGCTGCTTAAAAAAATTATAATAAATAAAATATGGGCGGTATAAAGGCAGCGTCAGCCACAATCACTAGAAGTGAAGAGGTATTTTTCAAAATACGGTATTCTCAACTTGTTGGAGACCGATGATGGGCAACAATGAGTGTTTGCAAAAATTGAAGCATTCCTCCCGAATAGAATTTGGATTACATTACGCCGTATCACTCAAGAAATCATGTTTTCGTTGAACGGGTGATATAATCAGAAGGGCAGGTCAGAGGCAACCAAGAAGGACATCTTGGCGATGCAGGATTCCTTGATCAGTTACTACGATACTCCACAGAATACAATTGAATTAACTCCAGCAGAAATTCTTGGATCCTGAATACTTTGATGCCAAACTCATGCATGGAAAATGGAGCAGACGTTGTAGTGGAAGAAGCAACATGAGAAAGAAAAAATTAAGTTTTTTATGATAATACACGAATAGTCCAAAAGAGGACTCACCAATATAGTGATGTTTCGGTAAGTGATGGTAAGATGAAGAGGTTTTCTTTCGATACGGCAGCTTCTCAAAAGAGGCTGGAATCTTTGGGCGTTGCTGTCTTCTGAAACAGAAATTGAGAACGATGTCAGTCACGACAAAGAAGGTAGCCCTAATAATATTTTGATGATGTATCAAATAAAATAAGTTGAAAACGGATTTTTTTTAAAATCGTTTTTGTTATACGAACTCAAAAAGGCATTGGAACGCATTCCAGACAAGTCGTATAAGATTGTATACACTAAATGAATACAATTTAAAAACACGGGCTAGGAACAACCATGGTTAGTAGGAGGAACACTTATCGGCGTTGGTAGCCGAAGAGAAGGAGAACCAGTGTAAAAATGCCTTTTTCAAAATTAGGAATGATTCAGACCTTCACACTTTCGCATGAGTAACGTCCAATCGCTAAATTCCAATAAGTTGACAAACTGCCTTGACTGCGCTATGCCATCTGACGCTCAATCAGTATAACCAACGTATCGTATGACCATTCCGTTAATATGCGATTTTTTTTTTTTTTTTTTTTCAATTTGGAAAACCGTTAAGATAAAGAAACTGCCTCCAGGATCAAACTGTATTTGAAAAAAGCGATGACGCTTTTACAATTGTCAACTCACCAAAATCCCTTGACAAAACCAACACAGATATTGGATGACGAAATAACCAACTATAGCTTAAAAGAAATGATTGGTCCAATCAAATCGTCTGCAAGCCAGATTCAGGTAGCACTGTAGAAAGAAGGAAGCTCGATAGACGGTTAAAATAAATCCTAAGCTTTGTTCGTACCAAAATATAGATAATACTCGTTTTAAACAAACATAGATGATGGGCGAAGGGGTATTGACTAATATCGTTTTAGAACATATAAAACCGAGCTCCGCGAAATCATAATGAAAATGTTCTCTCCTAATCTTCACGCATGAGCTAGCCAACACTGCTTGTCTATCATAAAAGAGCCCCATCTAGCACGAATGCTCCTTTATTTCTCCCATCCACAATTCAGTATGAAAAAAAGGCTCAAAAGACGAAATTATGACGGGGCTTAAACGCATGAAGAATCCCGCTCATTACTCACCTCGAGGGCCACGCGATGCATGAATAGCAGGTGGGGCTCCTGCCAAGGGAGGAAAAATAACGTTATTCGTCCCCAGAGATGCTCACGCTGATGAATTGCACGCTCGGTCGTCTACTTTGAGCAGTGGAGAGGGTAATTGCTTTGAAAGAATGGACAAAGATATTTTCACGCTAATTGATATTTATAATTCACCCGGTAAATCTTAATTGGATAATATCAGAGTTATAGGCGTTGAGGACAAGTCTCAGTAATTCAAAATCAGCAATTTCAACACTCTACTCCTTGGTTATGTTGTAGGCCAGGAAAAGACGGAGATTTATGAAGGTACTTTGCTACAAATTAGAACTGCCGCGTCTGAATGAATAAGAACGCACACTGATGTATTATTTGAAAAAAAAAACTCAGCAAGAAGCGAATTTTCCGCTTTATCAGACGACTGCAGTATGAAACCACCCGTATAGTTCAATTTCAATCAACAGAAATAATATCGCTAGATCTCGATGTGACAGAATAACGACAAAATAATAATATACCAACGCAAACACGTAACAACGCAAAATCGGGAGAGGATTGAACACTTTGAGATATGTTATGAATTGTTTTTGATTTAACGTCCTTACAATTTCAATCCACCAAGAGTCGGCTGAAACTGTCTTTAGGATGTTACTACTGTAACTGGAGCTGGAATTCATGGAAGGCGCTGTTAAACTAATTAGTTTCATCGGCCTAGAGCGGAGCTCATAATGATGAGGAGGAGAGTTTATGCTACCACTTGTTGTGTTGTTTAGCACAAGCTGTTGCTAACTCTCCAAGGGGTGAAATAGTAGCAAAATTCTCTCCTCCATAAACTTCCTCATGGCCCACCCAATACTTCTGTTTAATTTCCCCCACCAATTCAACTAGTTCATTCCACCAACTCCGAAGAACAAACTGCGGGGAACATCCGTGTCGTTTAACTAAACTCGTGTGCTTGGTGGGTGAAGAGCCGCTGTAAATAGCTTGTGGGAAAGGATTTGATGCTGGAAACCTTCGGCCGTCTGGAGGCCCAGGAAACCAAACAAGGCGGAATAGAAGGGAATTAAGATGTAAAATGGAGGGAGTAACGAAAAATGCCAATTCAACGGATTCGAACAGAAAAGGGAAACCATTTCAATTTGTAAATTACCGGAATCGGCACGTCGAAACTTTTTCGGGAATTTCCATTACCTCTGAGAGAAACTTTGAATCGAAACCTGGAAGTGCACTTTGCCAGGGGGAAAACAAAACAAAATCCCTTCCGGGGGGAAGAAATTAAGGTGAGGGCAAGAGTTTTCGTCCGACTCATTTATTTTTCATTAACTTCTGCCTCGAGGGCTGTACAGAAACGGCAAGACTGGAGAGAGAAGCCAGCACGTGTGGAATCTCCGGAAAATGTCATTTGTTCCTTTCAGTTCTTTTTTTTCCACGAAGGAGGTTTAAGTTTTTGAGAGGCTCAAAAAGTAACGCTACAGGGATAGCGTCTTTTTCTTGAGTGGAAAGTTCTGCTAGCAAACTATGGAGATGCAGATAGTTTGTACTACCTATTAGAGTGTACACATGGACAAGGTGATGTAAGCCTACGCTCTAGCCAACCCTAGGCGTTGCCCAGATCTTGATGACATTCATCGACGTCCCCTACTTCTTTTCCAACACACTAGCACCCCCCTAGTCAGCATATCCCCAAACTGGCCATTTTCATAGTTGAAAGAGCCTGTATAAAAATTGGGTGACCCACAGGTAGGAATTATCATCAGTCAATAGCAGGAGTATGAATCGCTGTATTTCACTTGGCTCTTTTCTCTTACCTAAGGGTTTGGTAAAATTGGTTAGAAAATTTGAGTACATAAGAAAAAAGAATAAAATGGAAAATTTGACTACCTAAACTCCTCAGTTTTAGAAGTGGACTAAAGCTTTTGAACAAACCATCAAAGAGCTGAACATTTACATGAAATGGTGCTTTTGGAGACAAGTGAAATATTTTAGCTCTTAAATACAACTAATAAAACCATTGGCTGTCTGAAAGAAGGATGTGACGTTGGAAGACTGGTTGATCATCATATTCTACCAGCCTCAAAGCCGAACAATTAGAAGGCTGCGTTGTTCCTTGCGTTTGAAAATTTATTTATTGACTGAAAAAATCAATATTTGTCACCTTGAAGAGTCAAGATCAATAGAACGAGAATCAATTAAATGAATACAGAATAAAGCGCCAGTAGTTTTACATTGACTTTTGTAGTGACACGATGTTTCTTGTTCGAGTGTTTTGTGTTGTGCTGTTTGGTTTGTTGACGGTTGCAGTTGTGAGTTCCTTCAACCAACCGCCCAAGGTGAGGAGCCCCCTGACTGAGTCTCTGCTGATGAACATACAAAACTTGAAGAACAAAACGGCCAAAATCAATCAAAACATCAACCAAGTCGCTCCCACTGGTCAACTCGTTCAGAAGGCCAGCCAAGTCATTACGAATTCCTGCAACTCGACTGCCGGCAAAATCAACACGGTCACCAAAACGATTGACTCTGCGGCCAAGGACTCTGTGAATTGGATGAAAAATATCAGCGTATCGTACACCAACAAAGGTATTGATTTGCTCATTGAAAAATTCCAGCAGTATGCTGTCAAAAACAGTATGGATAACATGACGCTGCCTGACATCAACACCAAAATGTCTGGAGTTCAAGTAACGGCTTCGGGTGGGTATTTTGCCAATTTCGCATCTATCTTTAAGACTCGAGGCGCCAACGTGACCATCGTCGACGACGGCGTCCTGATCCGAATCCCTCTCAGTTTGGCCACCCTCAAAGCCGGCTACAACCGCTTCACCGCCAAAATGTTCTTCATGTCTATGACAGGTAGCTTCAATGTGAACGTCGACAGAAACTCCATCTTGGTTATCCTGCGACTAAAAGCGATCAACCCGTGCACTTTGAACGTGGATCGGGTTCTAGTTGAGTCGATCGAGGGCCTCAGCGTTCGATTTAACCACAGCTGCAAAATATGTGGGTCGCTCATTAGCCTACTTAGTACAGAACTGGCAAACCTCATGCAGAAGACTCTGACCAAGCAGGTTCAAGAAGGAATCGATTCGGGAATTCAACGAGCGCTAAAACAAGACACCTTCATCTGTGCTCGTTTCGTTAAAGCTACCACGTAATATCAGCATAAATGTTTTCTACGCAGCAGATGACAAGTTTTCGTTTATTCCTATTGGCAATTTAAAATGAGAAAATTTGCTGTGTTACCATTGGGAATACCCAAAGGGTTATTCATTCTAATTTTCGGGTTAACTTTGCATAATACGGAGGTTGTACAAATGACAAGTTCGTATTGCACAAAATTTATGAATGTTAATCAAAGCAAAATCACTGGTACTAACTGTTCTAAAATGATTCCTCGTTTTAAGGAGAATTCAACAACAAAAATCGTTGCAAATTCTTTCTCAGAGGTTGGTTATTTCTCGGACCAGGCGCATGGAGACTCATTTCAGTTGATTCTGCGTCCATAACCTCTTCCGGTGGGTGCCAATCGTTCCGGGACCCGTCTCATTGGATTCAGCGTCCAAAATTTAGTGGAAAATGATACTCCACATGCCTAGATCGCCAAAAATCTTGAAAATCCATCTTTAAAAATTCACATTTTGACCCCTACCCCGCCCAAATTTGGTCCGATCGGGCTGAAAAGTTTCGAGGCCCAACTAGAGCCGAGAACGAAACCCTGACCCAAATTTCAGATTATTAGAAAATGCTCTACTACCAAAGCCGGCGTGAACGGTGGACGGACATTTGACTTTTTTGATCTAGACACTTTGAAACGCCCAAAAAAAAATTTTTCGGGCCGAATCGGAGATATTAAATTTTTACATGAAAACATAGGATGATTATTCAAGGAATAACCAACCAAAATGCCAGCTCAAATCTGAAGCGCACACTTATCCTGAGCGTGTTGTGCGAGTTAGGAAAAATGTATTCGAATATTTGATGTAAGGTCACAAGACGAGCATCTAGAGAAGATGCAGCAAACGATCAACAAGGGTTAATCATTCAGGTGTAGTTTGCTGGTGTAGGGATGCGTGTCATTCGAGGACGCAGAGTAAGTGTTCAAAGGAAAAAAAAAATGTATAGCAATCTCGCCCAAAAAATGACGCCCAAGTGCAAAAGACTGTTCAATACTTATCTAAAACGGTTGAGCGCCCAAAATTTAATGGGAAATTCTATCCCAAACGGTTAGGTCCCCAAAATCTCAACAGTCCTCTCAAGATACCTATAATTCTTTCAGGGCGACTGAAGTAGGACTCACTTCAATCGATTTGGCGTTAAAAGTTACATGGTGAAATAATAACATACAGGCCAACGACTTCAAATCTCTCAAGAAAACATGTTCAAAATAAGATATGACCCACAACTATCCTTCTTTTGTGACAACTATGCAGAAACCCCGTCATTCCTTATAAAGGATTTTATAACCTAAAAAGGAAATCGACAAATTCACAATGAAAAATTATCAGTTATTGTGGGACTAAGGTTTATGCTATTTGAGAATGTTGCCTTATCAACGTAATGGATGGATTTCAAAGGAATGGTTGAGGTATTGACCGCAAGACAAACCTAGGTGTGCATTTAGTTGAATGCCGCCCCAAACTCTCTACGTTAAACCCGTTCTCCCTCTCCTGTGAAACCTAGTCGTAATTCAAGGGTGTTTTTCTGGTTTTCCGCTCTCCATTTGTTTTCGTATACCGAGGAAAAAACTACGCTCGACTCCACGCGAACTATAGCCTCAGTTTTTCTATTGTTTGTTTATGTCGCGGAAAACGATGCCCAGAGCACGAGCGCCCCGTTTGGAATAGAAATGTTTGGTTTTGGTCGTGGAGAGTCCCGCTGAGGGTGAAATAACGAGTAAACTAAGCGGCGGGAACTCGATAGAGGAATATTGCGGCAAATTCGTTTTATTTCCTCATGAAAAATGGAGTTCTAAGGTGAATGGCACGAAGCACTCCATATCCACATGACGGGAGCGTGCCCAGACTAGTTCTGCGAATAACGCGGGTAATAGTTCTAATTTTGTAACTTGCACCGGGTGGTGGGTGAGGGCCCTCAGTTTAAATACTGTATATCGTTACATTGAAGTATTACGTTTCTCTGTATTTTTAATTTTTTTCTCCGTAACTCATGAGGGTAGGGAATGCCCAACCCAGCTCCAAAAACTCGCACACGAAAATGTGAGGTATCAAACTGAAGCATTATTTGATGCTGTGATAATTAGAACTCAGTCAAAGTTAAGAATCATAATGAATACGAGCTTTTAAACGGCTTTTTTTCAAAAAAAAAAAAAATGTGGGAATTTATTTATTATTTTTGTAGATCAAGATTACGGTTATACTTCCAGTTCAGGAAATGGTCGACGTAGACATAGATTGTCAAGATTAGGTACTTTGTGTCATCAATCACCCATTGAAAACATTTTCTTCATTCCTGTCGGTCATCCCCAAAGGAAATTGACGCTTAATGCAAGTTTTCGTTCGGATGCTCGTTTGTTTCGAAGCCACAAAGAGGAATCTCGTTTGACGTCCACTTATGTGCAACGGGTCTGAGAACGTATCACTAAGCAGAAATACGCAGGATTCCAGAGCGACCCGACGCGGTTGAGTTATTCCTTTGAGGCCTTACCGCCTTCAAATGGCCTTTTCAAACCGCTGAAGAGCAGCGTCCCAGCACTCGATTTGAATGGACGTTCTGTTGATGCGGCAACGATCTCTGATGGGATAACAACAACTGTGGTACAGTCGAGGACCGTTCTCGCCGTAAGCCTGATAGACGCTATTCAAGGTTTTACTCGTTATTAGGAAACCTTTGAAGAGATGACGAAAATTGGACGAATTATTATATTGGCCTTACCGTATTCCAAAGGCTACCACGACTACAAGCGCAGGACTGATGAAGAAAGTGGACAGCTTATTTTTGTGCCCATGGAAATATTGAATTTGTCATTAAATTAGGTTGGTTCTGAGCGCTTGTGTAAATAATTTACCTTCCCCGATGATCTCTTAAAAAATGAATAACTACATAAATATATTTTTCACGCTACAATATGACTGAATGGTCATAGGCGAACTCGCAACGTTGCGGCAATCAGACCCAAATTAACGTCAATCGAATCTTCCTCCAAAACTCTGTGAAAAGTGATCCTCCGCCCAGATCCAGGAATACCTTAGGAAATAAATTTAAAAACAAGTGTAGACAAAGAAAAAAAAAAAGAAAAAGTTTCCACAGCCTCGATTTCTAAAACTAGACAGTGCCGTGAACACAAAATATTGCAATTTTTGGCAAGCTGAAGGTGTCAACCACAGGCATGAAAAATTAGGAATCATAATTCAAATTTGGTGAACCATAAGGGGCGTAAAAAAAACAACATACTGTGAGGACAGCAAATGACGATTTAAACGGGCGAGATCATTGTCAATCGTTATTCATATTCCCTCAGATTTTGGGTCGCATTGACCATAGTTTTTGTGATTCATCTTCATCAATAATCAACATAGTGGAGAAAGACATCTCCCATACGAGGAATCTTCTTCGGGCGATTACCTCAAAATAAGTTATGAATCATATTTCCTCTCAAAAGCCGCTGTTCATCATGTATTCGATAAACCTCAATAGAAGGGCAAGCGCATGGTTTCGCTTCATACAAGTACGCCCAAAAAAAAAAAAGACTAATGCCCCTCACGAAATCAATGAGCTACCTACCAGAGGTTCGAAACGTATCGCTCGAGGAAGAAACCCGCTAGCTGACGTGCCCTCCAACGAGTTATGACCGTGTATTCTTTGCATCCTGCTCCCGCTGACAGTGGCCTCGGGGTTTTCGGGACGCAGGAAAAAAAAAGAAAACGTACGACGCCGTCATATGTCAGCCTTTGATCACGTGAAGGGGAACACGATGGTGCTTTTCTCGTTGAAAAATCGAGCACCTGCCAACGACCACTGGCAGGGTTGAAAAATTATAAACAAATGTTTTCTGTGTTCGCGAGCTCGAGTCGGAGAAAGGTCGGAGAAAAGTCGAATCACGTTTTATCCTGTTTTGAGCCTTTTATACCGGTTTTTAGAGTTCACCATGAGCTCATACAAGTTTAATTGAACCTGCAATCCACTCGCCACAAACAAATGTTTTTAAAGTGAAACAATTAATAATACATAAACAGAAAACTCCCTTCAGACCCCAAACTCTCCAACAACTTTGCCTTTCCAAAGGTATAGTGAGTTTTCAACTTTAAATTTGCGCACTTCAATATTAAATGTCGACAAATTATTTAGTTCACAAGCTTGGATTAAAAGCAGTTGAATTCCCCATGAACGTTCTCTAATTCACCAAATTTGCGCATAAATATACGAGACCACATCGGTTCCTCAGGACTCACCTATAATGATTTACCTAAATGCTAATTTATTTTTGAAGATTTGGCAAGTCCACCTCGAGAAACTCCTAATAATACTTCACGATGAAATGAGACAATTGCTTTCAAGGCTTTTCCTCAACTACCGCTAGAGCACAGTTGGTTTTATCGTTTCAGTAGTCACGCTCAAAGATCATTAATCCCTATACCTTTCCGGGACGTAGGCCTGGTTATAGGAGAATCCTTTGCAATAACAAACTCACATTTGTGTGATCTGACGCCAATTCTCTCATCTGACACCACTTTTATAAAAAATAAACTAAGGTTCGTAAGTATATTACCCTTTCATCTGTATATCTCTGTGGAGGTTATTCTATATTATATTCTATGGGTTGAAATGATACCCCCATAGTGCTTGGTTATTTCATTCCTATGCAAGGTTTTCTCAATACATAACTTGCAATACATAACTTGCTCCACCTCTACGTGACAGAAATGGGTTCGCAAAGGCGTGGAAAAGGGACAAGACGTTTAAAAAATTCAGAAGAGTGGAAAAAGGAGGCTTAGGTCAATGTGGGGTGAGCTTGAGTTCGAGAATATTATTTGGCTTAGGGGTCAAGCAATATATAGAAATATAGTCTCTGCCGTTCTGGAATGTGTCACAATCTGGTTACCACGGAATAATTATCGGTCGTGACCACGTTCATGATGAGGACGTGATGGACAATATTCAAATCGGCTTTGGAACTCTTTCCGTAAGTTGAAGGAAAATCGATTGACAGGCATAATCATAAAATCGCCTAAGCCACTATTGTCTAAGCTGCAGCCTTATTTGTGCGACGGCATCCGGGACAGGGAAGGATTGATCTTAAATATAAATGTTCGGTTAATATTAATACCTCTCATACAGAGCGAGGTCCCGTGCTCACTTGAGTCAATAAAGTTGAGTTGTCCTGGGGAAATGTGGGTTTATGAAGTCACCGGGATGATGCAACGATGCAATTAGGGATTGAACTAATGTATTCAACGACTGTTCACCTGTGTCATCGTCCTAATACTGGCAACACCTTGAAACTATGTGACATGCCACGCCGTAAATATACCAGCGAATATACGGACTACCTACACCTGCAGGGAAATTAGTGCAAGAAGAAGATACGACCAGAGAACAGGAGTCTTGTCAAAGCCTTAGAAAAGTACACTAGCGCATCCGCCCGGCAGCTTCATGAACATGTACCCTCATTCAGAGGTACTACTGGCAAATTTTGTATTTGAAACCTGATGATATTAGTCATCACGTCACATCAATTTATCGCCACATAGGTGAATAGTTTTTCTTTATTGAAAGAAATATAACTGTACAGGATGCATGTGTACTGAGGTGCCTACAAATCCAATTGTGCCTTTATATTAATTCCAATCAGAAATACTGCCAAAATCTGAGTCAAGTAAAAAAGAGAATACCTGATTACAAAAATGTGGAGATGATATCATTAATGACAATACAAAAATGAAAATCGGCAATGCTATATTTGCAGGGAAGATAATAGCAACATAGGGTAGATTGTATCACCAATCAGGCGTTCACCCTAGGAAATTAGAACAGATAGCACGTCCATTTTGCTGGATTACGTCTCTCAGCCCTCGGTCTATGGCATCTTGGACTTTCCTCTTGATCGTCTGTTTGAGTAAGGTTACGATCCCGTTGGCTACCTTATTCATGAACCAATCGCTTTTCTTGCCCATGTTGTGGAAATCAATACTGATTTTGGCGAGTACTTTGACAAACACTTTCTCAAGGTTGACAGCGCAGTTGAAGCCGGGCGTAAGGCGGAGTCGAATAGCAAAAGAATCTTCGGCGATGTGAATGCCAATTCCTCCGCCAAATTTCAACATCAGCATCGAAGCGGTAAACTGATCGTAACCGATATCTATATTTGCCAATTTCAACGGGATATCAATTATAATCGAAGTACCGTTCATTGTTACGTTCGCAGGCCCGTCTTTGACGATTGTGGACAGGTCTCTAAAGTAGCCTTGAGTGGCGTCAAACGTGGCAGGGCCTATCTTTTGGTGGATTTCCTTGATCGGCAATGACGACAAATGACTGCTCGAGACAAAAGCGCGAACGGTCTCAAGAAAAACGCTGATTCCACCGTTAAGTGCAGCCGTTGAAACTGACTTCATCAAATTGCCTGCCGTCGAAACGGTCGTGTCTCTGACTATGGCAGCCGCATTGACTCCACCTTTGACGGTGTTGATGGCCACACCGCGAACTGCGTTGGTAGAACTCGCCAAGCCGGACGAGAACGACGAGAACATGCCCGCCGATGACGACGACTCTATGAGAGCGACCGCGAACACCAACAACACGAGATACTTCATGATCGAACTTTCAATGAACCGAGATCAGGCCTCGGGGTTTTCTCGTGTATTTATAATACCGAAAGGTTGACACAAGTGCTCGCGCGTAAAATCCACAAATGCCAATGTAAAAACAAGAAACGCAAGCAAATATTTGATATTTTGCAGTGCTCTTTTTTCCGACACTCAATTGTGACTGCCCCGTCGTCATGAATTCACGGTCGTTTCAACACAGCGTCGACTGTTGAACCAACAACAAATTCATCGCTCTCATGGACCATACGTGTTTACTCATCACCAGACATCAAAGAAGATGAAGTACCAATTTTGACTCCCTGTTCTGCTCGATTTTCTTACAACCTTCAAGAACAGGATCATAGTCAGAAAACATCTAAGTTAGGTACAGCGGAAATCTGTCTCTATAATATAGAGATATTAAGATATTATCTTAATCGCTTCACATCATTCCACAGTAGTTAATCATTCTAAAGTGGATTTTGCTGGCCTGGGAAGGATCATTATGGATCTCCTGAGTAACTGGGACCTACCTAATTATTTGTGAAGAGAGTGGTCAAACAATTGGTTCAATTGTTTGGTTTAATTGGTTTGAATTGGTTTAATATTATATACCAACTAATTTTTAAAAAACCTTGCTGACCCGTGGATACCCACTCCCAGCGTGAGGCAATCATATGAGGTCCCGTCAGAATTTATTTAGCATCCAACGAAAAAAAATAATACCGAGCATGTTTTGGTCATTGAAAATATCGAAAATCCGTTTTCTAAATCTTCAAAAACTCACTTCAATTGATCCGGAAGATTTTGCTAAGATGGAAGTAATGGAAGGTGAGATCAATTAGCAGCGTTTATCTCGTTTCACCGCGTAAAATACATGTTAAAAATGTTAAAATCATTTCATGAGCTGCTGATTATTTATTTTCAGGGAAAAAAATGATGTGGGTACAAAATAGTCCCGTGGCAATGACTAACCGGCTGGCTGTCCGATTTATTCATTTATTTGCACAGTTTTGAGACTACAACAATCGAATTTTTTTAGTGTGGAAGAAATACAACTCAACTGTTCAGTTCAGTTCGTCCGGGATTTATAATGAAAATACAACGTTAGAAATCACCTTCTTGTCAACTGTCATGGCACCTGACGGACCACTACCAAATCCCCGGTCTTTCCCATCGAACGAGCGAGTTCTACTGCAAAGCCTCATTGTTCTTTCTCTGATTGGCGGGCCAAAGCTGTAGTTGGTTCGATCCAATAACCTCGTTCTGCCCATTGTCTTGGTCCACAATGCATACAAACAGGCTGTCAAAGGCATGAGAAACCATTGTGCCCCTTCAATTCCTTTCTAAGTCCTTTTGAGAACGACGTTGTAGCATTGGGAGCTTTTGGAAGGGCTCGAATGAGAATTCGCTCTCCAAACCGAAACCTCGTTGAAAGACGAATAATTCCTCGTTCAGGTGAACGCGTGATTGTGGTTGGACGGTTCGGGTAACCGCAGTTTGGTTTCATCCTGTTCCCATTCCATAAAAGCTCCTCTTTTGAAATGGCCTCTTCTTTTTAAGACGCAAATTGGTTTCTGGAACAATTTTTCCAATTTACCCCCCCCCCCCCCCTAACTTCCGTTCTTCCTTTCACGTTCAAAAATGCCAACAAATACCAAAAACAACATATTTAGATCGCTTTCAAAATGACGAGAAACTCTTGGAAACCTGCATCCCTCACCTTTGGCCCCAAGGGCTTCCTGAGGGACGACCTGACGAAATAATTCCAAAAAGGGGTGCACCCCATCGCTGTATAATTTATTCATATTTTTAATCAACCTAACCCCCCCCCCCCCTCCGATACCCCCAGATGGATTACACTTTGAGTTTCCAGGACCTTCGGCGCCAAGTGAACTCGAATTAATTACGAGGGCCCTCAGTGATGGCGGCATCCCCCAATTCTATTGCATTTCTCAATTATCCAATTTCCGTACTTCTGAGAGGGGGACTGAGCTGAATGAACTGGCGAAATTAAATTTATGACAGTCACATTCAAACAACTTGCCCTTTGAGAAGGAATTACCATCTGACTCAGTCAGCTGGCACTATTCAGGTCAGATGCTGCTCCTTCTGTCGTAAAGTAGGAAGTGAGAAATCAAACATGGAGGGTGTGTTTCTCTTACAGGGCTCTTATTCTTTGACTAATCTCAAAAATAACAAAAATAAAATGACAAACTGGGGTACTTGGTAAATCCAAGCAGGGTATAGTTTGATTATGGAACTCAGCGTATCCCAAAATACAAGTAAATTGATGAATTCATAAGCTTGATATAATAATAATTCCAAAGGCAACTCGGCTGATAAGACCCTCTAAAATTTAATGGCCCCCGGCTTGATTTAGTTTACGTTGAATGATTAATTGCATTGCTACTGTACAATGTGAGTGAGAGATCTGGGCGGATATCATCTGTGGCCAGCGCGGAGGTCAATTTCCGACCATGCACTCGCAATAGGCCCTTGGGGGCCTTGGAAAAGGCGACCCATTCGCTCTGAAAGAGGTAAACAATGGTTGGTTCTTATTTATCAAAAGGTTTTCGCTCTCTTGGTCTCGCGAGAGAAGAAAAATACCTCCAAGGGGTTCGCGAGGGAAAAGAAAGAGATTTGTCACCAAGACGTCACAGTTGATTGCTATTCAAGGGACCCGCCACTCGAGGATATTTCCAGAGAGAATTATGGCCGGGGAATATCCGACTGGGAAGGCACAAAAACCCACTTTCCTAGTAGTGGGAATCGAGGCTAGAGATCGGAGACTCCCAAGTTATAATGCAATCCGTGAAAAAAGGTCTGTCACTGACTGTTCTCCCCGTGTGGATTTACTAATGTTTCGAACGTTAGAGAGAAAAGACATTTTTCGCACCATTTTGAATTCATTTTTTTAATCATTTTATTCTAACTTAACATATCATTGCAACCACAGTGCAAAAGAAACCCTTAACTAGGGTTCAGTGGATTTTCATTTCAAATATTATTTAACACAAGAAAATTGTAAAGCACATCCTCATGGCTAATGAGGAATGGGTTTTGCTTACCAAGTGTCTGTTTCTGTCATTTTTCAGATTACTCTCCCTTAATAATGCTTATGACTTGAGAATTACGTGCAGTCGGATACTCCAGAGTTCAATAAAGAATTTTCCCGATTTTGTGTTTCCTGGTTGTTAGTTTAAGTCGTGATCCTGCACTCTTTTCCAACACCATTATCGGCTCAACATAAGTGTTCACGGGGATAGCCCATAGAGAAACTATATTATCGAAGTGCCCTCTTCAAGGAACCGGTCGTTTTTCATCCACGCATAAAATTTATCAAATTGCGTCTGCAAAGTGGCTTTCAAGTATAAAGTTCGCCGTTTTAGCCACCCCCTCCCGGAAGGAAATATCATGTGGCGGTAAGGCCCCGAGGTTTGAGATAAACTTTCGTTGGAGGAAAGGTACCAACTTAATCATCATTCAAGGAAAAGTTAATCAGGGAGAAGATGCGAAAGACCCGAGTAAGGGGTTTAAAGTTGGTCTTTTAAACTCGACTTCTCTTCCGTATGGAGCCTCAGGCGTCTTCGACCCCCTAAACGTTTCTCAGCCTCTTTCCCACCCTGTCAAAATGATTACAAACTCCCGTTTTCACGGATAATTTCATTTCTAGCCGTGTGGTTGCCTCCGACAATATAATTGCAACCGAAGATGTACCACGGCGGTAAAGGCGGAATTACCAGAAGCGCGGGAAGGCGTTGAAATAATTTTGAAACCCCACTTCGAGAGCTGAAGAGCTTTCCAGCTGGTTCGTCAAATTGCGTTGAACAACGAGGGGCTCCGAGAAATGGGAAGTGAGATATTGCGTTCAACAGCGGCTATAAGCTCACTAACGAGCGTAAACTGTAAGTAGCTGTGCTGACCGGTTGCGCACTAAGCCCTAACTCAGCCCTGAATTGAAATTTGTCGACCGGAAAACTTTAGTTTTCGAGTTAAATGTAAGGAGCAGGATAAAGTGAATGGAGGGCCTGATGATTAATTTATCCGACAAGGGCTAAAATTTTGTTATAACTCAATGTCTCGAGCCCCATTTAACGAATTTAATCATCTTCGCGGAAGCTGGAGAATCTAATTTTAAAAATGATTCTTACTGAAAAAAAAGAACCTATTAAGTTAGATGAGTTTCAACGTTACACTGGTCTCAATTGTAACACCGTGGTTTGTAACAAATGTCAAATGAGTTTGATGCGTTTGAGCTCTTTGGGAAACTCAGCGTGAGGAATATCTTTTTTTAGTTGAATTCCAGACATTGAATTTGAAATGGAGTTAGGACAGATTAACCACACGAGCCAGATCCACCAAAAATATTAATCCAATAAATAATTATTATTAATTTGCAGCGCATTCCATGAAAAAAATCTGCAAATTCTTACACACGGGTTGGTTATTCGTCGAATGGGGGAAACAGTTGGTGTGGCGGGTCCCAGACCCATTCCAATCGATTCAGGGTCCAAAATTTAGTGGAATATGATACCCCACACGCCTAGGCACCAGAAATCCTGACACATACAAAATGGGTGGATACATACCCATTTTGACCCATAACTTCTTCCGGCGGATGCCAATCGTTCTGGGACAAACATCATTTAATTCAGCGTCCAAAATTTAGTGGAAAATGACACCCTACTCGCCTAGGTAGCAGAAATCCCGAAAACACATATTCAAAATGGGTAATAAATACCCAATTTGACCCATTACTTCTTCAAGTGGGTGCCAATTGTTCTGGGACCCATTTTATTGGATTCAGCGTCCAAAATTTAGTGGAAAATGACACCCCACTCGCCTAAATCACCCAAAATCTCGAAAATCCATTTTTCAAAAAACCCCTACCCCCTCCAAATTTGGTCCGATTGGGCTGAAAAGTTTCGAGGACCCATCTCGGCTGGGAACAGACCCCTGACCCAAATTTCAGATTTTTAGAAAATTTTCTACTACCAAAAACGGCGTGGACAATGGACGGCGGTCGGCGTACGGCGGACGGCGGACGGCGTACGGCGGACGGACATTGACCTTTTTTGATCAGGACATCATGAAACGTCCAGAAAAAAATTTTGAGCCGAATCGGAGAGGTTGACCATTATCATGAAAACATAGGTTGATTATTCAAGGAATAACCAACCAAAATCGTACGGTTTTCATACATTTTTAGTTCATTGCACCTAATTTCCAAGGGTGTTTTAGCGTTTAATCCATGTCATTGCGACATAATGACCTTGACGGTCTCACGTTGTTCTGAACTTAACCACTCCATTCAACAAGTTTAGAAACGAGTTTGTAATGTGAGCAATTTTGCGAGATTTGAGGGGGTGGTTGCAAGTTTAAGGTGGTCTTATTACTCGGCACGAGCTTTTATTGGCCTCACGGGACGAAGAACGAAGGGGGATAAAGCGATCGGCATCAGACTCCTAAACCGCAGGAAGGCGCCTGGAGGGCACACGACAAAACTCAGCGCAACGAAAAAGAGGGGAGTGGAAGGGAAATACACGTGTTTACAATTTATGTGTCCTTCCCCCACCTGGGGGACCCGTATATCGTGCGGGATAGTTGAGTTCTCGGAGATTTGTAGCGGAATAGAGTTGATTGGTCCCCTCTGGGTTACAACTGTCAACTTCACCCCTGTTTCTCGCAATAAAAACTAAGTTGGTACTTGCAACTCTACCCCAATCGAGCCCCCTCTCATGCCCATCAAAATATCATTCGGTCCTTTTAGAGCATATGTAGAATATGAAATATCACAATTTCAGGCAGATCTAAGGGGTTGACCGTGACAGCTAAAATTTTAAAATTTTCCAATCAGTTTGACTGGGAAATTTACTTTTAATTACCGGTTGATCTGCGCTCTTGCATAAATTCTGCAGCGAGTCTCTCCAGTTAGGAAGGGTAACGAGCGAATGCGTCTGTCACACGTCACAAGGGAGGATTTTCGTCCAGAACAGGCTGGGGGCTCAGTCCAAACAGAAACATTCAATCGCTATGTTGGGACTGTGGTGGTGGTAGGAGGGGGTGTGATCGACCGTGAAATTGCGTTGTCGATCGCGGGCGATGAGAGGCCTTTCCCCCTCCCAACCACCCTGCCAACTCTCACCGCCGGTTTTCATTACCTTCCGCGGGTGAATTATCGGGGTTTAATTGATACCGTGTGGCCTCTCGAGTGTCCTGCGGCGAGGAACGATCCCTTCATTCCGAGTGCTCCCCGAAATGCCGAGCATTTCAACCTGGGTTGGATATCAATATTGGTAGGGCGGAAGGGAAAGGAGACCAGTTGTTCTAGAGGGAGCCTCGAACCGTAGTTCGGAGAAGACAACGCCAACAAAGCCGAGATGGCAACGAACCGAAATTACCGACTACTGTGTCATTCGTGAGTCCTCTTTTCATCAAATCGGCACCAGTTTATCATTTTTGTACCTATGCATTTTTTCCCCATGCTTACCTGTACCCATCTTTTTGAGTTTCAGGTGGTTGCAAAATTTCGTAGAGAATGGAAGCTTAGATCAAAACTATAATTGAGTTGATTTGATGCAATTCAGAAGCGACGGTGTGGGAGCGCTGACTTTGATTTATTACTCTCTCTTTATTGCCACTCTGAGCGTTTTCCGGCTTGATCCCATCTTTCGGTTACAGCTTCGACGTCTCTCGACAACTGTCAGAGCCCCGAGGCCTCGCACCCATTTGAATTTTAATATCGTCCTCTCCCTGGTGGCGTTTATACAAAAAACATTGGTTTTCTCCCTCGGCCCAAGTTTGAACCCCTTCCCTCTGACGAAAAAGCATCAGACCCTCCGTCTTGAGGTCCTTAGCTGTGAAGTGCCTTATGAAAACAATTTGTCTGAGAAAACAGTTTTTCACTTGCAGTAAAGGGACGGGAGGGGGATAGGACACTGAATCAATCTCTGGAATCGTCCTCTCCGTGAAGCTCAAGGGGTTCCTTCTAATAACAGCCCAGCTGAAGCAGGAAATGAAACAAAATTAATTTCCCTGGCCAACGGGTGACGATCTTCATTCCTTATTGACAAAGAGAGATCACAACAAGGCCCTTCTGATTAGAAGAAAATATTTATTGCTCATCAACAACAAGAAAAGATTTTCCCCAATAGTAATTGCCATTTTAGCTTAAAATAACTATTCTTCAACTAAAAGTCTGTTTTTCTTTTTTCGAACTTTCCCCGGATTATTCTGTAACATATTTTTCCCAATCGACCGAAGTCACTTAATTGTCTGTTGTAAGCAAATGAGCAATTACATCCACAAATTCATTGTTCTCCTAATCTTTTTTGTACGTTAATCAAGTGTTCTTTCCATTTGAGGTGCGAATCCGAATGAAGGCCCAGATATTTAATTACATCTACTCTTTCCAAACTATTACAATTACATGGGGTTTCTTAGAGTGGAGCAACGGCCTGAATGCACTTTCAAGAGGGGGTTCGTTGGTTGTCCAAATTTACTTAATGAGAGAGAACGTCATATATTTTGTTTTAGCTGAGTTCATCGAGAAACTCTTAGTGATGAACCACGATCTAATTTCCTTCAAAGCAGATTCTGCATTGTTATGAACTGTTCCCCAAGTTTTAAATTTACTATTATTCAACTATTGAAAAAAAAAATTAAAATAAATAATAAAAAATAATAATAATAAATTAAATAATAAATTAATAATAATAAATAATAATAATAATAATAATAAATAATAATAATAATGTAATTATAATAAATTTTGTAATTTCTTATTCATTTCACAATTTGTAGGTTTCGACTATAGTTCGAATGGTCCTGTATTCTGAACAATAATCCAAACGTTATTGAACGGTGTGTGGCTAATGGCTTACTCCCGACTGATTAATGTATCGAGTCTGCTACCAACAGAAAGAAAGTAGGTATTCAAGCGAATGTGGAACTCGGCCAAAATGACCGCGAGGCCTCTTTCATTGCTGACATTGTCTACTTCTAAGCAACATTTTCGGTGTGCGGCAATCGATTCCCGAACCATCTTAATCGACTTTTTCTAAAGTGAGGTGGTAAATGATACATTGCATACCTAGGTTCGCCAAAAACCCAAACTTCCAATTTGAAATTATTATTTTTACCCGTACCTTGCCTCCGTTTCAACAATTGGGCTGATAATAAGCTTTTTATACTATAACTAAGCTTAGATAAGTTTGATTAAGACAAGCTAAGACAAACAAAAATGGCCCTAACGGACCATGAGTAAGCGAAGTATACACTGCGGAATCATACAGTATTTCGGTCGGTCCAGACTAAAATATTCGCCTTGAAGTTGTTCATCAACTCAAGTTTTAGAAGAATTCTAGATTATTTTGGGTCATGGCATGGGGGGAGAGGTCAAGAGGATTCGTATTCAACAGCAGGACACAGCGAAGTGTCCAGTCACGGAGCCAACAGACATGAAAAGACCTGGTGAAAAACCACTTGGCTTAGCATGAAGTGACTTGACTATGGTCGCAGGTACCGTCTTAAGCACTTGATGGGACCGAGCTGATTACAAAGTCGAGATCCCTCGACCTTTTGTTTCAAATTCCCTCCTCGAGGACTTCAGCCAGAACAATTAGACGGCAGAACGATGGAGGTAGACTATTGTGGCTTCCCCTTTTGGCGGGAAAGTCGCCTTTCCTTCCTCTTTCACTTCGGAGTGACTGTTTTAATGCTTATTTATCCAGAAGATGCGCAGTCTAAGTGAGAGTTCGTTCTCCCCCTCGCAGAATGGGAAGCCTGAAGACTAAGGTTGTTCGTGGAGGGGTGTCTTTTGTCGACCAAGGGCGGGTATAAATACCAAAACAAGAAAAGGGCTGCGCCTTTCTCTTGTTTGGAGGGGTCCCTTCGGAAGATCTGGAAGTCGAAAAAAGAGTATAACGGGAAGAAAGTCCGATTTTGAACAATTAGGAAGCCAGTTGTTAGAGAAGAAACGAAGGATGTTCTATTGTATAACGGGCTGAAAGATTCTGAAAAACACTCTTTTCAAAAAAGGGGCTTCATCAGAGGGGGCTCTCATTACGAGGATGTTGCATTGTGGCCAATTCTTCCCGTTCCGACTGTTTTGTGTTCGGAGGGTTCAGAATAAAATTGGTGGCAGAGCTACCGTCATCCCCAGCGAACATTTCCATTGCCCTCTTGTTGACTCCTTCACCTTTTTTTGAAATTCCAGCTCAAACTACAGAACCAAGTTGTAACGTCAATATAAAAGTTGAAAACATTTTTAAAATATCAACTAAAAATTAGGAAGATAGATCCACTGTCAATAAGCATGGATTTCAGGTGATGATTGACAAGCCTTTCAGAATTTTTATTTGGAATAGCAAGTGAGGAAGAATAATTTTATTTGTATCGTACGTTGTTTAATTTTAGTGGTGACATGATGACCCGATTTTTATACGATTATATAATCTGTGGGTTTCATGGCAGAAACTAAGTTTGACCCTACTTGGTAAATATTTAAAGT
Source organism: Cyrtorhinus lividipennis (assembly GCA_019603395.1). Classification (NCBI taxonomy): domain Eukaryota; kingdom Metazoa; phylum Arthropoda; class Insecta; order Hemiptera; family Miridae; genus Cyrtorhinus; species Cyrtorhinus lividipennis. The sequence continues at coordinate 20,360,502 of CM034001.1, read as the reverse complement.
GGCCAGTGATCAATCGAGAGGAATTAGAACTTCTAACCTTCTTCTAGACCTTGTGCTAGTCAAGGATGGATTATGGAAAAATGTGTGATGGCAGCTGCGTAATTACCTGTATCCGGCTGACATAAAGGGCCGACCCAATGGCCACTGATGCACTTGAGTTTGCACATTCGCTTTTCAGCAATGAAGGGAAGCGGTGCAGGCAATTCTGCGATGAATTTGACTTCTCCCAATTCGTTGTAGTCAGGTGCCGACTTGGGGCGAGCGACGACTCTGACGCCTCTCAAGGATAATTGTGGCGCTGGACAGCCCACGCTGGCTTTAAGATCTGCAAAAGAATAAAGATAACTGGATTTTGATTCATTCAAGAAAAAAGCCAATTGAAAACAATTTCAGCTAACAAAGTAAATCCACGGTAATATCGAGGACTTGGACTTTCTTAAAGAAACAATCCGTTTTAATAAATTTTACCTATAATACTGCTGATTGTTTGAAGAATCGGTACAAAACCCATCTCAATCGATTGAACGCCCAAAAGTAGTAGTAGAATGGCAAACACTAAGGTCCTCCAGAATCTGGAAACCCTCCTCTAAAAATATTTGTGTAAAAAAAATATACATTTGCGGCTAATGGACTAAAAATGAGTTGGGCACGACAAGGGCCAAAATGAAGAATGCCTATTCCTATATACAGAACTTCGAATTTGTCAGAGCTTTTGAATGCATTTTTTTGACCGAACGGCAAACAACAGACAGTCAACAGATCGAGAGGGTTCGTATAACGATTGCCGCAAGTGAGAAAAGGTTGTGGGGACGCCAGGGGATATTTTGAAAAAGGTTTAAAAAGCATTTTATAGGGACCTAAGCGAGAGAGGTGCCACTTTTCACTACATTTCGGATGCTCAATCTATCATGATGAGTCCAGGACCGATTGATTAGTCAAGGTTGAAGGAACGACAGGAGGGGGTTGGGGTACAGCAGACACCTAGAAGGAAGCTTTCCTACAAAAGCGTGATGCACCCAGAATAAAAATCCTATTATTTCTCATAAATGATAATTCTTCATTCTCCTGTCAACTGTAAACCAAACCAACAGCGTACAACCGATTCCTAAAACAATTTGAACGACGCTCAAGCTACAGAAATATTTCAAAACTGTCTCGTTTGAAACGTGCTACATAGTTATGGGACGTAAAGCCGAGCAAAAGAAAAGCTGAGCAAAATGAAAGAATTTCAGATTCATACGGAGATGCCCTCGGTATGGGAGTTTTGAATTAAATTCGTCGAGGAACGACGAGCGTACACGCAGATGAATTTATATTGAAAATTACCTACAACGGAAGGGTCGATGATGAGGGTTTCATCTCGAGAGAAAAGTAGAAGAGAAAAAGTTGAAAAAGGGGAAAAAAAAGTTCCAAGGGTGACTTTCTTATTAGGAGGTTGTTGGAAAGAGAAGAAATCCAAGCCGTTCAATCGCATGGAGAAGGCACTTTTGAGGAATTTGTTGCGTCTCGTCAAAAGACAAACGACGTAGCGGAGTGGGTCTCATAGCAATATTCTATGTGCGCAGACCTCGCATGCTGTATGATGATGACGTAAAAAAAGTGCGCGATGGCACAATGTGTATTCAGCTCGAGATTCGTCATTCCAGGGCAACAAACAGATACACATTCATGTTTATAGTAATATACTAATTTCCAATCAACATGGTGACGGTTATAGGGGTGAAAAAAGAGAAGTCAACTCTTTCCCCTCACCATCTACCAAATATAACGAATCTAACGAGAGTTTACACGTAATGTAATAGTAGTGAGTAATATAATAGTACAACAATATATTTTCTAGAAAATCTTTCTTCCAAGGGTTCAATGTGTGCCAATCCTACATTTAAAAAAATATATTTTGAGTTATTGTTAATTTAGATAACATTTCCCTAAGTTCACGATAATTGAACATTCTTGAAGTTGTTAACATAACTTTTCCCTAATAGAGTGAAATGATACTTCATTAGGTTTATTCAAATACTAATGACCTGTTTGAAAGAGGCCAGAAGTTTACTCTCCGGAGAGATTAATTAATGACAAGTGTGCTGAAACAATGAGATGATGTTATTATCATCTGATACGAACAAAAAGCACGTGAATCCCGTCGACAAGTATTATGTTTCTGATTGAAAACCTGAACACTCCTGTAATTTACCAGACAGAACTTGAAATACACAATTTGATGAGGAGTTAGAAATGCTTCGATATTTTTGATAAAATTGGATTTAAATGAATTTGACTCGCTTCATCAGTTCTCCATCAGTGTGAGAAATTTGAGCTTTCTTTTGAGAAAAATATTAAAATCAAATTCTCACGCAGGTTTCCTCTCCTTTCAACTTGCGGTGTAAAGGATTTGTCAAGCGGCCTGACAACAAGGCAGAGTTTATGAATGTTAATATACGTCCTTCTCCGAGAACTTGATGGGATATGGAAATGTTGAGCCCTCGGCTCTCGAAACAAAGCTCGCATTGTGGATGCAAATTTGACGTGAATTATAGAGAAACTTTTGGACAAGGTGTGGAGAGGACAAAGTGTTTTCTATAAAAGTACGGCATTCCGCGTTATGTTCTATCTGTTGCGCTGGTTGGGGCGTTGAAAACTCGCAATACCATTTGCATTCATATTAAGAATCCTGAAAACCTTTCCTACACTTTCGGATATTGCTGAAGGTCAACTATCATCATTAAACGATATGTGTTCTGTCGAAGTCGAAACCCCCCCGGTATCAGGTAAGATAGTTTTAGACCACAGCAACCTTATCTTGAGCACGCCAGTACATAAGCAAATGAATGTAGTTATGTGGGTACCAATCACAGCAAAATAAAAGAAGAGGCCAGAGTTTAGTCGATCTCATTCTGTCGGATCTATGGAAATCCCAGTCTGAGTTGGAAGGAAAGTTACCCCACAGCATTTTTAAGGGCCCGCAGTTCAAGGGAAGGTCCACCCTAGAGAATACCCTAACACATTGATTCAAATGGGTCCTTGTTCAGTGTCCTACAGAGAAGTTCCAATGTTCATGATGTTAATTTTCAACAAGGGGAGCCAACCAGAGTTCAACCCCGATGGTTTTAGTTGTTTCAACCTCCACCTTCTTCTGCCCTTCTATTTCGTGAATATTCCGAGTCCTTTAAATCCGACGGGACTTGATTCATTTGACTAATGATATTCCGACCAAGACATTACAAGGGGCACTTGGGGACGGTTGTCGCCAACTTCGAAGGAAAGTTCGATTAGGCCGTGGTATTTCCTTGAGAGCCTCTATGTAAAGTTTGGTTCTAATGGAGGAAATTTAGATATCGTGACTGAGCAGTCAATTCTGCATTGGATCGTTTCTCGATGTGAGATAAAAACTGCGTAGATTACAGTAACAGAGAGCAACCGAGTATTCACAGTAAGCCAATAGAATTAATATTCAACGTTGAGAATAACCACCTAGAGCGCCATCGTCAGTGATTCAAGATACTTACAGTCAACAAACTCAAAATTAGACAATGCACAGCGTTGGTCCCCAAAAAATGACATTCATTCCTCATCCTCTCAGTTTGTTGAAGGAGCGTTCCCCCTACGAATGTGAGGTCGCTGCTTCAGCAACCTGCTAATCCGACCCCGCTGGGAAACTCTTCAGGACAATTTAAGATAAATGTCAATGGTTATGCAACAATCTACGATCTAAAATGTGGCGTGGAGCTCATTAGTTATTAGGGAAAAAAGTTCGTACGAGTAGAGCCCTTTCATCGCAGTTGAAGAATGATAGACGGACTTCCATAGTAACAAGATGAAGAAGCAAAACCGCAAAGCGTCCTCTCAAGTCACTTAAAAAAAAAACGCTGCAAATTCTTACACAGGGGTTGGTTATTCCTCGGACCAGGCGCATGGAGACTCATTTCTTCAACATGGGTGAAATGGGGAAACAGTGGGTGCGGCGGGTCCCAGACCCATTCCAATCGATTCAGGATCCAGAATTTAGTAGAAAATGATACCCCACACGCCCAGGTACCAGAAATCCTGACACATACCAAATGGGTGGATACATACCCATTTTGACCCATAACTTCTTCCGGTGGGTGCCAATCGTTCTGGGACACACATCATTGAATTCAGCTTCCAAAATTTAGTGGAAAATGATACCCCACACGCCTAGGTAGCAGAAATCCCGAAAACACATATTCAAGATGGGTGTATCTATGGGGCACTACGACACTAATTTACTAATATAATATTGAGAAAACGTAGGTAATTTAGAAGGCTATAATAATTGTATTAAATTGAATTGAATGGTACGGATAAAAAAGCTCGAACAGGAAAAAGAATTGTAGGCAACTGCTCAAAATTGGTTGCTGACGGATATGACGATGTGTTTTGTTTGTCTATTCGGCTGAAGTCACCCACATGGGTAATAAATACCCAATTTGACCCATTACTTCTTCCAGTGGGGGCCAATTGTTCTGAGACCCAATTTATTGGATTCAGCGTCCAAAATTTAGTGGAAAATGACACCCCACTCGCCTAAATCACCCAAAATCTCGAAAATCCATTTTTCAAAAAACACATTTTGACCCCTACCCCCTCCAAATTTGGTCCGATCGGGCTGAAAAGTTTCGAGGACCCATCTCGGCTGGGAACAGACCCCTGACCCAAATTTCAGATTTTTAGAACATTTTCTACTACCAAAAACGGCGTGGACAATGGACGGCGGACGGCGTACGGCGTACGGCGTACGGCGTACGGCGTACGGCGGACGGCGGACGGCGGACGGCGGACGGCGGACGGACATTGACCTTTTTTGATCAGGACATCATGAAACGTCCAGAAAAAAATTTTGAGCCGAATCGGAGAGGTTGACCATTATCATGAAAACATAGGTTGATTATTCAAGGAATAACCAACCAAAAAAGCTGCTAATTTATTTACATTGGTTTCTTATTACTTAGAAAACGACTATGGGGTAAAAAGTGAGTGTGCAGTGTCGCTGACTCACTCCAATCGATTCAGCGTAGAACATTTAGGAGAAAATAATACCCCCAACGCCTTGTTACAAAAAAAAAAAAAAATAATAAAATAAAATAAAATAATAATAATAATTACTGAAAATTGAATTTTACAAAACACATTTCTACCCGTACCCTCCCCAAAGTTGAGGCCGATTGGCCTGAAAAGTTTCTTAGGCCAATCAGAGCCGGAAAATAGTCCCAAGCCAAAATTTCCAATTCCAGAATTTTGTTTTACTGCAGGTAACCAAACACGACGCGGACGGAGTGTGGCGAAAGGGCATTTCGGTTTTGGTTTATTAGTCTTTGAATAAGCAACCCAAGTTGTTTCCGATTTTTCTAACCGGGTCGCTAGGAGAACCTTTCAGGCCATCCTGATAAACGTACATTTTATATCCTGTTTGTACAGTGTTTTATAAAGCATCTGTATGTTTGGAGCATCTCAGTGACTTTATCAAAGTTCTTGTACTTCTCCGTCCTCTAGATCTAGCCCATCGACCCATGTTAGAAAGGGTGGTTGGATCTGTAGCTACTTGTCGTTTGATGAAAAATTTCTCGCCGCTAATTTTGATCTCAGGCTTGAAAAAACACGCAAAACCTTAATCGGCGAGGGTACTTGTGAACGTCAAAAGCGAAGTTTGCCTTCTCAAGTAGAAAAGAAACAAGGGTAAAGGAGAAGAGACGACGATGGAACGAGGTACGCACTTTGAAGTTCCCACTTTCGCGCACTTCTCAAGGATGACACACAAACCCAGGTCGACGAGCACAGCCCCCACCCTCAGGCACTTCCCTGGTGCGGACTCCCCCTTTTTGATTTAGGAGCGCATTAATTGCCTCTGCCCGGTAGTTACCAAGAGGAAGGGAACTGAAGGAAGTTAGCACTTCTACCCCTCCCCCTCACCCCTCATCGTCATCTCACTAGGCTACCCCCGAGAAGACATTTCAAGGAAGGGACTCCCGTTCCTTCCTTGTGCTTTCACCTGCGTTGTTTTCGTTCAACTTCGGAAAGTTCCCTCCTTTGCGTTGTAAGAGATAATATGTTAGCCTGTCTCGGTGGAAACCACTTCTCGAGGATTACATCTAACGTTTGAATTATTGTTATGCCCTCCAACCTAAATAACTTCCAAGAGAAGGGGAGGCGAAAACTTATTGAAGTGAAAAACGATAACCTTGGTGAGCGGAGAAAAATATTCCCCAGAGCGTCATCGAGTGTGAGCATGTATGTAACTTCTTCGATGCCTTTCAGCAACTTGGAATATGCCTTAGGAAATACCGAAATTCGGCCATTCATAAATATTAAACTTAACAAGCACGAAATTTACATTTTTCTGTAGGTATTTCTAAATGCTGACATTCTAGCCCATTTTCACACGTTTTGGATTAATACTATTCAACAATCCACTTCTTTGCAAAATACTTGTGAACAAGGTCGATGAGGTTTCTAAATTATCTGGGGTTTCCACTTTAAAAGGCTCTCTTTCGACACTAGCTGAAATTAAGAGTACGTTCAGTAAACGTTGTTCGACATAATACACTTCACACGTTCAAGCGGGTCCGAAAATGAACCTGCGGGTCCCGATGAATATATGTGCTTCCCTCAAGACCGTGATTCAGGGGTTGAGTCAACCGTCACTGACCCTTTTTGACTCGACTGTTGAGTATTCTGTATTGAGTAATATTAATTTTAAAATGCCGAATTGAACAAAAAAAAAATAACCATATATCATAGTACATTTATTCCAAATAATTTTCTCTCATTTAGAATTGGTCACAAATTTACAAGATGCGATGTTCCTACCTGTATAGTGAAGTGATGATTTGGTTCGGCAGGTTGTGGGGATCGGTTAGGGCGGAAGGCGGTTCTCAGCCCATCAGGGCGTTGTGTTGTAGTAGCTAATGCGTTCCGTGTAATTAGCAACACGCTCGAGATGATGAAATTAATGAGTAAGAGGCCGAGAGAGGACTTAAATGTTCTCAAACTTTCGAGACCTAAAATGGCGAACTTACGGCCTCCCAAGTTAGAAGATGTCTACCTCGGTTGAGAAGGAAATTGATCGAAGCTTCACTTTTTAGAAGAGACGAGAGAAAAGGTGGAAGAAGACTTTTCGTCAAAAGGTGTCGGAGAAGACGTTGGAAAAAATTACAGTTCGGGAGGAAAGGAAAAATAGCGGAGTACTAACTCGAGCGCTTCGGAGAGTTTACCCGGAACCATCAACCGGTAATCGCAAGAAAACTTTCCTGGGGCAAAAATGAATAATACGATGCCTGAAATGAGAGGCATCGGAAGCTGCCGGAAAGAGGAAGGTCCATCATTTTAGAACAAGAGTGGAAAGGGAATCCCTCTTTGCCCTCATTTTGGCACGTTTCGCAGGGGCCGCTTTGTTAAATACTGACAGGACTCGGCCTTGAAGAGGGAGCTAATTTCGGACAATTACCAACTGAAACGGAAGGTTCCATCAAATGCGATATTATGTCTCTCGAGCCCAGCTAGCTCTTGTCATTTAAAGTTAAATGCCGTCAGATAGCAATTAGAAAGGCTCCTCATCAAAATCTGATTTAGTTTCTCCTTTTGAAACAAAGTGAAGAAGGTGGGCCGGTAGAGAGGGTTGAAACTTGGCCGTAAAGGGATCCGAAATCCACCTCACGGCGTCCTTTTTGGTCTTGACAGCCCTTCCGAGAGAACTTGTTTAGCATATTAAAACGGCGAGGAGAGAAAGGATGAAGGGGCTGCTACCGAGAAGCGTTTTTATGTTTCCAAGTTCGAGAAGCTATTCAACTTGAGAAAGGTTTAGCGGAAGCTGACGTCATTCGCCGTGATAACTGTAGAAGACACCAAAAAGAGGAATAATAATGTTCCAATAACATGTACAGGACCTGACGTAGTTATCAAACCTCAAAATATCAAAACCCCCACATGTTTTATTTTTAATTATTTGAATGTTCACTTTTGCGGTTACATGTGAGCTGGGCGAGTGTAATCCGGGTTGACGTTCACTGATTCGGCACCTGAACCGCATGGTACACATCGAAACAAGATAAACCAAGTTCATGTCTCTGATAGTCCTCGTATTGTTATTCTTCAATGTAAGGAGCGTGTAGTTATTCAACAGTCAGTTAGTATTCATCCCTTTGTTTAGTGAGATGGAATGGGAACCGCAAGACTGTCACACTTATGTTGAGCAAGCGTGGCAAACCCCTCACGGTGTTGAACGGCTTCAAATATAGGTATAATGTGGAATCGAGTATAAAGTGAAATAACTTGTGTACAGCCAGTATTCAGTAGGACATGGTACTTGATGGACCACTCGAACACAATTATCCTGTCAAACAAAGTCGCATAATTGACAGTGTCAGGATACGCACCAAAACAAAATATTAAAAAAATGTTTAGCATTCCTTCACCCAAGGACACCGTATTACCTGCAGTTTTGAGATATCTGTTGGGCGAATGAGAGCGAATGAGTCCCTCTTCCCAGAACGACAGAAGCAGACAGAGTAGGCTAAAACCCCAATGCTATGCAAGGAGTCCGAGATTTCCACACCGGTCAGGATAAAGCTATCCACTACCTTTGGATGTTGGTTCGCCATTATGATGATGGTACGCCGTTGTTGATTCTCGGATATAGACTAAAGGGCCGGGTTTTTTCTGCTACGGATCAACTCAACAAAAGCCAAATGTTTAGGACCGAACCAATCAAGCGGTCAGGCATACTAAATGAAGCTGCGGTTTTATCTATCAGAAACAGCCCGTCGACTAAGCTCTCACCGAGAATTCTATATTAATTCAAACCTTGCTTCTACAGTTAATTCGGCGAGAGCAGCGGGATTAACTCGAAATAATTAGCTCTCGCGGGTTTGAGCGCACGTGTTGTATGTGGGATTGGCTTCAAGTGTAAACCTCAAACGATCGTTGAAGAGAATAACCTAACAGTGGGAGAGAATTGCTGTTCGTCGTTGGTTGAACATTGAAAAAGGATTAAGCCATGCTCCATGCTATGTGCTCAATTTGGGTGCACAAATTAGTCAGGAACGATCATGTTCATCCGAGTTCGTTGTTCACTGTGTTTGTGGGCACTTTTAATATTCCAGGTAGATGAAATGCATCTAGAACTCAAATCGAATTTTGACACCAGCTAGAAAGAGGATTATATTAAATTAGGGTGGTGGCACTCTGGACTAGAACGCTGCAAAGACGTTTCAGCCGATAAATCACTAACAAGTGTTATTACAAAACAGGGGTTGGATATTCCTTGGACCAGGAGCCTGTAGACTCATTCCAGTTTGACCCATAAACTCTTCCGGTTAGCACCAATCGTTCTGGGATCTGTCCAATTGGATTCAGCGTCCAAAATTTACTGGAAAATGATACCCCACACGCCTAGGTATCGGAAATCTCGAAAAACCCACTTTTGAAATGGGAAATAGATACCCATTTTGACCCATAACCTCTTCCTGTGCGATCCAACCGTTCTGGAAACCCTCCCATTGAATTCAGCGTTCACAATATAGTGGAAAATAATACCCCTCACGCTTAGATCGCCAAGAATCTCGAAAATACATTTTTCGAAAATTGTCAAGCAGCCACAGAAATCCCATGATAATGGAGTTTTTAGTGTGTGTCGGTACGTTCCAGCATACTCCCGTAATTCTCTTCAAGTGCTGAAAAATATAAGATATATCTGGCAACTACGATGATCGGACATTTTTTTGCAAATATTTACCTATCTCATTATTAATCCATCTCAACCATAACATTGAGTGTTTCAGAATTTGACGTTTTATTTGTGCTTTAATTGTGTTTTACACGATATTTAACTAACGCGCTCAGAAAATGGCATGAAGAACGATGAAGTTACGTACTTATATATTTAACCGGGACGCGCTGTCAAACTTTTATGAAAAATGACGACCATCTATTAAAAAAAAAAAAAAAAAAAAATGGTTCAAACAATTTCATGAAATTTTGGGGATACTGTAGCGTTTAATTGGAAACAGCGAACTACAGAATTTTATGACGCAGCCTCAGTAAATTGAATTTATTCCCAATTTAAATGAAATCTGGTCATCCAATCAAGCGAATTTTACTCGTTGCGCACTTTCTATTGCTTCTGCATTGGGGGAGCATTATACGTTTTCCACTGGTGTTCTGCATCCGAGAAACGGACCTCGTACGTCGATGCTGCCGCCTCATTTCCGTCGCCAGGAGGCGATTCAACCCTTACATCCCGAAAAACCGACACAATGAACCTCCTTTGTCGCTATTATTTACTTCAGCGGGCTCCCGCCACATGATCACGGATCCTCTTTCCCGGTCTAATTTGATTGCAAACCTCCCGACCACCAACCCCTCGCCAACCCTGGCGCCGGTCAATAGGCAACCTTCCCGATAGCCGGGTATTCGATAGCGACGTCGGCCTATCGGGGCTACTTTGTTACTGATCCGGAAGCTCCAGACTTTTATGTCTCGCCATTCTCATTCCACTTCGTTTCTAAAAATAAAATGTCTGAATTAGATATCGTCACTTCGACTCTAATACCAATTGTACTATCGTCCAGCGCTATACTTTTCTACCTTCTTTTTTCACAAAGAATTAAACGACTTCATCCAATTTTTCTGGTATTCAGTGTTCACGCAAAAAAAAGTCAGGTCAACAATAATTTTCATTTTTTTACGTGCGACGAACCCAATTTCTCCAAAATGATCAGTGCATTGTTACCACTGAGTGTACCCTAAGGATAATTTTGAATACAAATCCATTGGACTCGCGAATCGCCTTCCAATCATACGTACATACACAACACATGCATTGGAGATGTGTTAAGATTGGTATGTAATAATGTTAATAATAGACGATTTGACTCGAGAAGAAAACTGATCTTGCAACGATTCTCTACGGTTTACTTCCCATTTCATAAGTAAGAGAGCGAATAACTAAACTGAATAAATATGTTTGGGACATGGACGTCTATGGAGGGCCCAAGATTTTTCATTGTGGCCAAGAAAGATTCATGCTGAATGGGGAAAGAAGGTCAACTCGACCATTTCGAAGGGGATCAAAAAATTGGAGATTTGGAATTACGAAAGACTAGGGGATAGGGAACCATGAGCCTTGGACGAACTGCTCGAGTGGATGAAGCATTGCCGTACCCTGTAGAGGTTGCTCCGAGAGGAAGGATTGTCAAGAGGATTGGGAAAAAGCGGGAAAATACGGGAAAGGCAAGGCTATCACGACCTGAGAAGTGGAAAGGGTTGAAGAGAGGACAACGAGGGATCAAGTCACGTAGAGCATTGAGACAATAGGAAGACGACCTGAGCCACTCGGGTGGATGCGGAGTCGAGAAACTAAATCACTGGATTCTCTGATTATATCTGGAAGAATCCTCCGCTGCTCTGGCCGTTCTCACTCGACGTGTCTTTGTTGGCAAAACGTGAGCACATGACAATCATAATCCGCTGTTTTCTCGAGGTTGCTTTTCATTTCGAGCAAAATCCGTTTCGAAGTAATTTATCGCCATACTCCAGAGTCCTCGAATCAACTCATTGCTCTACGTGTTCTGCCTCCCTACCCCCATCAGACCATTGAGAAGGCCTGTCAAATTTCACTTCGAAAAATAACGAACCGATTTAGTATAGCGGACATTGGATTCATCATTAAATATAGACATAGACCGTCAGTACTCATAATAATTATTTCAGGGCATCAATTCACCGTTCTCTGGATTAGATCATTAATGAAATTAAAAGTTTCGGAAAACTTATCATTTGGTTAGAAAAATTAATTTGTACATGTTTTCCTCTCGTACGGAACGTTGAAGGAACATACCAAAAAGGAGAGGAACCTCAAGAAATTCGTAGCCCCAGGTGGGATGCTCTTTTGTCAGCATCGTGTAGGGGACGCATATCTGCGATAAGTTTGTGTTTCGAGAGGGGAAGGTATCAGCGGCCTTCCGAACATCTTGGTCCATCCCTTGACAACAGTCAAGGGAGACGAGGAAGGTTTATCTCGAAGCTTATCGCTTCTTCGGGAGGCTGAGCTTTCGTTCGGAGGCGTCAACGGCCTAGGGCTGTTGTACGGGCGAGAACCCTTTTGATTTACATGTTAGGGTGGCGATGGCTGGAGGGAACTGCTGAAGAATCCTTGCATTAAAATTGTCCCAGAGCCAAATATTCAGGAATTCGAGTTGCGTTAAGTCTAAACAGGGGTACGGCTAAGGAGTCAATAATGGGGACCCTGTACCTACAAAGTTTTTTCAAAAAAAGGTTTTCTATAATGATGAATTTGTATTGCACACAGATAAACATTAGTGGGAATGAGGACGAATTTGGGGACTTCCGTCCTGGCCGTTGTATGATAAATTGTTAAATCAACTAGGTACCTGCATTTAGTTTTGATCCAATTATCATACACGTCCCACTTTATCATACATTTTACATTTGCAATTTCGTCAACTCCACCGATTGAGCTCTAGTAACCTAGTACGGTACCACTAAGCTTCAGGATCCACCAAACGGTCTCATCGGTCACATTGGTGGTGACGTATCAAACTGATTATGATAAAAAGTGATCAGAGGAGGTTCTTTTTGAGAGATTTACTTGCCTACTCAACAGTGAAGGGTTGATCGAACCAGCGAATCTCATCCAGGTAGTGATTCACTCATCTTACATATTTATCAACGTAATATCATTGAAAATGCACAGCCGCGTTTTCCCACCTTCTTCATCAAGCTAAATCATTTAAATATCTCAGTATATCACGAACATCAAACAAAATTAACTTATAATTACGTGGATTCGAAGGCGAGAGGAGCACGTTACGCTACGAGGTAGCTGTCTCGAGTTCCTTAACTTTTCTCGTCTTCCTCCCCTCAATTTCCTCATGATTCGAGACCACCTGTGTTCACTGGTTTTCGGACTTATTTCATTTCCCCAATTGGGAGTTAGTTCTCTTTCGAGTTTGATTGGGTAATACCTTCAACGTGATCCTCCCAGCGTGGTAGTTGAGTCGAATTAGTCCAAGTGAGGCAGTAACTCCTTTTATGTGATAAGAAGATTAGGAATACTTCATGAACGATATCGTTGAAGATGGATAGATAGATAAGATATCGTTAAGATATAGTTTTTTTTAGAACCATTAAGGTTCATATTTAACCCGTGCTTATGATTTTACTTCCTGTATGTAAGAAACTCCATTTACTTTAAGGGGAAAATATTCATCCTGTGTTGGCTCTTACCCGCTCGAGAAAACGATTTGGGAATTTGTGGTAGCTCGACGAAAATACAACGGGCGCGATAACTCCCAATTACGTGAGCAGCTCATGCCCTCATACAAAGAGGTCGTAATCTGAGTCATGTGCCTCCCTCACTCCCTGCTTGTCCCTCGTTTAGCGATTAATCCCAGACACGAGCTCTCCTGATGGCACTACGCGAGGCTACTGATCCCTCACGAAATACGACCCTCACCCGGATTATATCGCAAGGATCGAGGCTTAAACGCAGGAGCGCTCTTGGAGTACAGCTTTGAATAAAACAATTTGAGATTTGCCTCTGACCAGGAGAGTTGCTTAACCTCCAAGGCCAGAAAACCAGGTGTCTGGAAGCGTTGAAATCCGTTCAGCTTTGGACACGTCCTATTTGGATAGTGAAACGCTGCCTCTGTGAATCGGGACCTTCTGATGCTCATTTATTCCTCCTTCCTTTAGACCTTGGTGATTTTCAAAACCAAAAGCCACGCATTTCACCCATACACTAGTACCACTGGTATCCATTGATCCATTGATATCCGCTGTAAAAATTTCAATTATGGTCTTGTTTCCCAATATTATGAGTATATTACCACCATTGAGACAGGATACAATCGAATAAAATAAATACATAATTTACGTGCATCTACGGGCATGTAGATGTGAGGAGGGCCGTATGCTGAAATAAGGGCTGGAGATAATATATTATCATATTATGATAATCCACAACTGGGCTGGAGTGTAGTTGCAAACATGTGGGTTTACGCGAAAAGGTGTAAGATTTTGGTGGTCCGACATATCCAACTATATTTTGACACAGAGCAAGACAATTTTATAATAATTACAAGCACAAATTTCTCTCTTATAATGCATCCCCACTCCTGCATAATCCAGACTTCCACACCCCACATCATACATACGTGGCAGCCCTGAAGCCGGTGGATAGCAACGTACGTTATTTGAATTGCCGATAAAACCCACTCAACGGGAGTGTAAAGTTAATAACCGAAAAAACATTTTGGCCAAGTAGAATATAAGGTACACGGCAGGCGTCAAATTCAAAAAATCTGGGGGGTAACAGTCAAATTGGTGTCAAGTTTCGAATAATGCTCGGTTTTGTCATAGCTCCATCAAAACCAAAAACGCTCCTTCCTACCAAGACGTTGACGTCATATTTTGCAGAGCACGTCCCCTATTCTCGTTGAATACTTGAGTAACTACCAAATATATTTTTCAAGTTGGAGGTTGTCCTTGGGATTGTCTGAACATTTCATAGTTTCTCTCTTTAGGAATCATTTGCTCGAGAGTTTCCACCGAGGAACCGAGTTTCGTCCGAGAGTATGAAACTCCCTCGCGTTTTCCTCGAGTAAATAAAAGGAGAAAAAGCGCAATCACGCATTCCTGGTTGTTCTTGGGATGTTCGAGGATGCCTTTCCACCTTCCTCGTCCCTTTTCCCTGGATGCTGCGGTACAATCACGCTTTAGTCTAGCGAAGAGCCTATACGAGACGCGGTGGAAATATTAATAAGGCACTGGAGATGCTACGTGTCGTCGTTAGGGGAGGAAACGCGTTTTTCCCTTCTGAGTTGGCCCTCGGATTTTTTTTTTTTTTTTTTTTTTCGCGGATAGAGAGCACTGGTAAATTTTACTTTCTTTTGTCGATTCGGGCAACCCTTTCTGGGTTTGGACTCGGTAACATGAATTCGACTCGAGAGGGTGGTATCGTTGTTATATGCCAACCGTACTTATCCGACTCAATTTTGTACAACTTTTGACAGATTTCTCTGAACGAATCAACAATGATTCATCTACAGATCCAGCACCAAAATTAGGTATACGCCATGAACAAGAGAAGCAGGAGAGGCCAATCCCGATTCGCAAAATATTCCTTAAGAGAGGAGGAGTCTTAAAGAAATTTTTGCAATGGAAAAAATGAAAAACGAATCTCAGAAATAATCAGAATAGTACGCACAATGGCTTCTTTTATCTGACTGCAACGGGACAAGCTCAAGGTGACAATTCAACCCTGGACGAGCCACTATCTCACATCTCCTGTGCTACACTTTACCCTTACCAGAGCTACGACGTCCTAGTAATACATTAATCTCAATTCTTTCGCTTCAGTTAGGAAAAAAAATGAGGAAGATTGCGTGAAAAACTGCTGTACGTGGTATCAAATCAAAATTTAATTGCTCGTGTGTCGAGCATACGTCATGTGAGACAGAAACCGTTTCACTGAGCATGATAAAAATTCCGAGAGGGGAAAGAAAAAGCAGCGGAATGATATTAGACGAGGGAATCATTTAGAGCTCTTGTCCGGTCCCCGATGGGACCATAGCGATAAGCTTTGACTGAAATACTCGTAAAAACTCTCCCTCGTTTTATCTAGCCGACGTAAATTACTTGGAAAGGTCTCTGCTAAAGGACGGAGGTTTAAACTGAAAGTAATTCGAACAGCAGTGAAACATGACCTTTGACCTACTTGTTTTTGCTGGGGTTCGGAGCTGTTTCGGGAGCTTTCTGGGATCTGAACTGACCTTCCTTCATATTGAAAAAGGGAAAACCACTCTCCAGGCCACGTCTTCGTGGTTCGTGTAATCTCCCAGTGGCCCCTAACTTGTCGAGAGATAGGAGGAAAAACAAACTAAACCGAATGGTTTATCAGTTCTGTGAATAATTCCATAGAGTTGTGCATCCGGCCCAACGGGGTGTACAATGACGGTTGTTGATATTCACTATAAAATTCCAAGTAAGCCACAGTATGCAGCGATGAACCCAGTGTATGCGTTTTAAGCCCCAGGTTTCTTAGTACAGAAGAAAATACGCGAGAATCAACAATTTTTGCAGAGAAGATTAGGGGCTGGGGTAAATGGTGTGAGGCCAGGTGTAGAGGGGAATGTTTCCCGTAGGGACTCGTATCATGGTCTTCTAGGCAGAGCTGTACGCTATTAAGGTGCTGAGGAATGATAGTGAGAAGGTAGAGAGTGGGTGGGAGGGATCCTGACGTTATTTTTGAAGGCGGGTTGACAATTTTCTGAATTTCTTGACCCCACCCAGGCATTTGACGGGGTTTGGTTTGTAAAATAAAACTACAAAATCTAAAGAATTCTGTCTGCAATCTACTCAGATCTCCTATCGAACTCTAACTTTATACTAAGACAAGGAGATTCAGCACCCTAATATTCTGGGCATATTCTGTGATCAAAACAGAACGTGTTCTATTTCTGGAGTTTTTGGGAGTATCTGAAACCATAGCGATATTAGCAGATGACACAGCTATACTTCGCACTTGCTACCTCAAGATAGAAATGGCTTTGAAATCAAAAAGATTGAACCACAAGAGCGTGGGATGAATTGATTTTACTGCAGTTATATTTTCCTTAACCCATCCCAATTCGAATCTGCCACGTAACTAGACCCCTAGTACTAGGTAGAATTGAAATATGTACCTATTTTACGTAAACTATGGTGAATTCGTATCACATAGGCTCATAATTTTCCGCACGAAAACCTCCCCATAAGTTTTTTTTCCGCTACTCTAAATCTATACAACGCACCAATTTGCTTGGAAGGTTATTGCCGTAGCGCCCACCCAGGTGAATAATATTCATTGCAGATAAACCACGGTAAATTCACGAAACAGCTCATCCGTTTCCCTTCACCATCCATTCCCTCTCATTTCTCAAGCCTTAAGCGCTGGCCCAGCAAATTAATTTCTGTCGAAATGGTTCCACTTTATCGTTCTTTATTCAGTGGCGGTGTATTTCGCTCGGTTCTTGTTGAGTTTGATTTATGGTATTTAATTTATCTCGGTATCTGCAGATAATGCTCGGGGTTTACGACACTCCCGCCTCAAAGAATTCGTGAAATTGTACTGGGAAACGAATTGAAGGGAACTTCACCCTCGCTTTCCATCTTTGTCTGTATTTAATTACATTCATAAAGAAATCTTCAGTCTACAAAATGTGACTTATTGAAAGAAAGAAAAACACGCTTCTTGATTTTACATGGCTTTAGGGATAACTCCAGTGGGTGAACATCGGCGAAGGTTTCTGTGAAATGTTTTTGAAATATTTTGGCCTCAAAGAATGTATATAAAGGACAGTTATTAAAATGGAAAAGCAGCGATGCACGGCGGGTATATAATACGACGAAAAATCCAAGTTAGAAAGCTGACCTCAACGAATCCTGTTATGACTTGATTTCCCTCTATACTACACTCTTCTGCGCTTTGAAGTGACGCAAAGGGAGTGATGTTCGCATATGTACCTACACCGGATGTCTTCAGGCGGAAGCAACTCTCGTGGAAAAGTTTTGATGAGACATTGATCATGCACGAGCGGAGAAAACACGTAATCTTGAGCAACGAATGTGATTTACATGAAGTTGGAAGAGCGCGAGAGGAGAGCGTAGAACGGTATGTATACAGAGGGGAAAGGTTATTAACTCTCGGAAAAATTACATCGCGGCTTTTCCCATCGTGTTTTTATCTTAATTCCATTTTTTGTGTACCTTGGTCCTACAGTATAATACCGGGTATGTTGGAGAAAATCTCACTTTTCCTTCTGACATCGTGCTTCCCTTTTTCCCCCTTCCAACGATGACTGTAGGTATTTTAATTAGGTTTGCTATCTCTAACATAGTCCAACCCTCAAGGGAAATTACCATTCACAGCCGACAAGCAAATGCAACGATCGATCTTGACATGAAGAGGAAGTATGATATTATGTATTTCACCTAAAAACAAAATACATTCTCCTGGAAATTGGCATTTATTTTCATCAAATTTTCAAACCATACCCTTGAATTCTACGTAGGTAGTTAACCAAGTCAAGGTCTGAGATGTAGGAAAACGTGATATGTTACTTGACGTCTTTCTCTTATTACTTATCGATAAAAATAAGAACATGGTACATCGCAAATTACGGGAGAGACGTACGTCGGTAGAACGGTTGGTTTGGCTAAGTAGGAAGTGAGCACGTATTCATCATAGAGTGAGAGATACGTTCTCTACGAATCGCTACGTTTGCTGCTTATCACCGCATCAACTCTCTAATGAAGTCAAACGTTGGAAGTGATTCCGTCACGCACAATCTTTACTCTCACCCTTCACCGCCACCCAGACGTCGTTAGAGTCACGTCTGTACGAGCGTGCTGACGCAAATTCAATTCATTCCCTCAGGTTTCCGAACCCCTTTCACTCTTCGACTCGACAGTATTACCTTCCGCGCTAACTAAGTTTCCGTTTGTTAGTCATCTCAACCCCTCATATGGGTGCGGCGTTCAAGACCAACTGATGCTAAGGTGATGGAAATGAACACAGCAATTGGAGAAAAATGTTGACCGTCGCTTTTATATCTCTGAGGTCTCCCTAATAAACACGTAGTTAGATTAAAACTACGATAACAACTTTTGAATAGAATAAAAGTGCCTATTTTCATAGTAATAACATTCACCAGAACCCTGCCTTATATTGTGGTCTAACTAGGCCATGAATGGGGCCTCTAGTCTGTTTCCACTACAACACCAGTGCCACCAACCAACTACCACCCCTGCCAGGCCTCAGTGAACCACTTTCATGTCACTTTACAAGCCTGTTAATGGATTGAGCAAATTGATAACCCATAACGCAAATTTCGGTAGGCAATTCATTAAATAATCAACCAAAACCGAAATGTCGGTACACCTTTCGCCGTCCACGCCATTTTTGGCAGCATACAATGTACCCAAAATTTCGGAATTTTGTTCATGGACCAATTTCTTGGTGTAGTTGGTCTTCAAAACTTTTCAGTCCAATCGGCCCAAATTTAGGGAGGTCATGGGTTAATATAAATCTTTTAAAACTCGATTACTGGAACTTTTTGGGAACTAGGCATGTAGGGTCAAGTCCAAGTCTAAGACTAATCGCGGAATAATCGAACATTGTGAAAGAATTTCCAGCGTTTTGGTTGGTTATTCCTTGAATAATCAACCTATGTTTTTATGAAAAAAATCAATCTCTCCGGTTGGCAAAAAAAAATTTTTTTTTTTTTTGGACGTTTCAAGGTGTCTAGATTAAAATTAGCTAATGTCCGTACGCCGTACGCCGTCCGCCGTCCACGCCGACTTTGCTAGTACAACAATTTCTTAAAACCGGAAATTTTGGCTTTAGTTGGTCCTCAAAACTTTCCAAACCGATCGGACCAAATTTTGGTTGGGGTAGGGGTCAAAATCTGTGTTTCGAAAAATGGATTTTTGAGATTTTCGGAGATCTAGGCAAGTGGGTTATCAATTTCCATTAAATCTTGGACGCTGAATCCAATAAAAAAAAAGGTCCCAGAATGATTGGCACCCACCGGAAGAAGTATCTACCTACCCATTTTGAATATGCGTTCTCGAGATTTCTGGTACCTAGGCGCGTGGGGTATGATTATTTACTAACTTTTGGACGCTGAATCCAATAAGACGTGTCCCGGAACGATTTGCGCCCTCTGGATGAGATGGATGAGGTTATGGGTCCTACTTATTTACCCATTTCGAATGTGTGTTTTGGAGATTTCTGGTACCTAAGCGTGTGGGGTATCATTCTCCACTAAATTTTGGACCCTGAATCGAATGGAATGGGCCCGGGACCCGCCATACCCACTTTTCCCTCCATATTCCCCATGTTGAAGAAATGAGTCTCCATGCGCCTGGTCCGAGGTTTTATGAGTCCGCATCACCAAGTGCATCTCAAGGAACTAATTTGTGTAGCCTAGATTATTCTAATCTATCTAGATCCTTCATGATTCTCGTATGAATTAAACGAGGCGATTATTGTCAAATATATAGGTCATTTTTCAGCAGCAATCATTCATATTTAATACAATATTTGGTTGTCACTTTTTTTTTGTGGAACTGTAAACTGTTGGTTTTTTAGGATAGGAAAAGATGCCTTACTGTGCCTATGTTTTCTTAGATTGACTAAAACAACGCGTCTGACGGTATCTGAATTAGGTATAAAGTGTGAGGAGTTGGGTAGGAAAGTTACGGATTCACGATATCCAATTTGGTAAATGGACTGGTGGCCGGCGCTTGACCCAAAGGAAGTTGAATACCTCATGAGCGGCGGGCCAAGAATCGATTCCTTCCCACTTCTGTCTGGACCTCAGTTGCTTCACTGTTCTTCAACGTTACAAGAAGGATGCAAACTTGAGAATTGTTCAACGGCCAAATTTCTATTGCTGACCTCAGAAATAATTGAATTTTTCCATTTTTAATTCTGTAGGTTCCTAATTTGGTTTCCGTTTTTATTTTCAGTTGAGAATTAATATTCATAAAGAATTTTATCTACTCATACATGTACTTTGCCTAAGTTGAATTAGCAAATAAGCCCCGGTAATGATGATGACGTTTCGGTGACGTATTATTGCTCGCTTTGGCTACCTAGCCCAATGCTTTTGACCTTTAGTGACCCAACCCTGATATTGACTTTTCCACATCAATGGACTTAGTCAAGATTTGGCTCATTTTTTCCTTCTGTGAGGTTGGTCATAAGTGTCAGTTTTCATCAACGTCGTCTCCTGCAAACAGCCTAACATTTCATTCAATTTTTTCCTCCTAATCTTTAAGGTACCACCATAGATGTGATACAAATGCTGCGTGGAGCATAATAATTTACCAAAGAGTCAATCCCAACTGTGTGGAGGTGATGAAATTCGAGGGTGACTGAAAGAAGAAAAAGAGCTCACCTTTTCCCCTTTTCACTACACCACAAATGACAGCCGCAATGGCTCAGCCTACCTCATTAACAATGTATTGAATCCTCAGAACGATTTATCTTGGTTTTCAAGTTGCGTCAAGGGAAAAAGAGGGACTGTGGGAGGATGCATTGTGCACGTTATCTTTCATCACCCTTCCCCATATCCTGTAACACGACCTCAAGGAAAGACCCCTTCTAGCCATTTCCTCTATACTTTCCTCTAGTATACAAAACCGAAGAAGTGAAATGGAAGTGAAATATAAAAAGATTCGTCTGATATGCACCTATCAAAAAGGGTCTTTTCTCAGAGGGCGAGGGTGACAGGAAGACTTTTTTAAATGCGTCAAAGAAAACGCCATTCTTTCTATTTCCCCTCCAATAACTTCTTCTTCTCGCCGAGTGGTTACGTGACGAATTGAATCGATATCAGATTTCCCTCCCTTTTAATTCCAAATAACATCGGCTTTTTTATGCGGTTTTTCTCAATACAAACTCGATGATAAATTTTCTTTTGACGTTTCGCTCGACAAAGAAACGGTTTTTTCACGGAGAATTCGCAGTTCCGTTTGGTGCCTCTTAAGGTTTCATGGGCTAATGTTCATTATTTCTCAAGTTCCGTTGTGCTGAGTCGCGAAGGGACTCAATTAGGGGGGAAAAAGAAACTGTTAAACTTTAAGAACTCCCAATATTTCTATGTCATTCGGGCGATTAAGGCTTTGAAAACTATTCCATCTTGGGAAAAACAATTCCTTAGAAGAGAAACTGCCTTCAAATAATTGATGTTTGAAAATATATTTGCCTGTACAAGCTGGTCCCAATGTTCCATATAGAGACCGATATTAAATCTATGTATTATGAGCGTAACGGCACTTTCCGATATAAGTGTTTTGAGGGTAGAACGAAGGAATCGGAGGACTTCAGGTAGGTTATTCGACCGTAAATTTTCCGCTGAATCACATCAATTACCGTCCGGTGACCACATTTTCAATTAATATACCGGCTGTTGCCTTTCCAAACAGATTGTATCTTATTACCCACAGATTAACAACGTTCAAAGTCTGATTCATCCACCAGGAGCGGATCCAGGGCCACCCTTTGTCTTAGTGATACATTACTGGGAATGCTTGCGGTTTGACACCAATTAGCTCGACCTATTGTTAGATGAGGGGTTCCTCCCATTTGGTGGGCATTCCCTTCACAAAGGCTTTCTCACCGGCCAAGTTAAATCTTAGGTGGGGGATAGTCACTTTTCCCCTTGAATTTAGCCCATTGTGTCGTTAACGTGGGGTATAACTGGGGGAAAATAACGAAGAAAGTGGTGAGGTTGCGTTGAAATGAGTGATGTCTATAGCAAAAACCATCCTTGGTTGTAAGCACAAAGGCTTCAGCCTGTGAAGTAGGATAACTCTCAGCCTGCGAAGGTTTACTGCTTAATATTTATCTAAACAAGAATGTTTCACGATCCACGTTTTTTTCTCCTTGCTTCAAAAAGGGCAATATCTTTATGTTTCCTTTAAAAGCACCTGGTAAACAAATTCAGAAAAATGAAAATAAATAAGTATAGACAATAATTACCTTCATTGATCACAGGAAAGGAGAAAGTAAAAGTTGAGAAAACATAAGGATACAATGAATAGAAATAGTGATGAATAAAAAAGTCACAAAATTATCTAGACTGACAGTTTTCATGATTTAGACAGTTGATAATTGCGTACGCTGTGTTGTAATACAACTACAAGGCTATTCAATTAAACTGTTCATTTTCATCGCAGGAAAGCACAATAACACTTTGAAGATGCCTCAGACTCCTTTCAGAACAGGAATTTCATCCAGAGAGTGCAGGTAGATGATAAAAAGGATGTGTAGAGAGGAATATTGGCGTTCAATTGTGCGTTACCACAATGGCCGAACAGAAATTAATACAGACTCACTCAGGCTCTGCTTCCCACGTCATCCTCACGTAAAGCTCTAATCGCCAGTGACACCAAGCGTAGCAACCTCTCACAAATGGCCACGAAATCCTCTCGGTTAAGCCTTCAGCGAATGTGCATCTCTCAAGATAAGGGAAGTCACCAACCTCGGGGTGAATTACGCCCCACTACCACCTCTCACGTTTCGTCTGTTTCCGGATCGTGACCCAGGTCCTGCAGGGTGACTCCAATTCTGCCTGAAAGCTTTAACTACGTCTATGACGAGATAACCTTCTCCTGAGCTGGTACCTACGTCTGTGGCTATTAAGCAGCCGAAGGGAAAATCTCCTGCCCTTTCTTTTAGAAATGCCACACAAAACTACCGAGCATTTCTGTTTCAGTTTTAATGTAGCTTGTACTGGTAGCATTAATGGTCTCTTACTACTCCTCTGGATACATCTCCTCCTACCTAACCTAACCAAGGTATTACTATTATTATTTTATTTTTTATTTTTTCAATTAATCCACTGAACGACATTTATCGGTCATGTCTACCTCGGAAGAGGGTCACATTTGGGCATGGCTTGGCCGACGAGCAAGCCTGTTCTGAATATTTCACACAAAATTAATTGTGGAAATTTACTACCTCCGCAGTTTTCCTTTCTGCCAACATTGAGGAAATTAGGTTTTTCAATTATCTGATCGAAACTGAGTCCAGCCAACCATATAGAAAACATATTTCGACGGGCGGTCGTTGGTTTGTGTCCTCAATCGAATAGAACATTGATAAACATCTTCCTACCCGGGAGTGGCGCCGACGGGCATCCAGTTGGGACCCGCGGTATCTGAACACGGTGTTTTGTCGCTGGGGCGAAAACCCCCTCCGTGTGTCAGTCTCCCTCATCTCGTTGCATCCTGTTTCATTTCCTGTTTCTCCGCAGCTCCAAGCCCCCTCTCCCGATTTTCGCTATCAATCTCAATTCCGTTTGTATCCGGTTTGTATCGGGAGGGCCAGCGCCCCAAGTTTTCCCTCAGGAAACGACTCGAAACCCGTTTCCCTATACTTTCCCCCTCTCATTTCCTGAATCGACTCGTATTCACTCTAGCAACACAAAAATGTATTACGCTCTCGAGGGTGGCCTTAATTCTAAATTATATGTATCCGTCAAATTACAAATCAGGCACATAATGATAGGAATCGCAAGATTTAATTTCTTACACAAGAGCAGCTTAACTGATGGCGTGAAACTAATCATAGACCATGAACACTCTCATGGAAAACTGTGAAATAATTACTGAAGATAATAGTTTACTAGCATTTTACAATTTCTTTTTTTTTTTCTGAGTGATTTTCAATTATTTTATTTGCCGCAGCTAACTGAGAGCTTTGTCTCAAACAAAGAAGAGAAAAATTAGAAATCACCATAAAATTAAATGATCAATATCCAATTAAAAACTTGAATATGCCGGAATAAAAGAAGAAAGCAATCGTGGATATAAGAATGTTTGCAGTAATAAATAATATTCCATCATTTTCCAACTATAGGAAATAGTTGTTATTTGTTGGGCTTCGCTAGCGTCAACACCCATTGAATTCGAGAAATCACTTGTATATTGATACATTGAAACATGTGAAAAGATTTGTCCAAAAGGTTTTACAAGGGCATTAGTCAGATTGGTAGTTCAGGGATTTAAGTCCTATAACTTTTCTTCTTCATTTCGAACATAAATTATTTTACCCTGATTCAAAATAAAATAGAAGTTTAATTAAGTGATATCTGGTGATTACCAGATCGTATTAAGCTTCTAACACTAGTATCAATGAGTTGAACTAACTATTTACCATAGGTTCCTTGAAAAAACCAAACATTCTCCGCTGGCACGTGGAATAAAACTTACTCTGGCCCACTATTCGGAATCACGTCGAATGAAAATTGACCCAAAGATCGCTTGATGCTATGACAAACGGGAAAGAAAACTTCCTCGAATTTCCATACCGTAAACACCGCGGCAGATAGAGAAATGTGACCCCGGGTAACCCGGAGCGTATTTGATTTCCATAAATACATAGATATTTATTTGGAAAACGGAGAAACCCAGTAAGAGCGATGGTATGCAAATTGAGGGTGGAAAGTGGTGACAAAAACTGGGACACCAGGAATACGAGACCACTCACTTCACTCGGTGAATATTTTATTGTGGAATATCTGCCGGAAGGTATGGCAGTGGAAGATAAATGATTTCCCTATTATGTCAACAAGCGACCTATTTTGACAGCAGTCGTGTTGAGCGTTCCTTGAATAAGTTGCAGGTTGAGGTATTGATCAGAGGGACCACGTCGTTTTTCTGCTCTTGTCGTGCGGAGACACATGAACATCGAGTTCCTCGCTCATGTTCAATATCCATGAATTCGACAAGACGTCAACAACACATAGCATTTCAGATCGAGCAAAAAGTGTATTGTCTTCCGGATCTAACGGCTTTATTGAGTACAAATGGGAGCCAAAAACACCATTTGGGATGAGGTAATCAAAAATGAAATGAGCCACTGAGCGATGGAACGCCATAAATTAATGTCATCCCGACTGTACATCACTATTTCTGCTAGAAATGGGTTTTTCTACTACAAATGAAATTAATAGAGAGAATTTGAAACTACTTCCGCCTCTTTAACGAACATCAATGTCAGACTAGGATCAGTAGCTAATCCTAACAAATGGAAACGGAAGGGGAAGAGCACCGATTCACAATATTTATGACGTACTTTGTCAGAGTGGCTACATAATTTCTTCATCCAGTTAAATCCTATCATTCCTGTCTCTCCGCACTAGTTCAGCCTCCAGTTGTAAATATTCAGTGGAAATTCGCCATTGAATCCCGAGGTTTTTGGCATGTAAATGCTACAGTCCGTACCCACATCTATCAGAGTGATAGAGTACGAGGGTTTCGGTTTAAATCTTCGGAGCTTTCTGAACCTATTTCGCTTTGCACTTTTCTGTGGCACCGCTATACTCGCCGTCACTCAATTCGGACGGTTCCGGAACGGACAAAGCTGAAAGGATTCATTTGCATAAGAGGCGCCAATATTATGTTTTCTGGCTGAGGGGAAGAGAAGAAAAAATATTAGTGGAGAAACAAATTGGACAGCGCGTTCACTTAAAAAAACCGGGGTTTATCAAACCCACGTCGAGTACAATAAATTATTGAAGACTCCCTCGAATGATGAAGACCGTGGCTGTGCTGGAATCGATCCGAATTCTCAACCGGTTGAGAGAACTAATTTGTCTAGGACTCCAGGAATTTTGAATATCGATCTTCATTTGACAAATCTTTAATCACTACCCTACCGATGCCTAAGGTGCCAGCGTTTATAATTTGAACGTCTGCAGCATTTAATACGACTGCAAAATACCCTCATTCACGGAGGTAATGCAATGAAATGATCAGGAAAAGATTGTTTGCATCTCTCAAAAATCCAAGTAGAATTTCACCAAAGACACTCTCCAGGAATTGTCAATCGTCAATAGTCTCTTAAGGTTGAGGAAATGTAATGAAATTCCAGGCAGGTTTTATCGTTTTTACGGCCCAGTCCATGCTCTCTCCCGTGAAATTTTCCTGCGACGCACTGTCAAATAGTTCCACAGATATTAACCATCAATTAATCATAATCATCTTCATCAATCATGTAGGTAGTGTAAAAATACGAACTTTTCTTCAAGTATGCTCTATTCTCTTCTATCTCGCTTTAGAATAACGTGACCATTATTTGGCAGGTGAGCACCGGTTAGCCCCGTGGGAGCCCTACGCTGAATTAGACATCACAATACTACAGGCAGAATAATTTGTCACTTCAAATAACACATTCAGAGGTTTGGTTCCGGAAAATAGAATATTCTCCTGCTAATAGATTGGGATGAATTAGATATACTTAGTTGAAAGTTCAATTGAAAATTACAGAATTCTTCGTGTTATAATTTTCGTGGTGGCTTTCGAGGAAGGGAAAGAATATAAATATAGAAAATTCGTAATAGTGATTGTGATCATTTTACCAAAAAGTAGTAAGTATCAGGTAGTAGGTAACGCCTGGAGAACGTGTCGAATCCATACATCACAACCCCAATCCATCAATCCCTACCGTCGCATTACCGCAAAAAAGGGTGATCAATATTCCAATACAACAATATTAAAGTCTAAGAAGAGGTTCCCGATCTCTGGTTCGCATTTATGCTAAATTTTCTCTATTATTTCATCATTTAAATTACAATTCCTTGCAATTTTTTTCTAATTACAGGACGCTAAAGGCTCATCGGTCACAAAAGCCCCGAGAAGTTCATGGAGAATGATAAAATGATGATTTTTAGCGACTATAAATTTCCTCCCCCACCCTTTGCATGTGGCTCGAAGAATTCGTGAACAAGATTATTACTTTCTGCCGTCGTCAAGGGGAAAACTCATTCCAACATCCTCTAGATATTTCAACGGTCTCGTGACCTGGAAAAATGCTTCTAACACCATAATACGGCCAGAGGAGAAAAAAACCTTGGGATGGCGAGGATTAATTACTTCTTCCTGCACCCCATACTCCCTGGCCAGCGAAACAACAAAGGCCACTGGCGGATAAAGGCTGGGACATGTGAGGGAGGTTACCTGGATGGGAAAATGTCATCCAACATAATGACGGAACAGGCTCAGTTTAACGGTTCCAACATTCCCATCATTCATGCCATAAGTTTTTGGAGGTTCATCAGTTTTATGATTGTAGGTGTTTGAGTTCTAATGTAATATCGAAGAGTTCTTATGTCATCCCTCAGACATTTTTTTCAAATTATTGAGGTATCAATGGGTGCAATCGCGTGAAACCCCAACACAGCTCTTGACTTCTATATAAGTCACAATTCTGGGGGGCACGTCATCGTTTGAGTCACAAAACCTACACACGGCTGCAAACGAGGAAAATGGCCGGAGAAATCGTGCGAGAAAGAATTCAGCGGAAAACTCTCGACCTCTATTGTGGTTCCAGAGCATTTTCACTCACCTGGCATTGGCAGTTCTCCAGTTGTTAGGGTTCCCAGCCCCCCCATCTGTCACACAAGGTCGAAAAAGAAGGGAAACTCAGCTCCAATTGACCGAAACGAAGTGATCGGGAAATTTACCCAATTAGGAAAAGTGATGATTGTGCTGGCAATCCGTCAGACTTTAAGGGAATAGTTGGCTAGTGACACAGTAACTACGTACGACGGGTGTAATTAATATTTTGCAAGCTGGACTAAAACTAGCTTCACAACATAATTCTTTTTCGGAAAGGATCAATACATGTAGCCATTCAATGACTTTTATTGCAAAAGTATAACTCATGTTCCAACAGCTCGCTCAAATTTTAATATGTTGAACGTCATATCTTTTTCGAAACCCTGCGTATTCATGATCCCTACAAGGAAAGCCCTTCAACAAGGGACCAGGTGTGTACCGATTGAAAACAGATTCCAGCATTTTCAAGGAAGGAAGGAGGGAAGAGTCATACAAAGCAAAAGTTTGAAGTCACCGTTGTTTTTAATAAAATGGCTCCGAGGGCTCTGTTACATCAAATGGTATTGACAGTGAAAAGCTCGCGATCATCTTTCAGCTTGAGTCTAGCAGAGGCAAGTGTTCGGCATTACAGTATTACGCGCGATTTTTAATTTGAGACTTTTTTTTTACTTTTCTCTCCAAAGAGGGAAGGTATGATGTTCTTTTTTCTACGGATCTCGCTGTACAAAGTCAGCTACCACTTGCTCTTCTTTCAAAAAGGGGGAAAAAAGAACGAGGGGGAACCCTTCAATTAAATTAGGACTTTGGAGCGGTGGGCGAGGAGGGTTTTTGGTATTCAGAAGGTGACTGCGTCCCTTGAAATGAACTCTGGCTTCAGGAACTTACGAGTCAACTCGTCATTTGAATAACGTCTCGCGTTTCGCCTGGAGGAGAGTTAGAACGAGACACCTCATGGTTTCGGATACAGGTGTAGTGTTGTCAGCACGTGATGATCTTAACGAGGCTACAAACCGCTTAACCAGTTATTTCCATGCCACATCCCAGGTCACTGATGCCCAATGAACTTAGTTATCTTAGCTGGAGGGATTTGAAATAAAATGAAACGTAGGAAGATCGTGTGTATTTTTTGTAGCATTTTTCACTCATCATCATTTTCTAGAGTAAGAGGAACACGAAAATCACAAAAATCAAATTAACTAGATATTACAGTCGCACAAGGTTGCATATTGCTTTCTTTCTCCATTCAAAAAAGCAATTTGAAACCCACCAATGTCATCAATAACGTGTAGTTCCACCATTGTTTTCTTCCTTACCATAAAAAAGAAGTATTCTCCCTTCTTGAGAAAAACAGCTCCCGTGTGACTGTGCTTCTCAATATCTTTGAAGTAAGGCCCATCACGTATCTCCTTTGTATGAAAAGGTTTGTTTACCCCCAGGAGACTCCGCCGTTCCTTTTGCGAGGCCCTCAATAAAGATACATACACCTCTCACAGAGAAGCACCGAGGCCATCGTATTGGCTTTATCCGGTCGCGAGGAGAAAGTCCTAACAAAATTGATATCAGCTTCCTGCAAGGCCCCACATATTCTTATGAAAGCCTTTGTCTTTCCAGAGCGGAACAACAATACGCTCCAAATCAGAAGAAAATTGTTTATCTAACATTTGGGGTCCGGAGAGAAGAAATAAACCCTGGACTTGAAAAAATAAGCCTAGAAAACATTTTTTTTTTTTTTTTTGTGAGATTCCCATAAGAAAGGAATGTTTTCTTATATGGCCTCAGCCTTCGGGGCCGTATCTATCATAACGCCCTTCCATAAGTTGATGATTGTAAACAAGGAGGATTTTGAATTTAGTGGAAAATTAAACCGAAAACTCTTAAATTTTGAAATCAAGAGGGTGATAGGGCGGAAATTAGTGAGGACTAACAAAAGTAAACAACAGTTAACAGTTAACAGTAATGAAAGTAACAAACGAAAGATATTTCAGATTCTGAATTTAAAATAAAAACGTGAAAGAAACAATTTTGAAGAAAAAACAATTTTGAAACATGAAAGGTAGAAATATGGAGTGAAAAATAATTATTTGGTCGATTTGAAAGAAAGGTGTATAGTATATTGTATTGTTCCAATATGATGAAACAAAACGAATGCTTTTTAATTGGAAAAGAAACGAGGAATGTGCCCGAGCAGAAAGAACGAGCAGTTAATCAGAGACTCTCAGGTGTCCAATTCACCTTCCTCTCATTTATTCAGTCTTCAACGCATTGTTATTGAGAGTAAAAGAAATCCATGTGTTTGATGAACAATCCAATCTACACAAACTTTTTTTTATAAATCGGCCAGTCAGCCTGATTCTCTCGTCATATGCATCATCCTCCTCTCTTTGGCAATCTTTTATCAAAAATAAAACACGCCCTTTGAATAATATGAAGTTTTGAGGAGGCTGAGCAACTCATATTCGGGATGGGTGAGTGCATTTTTCGCCGTTGCACATCAGCTTAAAACCACTCACTGAAATTTCACTAGACTTAAAAAAAAAACACTGAAAATTATTTTTACAACGGTTGATTATTCCTTGGAGCGAGATTATGGGGACAATAGTTGGCACGGAGTGTCCTGGACTCATTCCAATCAATTTAGCGTTCAAACCATGGTTGAAAATGATCCCCACACTACTAGGTACCAAAACAATCTTAAAAACCCACTTCCAGAATCCAGCAAGTACCTATTTGGAACCTTACCCCATTTCAGGTCTGGTACCCATCTCAATGGATTCAGCGACCAAAATTTAGAGGAAAATGATACCCCATGCCTAGTTCCTACTAAAGTCCCGAAAAAAAAAAAAAAAAACTATTATACCTACAGCCAAAAACGGCGTGCACGGTGTACGGACATTTCGGTTTTGGTATCAAGACATGCTGTCAAATTTTTGGGGCCAGTTGCAATATAACATAGGTTTTAATGTTCCCGAATTTTGGCCACCATTATCTGCCTCATCGATGTTAGGTTTATAGAACAACGGGGACTGAGTGTAAAAATACTGTAAGATATAAATTTCTATAAAAAATCACAATGAGTCGTGCTATTAATACTATTGAACCACCAACAGTTAAATCCACAGTTGTTAAATCTGCATCATCTCTTTATGTCGCAGAATAGCCATTTGGCAAAAACGAACATAACTCCTAGAAACTGACCTCGAACGGCTAACTACAGAATACCGAGTATTCTTTGATTTCATCTTATACAAACTCCTCGGTCGATTCCAGTATTGTCGCCAAACTCGATTTATTTCCCCGCGACACAACAAATGCATTTAAACCGCCTGTCAGGGCTTGTAAACCCCAGAAGGTTTTCCCGACCTAGTTTGTCACACTTACAATGAGGTTTGCCGAGAAAGAGCTCTCCGCTTCTCCTCCGATTCAACTTTCACGTTACCGGATTACGCCTGGGAAAGTTTGCAGAGGCTTACGTCACCTAGGAAAACTTAAGTTGGGACTGCCACTAACAACTACTGAGGCTCGTGGTCTCAGCATGGGTTTAGGTTTCCTCCTATTCTTCTTTTCAACAATCACCAAGAATGTACAATTCCAGAGAGTGTGAATGGTGCATCCATCTGAACTGTGTACGACAACAGTTGCTCACGCTTGGTATGATAAAAAAAACATTGTTGAAGATTACGATAAGGAAAACAGTCAATCAGGATAATGGATGGAAGTAGATCATCACCCGTACTTCGGAACCTAACTCGAGGATTTATATGCCATTCAAAACTGAAAGAGAGTTTTCCAGATGAAATTCGACTGCACTAGTTTGAAGCAAATTTTTGTAGATTGTTGTGAATATTGTTCCTCTTTTTAAAAAAGAAGAGCCCTCCTCTTTGAAACGCTTTATACACGGTTCGTATACGACCACTCCGTTTTCCTCATTAGAGTTTGAGAGAAATTCCCCTTCATGTTGGAACTGATCAGGGGGTGCAGTCACAGAAGACGTGTAATGATTTTCAATGCCCCCTCGACACGAGGGATTTTTTTTTTTTTTTTTTTTTTTTTTTTGTGAACTGCAAACGTGAAAAGAAGTCACAAGCTACGAGGAAAGCAGGAGGCTCCCCCTGCGAGGGAAAAACTTTTTGAAGGATCGACCGGGAAGCAACCTAGGGACGAGAGCCCTCCGTTCTATAAAAATGATACAGAAATAAATAATTCACGTAAAAAAAGGTTCTCATCGGTTTCCCCTCCTTTGGGTTTGGTATACGTAAGTGGCGGTTTTTAAATAAGTAAACAACAACCTTCGAACCCTCCGATTCATCATCCACTCCCCAATTCCCCGCGTCACTTTTGAATTTTAAATTGAAATTATCAACACATCCCTCTGATCCTTTGACGGTAAATATTTTCGTCGTGGGGAAACTGCTAGAGGGGGTGTAAAATAAACAAAACGACAATTTCGAAACGTGGGAGAAGAGGGCGTTATAAACAGTTTACACTGTCAAAATTGAATTTTCAAATGAAGGAGCCGCTTATCGGAAATACAAGGGGAGCAACTAATCATTTGCCCGCTCACGGTATATAGATAATAATTAATTTATCAATTCCATTTCATTAACTACCCATTTTGTTTTGCCGGAGCACGAAGTAGTTCTTACTGTTGGAACGGAATAAATTCTCTCTCCGTTGAACTGTGGTCCTTTTACGTTCTGCTGAAACTCACTTCTTACCACCGAGATAATTATACATATTTCAAAGGGGAAGAAAAAAATCGATTCGTTATTTTAATGAGAAACACTTCCCCTGTCTTCCAAAACCCAACAAACCGGAAGGAGAGACGAGGCTGTGAAATTTTGAAATGCACTCTTCTCCCTCCGAATGAGAGGAAAGAAAACATTATGGGGAAAATAGGGAGGAAAAACTTTGAAAAGCCGGAACGCCTGCTGAAAGGATGAAACTAATGGGATAGGAAGAGCAATTACCGGAAAAAGAGGTAGTCAGGAGGACGCCCCTGCTAGCGAAGCATGAAGCTATCCGAACTGTAAAAATGACGTCACCCGTCGTCCTCGAGGCAAGCGAGAGGAAAAGAAGGAAATTGCGTCAGGGAGAGGGGTGGAACTGAAAATAATACGGAAATATGCTACCTATAACAGATTTATTATAGTAATCAAAGATTGGCCTTTCCCATTGGTTTGTTATACAAACAATAAACCTATGGTTTCTCGCCTATCGGAGTGCCCCAATATATGACAGTTTGGGTTACATGATGTCTACATCGGAAAGATGCAAATTGTTTCTCAATGGTTGATTATTGATCGGATCGAGAGAATCAGGAACTACAGTGAGTTTAGAGAGTCCCAGACACATTTCAACCGATTCAGCGTCTAACATATAGTGGGAAATAATACCCCACATGCCCATATTACCAAAAACCTCGAAAATCCGAATCCAAATTTTCGAAAAACACATTTTGTTTTGCACCCATACCCTCTGCAAATTTGGTCCGACTTGGGCCAAAAAGTTTAGACGAACAACCAGAGCTGGGAACCAAGCCAAACTGCAGATTTTTGGACGTTTTTCTACTCTTGCTAAATTAGCGCAGATGGTTTACGTCGAAAGAGCATTCCAGTTTCGGCCCTAGTTTCATATGTCTCGTTGTTCATGATATCGATTCATTTCCATCTGCAGACATTGACGATATTCCCAACCCGAGCAATCAACCGTTATGACAGATGGCGGAGAATTACTCGATCTATTTATAATTGCTTATGGGCGAAATACGGTGCTGAGAGGACCCGCGAAAGTACGAAAGAACTTTAGTGGGTTTCACGCTGAAAATTCGTCGGAATCGCACGACTGAAAGAGCTGAAAGGTCTCCGTGAATGCGTCTTTCACGTCGTCTTTCGTTCCTAAAAGAAAAGAAAGAAAAAAAAACTGTAAAAGAAAAAAGTAGGAGCAAGAAAAAGGGGGAAAGCGAGCAAAAGAAGTCGATAAGGTTGGCCCAGGTTCAAGGGTTGCGGCGGACCTTTTTGGAGGATTTTCGCAAGGGTTTCCCAGGCCTTTGACACAAATAGCAGTTTGGAGCGTCTATTACCGCCGGTTTCTCGTTGAAAGCTAGGATTTATGTGGTGCAAAGAAAACCAGTGGGTTCACTCGGCGTTTAAATATTTGACACCGCCTAGACTAATATTTCATTCTCTCGTGAGCAGTATGTTTTCGTTATGTAAGTACGTTCGTCATATGCGTACGAATTCGGTTGGGGAGTGTACTGACGGGTAATTTTAGTGAAAGCACAATGGATGAGGCCTCCATCGTATTAAAAAAAAAATTGAATGGACAATACATAATTACTTTTTTTATTTTTTTATTATTTTTTTTTTACCACGCCAACAAAATATACTCACAGTAAAAATTACCATCTTACCCTCCCAGGATGAGTCATGCCTAATACAAGGCCCAAAAATGGAGGCCTCATGCTAAACTTCGGATTTTTGAAGCAATTTGTTGATTGAACCATTCATTATAGGCTGTACGGACATATTGGATTTTGATTTTTCATATTTTGTGTGGAAAAAATAACTTGGGAATTTCTATGAATTCATTTACAAATATGATGTACTTCAATAACATTATCAAGGCAGAAGTCGTTTGTTACCTATGGTTTTTAGACATGAAACCTGCGATGAGGCAAGACTAACAACATACAGCATTTCTTCACCACACAAACGATTACTCCTTAAAATTCATACATAACCATACCCTGGGTAATTGATGGGATGTTGTATGATGCTAGCGCTCAACAGACTACACCAGACTGGTGGATATGCGTACTTTGGGGGAGAAAACTGGTGGGAAGGAGCTAATTGTCGTGAAACCCATTTAGTGTTTGAAAGCACATTCTCTCAATTTACCAACTCAAAACTGTTTCGACAAATTGAACCTTCAAGGTCTCTCAGATCCAAAGTGGGGCTTTTGAAGCCACACCACGAACTTCGGATAAAGAAGAGAATTGGCTCAATCTATCGTTGTCACGCGCCCGCTTCTTCTCCGAGCGCCAACCTCGTTGCAAGTTAGATTGCGACTCTTAGCGGACCCTTTTTCAAAGAAATGCCAAATGATCCGTCAACTTGGACCCAAGGCAACTCCCAGTTGCCGAATTTGGTCTTCCCGAGGTCCAAATTTCCCGGCGTCGAAGTTCTCGCGGCGAAACTTTCAAAAAGTGGAGAAACTGAAAGGAGTCTCAACGCTGTGAAGTGGGTTTGAGGAAGAATGCTAGAGCTTTTCCAGTGAAGCAACGCGGGGGAAAAGAGAAAAAAAAAATCTGAGGCGTTCAGGGTTTTAATCCTCTCGATCGTAATTGGGAGTTAATACGTTGGCTTCAAGCCCCTTCGCAGCCTGTTAGCCCACGAAGGGAGAGTTTATAAATGAGAAAACTTGGCTGTTTTTCCACAAGCACGTCATCCCAACTCTGCCTAGAGGCCAGCGTTAACAAGTTGGTTTGGGAACGAGCGAATAGGGGAGGAAGGGTTCATTATCAACTTCTCAGGAAAACCCAGACCTCTATTTCACAAGCTCTACAAGGACACGATTCGGCACTCGGTGGAACTCGTTATGCGAAACAGACGAATACGATTTTTTCAATGTCGACTTCAATCTCTCGTTTCGCCCAGTAAAGACAAAGGATCACGAGGAGTCATAAAAACGGAAAAAACCCCTTCAAGGTAATTTATTATAATCTTCATTCGGTATGTGGCAATAAATTAGTCAAAGGATCAACGTAATCGATTCAGCATCCAAAACTCAGCTGACAACACTCGATACACCTGTAAATGCTCGAAAACTCGAGATTGATTTCATAATTTCCTTATTGATCCGCTATTGTGGATCTGAAATTTAAAAAAAAACCATACCTGTCCCACCACCAGGTCCTCAAAATCTCGAAAGCACTATGAAAATACCCATTTGGACTAGTATTGTCGTTCCGTTTAAGGCCATTTAAAAAATTAACCACTATTGTCCACCCTCTCCTTCACTAGTGGCGATCGGGGAAAGTAAGCTCACGTCCTGGGGCTTACGAACGGGCTGGGCACAACTAGGAACCTAGTAGAGCCTATGAAGGGATGCACAAAACATTTTTTTGGATTTTTAATCACACGCTGAACCTTTTTTAAGTGTGTGGAAGTACGTAACACATTCAACATACATTTCTTTCAATGTTCGAGAAACAAACCTGAAACCGGAAAACATCAGTCCACCCCTCAGAGCGTAATTGTGGATTTATCAATCCTTCATAGTTGCTCATGATTAATCGTCCATTTCGGAGCACGAACGGTGAACTTACAATTCCATCGCTGTTAAACTCCCTTACATTCACAGTTCAACGATGCTTTGAGATTCAATCGCGCATTCAGTGTTGTACGATGGCAGTTGGTTCATCGCAGAATGAAACGTTACTTTACAGCAACGGTGGTATAGACGTATATTTGCCGCGAAACTAGCACCAGCACAGCGAGACCACAGGCAGGAAGCCAAACAACATTTTCGCCGATGAAACCTTTGATGGGAGAGAAGTCGACTCTCGCGGGATTTGGCTAAATATTTGATCGACCTGTCGATCTGGGAGGTCGTGTTAGTGGTATGGTACTAGGAAAGGGGGTTTTCGCGGTGGATTTTCGCGTTTCCTGACTGTCGTTCTCCCAGGTTTCGCCCGTCAACGATGAATTTCTCATTACATCGTGTTGTCCCCCTCCGCCCCAAGTTTCAAGCATAAATATTCAAGACATTGACCTTATCTATTGTCGTTTTCCCAGAATTCGAGCACATTTACCGACAGAGAGGGCAATTTCTCATGGCTGAGGGATTATTCGAAATTATAGAATGCCAGTCTAAGCACGAAAGAGCTTCAGGTGATGAGTATGTGTATTATGTGTGTTATCAACTCAGACGTGGGTCTTCATCATCCATTTCCTCAATACCTGCTATATTGGCTAGAAAAAAAAGGGAAAAGTGTTCATAAATTCTTCAATGATCAACCAAAAGGCTAAGGGAAGGTAGGAAAGAAATGATTTCAAGGCTGCGGATTACAGACTAAACAAATCTCATCAGCGAGCCAAGCGGCGATTGATTTATCCAGTACTTTAATGGTATATAGCAGGGATGTCAATTGTAAGAGGAGATTAAATCATGTAACAACATCTATTCCAACAAGTACCGAACAAGGCTCCAAGAACAAGAATCGTTTTTGCTGCTAGTTTCTTTTTTGAGATATTTTTTCATGATACTAAGGCACATGAAAAGTAACCATCTCAGAGGGCACCCGCCAATAGCTAAAAGCTGTTCACAACAAAGTAATGAAACTCTAAGGATCGGAAAAGAGGAAAATAAATGTCACAATGAGAAATTTTGAAGATTGTCTCTTCATGTTCTCAGGTCTGTCTGCTGTATATATCTCGCATTTAGAGATATTGATTCACTTCGCTCATACTCATTTTTTGCTAATTGTATGCCATGTGTTCCAAAAGCAGTCAAGTCGAAATTACGAGAATGAGAAAATACGACATTGCGCGGTACGACTCGATAAAATACAGAAATACAAGTAATAACGCCCAACAAACGGTAAATATAATATTGCGTATCGTATGCGAATTCAGTAGGAAAGTACCCATGACGATCAGTGCCAC
This sequence comes from Cyrtorhinus lividipennis, assembly GCA_019603395.1. Lineage (NCBI taxonomy): Eukaryota > Metazoa > Arthropoda > Insecta > Hemiptera > Miridae > Cyrtorhinus > Cyrtorhinus lividipennis. The sequence goes on along the minus strand of CM034001.1, from coordinate 20,322,910 downwards.
GACACAGCTGTAGAACTGTGGTCGAACGAGTGTTCCCCCTGTCAAGGCGCGGACGGCTTCGTTGTGATTGATAATTGTGAGGAAGGGTAGAAACTAAACTACACGGTCAACGTATGAATTACGCCATTAACCGCCGTATGAATTATTGCTGTACGAGCTATATATCAACTGACCGTTGTCAAGCTCTAAGTTGATACAGCAGGGTCTCTCAACGTGTTAACTCTCCAGCCAAGCGTTGGATGTTTGCACTTTATGGTAGAAATGATTACAGGAATTGTTTGCGTACACGATTGAGATATAAGCACGACTGGCTTTGACAAAATAGTTTACCAGGCCGGTAGGTCAGGCAAAGTTCTGACTAGCCAAATGAGAATAAGTCTGAATTCAAAGAAGCTACAAATTCTTTTACAGAAATTGGTTATTCCTTGGATCAGGAGAGCATGGGGAAAATGGGAAAAACAGTGATTGTAGATTGTTTTGGACTCATTCTAATCGATTCAGTATCCAGATTTAATGTAAAATTATACCCCACTCGCTAGGATTCCCGAAAATCTCGAATATCCATTTTTTCAAAAAATACATTTTCATCCGTACCCTGCCCAAATTTTGTCCGATTGGGCTAAAAAGTGTTGAGAACTATAGTCGGAAAGAGGTTCCTGACCAAAATTTTCTCCTTAAAAAAGTTTTCGTCGTTTCCTTTCGTACAATCTTGATAAGAAAATTGAGTTTTCAAAGTAAGTGCTGATAGGTAAGGAATTTTCTGAATAGTTTGCTTTCAATCTCATTTCTCTTCCTGTACTGAGTGGTGGTTGTTGACAAATACAGTACAATCTTCTATGAACTCCAAACTCATTTCAAGTAGGTATTCAGTTGGAAACTGAAGAATAATGTTTTAGACTGGTCACCCACTAAAGTCTTGTGAATAGTTGAAGCAGGCACGGGTTCGGTGATGGATGGGTTAGTGAAACGGGGAGATCCTCCTGGGAGGAGGTGCAAGACAAACACAAGGAATTAGTTGTCATGGAGTTCGCCCGATGGGTTTTGTCTCAACTGTCTCCAATCAATCGGCACGTGCTCCCTGTTTGAGAGAGAAACTGTTGTAGAGAACACCGAATTATTCCATCATTAATAAACAATGCTCCCAATATGAGAGTGTTTCAAAAGAAGAAGTAGTAACAAAATAAGAAAGAAAACTAATAACTAGGGCTTTTCAGACATCGGAAGGCGCCCAACATAATAGGACATACCTCTCACTAAATTAATTCCGATCTTGCGACGATGTTACATAATATGGTAGGTATATTCTGTGCCTTTTCACGCTTGAACTAATTTGATTCATCCGCAGAAGATTTAAAATGAGTTGATGCAAAGTTCCACGACGCTAAACTCCAGATTAATTTCCCTATAGTTCCTCAACCCCTTTGAATTCATGAATAAATCCATTAACATCTCACCATATCAACCCAGGTGTAGTTGCGGGTTCTATTTCCTCCGATTTGTGTTTAAGATTTTATAATAAGTCTCCGAGGGTTGAAATTTCACTACTTATTTAATATCCCTTCCTTCACGACAAATCCACCTTACCTGGGCGAGCATGAATATTGCTAATTGGCTGTATACGGCGTCAAACCCGAATTATTTAATGAACAACTTTTGTTTCGACGCTTACGATCCTCAAAGAGACGATGCGAGAAACATCAGATAGGTGGAGTTTGTAACTTTGTCCAGTTCTAACTAGAAGGGAACTAGGTGAACGGAAGAGAATGAGACGAAGTTCTCAAATTCAAGTTCTCGCCGTTCTACTCATCAACTGAGGCTTTCAATTCATTCCTCTCGCCCTCTTCAGGCTTCATTTGAACTGAGATGATGATAGTACTTCCTCTTACTGAGACGATGTAAACCTTTAAATCGCATTTTCAAAACACACATCCAGTTGGTTTGCGGCAGTTGGTTCCTACTGGAACGATTTGAGCACACTTTATTAAGGTTCAACTACGGCCCAAACTAGGGCTGGGGAATACAGTCTTCGAGAAAATTTCTTGATTTTCGGATCATTATTGAGGCTTTTTACAGCAGAACATCAGAAAACCGTAGTAGCAAATGTCTCCGATGCTGATTAGAGGGTGCCTTCATCAACAAGAGGATTCGTTTGTATAATTGTGGTCTCAAACTGGTCAGTTTGAGTCACATTGCCCATAGTAGTTAATACCAGGGGCTATTCGAAGGGTAGATGGACTAAAAGCTAGCAACCCCTACCAAATGTGCATCCAGTATAAGCAGTCTAGTGATTCCCCGGCTGCAATGATTTGATAGAAGGCCTTCTACGCAAGAGGCCTTCCCCTTTTTTCTCATCCTATTGCTTTCGGCTTTTTTTCTGACCACTCATTCTACCCTCGATTCTCTTTTTCCCCGGCACTGCCCTTTCGTATCTTCTGCTTTTTTCTTTTCTGTCGAATCCGAAACTTCATTCCGATGGGAAAGTAGCAGCTGACGAGGATCACCACGGTCTACCGCACCCTTATCGTCCCTCCGATGAGAGTGGACTTCGTAACTCGCATTATAGCTACTTGTCACCATCATTCGCCCCTCGTTCACACTGTTTTCAACCCCCTGACCCTTCTGAATTGGAACATAAATGCCAAATACTGAGTCTTGGGCCCTTCTACGGATGACTAGCTTTCATGGTGATGTGAAGAATCCGCTTAGGAAATATGGCCAGCCTGTTGGGTATGTTAGGAAGAAGGTGGCTAACCAGCCAAAGCTAGAAGTAAATGCATAGAGTTACTTCCGTCTGGAAATTAAGTTCACTAGAGCCGTCACTGTCGAGCCCACTAATTGACAGACGACTGACAGGAGACTAAATTACGTCCTCACCGGATATGTTATGTAAGATTTAAATTTATTGGCAAACATGAGGAGGTCAGCCCATTCTGTCACCAACCCAGCGTGGCACTTTGCTACGATCCACACGACAAGGTCGATATTTTTCTGAGGACAGACAAACCTGGACAGCAGGGTTATCCATACATTGAAAGCGTGTTCGGCGATTTAACCACACTTTTAGAGACCTCCGAGCATGCCCATAACGATTGATGTAGGAGTCATGAAAATTTACTACCCGCAAGAGCCTTCCTGTAAACGCCTGGAAACCCCTCAGCCGAGGATAATAAACCCTAATGGAACCCGCAATCCAAAATAACAATACAAAAAGCTTTCGTTTAGGGTGAGTTGCAGTTTTCACCCTCACCGTAGGCCTGTTTGATGGGAGTGTTGTATTAATGACTGGTTGAAAAGGGACGGGTTTCCCCCTCTCGTGCAGGAAGGAAAAAGGGGCATCTATGCAGATAAATCTGGCGGATGTCTCCTCCCTAGGACTTATCTTCCGCTTTCTCCGTTTTCCCCTCCAAGGAAGAACTATGCTATTGACGTCCCATCTAGAAGCAAGGCCTTCTTCATTGTGGGCCTCAGAGTGTGTTGGTGTCCCGTGCCTGCAGGCAACGATTTTTCTTACAATCCAAGTTCTGCTCCTGGCGGCCAGAAAAATTGATACTTGATAGCAGCTCAGATGAGTATCTAGTCATATTAATATTCCTGGATAAAGAGGCGATGTTGAGGTTTAAAATACGAAGTGCTGGATTCTTCAATGCCACTTGTCTTAGGGCCAAATGATCAAAACGACACCTACGTACTTTCTTTTCACAACCGATTCCATCTTGACTGTCACACACCTTCTACTACATTCTCAAGTTCATTTCAGACGTGTTAAATTATCCACCTCACCACTGTGGGTCAGCTTCAGTCACAACTGACATTCTTCCATCCCATGACGATATGAAAACAGACGTAAAGACGGTAAGTACAAGAATAACGTGATGTTATTGTGTTGTTATTGTGAGATTATATATGTCACCTTAAAAATTAAAAACTCCGTACACCTGACTGGCCCGCGAAACGTTTTCAAGTTAAGGAGAAAGAAAAATCCTCCCGACCTAGTCGAAGCAGGTCATCTAGAAACTCTGGACTACGTCTTTGTTCATCACGCATTCTTTGTTTGCTGAAAACCGCTGCCATGGAGCAGTAGGTATAGCGTGTCCCATAATAATATGATGTATCTTTCATGTTTGGCTGCTAACTAACTACTAATTATTATTTTTACTTACTCAAATCTTTTTCTTACAATAGAACACTTACCTGAAACAGAAATGAAAAAACTCGTTATTCTTACGAAAAATCAAGGTATCTAGTCAAAAGGTATAATATAATGAAATAAAGCGTAAAAGGGTATGCGTAAAAGTAGGAATTGGGAATCGTATCTGATACGGAATTGTGGTGAGTACCATCGTAGGCTGACCAATAGCCTTGAGTGCTGAACTACTCCCAGGACAACTGGTTCGGGAAAGAGAGAAAACCCTTTGTAACTGATCAGAATATAAATTAAATGAAATACCAAGCTTCAGCCCAACCTTCCTTTGCTATAAATAACAAGCAAAATATTATGTATATAAGTGATTTGTTGAATTTTTATATTTATTTATATTTGTCCCTTTCTTCTGATTGCGTAATGGGTACTGAGCAGGCGAAGTGGTGAAGCATTCTCCATCACTCAAGTTACTCTGAAGGAAGAAGGAATGTTCATCATTAATATCTAATGGAGACCATAACCAATATTGCTAAGCTCTTTTCCTCCCCTGAGACACCTCGATTCGGTCGCACGTCATTTCCCCACCAGTCTAATCCCTAATGGCGGGTTCCCCTCCAAGACACTAAACTACACAGAGAGCGGTCCATTGGGAAAAGGAGGATAAAAATGCCCCCCCTCCCACAGGACCTAGAGCTACAGAAGCAATATCCTCGAGCGGAGCGATTTCCAATGGGCCCTGTACACTATATAAATCAATATAATCGACGATCCGGTTGTTCCTTTAGGTGTTCCTACGGTCGCCTTTATGTGTAAGCTCCCCCTCCTACTGGACAAGGTTTCGCCTGAAGTCTAATATAAGAGGGGAACTGGATTCCAACAAGTACTTGTACTCAGAGCACTCCATTGAACAGAATGGACAGGGCCACTATTATAGGTGGTGGTATATGATGGTTCAACAAAGGCAATGCCAGAATGGGGGAGGGAGGTAAGCTCGTATTTTCTACATACAAAAGATTAATAGATGTCGACTAAATTAAATAAAAAATTAAGGATGTTCTCCCTTAATTCCGCAGTGAGTTTTATCCTCCATTGCTCTTCATTTACTGATCTTCAAACGAGATCAATTTGTGTGTCCTTCATCTTCAGATAGATGAATTATCAATATGCCATCATCTAAACTTTCTGTCTTAGCCATTATAACAATTATCTAGGCTAGCATTCCAAAAATGTTTCCGAAATAACTCACGAACATTTCACAAAATACTTAAACGTATTTTTGATAAATCTAACCTTGTTCAATGAATATCAAGGAATAAACAATCTGTAGAATCAGCAGCGATTCTTTATTAAGAGAACTAGTCTTCCTGACGAATTTCAAGCAATCTTGGGGCTGCCAACAGAGCACAGTAGATACGTCGCTTATTTACACCTATTACATTCCCTATTGATTATTGTTCGTATTGGAATAATGCATTCTAGAATTAGTATCGACCAGGCAGCATTATAGATACTATGAAAACGTCAGCGTTTGAAACAGTGTATCTGCAGTGGCTCAGTGAGAAAAACTAAGAAGTTCCCTCAATGGAAGGTTAGGTGTTGAATATCGAAAGAGAAATAGGCTATGAGGAAGTTGTTCCCCCGAGCAAAGAAAAAAAACCCAAAAGAATAAAGGGGTTCTTAAGGGCAGCCAAGAGTAAAAACTGACCCGTGTTTGGAATCTCAAAACGGTAATAAACTCCGGATCGAGGCGAAAAACTCGTAGGAAATACAACGCGCATGAAGAAATATGATTGTCAGGGGTGGAATGAAATAAGGGATGGAAATAATGCGAGATACCGCTACATTGTATGTACCCGGGAAAATCATATTGTTCCTTCCACCAAGCTCCCTATCCGAAATGAAAACGCTGAATAAGATTTCCGTTCCTGGTGTTTATGTGATTCATGTTTATAAACGACTGGAATGAAGAGATCTTTCACAAATATGGCTTTTGCAACCGTGTTTTATATGCGAGCGTCTAGCAAATGACGTTCTGATTCAGAAATATGTATCACTGACATACCTAACGGTTTTATTATGTACCTAGGAAAATTAAATGAAATTTCGCCATGCCTCTGACAATAACCCAAATAAAAAGTTTAAAAAACCGACACTCTTCCTGAGCTAACAACATTTAAATAACACACAATTCTCTGTGCTCGGTTTCGGTCTCATTTTAGCTAGAGTGAATCTAAAATAAAAAATATTTTCCTAGAAGTGGGAGAACAAGTAAAAGACAAGATAAACTAAATCTTTCCCAATAAATCGCGTGAGGTCATCACGACGTGACGGTGAGGGGAGCTCTCTTAAATCACATGAAAGAAAAAGAAAATGGAACCAGTGCGGTAGAGGAGGTGGAGAGAAGGATGACGCTTCCATCTTCTTTTTTAGTTCAAAAAGGAAAGTTTTTCGTCTTTCTAAAGAAGGAAACTCTTAAATTTTCCTGGTTTCCCAGGACAAGCTGTTTTCTTCCTGGAACCCTAGCTCAGTCGCGTTCGCAAACGTCATTTTTCGATTGTCAATAGAAGCATTCATAAAACGGCTGCCGGTTTGATGAACTGCGTCACCAAAGGACATCTAAGTTTATAAGCGCTTCGAGCTGCGTCAATCGATTCCTTCTTCGTTGATCTTCTCTTACATTGACTCCACCTACATAAATATACGATGAAAAGTCAACCCCCACTTTATTTCCTTTTATAAATCATAGGAGAAACTCCCTTTCCTTGTTCCCTAGCCTATATTTTAGTTTATGATCACTTCAAAACCGTCAGTCTGAGAATTACGAGCTTCCCACTGCAATAGAAGTCTATCGGCAGGGGGAAATGTTAGATCAGGGAGAGCGAAAGCCGGTGGAAACGTCAAATAGATTTCCAGGGTGGTTTTCGTAGGGAAAAAAAGCTACCTCTGAGGGTCACAATAACTTCTTTAGCACCCTGTAAATTCCACCTTTGTAGCTCTCGGTACGGAGGGCGCAATAAACTCTCGGGTTTTCTTAGTGTATAGAACCGTGTTGGAAGGTGGTTTTCTCGATAAATCGTTAGGGGGAAAACCACCACTCCTACTCACCAAGGACCTCTGAAGTGACCTTTCATCTCTCCTAATCCTCTTAAAGGCTTCTCCAATTATCAACTTTTTTTCCATTATCACGTCAAGGGAATTCATACTGCTCGAAATGCTCTCAATTAATAACCACTGATGGCGAGCTGTTGAAGAACAATGGGTTACTCAACCTTCAATGGTGATTGAAAAATAATTTTATGAAATTGTCATGAATTTCTGTAAAAGCGTCCTTGGGTTTCAAACAAAGCGTCACTCATACTTCACCAATACACCACATCGATGACGACCAGGGGAAATTACAAACGAGGAAGTAATGTGAACTCGCCACACTAGAATTCTCGCGGCTTGACGACTACATTCCTGTGACCTCATGCATGTTAGGAACGTTATCGACGAGCAGCGTAAATCCCCGCTGACGATCATAATTCCACTTTGACCGCTTGATTGCCAATCAGGTCATATGTGCGGTGATCGACAACAGAAACATTGCGGTTAATTTACATTATATCATTTAATTTCTTCTGAAATAGAGATAGAGAGGCTGGCTACAACTACCCAGGAATATAATCATCCGAATCAGTTTAAGAAGCTCATGCTGAAAGAAATTATTTGAATTGAATATGGTTCTGGGGTTTTTCAGGAGCTTGAGCGTCCCGACGTGGCGTGATAGTCAAGCACCGACGTTTTATTAACAGAAAATGGCTCAAAATTTAGGTCAATCATCGGACTCTGAATAGCATTTTAGCTGATGATTCCTCAAAGAGGTTTTCCACAACTTCGCGACAATAGTGCCTCCTAGAGTTTTCTTAAAGGCTTCGTTTTTATGTTAATCAACTTCCAACATTTTTTATCATTACAACTATTTATTGAATTACTTATCCAACTATTTCAGCAATCCAAATAATTATTGAATTATTTGAACGCTTATAAATCCCTTAAAATAACCAACAAAATTTGTATCACACCATAGGAGGACTATTGCATTCCCTTAGACGTGGGATATGTTATTCTTTGATTAACTTACTGTGATTGTAGTGAAAATTGCCATTGCGCAAAATTGAAAAATGTCTTGAAAATCATTAATTTTTCGAAAATTGCTCATCGTCCGGGGTACCTATGATTTTCGGATGGATTAACATACTCTCCCTTGCCCCCATACCCCCACTACGTCATCTATTTTTTAGGCGTCAACACCACGAAGGACCTCTCGTACTATCCAAGTATCGACGTTGCATATCCGCACTCAAGTCCTCAGAAGGATAATCGTCTCTTGGCGCGAGAAGTCTCTAAGAAATTCCTCTCGCGTCCCATCCCCCTTTCTCACCAGTGTCTCAACCTGATTCCATGCTACAATGGCATGCATTGTTGTTCCATGAAAGGGTTTAAGAGCTTCAGGGGAGGAGGACGATGGCGGGTTTTGGGATAGTCTGAGAAGGGAATCGGAGACGGAATTAGTATGCGGAGCAGGAAACCTGAGCGAAACCACGATCGGGAGCTGTTAAGTGCCTGGGAGCTTTTCGCTTTCGATGAGGGTTGGGAAGAAGAAAGACAAATTATGCAGAAATCGCGTTCGTCGGTAGAAAGTTATAATCGAGGCCTCGCCGATCTACGCCGCCAACGTTGAATCAACTCGAAACTGTTTGCATGGGAGTGATGGAAAATGAAGAGCGCCCTGAAACAGAGGCCTCCTCCATCAACCCAACATGATGACTTTTCATTTGAATGCCCAAGTTGGAAAACGAATCCGCTGGGCTACGTTTTACGGAGACTATTCAAAAAACCCGAGGCATTATTTTCTACGTTGATCCACGCTTCACCTCACTAGGGCAATTATTTATTGCAATTTTAAGTAAAATCTTCCTAAAAACCAAAATGACGCATTTAAACTTATTTTATGAAAATGAATAAAAATTGTTTCCAACAATAAAAAAAAAAAAGGAAAATAATTATTCGCTATTCAAATAATTGCATGCTCTTGGTCCAACGAATAACCCCTGTGCAATAATCTTTGTAAGGACCGGTTATACTCATTCCCAATATCGCACTCCCACACAAGAAACGCACACTCATCTGAATCGATTCAGTCTACGATTTGGTAGAAATCGATACTCCACACCCCTGGACCATCAAAAATCTAGAAAACCCATCTTACTTATTCACGGTCATACAACACTTGGACAATTGGACTGAAGAATTTTTAGGGTAAACAAGAGCCTGAAAGGAGTCATTGACGAAAATTGTATATTAAAAAACAAAAACAAACAATTCTACCCCCAAAACTGAATGGCGGAAAGGGTTTTGGTTTTGAAATCTTGGCATCTTAAAACACACAATAAATGGCGAATTTTTGGGAAAAATAGATAAATTTATCTGGCGAGAAAAAAATTAGGATTATTAGTAAGGGAAAAGTAGGCCAAAAGATCTGTATAGAGCAGATAGATAGGTATAGTTGAACATAATTGAGAATACATGGAATATTGCATTATATATCGGTGAGCGCAAAAATAAGGAGTTTGACATTGGAGGTTGAGGTTGATTTTTCGCCGTCAATGTTTAATAGACCCGTAGTGTCCAGCCGACACTCACCTCACCTAAACAAATTCCGCTACTGATCAAGGAAAAGCTACATCGCGACAGGTGAAAAGCCCCGGTTCATTAAAAAAAAAAAACCGAGGTTTCATTCGGTCATAAAATAGAGACAAACTTTGCCCTAAACGACTGCCAACTGCCTTTTTATCCGCGAGTACGATAGTCACCCAATGAAAAAAAAAAAACCTCCGCATAATCACTGTCACTGCACACAAACCCCTTAATTGCATTTTCCCCCTTTTTTCCCGTCTTTACATTGAGACTACTAGTCTAGGAAAGACTACCGAAAAGGAAAAAAAACTTTCCGCCGAGCGGTTTTACAATGAGAAGAGAGGAAAAGAAGTAAGAAACCAGCACAAAGGCGGGAGCCAGATTGTAAACATTAGTTTTTACCGCTGTTCGTTCTAATGCAGTTCCTCGGAGACGGAAGTTGAACAGGCAGAAAAAGTTAACACTAACTACCTCGCGGCTGGCTGAGGTATCTAATTTATGTACGCCAAGATTTTCTTCTTTTGCAGGTAATTTTTTCTCTCAAGAAGTTCTATAATTTAAGTTCGCCGTACGCCGTCTCATTGGATTTAGCATCCAAAATTTAGTTAAAAATGATACCCCACACCCCTAGATCGCCGAAAATCTCGAAAACCCATATTTTGAAATACACATTTTGACACATAACCCCTACCACCAAATTTGGTTCGATCGAGCTAAAACGTTTCGGGACCAATCAGGCCCAGAAACGGGTCCCTGATTAAAATCAAATTTTTAGAAAATGTTCTTTTACCAATGTCGGCGTGGGCGGTGGACGGAGATTTTCTTATTTTGATCTAGACACCTTGAAACGCCCAGAAAAAAAAAGGTCCGAATCGGAGAGGTTGACTTTCTGCATGAAAACATCGGTTGATTATTTCAAGGAATAACCAACCAAAATGAGTAAAGATCCAAAATTTTATGTCTCAAGATTTATCGTTAAATAGTTGACCACTCAGGGCAGCTTAATTGCTCTCTGCACCAACTACCCACTAAGCGGGAAGAGTTCCAAATCCTTACTTTGTTGAGATATGAACTACCTGTCTTGGTAGAAGAAAAACCTCAAGAAAATATAGAAGGAATATTACTCTCACATAAACAACAAGTTATACGAATTTGTAATGTCGTATTAAAATAATGAAGTCCACCTCACAGTGATTGAAACCATCAACACTGCGAGCCTTGGTTCTTGTTGTTCTTTCTTCTGATGTATGGCGTCAGAAGAGGACTCGTATGAGAACTAAGAATATAGAAGCGTGCAAGTAACGATCAAATCCCGTATTATCCACATTTCATCGATCAAAAGGTAGATAAGGAGTGGTTCATTACATGTGTAAGAAATTCACATGATAATTGGCGTTTATTTCGTTCCCAAAAATAGGACCATTGTTGAAATCCGGGACTGGTTGACTCCGCCTGGTGAAGCCACAACGGCTGATTTGGCCACCAATGAAAAAGTATATGAAAAACTGAGTTTGCTCTTCGAGAAATGTTTGAGAATTCAATTTAAATTGTATTCAGAGAGAACAAATACTTAGTAAACGCTACTTCCAACGTGGAATACCACTTCCATTCCTTCTCGTTTGAGCGTGAGAGTTCAAACAAAAGAAGCAAAAACGTTTTGTATAAGAGATGAGATTCTCTTTACTCGTGCCACCCACTTCCCGACTGTTGGATTAAAACATTAGCTATTAATCGAGGCTTTTGCTCCAGTTTTCTCGCAGGCGAGGCCTTTGGGCGTATTCTGGATTCTCATTTGGGTTAACTGCGCCTACGTGGCGTCGCAATAGGACACACGGGAATATTTTTTTTAAGGAACGTTCACTCGAAAATTGTTGTCAACCTCCATTTCACCACCTCAGACTTAAGGACCTTTGAATGCGAAATGGGGGTGGCATACATAAAGGTAAAGTAGGTATACATCACTTGTAAAGTACATGTATCTTAGAATATATTCAGCAACGGGTTATCATTCTTTTGAGGACAAGATCACATTGAAGACGAATCCATTTATGGACAATTGATGAGCTAATCAGAAAAAATGTTGTTGCCATTATACTAGCATCATCAAGCCTATCACTCCCAAAAGCTTGAAATCTCATTTTCGAAATACACAAATTCAGCCATACCCTGCCTCCAAACTAAACTCAGCTCAATCGCTTCACCGTCTATGATTGAGTGAGAAATGATAACTCTCACGCCTAGAATCCAGGAATTCTCTAAACCTCCATACCATGTTTTTGGTTGAAATACAGATATTGACCCCGTCCGTGAAAAAAGGGTTATTATTCTGGGAAATGAAGCAACCATTCGGTTGGTTTCCCAGTGAGGCCCACCCAGATAGGCAGCGTATGAAGTATGAGAAGGGTTCATTCATTAAACAAGAGGAACACGGTGGAATCGCCACTTCCCGCTTTCTGATAATAACCACGAGGGCAAGGGTAGGGGTTTGTCTACCAAGTTGAAAACAACTCCACATCAGCATTACGGGTCTTTTATTTTTCTTATGACTTATCGAGCGAAATTAAAAACAAGTGTGAGCATTCATCTGATTGAAAATAGGTTTTTTTGTTTCACAGAAATCGTGAAAGGCCACGAAGGGTATAATTTTTTATTTTCCATGAGGCGTTGAATCGATTTAGGTGGGTTCCAAACCTATTCCCGCATTCCGGAGGTGGTCATCCGAAGGATTTGAGCTGCCTCGGTCTACTCATTGTTAATCAAGATAATTCAGTAGATTCTCACTTTGGAGGTCTCACAGATAGGCATTCTCGCACTAAGAACATCTACTTAGAATTGAAGTTATTCCGGAATTCCCCGTATTTAATGTGATGTAACTGTATCCCCTGTATATTTTGCTACAATTTATTTTATTTTTTTAATTTATCTTCTCATTCATCTCAATAAATACGTTTTTCTAATTAGCGTATGTGACCAAACAAAACAAGTGACCTAAGACGATTTAACCGATGTTCACTCATCACTCTCTACCGTCCCCCAAATCTATTGTTTACAATTGTGGACAAGTTGTCCAACGTGTATGGACAAGGAATCGTGTTGAAAAATGTTGCATTTCTAGTTTGGTCATTTAAGCAAACAGGTTACTGAAATTGACTTGATTATTACAATAATCCATACTACGTATTTACAGGTTTTATTAGAGTTTTATTGAAGTTTTTCAGTTAATTATAAAAAAGAAGAGGTAACAACTTTCAAGAATTTTTCAATTTTCATTTTTTTTTTTTTTTTTTTTTTTTAATTGGGAAGTTAGAAAAAATTATTATTTTGAAAAAATTGAGTCGTTAAAAATTTTGTGTAACAAGACTACTTGAATACCACAAAACACGCTACAAATTATTTCCCAATTATTCCTAGGAGCAAAATTGAAGGAAAAAATAGTATGTGAGGAGTGTCCCGGAATCGAGGCAGCGTCCAACATTTAGTGGAAAATGATACCCCCTACTTTCAAAGTAGATAGATAGGTACCCATATGATTCATAACCAGTTCCGAGCTTCAGTTTGCTTAATTATTCAAGGAACAATCAAGCTCATGCCAGAGGTCAAACTCTCCGATTTGCCCCAAATCAAATAAAATTAAATCAAATACGCTGCAAGCTCTTTCACAGGGGTTGGTTTCTCCTCGGGTTAGGAGCATGAAGACTCATTCCAATCAATTCAGCATCAACAATTTAGTGGAGAGTGGACTGTGGAGTATCATATTCGACAATGTTTTGGACGCTGAATCCAATAAAATGGGTCCCAGAACAATTGGCACCCACCGGAAGAAGTTATGGGTCAAAATGGGTATGTATCCACCCATTTTGTATGTGTCAGGATTTCTGGTGCCTAGGCGTGTGGGTATTATATTCCACTAAATTTTGGACCCTGAATCGATTGGAATGGGTCTGGGACCCGCCACACCCACTGTTTCCCCCATTCGAGGAATAACCAACCCGTGTGTAAGAATTTGTAGATTTTTTGATCTTGACATCATGACATGTCACATTTTGGGGCAAATCGGAGAGTTTGACATCCGGCTGAGTAGGTTGATTGTTCCTTGAATAATCAAGCAAACTGAAGCCTTTTCTTAAACTGACAAAGAATGTATTTTGTCTAAATTTTGTTTTATTCGAATTATTTTCATATTTACAGTAGTACTCATATTCATTTTTCCGTTCTGTGAACGCATATACCCAGTAGTTTGATGCGAGGGGATTCAATAAGATGATCCGTCCTTCATTTCCGCCTAACGTCTGCTGTCCTCGTTTTCAATAATGCGATCTTGCCACTCACCCCAGGGTCTATTCAGACTAAAAGAAGGCTGAAGAGCCCATTATTTTTGGTTGAATGAAAAGCCGTCGACGTCGACAGTGAGCCGCAGTGCAGAGCCAGTTGCCGTCGCGCGGGCGAGGAAGTTTTGAGAACATTGACAGATGACGGAAGAGGTCGGAAAGTGGGTTAGTCGGGAACGCGGCTGTAGAAGCAGGAGCTTAACGGACTGCAGGAGGCCTCGTCGTCCTCGCCCTTCAAGTGTGAAGCCTTCACTTCAGATTCAGATCGACCCTTCTCAACTGCCTTTAGATTACGTCCTCCGTTTTCATTTCCGCTTCGTCGAACGACGTCACGGCTACCACCGTGCCTATCAACCGCCCCTTTATTCACTCACTGATCACGGTTGACCACCTTCAAGAGCTGATGACGGCTTCACGTCAAACATGCGCATCTTTGAAGGATCTTTGGACTCTGACACGGAATTTCCACGACTACGGCCGATGCTAAGGAAATATAATATAACGGTTTAGCAGCAACAGCAGTCAATACCCTGCAGAATAGCGATTATGCGACCTGAACTGACGCGAGTGACATCAACCTTTGCAGATGTTTTTCCCGCAGTCACCTCGGGACAATAGGACTCGCCAGGAAAGAACTTGGCGCGTCACTGTGTGATCCAAACTTTTTTCATTATAACGTTAAGTGGGTAGGTTAGATAAGGGAAAGTGGAAGGATTTTTGGAGAAGAAAGCACGAGTTGTGGAACAATACTTTTGGTTTTCCATCTTGATAAATTACAACACCGCTACCCCCACTTTTGACTAGAAGCGAAGGAGTTCCCTTCACCCCCTCCCCTCAACGTTACTTTTCTTCCAACCAAAGAAAGTGCTAAGTTAAGCTCAAAGATCTGCTGTTGTTTCTAGATAGTTTTGAAGTGCTTCCCCCTCTTCATATAGTTTCTTTTTATACTTATACCCATCTCCTCAACCATTTTTAACGGCCTTCCAGGGTTTAGATATTAAATCACCGGAAGATTTACTTTTTCGCCATCATTCCAATCTAGAGAGAGAGGCTTTGTGCAAAAAAAAAAAAAAATGAAAGCTTGCTTTTTGAACGTTTATTATTTTCAGAGCTTTTTCAATTTCCTTTTGCACTAGGGGAATAACCAGCAGAATCACATTCAATCCAGGCAATGAAAATGCTGCTTATTTATTCACTGGGGTTGGTTATTTCTCAAACCGGACATAGAGAAAATAGGGGAAAACAGTAAGAGTAAAGTGACCCAGATTCATTCCAATCGATTCAGCGCCAAAATTTTGGGGAAAATGATACCCCATACGCCTAGGTACCGGGAATCTCAAAAACCCACATTCAAAATAGGTATACGGATACCCATAACCTCTTCCGGGGGACGCTAATAGTTCCTGGACCCTAGCATTGGATTCAGCGTTAAAAATTGGATGGAAAATAATGGAACAGTGGAAAATAACACCCCACTCACCTAGACCGCCAAAAATCATGAAAATCCATTGTTTGAAATACACATTTTGACCCCTACTTTTTTTTTTAAGCACATTTTTTTTAGTCAACCTTTTTTTAAAAATACCTTTTTTGGAACATGAGCACGTGCCGATGAAAAATAATACCCCACTCGTTTAATTCCACTGAACTCACGATAACCAATTTTATAAAAACGCATTTTTACCTAAACCTTGACATAGCCATAAACTCAGAAGATTTTAGAAAATTAACTGTGATCCGGCACCGCCTTTTATTGCATCGAACCAATACATCGAGCGAGGCATTCTACGACTAGAACATAACGATGCTATGCCTGGATTACCGCCATGTCTTGAAGGAGGGGTTGATCGAAATTCCTTGAGCTGGAATAGAACAATTACCACATGACTATTTCAAGACTGATGTGCAAGCCCAATCTCAAGCAGAGTCCAAGTACTGTTAATATAGTAGATACGAGATACGAGTACGATGAATTTTGCATTGATCATTTCTTAGAGCAGAGCATTACAGACTCGCAGCACCCCTATCATCTCTGAGCAGTCGAGAATCAAGAACCATTTTGTTGAGGACGCTCATTGCAATGTGATAAAATAAATAATTCATTGACATCAATGTAGTCTCTGCATACCATAAGACGTTCACCTTCTGAACTGATGTACAATTTTTCTCAAGGTGCGAATAACTGAATGAATATAAGAAACATCCCTCATAAATTTTTGGAACTGAATCGGAATTGAAAACTTCTTAAAACCATATTACATGGTTTCTACCGGATACGTGAGTTCACGGGTTCAGCTAACAAAGATATCGGTATACCGCCCGAAACGCCACATCTTAAGACGTTGATCCACAAAGCTTGGTAGGAGTGGATATAATGTGCCGGCATAATGGAACTACTCATCTTGTGAGGCCGTATCGTCCCACAAGGAGATCTAACCTTACAAGGAGCTTTCCGCGTTACCCTTTCAGAGTGTCTTAATTAAAGGAGCAAAATAGCGACGGTCGGTAACGCTAACGTGCCTCATCCTCCACCGACTCAAAGGGATTACGTCACACGAATTTCCGCCGTCGTCTTCGTGACTTGGCTGCGTTATCCACGAAAGCAGAAGAGCAAGCCACCGGTAAAAGACTACCAGGACATTCATGTGTCAAAGGAGCCCAAAGATGCAATTAGAAGCGTTGAGGTCACATTTTGTTCGGTTTCTCTCCTGTTTCCAGCTACTTTGATCGGCAAGTAGGAAGAATGGCCGATTTTTTAGCAGGTGGAAGAAGAGAAAAACTAGTATTTCTTGAAGAAAGTAAAAGGAATCTAGAACCCGTTTGGGTCAGTCAACATCACGCATCTTTTCGACATCAAATATCAACTGATCAATGTTATATTCCAAATGATTTTCGGCCCATTCTCAATAACTTTTGAGTAAATATTGTGCTAAAATATCACCAAAAACGATGACATTTTGCTTTGCAGTCTTGAATTAGCCCGTAACGCCCTGAGCCTGATAAGACGCAATAACATTCACTAGGTGGAATCGAGTGCGAATTCGGGGGAACGAAATGTTTTCAACCTAAGTTAGCTTATAAGTGAAAGAAACGGAGCAAAGCCCAGTTCATTTACGTTCATTTATCTCGGAGGAAACTCGACGTTAATTCACTTCAAGGAAGGGGGGAGTAAAGCCGCGATTACTGTCCGAGCTAATGGGAATCGTGTTTAGGAGATTATGGGAAATCTCCTACGTTTCGAAGAGAGTTGGGAAATGATAGGAAGAGGTGTCTACAATTTTGCAGAAAATCTTCTCTTCGGCTTCAAATTATCTCTCTAAGGCCTCTTAGATTTTCCCGAAAGTTTAAAATGTCTGTTTCGAGATGTCTAGATGGAAAGATCCGAAATGCCCGTCCGCAGTTCCCGTCGTTTTTTGGAATGGAATTCTTACAGTTAATCGACGTTTCTTTTAAACTCTGTTTGCTGCAGAATTTCGCTTCATGCTCAAATGAGGCCTGGTCGTTTTTTGGACCTATGGACTGTCATTTCTTAGAGTGACAGGGCGCTGATTCAAAGTTTTAACCTTTCATTTGGGCAAAAATGATCGTTTCCTTTATGAGACCTTGTAGGGTTATTCTCTAATTTGGTATCGATCTATTAAGCAGTAACTGAGTAGTTATGGTGGCAGACGAATTCGTTGAATGCTGTGAAACATGGTGCTGGTTCGGTTTATACGTACGGTTTCTTTGAAAAAACTGGCTCCCACGACGTATAACAATTTACTAAACAAGTATTTACAATAAGAGCACCTTACGTATAAAAGTTCAAAAAAGATAAACACACAAATATTGTTTTCAAGTACCTAATCAACACCTCAAAACTTATCAAAAGAAAGAAACTATTTGAATCCAGAGACAAGGCGGTTATCGACAGCCCCAGTGCGTAAGTACATGGAACGCAATTTTCAGCCAATCAACGCACTAACACAAGAAACCTAAATACCCGATATGAACCACGTTGAACCCCAATCTACGCCCCATACATTACGAGCATCGACACAGAAATCCTCAGATCTATGATTTTGTTGGTGAACCTGGTGTTGCTGGGAAATGTAGCAAAATATACTGAAAAGCGTTTTGAATCGGCAGGATACGGTTCTGCCACAATAAATTCAATATTTTCATTACTGTGTCACTATTGGAATTTCAATTTTAAAACGAAGAAGGCAATGGCTTGATTAATCAAGCTGCGATTGTACGAGACGATATGCGACTTTTGATTAATTGAAGTATAGACACTCGTGTATTCAGCTCAAATGACGGCTGACGGAAACTCGATACTAAGTCACCCATGGGATATGAAGGGCATTGAAAGTAAATTTACTGTCATCTCATCCCTCTCGCGTATAGACAGTAAACCGATAATAATTTGCGTCACGATACGAGCGGTGATAGCATTGAAGATTAACAGAGGTGTAACATGATGACAACATATTTTTGATTATGAAAAGTAAAAGCAATCAAATTAAATTAAAGATGAGTTATATTTAGTGTGTGGTCGTTCTGTTGTTTATTACATGTGAATTTATCTACATTGTAAATTTATTACATGTAAATATGTTAATTACAACTTTAATTTATGCTATGTGCTATGTGTCGCCTCTTTAGCATTAACATGGCGCAGAATACAGCCGAGGTCAGTTATGTTGCTTCGGAAATTAATGTCGCAGACAGACAACTTCTATGGAAATCATATTATCCGGAAGCAAAATCTACCTACAGAATAATTGATAATTGAGAAGGAATTAACTTATTTTTCTTCAAATTTTCGAATCAAATTTTTTATGTGCCTATCTGCTGCACATGCGAATTCTTGGACATTTTTTTTTTCTTTTTCAAGAAGATTGCAGTCCTCAGTTTTCATCATGACACCTTAGTTCCAGATTATGTGCGCTATCCTATTCGTCGAGTACATACAACCCGACTCAAAATCCATTCCATGTTTGTGAAAAATGTTCTGAAAAGTATGAAAAAAAATCTTGTTTTTTTAGGAATTGAAAAAATAGTATGAAGTTTCTTATTAGTGTAATCTTGTATAGTGGAGAAAAATTAGGTCGTTGTAGAATTTGATAACCATGGAACTAAGGACAGTTGTGTTTGATGGGGGAGCCTATCTGGGAAGACAATAAATTATCTTGGGGGAAATTTGAAACTAATAGTATAGGCACATACCTGTTTCTTCAAGTTTTGCCATGACGACGGCGGCGGCCAGGAAAAAGACCAACTGGAAAGTCGAAAGGGCGCTCATCGCGGGGAGAAGGTCCTGCGGGAGCCAAGGAAGAAAGTCGCGAAGACGAAACCACCCGAACGGTCACGATACTAAACCCGGAATGCCCGGCTCGGAGCCGCGATCGCTACTAGGGGCTGAGGATCGCGTCCGAGGGGTGAACACTCGAGGGGGGTGGGCGCGTGCGTGAGTGGCAATCTATACCCCCCACCCCCCATAACTACCGCGGCACTTTTCCAAAGACGAGGGTGAAAACTCCCGGATCTTCAGGTGGGTGGTCTCACGACGGCGGCCACTGGTATCGAAATTCTCACCCTCTGAAACAGGAAACAATAAAATGATACAAAATTAATAATGATTAGAATGGGTTTGCGGCCCCTAATAACATATTCTCTACCGAGACTCACTGCCTAAAACGATGCAAATTCATCGACAACAGCTTATTAATCCGCTGAGCAAGATTATGGGGGAAACAGCATCCAGGACTTATTCCAATCAATTCAGCGTCCAAAGTTGAAAAAAAATCATACCTCATACACATACGTCTCCAGAACTCGAAAACCCATGTTAACTCAAAAACCGTTTGGCACAGGGCCCATCTCAATTGATTCAGCGTTTAATAATTATTGGAAAAAAAAACTGAAAATTTACATTGAAAATAGGTAGACACCCGTTTTTACCCGATCCCATCTCCGGTGGTCACCAAGTGTCAGTTACCCCACATAAATAATTACCGAAAAATTCCCTAAATGTTGTTTTAAAAAACACACCATTTTTACTCTAACCCTCCCTAATTTGGGCCGATCGGACTAAAGTTGCGAGGATCAAAGAAGGTTCCCAGTCAAAATTTTTAGATTAAATTTCCACCACCAAAAACAGCGTGGATGGCGGACGGCGAACGATCCAAGCGTTGAGCGTTGCATTGTGCATACAATAATTGTATTATTCTCATTGCATAATTGCAGAAAATTATGAGTCAATCGTGAAAATTGTGTTTAAATGTGTAATATTTTGCATCAGTTATCACGCTAAGTGTTCCTGTTTCTTTAAATCATAATTAAATTCATTGAGGGTCCTGCTAGCTTGCCCGCTTAGTCCTTCAAATTTTGAACTAAAATGCATGATTCTGGATCTTTGTACACTCAACAAGGAAACATGAATATAGAACAAACAGTCGTACAGAATACAGGCAGACAATCGAAGTAAATCATTCAAATCGTTAAAGCGATTTCAACCTTTCAAGTATGACTGCTTTTGAGTAACCCTAAAATTTCACCTCAATTATCAAAATAGGTTTGAGAGGTTCTAAGCTTTTTCCACGTTTTCTTTGAAGAGTCCAGAAAGGAATAAAATAATCCAATCCCATAACTTCGAATTCGCCTTGTATTAATTTGAATTTACAACGTAGGTTGGACCACCGTCTTACCACATGGACACGGTCCGCTATGGAGGCTCAGCGGGAATCGACGTCTTCGCCATTGTTTCGCTATGAGGAGTTCAGCCTTGGACGCGGAGCAGACAACACGTGTTGTGGATCGGTCCTGTATTTTATCGTAAAAAACGTGGTTTTTCTCGAGCTAATAGCACCATTTTTGGCGAGTGTTAGTATTAGAGGTTTATTGTCAAGTCAAAAAATTACGTCAAAATTGGTGGATCTTGAATAACGTATTTTGAAGTTTTATCAAGTGGAACAGCTTGCTGAAGAAGGGAGTCGACCTCATCAAAGCAAAGGAGCTGACGCAGCGCTATCGTGTTCCCCAGTCTCGAAGTTGCAACCTGACCAGCCGCCTTGACGAAATGGAAACCAACGCGTTTGAAATTATAATGGAAAAACTACAAGAATTAGATGTCGTAAAGGATCTCATCAACATCGCAACGACAATCCACGAAAAAATTAGTGCCTTAGAAAACCGAGCGAGACTAGCGGAAGATGCCCACAAACGGACAGAAGAAATCGTCGAAAAACTGCTAGAACACGAGAAACAGGAAAACATCATCCTTTACAATGTGCCTGAATCTGATACGGAAAGCGGCTACGATCTCAAAATTAAGGCGTCAGAAGTATTTCAAAACTTCATGGGTCTCCACCTCAAGCCGGATGATATCAGGTTCGTGACTAGAGTAGGTAGACAAAATGTTGTTACAAATAAAACCAGACCCTTGAGGGTAAAATTTAACAGTCACGACGCTAAAGCGCGAGCTGTGCGAGGTTTTGGACTGCTTAAAAATACCCCGTTTAATGCATCTCTAGATTTCACGCCAACCGTGTTGCAACGACGAAAGACATTGTTACCGAAGATGAAGGAGGCGAGAGCTAACGGCCAACACGCAGTTTTGATGAAAGACCATCTTTACATAAATGGGAAGAAATTAATTGAAGTGGACACCTCAACCTCATCCGAAGCGGACAGTGAGAAGTCACCCGAACGGCCTCAAAGAAATGAAATTAGGAGTAAGAGAGGGAGGAAAAAGAAGAGAGTCTGACTGCAACACTTCGGAATGGTCCCTGTTAAATCAGAAACTGGAACGTCAAGGACTTCGACCTAGGATCAACGATTTGAAATCTGGAAGAAAAAGCGATGAATGAACATTTCAAGATGTAAACCATAGTAGGTGCGATTTGTATTCTATAATCTTCACTCTTTTTTGTATAATATTTTTAATATTTTTAAATAATGTTATATCGACTATTTTAGTTCTATTGTTATTAATATTGTAGATTTTTCAGAGGAACCAAAGTTAGTAAAAATAATTTCCAATGCAAACGCATTAATAATATTTATGTGACTCATGTGACCTAGTTTTTTGAAACATCGTATGTACTTGCTAGACATTTGTAAAGTGGCTGAACTCCTGTTGTATAGGTCTAAGTTACCTGAAACGACAATAAATGAATTGAATTGAATTGAATTGTTTCGCCATGACTTTTGGCGTGTCAAGTGGAGGTTGTGCATTGAGATTATACGTGAAGAAAGCTGAAAGACCTTAGTAGCAGTGGAGGTCCGAAAAGAACTCCGGTGCTTGCGAACTGGAGCTGGCATTAAGAGCTAAAGTCCGCAAGGGCCCATGGCTATCGATGTGCGTGAAGGGTTCGATATTTATTCGATTTCCTAACTGTTTATTATCACCTACTTATTTCTGTCCATCTGTGATTTACGGGTTGTACAATGGCTTCAGTATTCAGCCTAATTTAGGGTTCGATCGACGACTATGTTGTCAAATTACACCCTAAAATCCTGGGCTTCGAGCGGATTCAGTAGATTGTTGCTCCGAGGGCAATTCGGACGGCGGCTGTTCCGTGCAAATGGAGCTCGGAGGATCCAGAGAAGGCTCATAGTTTACTGTTATGTTTGCAAACCCGTAAGGGTGGGGGAAATCGGTTTTCGAAACTGAACCAGGAACAGCGAAATGCGAAAGGGATCGCCGAGGTTCTAAAGGGATTTTCCGAAGGGATTCCAGGGATGGGGGCTCCGACATCGGCCCAGATGTTTCTACGTTTACGACTTGCAAGAGGGCATCGCGTCATTTTCCCTCGATAGTACCGAAGTAGGCAGTTGAGTCAGAAAACCAGCTTCGTCCCCTTTGGAAGTCGTTCACGAGGCATATTGCCCCTCTCCCTCTTCATGTGCGGCCCACTCCTGCGATTTATATTTCATCCTTCCTTTTATATTGGGGATAAACCTTGCCTCAACCTGATGTCTTTTCGGGCTTCTCTTTTTATCGTACGATAGCAAAACCTCGAACTGGGGCTCCTTACTCAGCGTGAAATTCGAATATATTGCCATGTACTTGCAATAAAACGTGGGTGATTTCCGTAGTGTAGTGTCACTCGTATTTTTGCTTCAAAGTGAACTCATGCCTGTCTCAGTGAGGCTCCCTTTCAACACTTCAGCCATTCGGGGGGTACTGTAATGCCAACACTGAAAAGGAGACATAATGACCTGTCATCGGCTCGAGATACCAGTCAAGTACCTACCTGTTTAGGTTGTTTGGGCCGAAACGATCAAAAGAGCTTGAAAGAGGTCATGAAATTACCGCTTATAATGGAGGAGTGGACGGGCATAGAATTCAGGCAACATGAAATGTCGAAGTTTCAGTACAATCGAAGATATCGAACTCTGGCTTGAAAGGGGGTGGATGGTAGTGGCTTTAGTGGGCTGTTATCCAGCTAGGGCTGCTGGAAGAGCGGCAGCTTCGGCACTTGTGAGGGGTAGCTGAATCGTCAGTCCTGCATAGAGGTCCACTCATGTCCGTAGAAAACGCCTGGTAAGTAGCCACTCCATCAACAATCTGGGTACCTTTTCGTTAGAATTCACTTAAATAAAAGGTTCAGGTGGAATTCGCTCAGGGGATACTATGATTGCACAAGAATTTAATCGTGAGCCTCCACATAGAGGTCGAACAGATTGGCCGGCCCCTCCATCGTAACTGATGAACAAGTTAATAATCTGCGTTTGCTATTAATCCCGTTCTTTATCATCGAGACCTTTGTAAATAGGTTAGTAAACCACAAACAGCTCATCGGGGAGACTTTAGGTGCAAACAAGAGCGAAACGCCCAGGGCCAAATACCTTGACCCCACCCGCCAATCTCCCAACACAGTGGCCCAAACAGTGCGTATATGTTCCAAAAAAAACCAATAGAAACCAAATGGGATAGAAAAAAGAAACCAAATAGAATAGACTCAAATGTTGCTCAATTTTGTAGTGCAAAACCTACAAAAATGAGCAGATCGAAATGAATCGTCAGTTACTCCGGACTACCATCCAGATAAAAGATTGGGAATATCAGTGCCAATGGCGATCTTTTTCAGCTCAATGGCAAAAGAAAGGTCACGAACGGGATTTATTTCAAAGGATCGAAAGCGCTCGGAGGAATAAGGTGCCAAAACCAGAGAGCTTAGGAAACAGCTTATTCCTAAGCTTTTCAAGGCAAGAAGAAAAGCGAGAGCAGTCAATTGGAATACTATTTTTATCAATGGGAGAAAATTAATACCTCCTGAGATCACCGTGAGAATCACCAGGTTGCGATAAATACCTGTATATTATATATTTCGGCTCCGTTTCGTACGAATACAAATTAAAATGCGTGCTGGGAATAAATAATCCGTGTGTTTGGCATATTAGCAAGTGGTGGTGATCGGGAAGATGCCCTTGGGGGGAAGGTGGTTGAGGCTTGTGTCGGAGGAGCGACCTAGAAAAGGGGAACGACCAGCCTTGACATTCCCTCGATACTGGGCCTCGATACTCCGGAGATCAGGAGCTCGAAGGAGCCAAACGACCGCCCATTCGATGACGAGTAACCCCCGAAAATTTCTCTTGGTTGTCTCTACCCTCCGGACGACCATGTTTCCAATCCCCCTGGGAACCTCCTCAAGCCCGGCACATGCACCATGACCGTATTTACCAAATTGTCACATGGAAAAGTGTTACAACAAGGTCCAGAGAAGTGAAAACACTTCAATGAGAAAAGAAGGGTCGACAGTGCTCGATGAATGCGGAAGAATAACGACTTAATTCCGCAATTATAGAAAGCTCCAGAATATCAATTCACGGAGGCCATGAAATGCTTAGAAATAGTTTTATTTTTTTTTGTTCTTATTTTCCCCAAGATTTTCCTATCATAATTTTTTCCCCATCTACATCTATCTCCCTTTCCAAATTAGACACCCCTTCCCTGCGCATCCTCAAACTACCCTATTTCAGATTTGGTCCACCGTTTGCAGCTATATTTTTAATTACAAATTTTTTTCATTGAATTCTCCTCACTCACTGATACCGAAGATCCCTGTTTACCATACGATGGAAATCTGCATGCTTGAGGACGGTGGTTTGATGAATTATGTATTGTCATATTAGTGTAAATATCCATACGGCAAATGGAAAAATTGGGCTTATTGGTGGAGAGAGTGATTGAGAGATCAAGGGAGTGGATATAGTTCACAAAGGTGGATTTTGTTCGCGAGGGAAAGCTTCGACGTCCTCGGTCTTCTGACCCACATCGTCCTTAGGTTTGCGGCGATCGTTTCAGAACTTATCGGTTCAGCTCCAAAACTCAGTTAAAAACTACCTATAGAAAAAATTGAAACCTAATTTTTCTTTTAAAAGTGAAAACCAAGCTTCTGTTGGATAGCAAACCTGTCTCCCCCGTAAGAGTATTTAATTTCATAGCCGGGCCCAATGCTAATGTCCTAACGAACTCATGAAAAACCATTCTCCCAACCTGAAGTGCCTAAAAAAAGTTTTGAGAAAATGCTCTCAATCACATCGTCATTCATGTGATTATTTTTTTATCTTTAATAAAAGACTTGCAAGGGTAATTAAGACACTTAAATTGAGTTTCATTTCTTCTTTCGTGCAAAATACTTTGCTCTCGGGGAAAACGGGATGAGCATTAAATTTTGACGAAATAGCAACTATTTAATTGAACGGAGATCACATTTTAAATGTGAAAAGTCATTTCACAATTAAATGAAATTACAATTTTTAATACAAAGCCTCTAATCTCCAAAATTATCGTGTTTTCTAAACTTTTCCATCCTCCCGTTAGTTCACAAGTTTTTTTCGTTATAATCGTGTTACTGAAACGAGTAAAATTTACGTTTTTAAGTCACTCACTCCATTTTTATGGATAATTTAAAACTTGTTTAATAGGTATGACTTCTTTTCAACAATAAATTTATGGGGTTTCTACCGAAAATTTGATGAACGGTTGGAGAAACTTTTCTCGTATTGAAAAAACGCAGAAAATTCTTTCACAGGGGTTGGTTACTCCTCGGACCAGGAGTATGGGGAAAATCGGGAAAACAGTTGGTGTGGAGAGTCCCTGAGAGTTCCAATCGATTCAGTGTCCTAAATTTAGTGGATGGACATCTCACACGCCTAGGTACCGGAAGTCTCTAAATCCCTCTTTTGAAATAGGTGGATAGATATCTATTTGACTCCTGCCCCTCCACCAAATTTGGTCCGGTGGGGCTGAAAAGTTTCGAGGACCAACAAGAGCCATAAACGGGTCCCTTATTTTCCCTCAAATTTAAGATTTGTTTAAATTTCGCAATTAAATACCAAAAATGTTTCAAGTTTTTACTTAACATTTTATTTAACTTGAAAATTTTAATTTGCGGTAGCAAAAGCGGAGTATGTTGTTCCTTGACAGCTTGTCTTTGTGCCTGACTTATAAACCATTGAAATGTAAACGACCAGGTGTCTGCGTAGTGCCATCAAGCCACCGACGAAGCTGCAGCACATCAAGTGGAGTAGATAGAGACTGTGTTTTTGTTTCCCAGTGACAAGTTCACTGAGGCGTTGTTTCAGCAGAGCTGAATATTTACCTACGTTGTGTCAAAGGATACATAATCGACAAAATGTATGAATCGTCTACGCTAAAAAACCCGTTCTGGAAAAAAAACTGTTTCTTTTCTCCCATTGTATACCTAACAACGATGTTGCTTATCCGCACTCGGAATACGTCGTACGAAAAAAGCTACAGATCGTACGAACTACGAAAGAGAGGGAACCCATGCAAATTAATTTCGGCGACTCGGCGTCAGCTCAAAGGGGATGAGGGAAACGGACCTAAAAAGAATAACATGATACAGTGCGGGATGGCGGTGGGAGTAGGGGAGTCGTGGTGCAAAGGCTGAATCCATTACCATCGCGATTTTGACTGACGGGCGCTTTCCATCCAAAGACGTCGCCTGCCCCAGGCTGAAAATGTAAATTGCTCCGACACTTTAACAACATTAGGGGGAAAGGAAAAAAATGAAAAAGAGAAGCCAAAGCCTACATTTTTACGAGAGGAAAAGCAGGAAAAAACTTATTATGTCCTTCTTTTATATTAATGTCAACATTAGGCAACATATCTAGTGGTTTTGAGCTATCAAACCGGGTTAATGTATATTTCAGGATGAAGTGGCTAGTTAGTTCAATCGGGTCAGATCAAACTTCCAATTTAAAAAATTCTCACACTTACCCCGCCTAAAGCGTGTTTTCAAAAATCAAAAACAATATTGCGAAGAAATTTTAGCTTTCAGAAATCTATGCCATAAATCACACTGCTCTACATCAAACTAGTTTTTTCATACTTTTGACTACATTTTCAGGTTTTACGTAAAATTGCCCTATCCGTACACATTTTATAATCAAAAAATCTGCAAATTCTTACACACGGGTTGGTTATTCCTCGAATGGGGGAAACAGTGGATGTGGCGGGTCCCAGACCCATTCCAATCGATTCAGGGTCCGTCTCGGCCGGGAACAGACCCCTGACCCAAATTTCCGATTTTTAGAAAATTTTCTACTACCAAAAACGGCGTGGACAATGGACGGCGACGGGAAGGACTTTGACCTTATTTGATCAGGACATCATGAAACGTCCAGGAAAAAATTTTGAGCCAAATCGGAGAGGTTGACCATTATCATGAAAACATAGGTTGATTATTCAAGGAATGACCAACCAAAACCAATTCCGAAGAACCATTCCATTATCATTCCAAGATCAAAGTTCAACAAAATCTGTGTGCTGAAAATTCTTAGGTACCTTATTTTGAGAGTTTCTACAAGAGGTTTTCTTTTTCTTAACCATTCGGTGAGCGCGCCGCCGCACCGCGCCCGACATTTTCAGAAAGGCTTCAAATTTGGAGAGAAGAAGATGAAAATATGCCTCGGCGCATGTAATCTTCATTCACCCTATTCACGCTAGATTTGTGGGAATAATGATAGCAATACTATTGCTTGACAGCCTTATTCGGTCATTTAAAGTGAGTACGGAGTGCAGCGCGCGTCCGCTGTCGTAACACTTTAAACCCACAGCACATTTGTGTAAGGACATAAATGACATAAGGGCTCATAAATGGAATATCACTTCTCACTACTGCGATTAATGTGGCAAACAAGTCTGCAAAAACGATTCAGTACAGTAAGTTCTCTACCAAACCTGCAATTATGCAACTACTGATGACATTGAAATCACAACGGATGAATATTGCTATCAATTTCATTGCATGTAAAACGCTCCGGAGAAATTTAGAATTTAGCATAGTTTTGTGATAAATTTCGGGCCAGGATTAGGTAGAGGCATTTTGGAGTTTGTGGGGGCATGGGCGAGTGGTGAAATTTTTAACTAAGGCAGTGGTTATTACGTGTCATGATAATCATTTTGAATACAGAGAGAGTACTTGATCACTTACTGTAAAATTCATACGACCTCTTTCCCACAAGAACGAAATTCGCCTAGAATAAGAAAACGTTCCACAGGGCTTTATGATTCCTTATCGAGTGTGAAGGAAACCTGAGATACTGCGAATGATCCTTTCCTCTAAGAAACGATTGACCTACTGATCATAGGAGCCTACTTTATTACCTCGTTGCTTTTTCCGTGCTATTTGTCTTTTGGCTGGGGTGTACCACGAACGCGAAATTAGGAAAACGGAAAGCAATACAAGGTAAGAGCCTTCGTTCCGCTGGTTCCTTTCTTTTTACGGAGCTCATTCAATTGGAGAGGCCATTATTAATAATTAAAACTCGAGCCAGATGTAGTCCTCTATTTAAGACGGGTCCGAGGAAATTGAATTCTTTAATCAACAGGAAACCCAGTTTATATTATTTTTCTTCTCTCGCAGGTATTTCGATAAATTATTCAAAAACATACTTCCGAACAAAAGAACCAGGTCAAGTGCCATATGTTTGCCCTCAGAACCCACTTGAATAGACCAACTGTACAGGTTTTGTTTCAGTTCTCTTCGTTAACCTATCCAAGTACTCCCTTCTCTGTTAAAACGTAAAACCTACCACCTACGTGAGGGTTCTCCTTATAAAATTTTCATTATTATGAGTTCCTGATGAAACGAGGTGAATAGCACGGGGGAAAGAGCTATACAGCAACAAGGTTTCGCACTTCGTGAATAATTCCCTTGATACCAACGAGTGGAAGTGTAGTAGGTATTACAGCTGATTTTCCGCGCTGTTATGTCGGCGGAAGAGTGGCTTTAGGAGCCTATATTATACCGCGTTATAAATTACTATTATTTTAGATGAGTACTGGGGTGCACTAGAAACGCATCGAGAGTCAGGACCATGGAAACGATCAAATTCTCAAATTCACAATTTTAGACACTAGGTTAGGGTAACCAAATGGCATCCTTGTCCTCCATTTACGACTTTGTCCTCTGTCTGTCTTTCTAGTCAGTGACCTTTGTACTTTCATAAAATCAGGAGTACCACCTGATTTCTACACAATGGGGTCAAAATGTGTAATTCGAAAAATGGTTTTTTTATATTTTCGGCGATCTAGGCGTGTGGGGTATAATTTTCCACTAAATTTTGGACCCTGGACCGATTGGAATGAGTCTCCGTGCTGCTGGTCCGATGAATAACCAACCCCTGTGAAAAAATTTTCAGCGTTTTTTCATCTGGTAAACCTACTCCAGGTAGCTGTAATTGTTACGGCAGAATAGGTAGCTATATCGTATGAATAATGACCTTGAGCTGAAATTACATGGTAAGGGTTCACGTCGGCACTAAAAAACATCTGACCTATACATATGGCTCAATATGGCGAATTTGCTGACTTCTGAAACACATACAATGAAAGTATTATAAGAAATATATATATATACTCATCTTCTCAAGGTACTCGTTGCTTAAATATTCAGCGGGCGAGAGCAAGGAAACGCAATTTACTCCGTTGACCGCATTTACGGAGGGACCAATTCCTTTGGACTCAGGTTGGTGAACCTCTGCACATGAATTATTTATATCTTATTTACATGCTTATTCTCCCAGCCGATGCGTTTTCCTGAGATCTAGGGAAGTAGGTAGCGTCAAACCACAGGAAGCCTTCCCCAGTAACCGCTCGTTGCCTTATCTACGTCTCCGACGATGTGGGATTTATTCAAGATTTTCAACACAAACATCAGGTTGAACTATGGAAATTATGGTTTAGCAAGTGGGTATATCTATATTGTCTCTACAAAACTGGCATGGTTGGTTGGAGCGTGACGCCTCAGATGTGACCTTGCTACACAATGGTATATCGGTACAGCGTGAAACATAACAGGAGAAAATTGCGCAAAATCAAGGCGCAAAAAAATGAAACACAATTCTCATGATCGGCTCACATTCAACTTGTGGCTTTCTTCATCGTCGAATCGTTTGTAATCTGAGAATTTGAAGCCAGATCTCCTTTTGGATCTTTCGATCTAAAGCGAAAATCCTGTGCTTAGTAGCTGTTTTAAATATATTAACAGACTTTCAATCAAACAGCGTTTGAGAACAAAGGAGGGGTGATTTTCCGTTCAAACGCTTCATTAAAGGAACAGACACTATGTCAAAGGACTGCGAGAAAAAATCCTTAGAGCTGCGAAGGGAAGGTAATTACTTCAGCTCTTTTGATGCTTCGTTTACAACAGGCGGCTCTCTTCCGTTTAAAATCCGAAATAAGCTGCGTCTTTTTGATCTGCTGTCGATGATTAGGGGAATGACTCCCTACTTCCCCTAACTACTTTTTTCTACCAAGGAAAATCTTCCAATTTTTAATATATACAATATTTCACTCGGAATAGTACAACTAGAAGAGCCAAATAATGAAAAACTGGATGGACAACGGACGGACATTTTGTACGGGTATCCACGAACTTCAAACGAACAGAATACAGTTTCTCTGGGACCTTTTTTTTTTTAATGAAATGATTTATTTAACTGAATATGCCCGTTTGAGTGTCGGATCAAATCTTGTCATCAGCTTTTAACTAACAAGTTTTTCGCCAAGTTTAGCGCATTGTACGTGTAATCAAATGACAACTATCAGGAGTGTTCTTATTGATGACTCTAATTTTATTTTGCACCATTGCATATTGTATGCAGATTGCATGTTATTATGTTAAAGGTAACACTCAAAATACTAGAAATCTCGAAAACACATTCGAAATAGGTAAATAGATACCCATTTTGACCCATAAACTCTTCCAGTGGGCGCTGATCGTCCCGAGCCCGTCTCATTGAATTCAGCGACCAAAATTTAGTCGAAAATGATACCCCATAGGCCTAGATCGATGAAAATCTATTTTTCAAAATACACATTTTAAACCCCCCAATGTGGGCCGATCTGGCTGAAGAATTTTGAGTATCAACTAAAGCCGGAATGACCCGAATTTTAGATTTTTAGAAAATGTTCTACTGCCAAAATCGGTGTGGACAGCGGACGGACATTCGCATGTTTTGATCTAGACAGCTTGAAATGCCCACAAAAAAATATTTTGGGCCGAATAGGAGAGATTGAGTTTCTGCATGAAAACAGGTTGACTATCCAAAGATTAACCAACCAAAATTAAGGTATAGGTGAAGCTTGTTCTTCCAATAGTTTTCGAAACGGATAATTTATGAACACACACAACAAACAATAGGAGTACTTTCCTCTCGAACTTGAACGCTGACAATGCAAACGGTCGGAATTCACGCGCGAACCGTTAACTTTAAGGAAGCTGAGCATGAGGGCCTCCACCTCCATCAGAATATTGAAACAATCGCGAAAAGTTCTTCCCCCGAAGTGAGCGAAGAGGAAAACTTCATTTCAAAACAGATCTTTGTGGACTCTCTCGTATAATATGTAATATACATGTGTGTGTGAGTTAAGTGGGAACAAAGATAACCCCGGGAAACAGAGGGTTAAAAGCCCTGATTGTCGCGGCTCATAGACCGTTTAGAGCGTTGAAAGAGGGACGAAAATTAAACTGTTCTTTGCCTTTGTCGAGGTGAACATTCCTTCAAAGTGAATTAGGATCTTTGAATGGAAACTTGTTTCTTGTGAAGTTGTGCACCTACGTAAACACCTTCGGGGGACGGGGTCGCATTTCACTTTCGTTTCAACGGCGGGTTTTATGAATGATTTCTTGCTAACCGATGAATTTGTCGTACCTTATGTGGCCGGACAAGTGTATTATTATCCCCCTGAAGTGCCCTGGAAGTATATATACAATGCTGGAAAGGTGTAAATGCTTAATTGTGGGGTGGATTTGTGACTGGTATCTTGGACGAGTCAACAGTAACTGGTATAAAACCTAGTTGAACATTATTTTGTCAAAAGATCATTCAAGACAGGATTTGAGTTCGTGTTGCTT
The DNA here is from genome assembly GCA_019603395.1 of Cyrtorhinus lividipennis. Taxonomy (NCBI): domain Eukaryota; kingdom Metazoa; phylum Arthropoda; class Insecta; order Hemiptera; family Miridae; genus Cyrtorhinus; species Cyrtorhinus lividipennis. Next base: position 20,290,382 of record CM034001.1, on the reverse strand, counting down.
CATAATTAAAACCTGATTTCAGAATTTCTCGAGTATCTCAGCACCATTTTCGGTGGTCGATAGAGTAGAAAAGCTAGTAAAAATAAATTATATACATTTTACGAGAACAGTCCAGTGCTTGAGCAGGAATCATGGAAGGTTTTGGAATATGATAATTTTGTGGCTTAGCCTCCAACACGGAGCAGTCGTGGCCGAGTGGTTAAGGCGTCTGACTAGAAATCAGATTCCCTCTGGGAGCGTAGGTTCGAGTCCTACCGACTGCGAATTAACTTTTTGCGGCAATCGGCTTCAAATGATTCAGTCAGCTCCTTTCATCGCGCATTGCCAATTCTTTTCAATTTCAATATTACAAACAAACTGAATCAGTTCAAAGGAGCTTACTGTTCGGGCTTCATTTTTTGCGGTGTTTGGCGATTGGTTTCCACAGCCTAAATACCTCTTCTTCACTGTAGAGAAGCTCAGTCTGCTTTGCTATTTTTTATTTTCTAGCCCGACGCTATTTCTTGATGGTATTGAATCACCACTCAAAAGCCAGCTTCCTGATGTTGACCCTCAAATGAGGAAAACTTATTTCAGCCTATAATAAAAATTTCTTGTTATATTTCGGACGGCAAGTAAAACAAGCAAAACTTTAGGTATTTGACATGCATAAACAAAAGCAGAAACGATCGATATTGCCTTAAACTTAGGAGAGACGAGGGGTAGTTGGATTGGTTAGCATGATCCTGATTGGCCCACCGAGTGCCGGCACTTTTGGCAGATCTCCAAGGTTGCAAGGTAAAGGCAGGATCCATCCTCTATTCAGAACTATTCAAGGGGATGAGGAGCGAGAGAAAGACACGTTTAGAGAGATAACAGCTCAATTGATACGCTCCTTAGAGAAAAGCTGGAGGAATGCACAGGAGGAAGACCCTAGACGTACTTGATTCAAGCGAAGAAACAAATCAGCTGAGGAATGGACACCTAATTGTTGGCTCACGATGGAGACTAAGCCGCTGCTAACCATGGAAAAACCAAAGACTAGCCAATGCTCGGCGACAAAACGATAGGCGATTAAAAAAAAAATACGCAAAAACCTCGTTTCTTTCGTACAGAAATATGTTTTTCTTATATTCTTGACACGAAGTATGAAATACGATGTGAACAAACCAGCACAATATTATCTCGTCGAGGAAGAAATAGCGGTCGAACGTGAACTTAACATCAAGCCAATTCTACCTTCCCCATTCACAACCACATCAAATCAGAACAAAACAAGGACAACTCTCTGATATGCGCTCCAAGTCGATATTCTCCTTGTCGACAACAAATTCATAATGAAAAAAACAACATAAACGTGGTTGAGCCAAATCCTTAACAAAATCGACCATTTTGACCAAAAGAAAATGTAGCTAAAAATTAATATCACATACTGAACACATCCAAGATGTAAACCTTTCCATTTTGAAATTACAATGAAACCAAAAAAATTGGAAAAGTAATTCAAACCGAATGTGTCAAGAAACAGCGCAAAATGGTATTCAAAACGTTAACCTAACCTTGAATCGTTGACAATGGGAAGGTACTCTCAAAGTAACTTGTATATACAGTTATTTTAAATCCCAGGACAATTACTGGTCGAACAGGAATTAGGCGAACAGGTTTCTTAAATTTCGCACACCTTACCACAGTTTTCTTTCAAAATACGAATTAAAAAATAAGAAACTGTTCCAAATAGTTAACATTATAATCACATAAATATCACAACTATATTACGAAAAAATGCTTACTTTCTAAGTTATATATAATGGTTGTATACCTATCATTAGTGTGTAAAAGTTTTTTTGTTGCAAAATATTGTTCCTTTTAGAATATAATAATAAAATTTCATCGAGTAACATTCAAAAAAATAAAGCCATGGGCTAGTAAATTTCATCTTCACAGCTGAATATCGGAATAGTTACACGGAGTTTTCAATGGATTCACAAGGCATGTGCAACTTTGAAAGTCACCAAATCGAGTATCAACGAATCGAGTACATGTTGAAATTTGTAGATGAAAATTTTGCCTTGTGAATTGGATTTTGAAGTTCTGGAATGTTATGGTTGGCTCTTGGGAGAGTGGAGGCAGGTTCGACATCTTCTTTAACGAAGCCAGTGCACAACTGTTGAGTGGATTTTGGCTCATTGGCGGTGAATGTTCCCATTTACAGAATAACTGGCATTTCTTTAAGAAACACCTTTTTTTATCAAATAGATTTTTAGAAGGCAGACAGTCGTCGGCAACTCACAAGTTCTATGAACTCCTTCAAGTTTTCAGTAGTTAGCCACACCACTGCCTCAAAGCTTTCCCCAGTCCCAGGAGCCGTCATGCTCCCATGATGCAACTAATTCATCATCTTACTGAATCCATTCCTGCATCCCATAAATTTAAAAAAATACAAAACCCACTGGGTATTGTTATAATTAAAACTGGCCACAGTATTGGATCCCTAACATAACCCTGACTCTATTATGACCAAAGAACGACCTCGAAGTATAATTAAACAGCCTTCCCTCCATCATTGAGCCACTCACAACTCAAGGTGACAAATTAAATTTGCCAATTGTGGCCGATTGCTAGCCCGACTACAAAATGGAACATCATTTATGGATTCACATCTTTACTGAACCATCAGATCACCGAAGCCCTAAGGACTAACAATCAACTAGAAATGGGCAATATTTTTCATTCTAAGCAAATTGTAAATCATATTTATAGTAGCGAAAAGCATTGAGTTTAAAGAAGGTCAATCCGAGAAAATATCAATCTTTAAAATTCAATTTCAAATATTTGAAGCCTTTAATTAAATTATTTTCCAATATTGGTGATTTTATTTAATATGCCCATTTCCACAACACACGAAATCAAGCATTCTGTACCACCAGAGCATCCCCTGCGGTCTGATGAGGGGTAACGCTCCCCCCTCACCCCACCACTATAATCAGGTTGTCACTTAAAACCAACATACAACCTACAACGGTCACAACCAACTATGACCACCTTCCTTTGCTTGACTCCCCTTCCCATCTACTAACTTAAGTTAAGGCCTATTTTGTACTGAAATGACAGGTGTGTTATCACTGAACGATCAACACATCGTTTCTCACTATTTCTGTCAAATGGCGTATTCAATATTATCAAGGAGTCATTCGTGTGAAAAATGACACAAATACAAAGGCCTCTTACGAGCTGCTCACCCATAACATTCCAACAACTTCTAAGCTATGTACTACGTCTTAGGCAATTTTTGACACATGAAAAAATACTTAGAATTAACAATTTCAACATTCAATACATAAATATGGTATTCTTTCTGCCCAATAAAATTTAAACATCGTTATAATCACGTCATAAATATTATGGCAAAGTGATATCAATAGTGCACTTGAAAAAGGACATAATAAATTCATCAATCGAATAATCGTTAACATTACACAGAGAAAAAATAGTTCATCTTTAGTATAAGTAGTGTGTTCCTCCTGAGTTCCATATAAAACACGTATATTATTGTGAAGAGTAACTTTTAAGTCACGGTTGCTCTCATAATGAAAACTATGAGGTTCACGGCATGAAAGTGAGGGATTAGAGATGTATTGAGGAACTGTTACCTTATCAAAGAGCGTATTTGGTAGGTATAAAATAACTGAAAATTAATTTTTTTATACGAGTTTTTTAAAATGAGAGAAGGGTCACGGCGCTTCCATGAAACTCAGAGCTGGTAAATACGGCGGAGGTGATGAATGGTAAACTCTCGTTAAAGTTGTGATAAAAATCGTCAGCTATGTCATTGAGTTCATCTTAATGGTCAATACTTTTGCAGAAGTTAATTAGTAATTAGTTCATTTAATTTTGCAAGATTCCCAGAAGAGTGATTTACTTGTGCTTTTCAACTTAAAAACTCGTTTATCCTTCTTCTTCTTCCAACTTGAGTTCGGACTTATTTCAATCTCCTTGGACAAAAGCGCCACCAAACTATTAACAAATTACTACATTTTTCAACTGGCTCAGAAGCTTAAAATTTACAGATACATCAGAATTTTACCAGCGCCAAGTTCCAGTAAATTTACAAACGGCAACAGCAAGGTACGACCAAAATTCAATATCTTCGAATGGCTAAACAAAATTTAGGGAAAAAACGTCAGGGAAGCTCATTCTAATCCCTCCACACACTTTAAAAACGTAGAATTCTGGTGCTTAGAGTTCCTATAACCAAGTCTTTTCATTACAAACACGAGATTTACAGCCTGGACTTTCCTTTTGTTTCTCGTACGTTGTCACATAGTCACACATATCGATAAGCAAATGGTATTTGTTTTGGAAAAGCTAAAGGTAAGTGAATATGTGTTTCCTTACAAGCTAAAAACAAATTATACATAGAAAGCTAAGGGTAAGCTAGAGAGTTTTTATCTTGACACAAGCGTAGTAACTGCCCAGTAACTGAAATATTATTCAAAAGATAAAAGATTCGCCAGGAATGCAATCGATTACCACGGCATCATGGAAGAAAATTAAGAAAGTTGAAATCAAGCAGGAAGCCGAAACAACGAAAAACAAATGTAGTTACATGAATTCATCAATGAAAGAAGACCCAAACGTCGAAACAAAGAATTAACAAGAAATATTAAAGACAAAATTTACATTCAATGTACATGAAATAATTATGTACAACTTAACTTTAGAAGGATAACGTTACAATCAAAAAGGGTGAAAACCTTTTGAAAACTAGATGTAATGGCTAGAGGCCGAGCAAACACAGCAAAGTCAAACTCAGCCTTATAATTAGACATCCACGACCACAAGGAAGATCATTACAGTGAGCAGTAACACGACTGGAGAAAACAAGGGACTAAAATATTGTAAGTTATAAAAAGACGAAAGGTTTGGTAGGAATTGGTAACGTTATGAGTAGGTAAAAAAGGTAAGCCCGGGCGTTCTGGCGTCTATAAAGATATTTTGAAATCGAATGAGGTGTCGTTTTGAGGAGAGAAAGAATGATTACTTCATGTACATCCACAGATGTGGTTGGGAAAGTTTGAGGCAAAGACATTTTTCAGTCCGTTATGGATCACTTTTGGAGTTTTGTACAAAAAAAAGAAAAGAAATCAGTAATCGAGCGAGTTTAAGTCCTCGAGGAAGGGTGGTCAGTTTCTGGTATCATCTGGCATTCGTTGGTCAACAAACCAATCGACCCTCTTGATTTTCCATTTCTCTAGCATGAAAGAATTCACCCAAGGAAAACTGTTTTACTTCTAATGTCGGCAGAGAAACCTGATAATGTAGTTCCTCTTACGATACAAATAAAACCGTGGAACATCATTAAAGGCCCAATTAGACGTACCGAGTGGCTCAGCCGAGCAAAAGACAGCAGGATAGACTTGTAATTTACTCATACCTATAATTTTGAATGAAATTAAACAGACTGTACTCAATGGAGGAAAACGAGTGTGGGCGAGACCATGGCTAACGAGAAGAGACACGAAGGGAGGAACTGCAAGTGTGCTAACTGAATTTGAATGTGAAGACTTCAAAGAATTCCGATCTTTTATGAGAATGGAAAAGCAGCTGTTTGATGTTACGCTTAAAGCGATTGGTTCCAAAATTATACAAACAAACACCGTTTTGCGAGTTAAAACTGCTAGTAGCTTCATGCTTCCTTGCAACTGGAGCCAGTTATAGCTTTTTATCAGCTTTCTTTGTCTCCGAACCAGCTATAAGTAAATTTATTCCTGAAGTTTTGGATGCTATTTACGTAAACCTGAAGGATTACGAGTCTAGCTAGGCTGATTACAATAGCAAAGTAGGGGAGCGAGTGGATGAGTGGGGGGTACCAACTCGGCCGGGAAGGAAAAAACAAGTAAAATAACCAAGGACTTTCACCCTGGATTTTTGTCCGACTACCTGTGTCAGGTGTCGCGGACGTTGTAAGCCGTCCTCCAAAGAGGATCGTAAAAATTGATCTGACGATTTCGCTCATGGCTACTTATTGCCTCACTCATTCAAGGGAAGAGGACGAATATGGGGGTCAAGACAAACAATTAAGTTGCGATTAAGATCCAGGATTCGAACCCTGCTCACTCGGATCACCATCCCAATCCTTCGTCTATACCACTAGACTACCGAGCGAAATTCCGGACATTTTGTATAAATTCTCTGAACTCTCAGGATGCGATTTTTGTTGTTAGGTTGAGCCATAAATTCTTCTTGGCCGCGCGCAAAGTCAAAACCCCAAAGTCCCGAAAACCATACTTCAGCCAGGGAATGTAGCACGGACACGATAAAGTTGTAAAAACCACAGATTTCTGAGGCACCCACAAATCAAAACAGTAAAATGCAAGACAAATTCGGTTAACAGTTGACACCAGAACACCCAATTATTGAGCTTCGTTAACACAACCATTCCAGGCCACTCCGAGCTCATAAATATTCTATTGACAAAAACAATTCGTAGGTAATATGTATCAATACATCATATTTGGAAGATTCATAACATTAAAAATGTACGACGATAAAACTTCCTTAAACTTCATATTATACGTAACTGCCTAGTGAAACTATGGAGGTAGCTGCTGGAAAGAGGCAAGTGTCTCACACCATTTATATTTTCGAAATGAAATTTAGGTGCTCAGACTGAACTGTTTTCCTTTTTGTAAATGGCGGAATAAGGAAAGCATTTTAATTTTAATAAAAATATATCATCTCTTCAAACTATACTAATTGAGCACGTTATTTTAAAGCAACAGAAATAAGCACAGTTCTGGTGTAAGGTTATGAAGTGCTCTGGAGGCTTACAAATAATCACATTTTTGATACGTTTTATTGAAACTGCCAAGAGGATACGTGCCCGTATGGGTCTAGGGTTATATTTTTAGGTTTAAATTGACTTTCAGCGTAGGGTTAAGACATTTAGCTCTGTAGTTTGTGTTCCGTGGGCATGACTTTTATGATCATCAGAACAGGCTAGATTGTTTGCGGATGGTTTGAGAGAGTAAATAGCAGTCCAAGAGAAATTACTATTTACTGTCAAGGTCAGTGGATATTTTGATAATGTGTGGATATTTTAGTCGTGGTTCAACACCTTTTCTTGAAGGCTCTCCTACTAGAGGTTTGGTTGCGTTGGTTGCAACGTTTCTTCAAGCACGCTCGAAGACACAGTTGCAGAAGATGCAATTATTTACTTCAAAATGTGCAATGCAGCGTACCTTCATTTTCAAAAGCTTTTGGCCGATGCTCATTGAAGTGAGGACAGGACTCTGACTTCGTGCCTGAATATGCATTTCAGGATAGTACTTCACGTTGAAGACTACTGGCCAAAAGATCATCAAGCGGTATTCAAGTTCTTTGAAGCTTTGAGTTTTACCAATTCAATAGAAGTTCTGATGAACATATTTCAACGTAGTCTAGCAGCAAGTCCGAGCTCTTTTCAATCATAAATATGTTTAGTGGAAACGATCTGAAAATATATAGACAAATTTCTCAGAACGATTATACTGCTGTTTACTCCATTCAGGCACCAATTCACAAGAAATCAAATTTTGTCGTTTCTTTGACATTCTATCAAATTGTAAAAAATAGATTTGCAATTAAAACCATATCGCCTGCAATGTGAAATATAAATTCAGTTTTCTTTTTTCAATGCAAATTGTATAAAAATACTCCAAACTAGATGACCCTGCCAAAGATCGCTAATGACTTAAGTATTAGGTTTTACATATTAGAAGACTACTTACTAGATTATTTCCGACATTTATTCAATAAATTGTTTTCAATGACTATATTTCATTCGAAAAGGGTGAGTTTTCAGATCAGGCCATTTCACGCATGAAACAATGCGGGTGCCCTGAACATCACCGGTATCAGTTGTTGGTTTGCCAGTTCATCACAAAATGGAAAAACTCCTGAGCCTCCATTCACAAGTGGCCATCCCTCTAATTCACCCTTTTCAAATATCAACACCAATCGGTATACTTAGAGAGTGTACAGTTATAACTTCTTCCAAATCAATTACTACTGACTACAGATCCTACAGAGATACACGAAGAAAATCATTAAAGCGAATAAAATAGGATCAGTATGAACTAGAATATACGAAACAAATCTGTCACCACGTGTGATGGACAACCTTCGGGCCTTCAAATTCAGTTGCTGTTATGTTGGATGTCTTCAAGACCCCCGTTGGCTACGCCTTGCCTCATCCTTTCCAAGACTTTATTGACGAATTCCGTCGAAGTTCCAGCAACTTTAATTTCTGTCAAAAGAAACAATAACCCATAAACTATAAGTACGTTTATTTGCGATGAAAATAAGTGATTGGCGGAAATACACTCACTGGTGGCATTTCGGACGATTTTATCAACCTGGGCTTTGACTTCAGCTGGGTCAGGAGGAGTTTCGGCTCTCATACGAGAAACCAAGTGGTTCTTCATATGCGAGATCCCGTTCATAAGTCTCTCTGAAAAAGTTGAGGAAAATAACGTAAAATTTATTAAATAGAAAACGCCCAAACGAGGAAGGACACTAGGGACAGTGAGCACCAGTTGAGCGAGCCCTGAAATGCTGGAGATCATCATAACCGACAAACATGACAAAAACAATCCGTGTTTAACTTACTATGTTCACACTCCAGTCCGTACAATTTGATCTTATTGGCTTCGTGTTGGGCTTTCTTTTTCAACCGGCAGGCCCTGTAAACATGATGACAAGATAACATTGATGACAGAAGTGGAGATATTAAACAACAATAAAAATGATAATGATATAAAACAAAAATGCTAAAAAATGCAAAAATCACTTTTCTTTTATTTATTTTAGTTTTTAATTAATTCAGACCTGGTGATTATTCTTAAAATAACTTTGTTCAAGTCGATTTTTGGAACAATTTGAGCACGCTTGGGTTACAGTACCTTGATGCCAATTTGTTCTTCTCTTTCCTAGTGTCAGGCCGAGCTGTGAAAGGAAGTTCGCTGACAGGAGTCATGTCATTGATGCTTTTATTCAATTTGTCAAGTTCTTTGCCGATGACGTGTAACTTTCTGGGATTGGGAGTCAAATCGTTGCCGTCACCTTTCCTCGCCTTGCCGCTGAAAAAATTACAGAAAAACTCGACTTAACGCTCAATGAGGAAGAAATCGGTATTAACCCAAGAGAGGTTATGATGTGGCCATAAATGATCACAAATGAACTTAATGGCCTCACCTGTGTTTGATCCCCTGTAGAGAGCATTGAGGGCTGAAGACCGGGTCAGTAATTTCATTCAACCTATGAGGATCCTCCTGTTTGGTCTGCAACACCAACCGCTGCCCTTTGGGCCCTTTGGCTTGCACATTGTACTGCCAGAAGAATCTCTCCTTTTTGGCCGCTTTGCTTGAAAGAGTTCCTCCTTCGCCATCGCTCGAATCTATTCAGCGTCAAATAATTTTCAAAAAATCATGATGATTTTGAAATTCAAACGCCAAGAGAAAAAGAAGGGATTACATAAGAAAGTCCAAGCATACCGTTGCCTCCTCTTTCACCTTCGTCTGAAGAATAGTCCACTTCGTGTTCACTATCTTCTTCAGAGTCGAAGCATTCATCGAGAGAGAAATCGTGGCCTTCTGGACTCAATAGGCCACCTTCAAAACAGGAGTTATTAGTTAGGAGGTTTATAGCTAAATTCTATCAATAAATGAATATGATCCCTCTGATTTTTCCCCCTTCATTTCAAAATACTAGTTGACTACTGAGATTTCAGACATCCGTATCAATAGCGTGATTTCTGCCTCTCCGAGCCAACTCGGATGCCAGGGAAAACCTTGTCATACTTGCCCGAGCCTCGTTACGTGAAGCAATGAAAACACAGTTTTATGGGACAATTATGTCTTAAGGTCTTGTAGTTAAGTGTTACATTTAGTAGTGAAAATATACAGGGTGTCCCCTAAAACGTTATTCTGGAGTTGTTGAAAATGGTATGTGTGGCATTACTATGCGCAAGTGACACTAACTTTCTTATTTTAAATGGGAACCCATTTTTATGCTACATTCGGATCTAACTCAAAATTTCATCAACATTTGATCTCTCAACCAATTTTTTTTTTTTTTAATTATTATTTTTTATTTTTTTTTATTGTGTGCAATTAGTTCAGTGAGCACGCAATGTTGTGCAACTCCAAAATTGTCAAATAGTGGATTATAATAAATTCTAAAGTGTGGCACATGAACTTAATTTGTTTTTAAACGTTGATTCGCGTGAGTTGCGAGCAATAAAACGAAATAAATAAATAAAATGAAGGAAAAACGCTGCAAATTTTTTTACAGGGGTTGGTTATTCCTTGGACCAGGGGATGAGGAAAATAGTAGGTGAGGAGTATCCCGGACTCAATTCAATCGATTCAGCATCCAATACGTACGTATATAAATATTTTTAGTGAAAAATTATACCCCACGCGCCTAGGTACCCGAAAATCTTGAAACCCCACCATCAAAATAAGTAGGTACCCATTCTGACCCGAACACCTCATCAGCGGGCGCTAATCGATCTGGAACCAATCTTAAAGGATTCAGCATCTTGAATTTTGTAAAAAATTACACCCTACAAGTCTAGATCGCCGAAAATCCATTTTTCTGAAAACATATTTTGACCCCTACTCCCTCCAAATTTGGTCTAATCGGGTTGTATACGAAACATTCCAAACTTTCTTATTTCAACTTTGATTTAATGGATTGTCTCCCGGGATGGATATTAAAGGGTGGGTCAAAAAAGTAATTTCAGAAGTTCTAAACGTGCGTTTTGGGACCAGGCGATTTTCCAAGAAAAATATTCTTCATATGCCTCCATGTAACTTCACGGGTAAGATTTCAGGCTGTAGAAAGACCAAGAGATGGCAGAAACAGTAAACTGAAGCGTCTTATGTAAGATAATTCTCCGTACTTGCGATTGACGAAGTGGAAGTTGCTTCTGCCATCGATCCCGTTGACAGGAGGTGCTTTCTGGGCTCTCGCCGAGCCCATATCTGTTCTAGGCCGAGATGTGTGGGAGCGGACGAGGATAGACGAGAAGCGTGAGAGCGTTTTTGAGCGCCACCACTTGAAGTAGACCCAGCACTGCTGCCTGATGTGCCGTTGTACCTGCCGGGAACTGAAGTGCCCATGGGTCTGGAAAAAAGGGGAAATTGTAAATGCAATTGTGAAGCGAATAGTCCTTTCTACGGCTCCGGGTTATAAGACGATCTGAGTTCTGTGGCTGAGAGCAGAACTGCTTGCCTTGAATTCCAGTACGATCAATGTACTTACTGGGCACCCGGCGACGTCGCGTTATTCCTCAAGAGGTCTTGCAAAGTGAGCTTGGCTGGTATAGGGCTGACACCCCCACTGCTTGGTGGTGGTGGGGAAACGGTTTGTTGAGGAACCGAGGATGTGGAAGAGTGATGGCTTCCAGGAGAGACTTCACCTCGGCTTCTGACAGCTGTCGTGAAGTCACGATAAAAACCTACGAAATCATTATTTGTAAATTGTTAGAAATATTGAAGCAGCAATAGCAGTAGGGTTCGGTGCAAATTGTCAATACAAACCAGTGCCATCTGGTGGGAAGGACATGGCGATTGTTGGTGGCATTTGGATGATTTGGGGTTGCATGATTGGGCTGATTCCCCTCGACAGTGGTGGTAAGTTCATAGAGTAAGAAGCCCCCTCTGGAAGTAGCAAGTCGTCGAAACTAAGGTCGTCCAAAAGAGTTTCATCATTGGCGTTCAATTCAGCCAGAGTGGGACCCTGGATGAGATCTGCCTTGTCCACCTGCAACAGAAAAAAATTGTCTGTGCGAATGTGGTTCGAAGGTCTATGCAATTTATAAATTGTAAGTCTGAGCCAGAAAAGCAAACCTGAAATATGTCGTCATCCTCCATCTTGACTTCAGAACGGGGACTCCACATTGAAGCTCCCGAGTACAAGCTGGACGCGGTGTAGTTCGTGTCCTGGTATGATGACCCTCCTGGTGACACTTCCGCATACTCGTAACCCTCTCTCAGATCGCCCAGATCACCTCTCCGACTGGGTATGGGTACGCTGGCCGTCTGAGGAGGTGCCGACAATAGGAGGTTGTCGATCGACATGGGCTCCGACTTGATCGTCAGGCCGTCGATGAAGAGGTCGCTGCTGTACATTGGGTCGCCCATTTCTTCTCGGTGTTATTATTCTTGGCGTTTACATACCTTCATCTAGAAAAACAAAAAACCACGCATAATGAACAGCCGGAATATCATTGCCGAGAGCCATGAAGGTTTTGTAGGCAGCACTGCTAGAAATGGCCAAATTGTTATTCCTAAATGCGGGGTGCTCAACAAATTTGTCACCAATTTTGGATAAAAAAGAAAATTTTCCAAATCATTAAAAATACTCTCTAACTTTTTAAAAACAAATACAACAAAATAATAAAATTAACATGAACAAAAGGAGTAAAAACCGACATTAAGTGTTGAAATACCCTGAATTTCTTACACCACCCTTCATAATTACAAAATGTTTCACCCTTCCCTACTTTTTGTTTATCTTTGGGGTGGTTGTTACTTCTGAAATTCCTACAAAAACCACGGAATTTAAAATTGCTGAAGCCGATCTTTTTGTAAAGGATGAAAACTTGTGAGAATGAAAAAACAAATCCATCATTCTGAAAATAAAGAATAAATCATGCAATTTTCATATTTTATATGGATTTCGTCAAAACTAACATTCATTATCTTTTGTTGTACATTTTATAAATATATAAATTTTCTAAAAAAATAAATAAAATAATAATAATAATAAATGTGTTTAAAGACGTATTTTTAGTTCTTCAAACAATTAAAAAAAAAAATTTATGACGGTTCTGGTTGTTTTAGATGTAGTCAATCTGGAGGACCCTTTGGATAGCTTAACGGCTAAAAATGAAATTTACTTGACTTAAAATTTTGTTAAGTTGACATCTAAAGGAAATTCAATTGCCCAAACAGCCTAATTACAGAGCCTAATTAAGAATTACATCCGTCGAGTTGACCGTTCACGGTAGTTGTAATCACAGAAAGTACGTTAGGTCAATCTTGAAATCAGGGTAAATTAGCCAACATTTTTAAATGATCTGGAGAGGTCACCAAAAAAATTGTAAGTAGCGATATATCGATTGTTGGGGCTGCTTACCCCCAAAATGTGTGCTTGTATTTTCGAAAAAAAAAAATGTATTTTTGAGATTTTTGGCGATCTAGACGCGGTGGGGTACCATTTTTTGACTAAATTTTAGACGCTGAATTCAATGAGACGGGTCACGGAAGGATTTGCGCCCCCAGGAAGAGTTTATGGGTCAAAATGGGTACCTATCTACCTATTTCGAATGTGCGTTTTTGAGATTTCTGGTACCTAGGCACCTAGGCGTGTGAGGTATCATTTTCCACTAAATTTTAGACCCTGAATCGATTGGAATGGGTCCGGGACCCGTCACACCCACTGTTTCCCCATGTTTAATATTTTTGACGATTTATGCGTATGGTATATAGTTTTCCACTAATTTTTGGACTTAATCTGGTAGAGTTTTTCTTCGGGTTTGATATTAGAAGAAAAATGTAGACACAGATCAATGGGATTCAATATTTCAAATATTTTAAACAATCATTTGTGTACTTTTGAAAAATAACAACAGATTTTAAGTTGAAGGCAAATATTCAAACTCGGTTCCAGCTCAAGCAGAGACTGGCAACTAACAAGGGTTCTCCAGGCCAAGACTCATAAATTGGCTCTTAATGGATATGAGGGCATTGTTCTTTGTTTTGAGAAGTTGACATTAAAGTAATCGCTTAAGTGATAGGTACTAACCAAGACGAGAAATAAAAATGTTTTCAGAGAATTCGAGATGAAACATCTTGTTGAATAAAACGTTGACGTTGACGACAACGTCACTAGTCAAAGAGCGGTTTGACGTCATTTGCCGTTTGATATCACTCGTCTTCATAAACCTGTTGTCAAAAGCTGTCAATTTGTTGAGCAACTCGTAACACACTGCTGGGAAAGTCTTCGACGAGAGCGATGGCGTTCTCGCGAAAACAATGACATGGTAAAAATACAACAATAGACATACACGAAGAATGGCGAGATGACTGAAGAGACGCGAAAAATAACGAAGTCCTTGAACCGCGGGTAAACAAGTGCGACCTTGAGGCCCCACCAGCATCGGTATAAACAAGAAGACCCCCGACTCGAATGATTTTATTCAACACTTAGGGCTTACCCCATGTCAATATTACACTTACCCCCTGCATTGGTTTCATTCATCAAATTTGAGTAGCATTTTTGAGTAGGAAGTAAAACTAATCATAATTTGCGCCCAGTTTAGATGATTTAAATTGCACAACCCATTTTCAATAATTTATTATAATATTTGTATGAGTTTTATGTAGGGTTTCTAGCTAAAAACGTTCTACAAAATTATCGAATTGAACTTGCCAAAATTTCCACGCGTTCAGATGGCATCCTCAAAGCTGTTATTTCGCTCGATTTTCTCCATCACGACGAAAAATGACGAATCCCATCACAATTGAACAAAACAAAAACCCAAACAGACGATTCCAGACGTTTTCTATTCAGATAAACAGTGACGAATCGAAAATAAGAACGTGTTCAGAGATAACTCATTCAGAAACTCAGATAATCAAATGAAATTCGAGACAGGTCGTCAATAACCTTGTTTACCCCTGGGACGTCAACGTGGTGGACGAATTAGGAACCTAAGATGATCACTGAATTTCAATTTGCTCATTTTCGACGGGATTTCATCACGTCTTGAAACTCACTTGATTGTAAAGGTCGACTGCGAGAAAAAACGGGTTTCCAAGAATCAATGGCGACGAAGGACGTATCAACTAATAAATGGAATTTGGTTTGTTGTTCAAGGCACAAAGAGAAACAATATTCATTCTTTTACGTAATCATCGACCGTTTTGAGACGTCGGGGTCCGCGACACTGCACAATTCGACCAACGACTGAACGTAACAACACGAAAAGCACTCAGAGAACTAACATTTGCAAAAAAATATCAAACAAAACAACAAAATTCACAGCTCGACAAGCGATTCAACTCAACAATAATAAGGAAGTTATTTTCCTATCTTAGCACAAGAGGAAAACAAATGACGTCATCACAACTCCATTGATAACTCATTAGTTTGCAAAATTTTATTTGTCTCCTATTCACCTCCAATACAGTATACGAAGTCGCTAAATATACTATGACCATCACAACAACGGATATTCATCCATTTTGAACTAACTTTTTAATTAATTAATATTGGTAAATTTTTCAGTTTTTAATTTTTGCGGTTATGTTGGCCAACTCTCCTCACAGCTGGTCAACCTGCTGATTCGGAAGGCAGCAGGTCGTCAAAATGGCGACACGAACCGATAAGGCGCTCCGTGGTGTTCTCGGCGTGTGCAAGTGGTTCCCTATCGAATGAATGGGGGTAACAAATAAAATTAAAATATAATACGATTTGTCGCAAGTGTCTGTCGAAAGGAATTTTTCTAGAAAATATGTACTCGTTGATTCGACACCGACCTCTCATCGCGAGGAGCAAATATTTCTGTAAAGGTGAGTGCCTTCTGTGGACAATCAATTGTGTAAGCACCTTCGATTTGACTTAACTATTTTTTGTTAACTTCAAACTTATCTTTTCTGTATACAACGTTATTTCCACGCTCCTAATAAGCTTAATTTCAAACTGTTCATTTACTGCCGTTATTAGACCTCTCGCCAGTGACTGGATCCACCCATTTTCTCTTGTTTTCTTGTAAATCGTGAATTTTGCTGCAAGATTATGTAAGCTACAATTCAAATTCAAAATTTGAGCGCATTACTTATCAAAAGAAGGTTTTTCTAGAGAGATGAACACTACGGATTTTGTTAAGTAGTGACCTACATTTTACATGATTTTGGCATCCTACTAATTTTGGGCCGTCAAATGAATTGTTTTCTAACTCAGAATTACGCGAATGAAAATATATCTCCAGCCGTTCGCCAAAACAAACATTGCGATCTCTTACGAAGGGTGTCATCACCCGAATTTGTGTTCTAGCACTAGTCTTCTAGGTTTGCAAATTATCTACACTGACATGTTCTACTTTTTAGAGCCAGAAAACTAACTAATCCCTCGTGGCCCGACTTTTGGCTCATTGCCCATTTCTCTAGTAATTTTCACTCCGCAATCGTCGAGGAATGAAAATATTCGAGCCGGAATGTTCTGGGTCAGCTGACGGGAACAGGTTTGAAGGGCGAATGATTCCACTAACCTTATAAACATCGTTTGGAAGGTTCCATCCAGTTGATGGAATATTATCCATTCTCACCTGTAGTTGGTTGAAACCGCTACTGGCCAAGTCATTCCTAACCTTGGGGGAAAATGTGCCCGTGAATATTCGTCTTGTCGCTTTAGGGCGTCCTTGACCGGGTTGCTAACGAGAGGACGGTTCTCGATTCGACGATAATCCGATTTTCCTGTCCGCTCAGGTTGCTAGGTTTTGTAAAATTTCAAGAGCAATTCGGAAAGTCGTACCACATGGAATCAGT
This sequence comes from Cyrtorhinus lividipennis, assembly GCA_019603395.1. Taxonomy (NCBI): domain Eukaryota; kingdom Metazoa; phylum Arthropoda; class Insecta; order Hemiptera; family Miridae; genus Cyrtorhinus; species Cyrtorhinus lividipennis. The sequence continues at coordinate 20,273,805 of CM034001.1, read as the reverse complement.
TTGCGGGTATCCAGTTTTGGCCGGCACAATAGCTGCTCTGAGAACGCTGCAAATCTTTCCCCAATGGTTGATTATTCCTTAGAGCATGATAATGAGGAAAGCAGTGGAGTGTGCCGGTCATTCCAATTAGATTCAACGTCCAACGTTTAGCAAAAAAAAAAAAAAAATTCCCGCACGCATATAAATATAAAATCTCGAAAATCCACTATGAAACAGGTAGGTATGTCCCCATTTTGACCTATATCCACCTTCAGTGAGCACCGAGATTCTTCGATAGATTTGCGGGGAAACATTATACGTCCACAGTGCATGATTCCCAAAAAAAAATCAAATGAAAACATGGTAACGATGTCTGTATCAAAACCCTGCAAATTCTTACACAGGGGGTTGGTTATTGTCTCGACCAGGCGCATGGAAACTGATTTAAAAACATGGGGGAATGGGGAAAACGGTGGGTGCGGCGGGTCCCAGACCCATTCCAATCGATTCAGTGTCCATCATTAGTGGAAAATGATACCCCACCACGCGCAGGTACCAGAAATCTCATAAACACATATTCAAATGGAGTAATATATACCCTATTTGAACCCATAACTTCTTCCAGTTTGTGCCAATCGTCCTGAGACCCACTTCATTGGATTCAGCGTCCATGATTTAGCGGAAAATGATACCCTACGCCCTAGGTTCCAGAAATCTCAAAAAACACAGTATTCAAAATGGGTAGTATATACCCAATTTGACCCATAACTTCTTCCAGTGGGTGCCGATCGTTCTGGTACCTATTTCATTGGATTCAGCGTCCAAAATTTAGTGGAAAATGATACCCCACTCGCCTAGATCGCCCAAAATCTCGAAAATCCATTTTTCAAAAAACACATTTTGACCCCTACCCCGCCCAAATTTGGTCCGATCGGCCTGAAAAGTTTGGAGGACCGTCCTAGGCCGGTATCTGACCCCTGACCCAAATTTCAGATTTTTAGAAAATTTTCTACTACCAAAAACAGCGTGGACGGCGGACGGACATCGACCTTTGGTTGGTTATTCCTTGAATAATCAACCTATGTTTTTTGATCTAGACATCTTGAAACGTCCAGAAAAAAATTTTGAGCCGAATCGGGGAGGTTGACCTTTTGCATGAAAACATAGGTTGATTATTCAAGGAATTTAATTATTGGTTATTAATTGGTTATTATAACCAACCAAAAGGCAAAATGTCTGTACGCCGTCCGGTAAAAATATGTTGAAAATGGATTTTCGCCGATAAAGGCGTGTGGGTTATCATTTTCTACTAAATTTTGGACGCTAATATGTTGAGATGAGTCCCCGAACCGATTGAGGCACATCAGAAGTGGTGGGCATAGGTCAAAATGGGCACCAACCTTCGATTTCTAAAGTGGGTTTTGAGATTGTTGGGTACCTAGACGTGTGGGGTATCACCGCTAAGTGTTGGACGCTGAATCAATTAGAATAAGTCCGGAACACTCCACACTGGTTGACCTCTCCATTGGGCATGATTACATTGGTTGATCATTCAAGGAATAATCAACCAAAATGCGCCATATAATTAGCAAAAGTTGCCACCTATTTTTTTTTTCTAAATTTTATAAACATTTTTTTATTTTTGTACTTTTCAGAAGAAAGACTACGGAAACACCTCATATACCGAAACTGCTCGCTATGTCGAACTCTCCCCGCATCCACCTATGGACACGTTCATTCGTCCACTTACTCGATGTACCAGGACCGACTCGATCTCCGAGTTGCTCCAGTCGCGCCGATGTCTCGTCAAATTCACACGAGTTACGTTCGATTTAACGCCGAACCGCTGAAACCTTCGTCGAAAATTGAACAAACCGTCACGGCCTTGAAAGAGAAAGCGAAAGAGTCCGAAGCTGAAAAAATACTCCCGGCTGAGCCGAAAGAGTTGAAACCTGTCGTCAAAAAAACACTTTGGACGAAAATCAAAGACGAAATTATCCACTATTATCACGGTAAGAAGACTTTAAAGAGAAAGAGCAGTTGTGTTCATTGTTTTGCCTGTTAACATGACAAGATGTCAATGAGGTATTTCGTTGATGGCACTTTTTGAGCATGTGAATTCCTTAGGCTGTCGGGTTTCCCAATTTTATCTATCGGAAGGAGGAAAAGGACTCTTATTCTCGGGAGCAGGAGTATGGGGAAAACAGTGAGTTTGGAGTGTCTTGGACTCATTCCAATTGATTCAGCGTTCAACATTGAGTGGAAAATGATACTCCACACGCCTAGGTACCAGAGATCTCGAAAACACATATTCAAAATGGGTAATAGATACCCATATTCACCCTCTTCCAGTGGGTGCCAATCGTTCTGGGACCCATTTCATTGGATTCAGCGTCCAAGATTTAGTGGAAAATGATACCCCACACGCCTAGGTTCCAGGTAGGTACAAGTGTGGGGAAAACAGTGAGTTTGGAGTGTCTTGGACTCATCAATTGATTAAGCGTTCAACTTTTAGTGGACAATGATACTCCACACGTCTAAGAACCCAAAAAGCTCGAAAACCCATTTTCGTATAAGGCAGGTAGGTGCCCATTTTGACCCACACCCACCTCCAGGGCCCATCACAAAGGATTCAGCGTCCAAAATTTTGTGGAAAGGATACCTCCTATGCCTAGGTTCCGAGAATCGAGTTTCAAAAAATACATATTCACTTATACCCTCCCCACATTGTTCGCTATATGACAGAATGGATGCATGCATACCTTTGTGTTTGGGTACCTAGGCATGGGGGGGGTATCATTTTCCACTAAATTTCGGATGCCGAATGGGGAGATTAGATCAAATTTTGGGGCCAGTCGATGATTGAACCCTCCATGAACGGGAGCATAGGTTGATTATTCAATAAATAACCAACCAAAATTGATGGTTTCAGATGCAGTAAAGTGAACGTATTCTGCTCCCAATGAGCTAGGAAATGTTCGAAATCTAATTTGATTTCTGCATCAAAATTTCTTTGAAGAAATTACCCTTATTTGAAAGGAAACTAGATGAAACCTAATTTTCGTACCTTATCCTGGGTTCGTGTAGTAAAATTTGTACTTAACTTGAATACTTACCCGATCAAATCGTGGACATTTTACTTTGTAGAGATTTAAACAGTGGATCAGATGAACGAGAAAATTCAAGTCTTTCTTCCTCGGTTCTATAATCCGTTTAAGAGTTGCCAGTCATACGTGGAAATCCGTAGTTGTGAATGGTTTTCGTGGATGACTGCCAGGAGAGTTTCAAATAGCCGCTTTGGGGACCACCGCTCTTGAGACTTTCAATACACTCGTGTTTTCTTCTTTTTCCTGCTTTAATATAGGATATATCTGTCACAAGATTACTAATGCTTGAAGATTACATTCATACAAAGCCGCGGGATTGCTCTAACTACGTGTACGTTCTTGCAGGTTTTCGATTGCTCGGAATCGATATCAACGTATCGAGGAAACTGTTGTGGAGGGTAATCAGAGGCAATGCGCTTACTCGAAGAGAACACAAATTGGTTTGTAATTACTGAAATTCCCAAAATGACGATATTTTACCTTGTAAAAAGTTGATATATTCTTATTTGTTGAAGAGGTTGTTTCGCTAAATTAAAAAATTATTTGTTAAAAATGACAAAAAGAAAAATGATTGCGAAAAAAAACAAATGACTTTTTTTACTATAAAATTTGTGAGATTTTTAATTACGGTGAGTCATGATTATTTGGGTTCCTACGAATGAAATTATATTCTTCGATTACACTGGGTTTTAACGGTTAGGGTTTGCAGCCTTCAAGGGGTCGGTTCTACAACTAATTTGCAATAAAAAGCACCCTAGAGACAAGTACTCTCAAGGTGCTAATAAGAATCTCTTGTACTAAACTCGAGCCTCTAAAGACTTATAATTCAATTGAGCTTGAAAAATTGTTTAATAGTCGGCCTTTAACTTTCAAGTTTAAGGAAATTCGGTATTTTCATGAGAAAACCATGATGTGGGTAAAAATGTTCTCTTTTTCACTTGAAACGTCATTTTTATCCTTAAATTATGTCACTATGATAAACGTTAATATACCGTTGGAAAGCTGCTTTTTTGGGGAAGTTATTCCGTGAATGAACGGGAAACTGTTTCTTTTACCCGGCTGAAAGTTTACATGGTTTTGCTTTTTCGTTTATTTCTTCATTTTAGGCTACAGTACTCAATTATTGGAGACGTTGAGGAGACCATCAAAAGGAAAATTTGACGCTCTTTCAAACAGTGTACTCAGATATGAGATTATCTCGTAAACTAAGGGAGTTATGGCCGTTTTAGTGGCGCCAGATTGAAAACACGGAAAAAAATCTTGAATCGTGAATAACTCGGAATCAAAGCTTCTAAAAAGAAGAGTCGTAGAGGCATTTTTTGTTGCAAATGAGTTGTAGAATCGACCCCTTGAAGGTTGTCAACCTTGCCACCCTATTGATCGTGTTTTCTCAGTGTCATCCAAGTATTAGGACTAAGCATACTCACAAGAAGAAGAATGGAGGCAAAATTACAGATTTAACGATTTTCAAATATTAAAAAAAACTCGGCGCTTCGCGCCTCGGCGGGGGGCTCCGCCCCCCGGATGTTATTACTTTGAACCTGACGGCTAAAATGCAAAAAAACATGGAATCATGTTTTAGCTCCTCGCTCTCATTGTATTATAGAAATGATCACGACGAACTCTTTAAATCCACTGTCGAGTACCATTTCCCTAGCAACGACTTGGTTGTAAGTGAAATTCATCTCACTTCTTGCAGGAGGATCCATCGCTAAAACATGATTCCATGTTAAAAATCTTTTTTTGTTGGAATTTTACGATATTGTTATTGTAATATATACGCAGTATTATTCACAACCTCATTCATAAATATAAATGTGCCCAAAGCTGTTTCTCATAATAATTGTACTCGATAAATTTTAACATTCCGCTGATCTATCGTATCAAATTTACAGTTGGTGCGCACAGTTGGTGATATGTTTCGATTGGTGCCGTTCTCCGTCTTCATCATCATTCCTTTTATGGAGCTTTTGTTACCAGTATTCATTAAATTTTTCCCCGGCATGTTGCCTTCGACATTCCAATCGTCCTCGGACAAGGTAAGTTCAATTTTATTTTACGCGGTATACGGAAAAATTGTGGCTTTTTTTAAAGGTTTGAAGTTTTTTTTTTGTTTTTCAATAGGAGGACAAAATAATGAAGTCGTTAAAAGCCAAATTAGAAATGGCCAAGTTCCTGCAGAAGACTCTGGACGATTTGCCAGCTGCTGGTGTCGGACATTCTTCGGATTCGGCGAAGGAATTCGCTCAATTTTTTCAGAAGGTACGTAAATGTGATACAATAGGAGTAATATTCAGAAATTGTTTTTGAATCGTATCATCCAGGAATGAGAGCCTGTTATTGGCCGGTTTTGATGGTCACATGCATAAATGTCTTTAGGAAACTATTTCTGGGCCATCTTGGGGTTAAAAACGCAAAGCTTGATCGAAAATCGAGATTTGAAAAAAAAAACGCTATCATCTTATATGCTTCAAGCAAATTTTCCGAAACGAGTTTTCTATAATGCATTGAAGGGAAACCCGCAAAAAACCGTAATTCAGAAGTGATCTGTAGTTCGAAACAGTTGTTCGTGACGTATCTTTCGCTCAAATGCTACTGAGTGCATTCATTGCGCAAGAGCATCCCACGCCTCGTCACCTCTGATTTCGCACGCGTTACCGAAGGTCGTGACCGTTTTAATTTTGGCTCTTCCGTATGGACAAAACGAGCGAGTTTGTTCGCTTCGAGGAAAAAAAAAAGTTTTGCCCGGCCTCGAACCCGCTGGGCGGGATCCAATCGTGAGGTAATCGCCTCGTTTAAAAATACTTAACCGCGATAGCCGTGCCGTCTGATATTTTCACAGTTTTCTTATTTCATACTTCGAAAAATCGTTTCGATTATGGTGGACGATTAAGAAATAAAATTTATTGATTAGAAAATTTAGAAAAAAATGAGAGTAAATATTCACCAGATAAGCGGTGTTTCAGGTCTATCCGCCGTCATGATGCGAATGTGTGATGCATTGCGTAACGTTCAGATTACATTTTCTCTTCCGTTATGAGTTTCTGATAAGGTTTTCACGCAAGGTCGGGCTTCTAATGGAGCGACGCTCTATCCTTCTATCCCAAATATTGCTATTTCCAACCGATTTCGGAAAACTGAAAATTCTGTAATAAAATCTCAAATTACTATCGTAATATTGATTGGTTATTCTTTGAATAATCAACCTATGTTTTTATGCAAAAAGTCAATTTCTTAGATTCGGCCCACTATTGTTTTCTAGTCGTTTCAAGATGTCTAGATCAAAATAAGCAATAGTCCGTCCGCCGTCCACGCCAATTTTGGTAGGGGAACATTTTTCTGAAATTTTGGCTTTTGTTGGTCCTTGAAACTTGTCAGCCTAATCGGACAAAATTATGGGGTTTTAAGTAAAGGTCAAAATGTGTTTTCGAAAAATTTATCTTAAAGATTTTTTGCAATCTAGGCGTGTGGGGTATTATTTTCCACCAAATTTTGGACGCTGAATCTAATGAGATGGGTCCCGGAACGATTCGCGCCCACCGGAAGAGGTTATGGGCTCCTATGAGCCTACTCACTTATTCTGAAAGTGGATTTTCGAGATTTCTTGTACCTATGTGTATGGGGTATCATTTTCCACTAAATTTTGGACGCTGAATCGATTGGAATGAATCTCTATGCACCAGGCCCCTGAAATAACCAACCTCTGTGAAAGAATTTGCAGTGTTTTTTATCAGGTTTAGTACAATGATAATGTATCTCTGTGTTCTGAAGGGATTAAGAATTTAAATGAGTTTTCTAATGAACTGCTGTCCTGTCAGCATATTGGATCATTCTTTGTAGGAAATAAGATACCCTTGTTTTCGATTGAACAGAAAAACTCTCTTTTTCCCTTTGGACCGTTTTACATTTTCACCGTGTCACAATCACGGTACAACTATGACCAATTTTCGCTTTGCTACTGGACGTCCGAACGGGATGGGTGCGGGGGACTTTCCAGGTAAATTTAATGAAAACATGTAATGTGTTGTAGGTGCGAAGTTCGGGTGGAATGACGACTTCCGAAGAGATCATGAAATTCTCGAAATTGTTCGAAGACGAAATCACTTTGGACTCCCTTCCTCGCCCTCAGTTGATGGCTTTGTGTCGTGTTCTGGATATGAACCCGATCGGAACGACGAATTTCCTCAGAGTTCAATTAAGATGGAAATTGAGAAGTTTGGCTGCTGACGACATGGCACGTATTAATTAACTATGTAATTTGTTTGACGTAGGGGCCGATTGTGCTTTCCTGTGCTGACGTTATCTAAACTTTCTCTATTTCAGATGATTAGTAAAGAAGGGATCAACTCTTTGACGCAATCCGAACTCCAAGCTGCGTGCAGGGCTCGTGGAATGAGGGCGTTGGGGGTTTCTGAAGAGCGTTTGAAGGCTCAACTGAGTCAATGGCTAGACTTGTCGTTGGTCAAAAAAGTTCCTCCTTCTCTTCTCCTGCTGTCTCAAGTATGTTGCAGCCATAAAATATAAATTATAATATCGTTTGTTTTTATTTAAAATGAATCTAATGTATATCTGACCTTAGGCGTTCATGCTACCCGATACAACACCGACGGAAGAGAAGCTGGCCGCGACTATTCAAGCTCTGCCTGACGCCGTTGGTACTGCGACCAAGGCTGTTATTGGTGAACGCGAAGGCAAAGTTGACTACAAAACTAAGATTGACATCATCAAGGAAGAAGTGGCTATGATCAGACAAGAAAGAAGAGAGGAGCAAGAGGAAGAAAGCAAAGATAAAGCCAAAGTGAGTTTTGTTCTGTTTGAAGCTAACTTCCTTGAGGAGTAATTGTACCAAAGATGGTGCTATGTATTGTTTGTTAGTGGCTATATAATACGAAGGAACGTTACAAGTTTATATCCTATTTTCGATTTTTCAACAGCAAATCGTTGACAAGAAAGAAGAAATCCTGGTCGACCCCGCTCCAACACTCATGGACTCCACCGGTGTTGAACAGAACGTACGCACTGTGTACGATGACATCAAAAAAACCGTCGAAAACATTGAGAAATTAGCCGGAGAAGTAATTATCTCCTTACGAATATTTTCACTGGATGATCATTTTTCTTTATATATTGCTCCGTACAGAAAAATCATTTTTGATCGTCTCTATTCGCAGGAGGTGACTGAGAAAGAGATGGAAGCTCTGGAAAATGCGCTGGAAACATTGGGCCACGATCGCAAGAAACTTCTTGTGGAGAAAGAAGAACTTCAAGAGCTGCGAGAAGAGATGGCAGAGTATCAGGAGGTAATATTTATTCATTTTCTCGTTAGCGGACATTGATATCAAATCAACCATAATTTTTGTTCGTTGCCCGACTAAAAGTAAGGTATCCGACTGGGCCGAATGCGCTGGCCGCTCTCGCCCCTTCTTGCATTGAACCTCCCGCAATTTTTGTGTTTCAGTTTAAAAAGCAAAATCTTGAACGTTTGTTCTTAACTTATCAGGATGTAGCGGATCTTCAAAAGATGACCATGTCGACCGGCGCCGAAGGCGTCGAGCCCGTCAAAGAGTCGATCGCCGCCAAACTTTTGACGAAGAAATTGAACAAAATGATCGGCAAATTAGAAACAGTTCGGTCTCAGTTGGAGAAGAAAGAAGATATCAAGTTGACACCGGAGAAAGTCTTGTCTGCTAACGAGTCTACAAAAGTTCACGAAGCTACTCAGAGTAAAGTATCAGAAAGGTGAGTTCCTTCGATTATTTTATCTCACACGGCGACGTGATGGACTCATGAAAGTCTGAGTACATTTTCCTGAAAAATCAGTAGCCAGTCGGATTCCATCGAAATCCTTCGAAATGTCTATTTTCGCCCATACGTCAGTTTCATGGACGACTTTTCTGTTTTGGAAAACATTGTTCTTCATTGGAAACCACTTTATCCCCACACCATAATGTTCCGTTTACTCGTTTAATTTCAGACTAGGGGTAGACAAAATAGAACATTTGAGGGATGATGATCATTTCATTCATGACCATCTCAAATCATTGGTTGGAAAATAGTGAGTACGTGTGGTCGTTGTTTTGGTGGCCGTCACGCCAAATGTCGATCATTTTGCATTTCAATCGTTGTCCTGTCTGATATTTTAAAAATAGATGAGGTCCCGATTGGAGATAGATCATTAGTCGTTGGACTGTCCTTGTGTGTGGCATCCTGCCTGACTGGTCTATATTTTCACAATCTGAGCGCGAAGTGTTCTGCTGCTGTTCTACTTAAACTACGGTTACTATGGGTGCGAGTTCTGACGAATTCGCTTGAACAATCGAAAGCAAGTGAATCTAGTTATTTTGGGAGGGGAAGCTTCTTCAAAGTACGCACGTCATCGGAACGATTTCAGCACCTTGGAGCAGTTTGAATTTTCGTCCAAATCGGTCCAAACGCTAACCACGAGTCCCTGTTTTGGCGATATACACTCGCGAAAATTGGAGAACTTTTCGATCCTTTTTTTCAATTCCCTTCAATATGTATTCGAATGTTTCTGGTGTCAAAAAAAATTGTGTTGTTGGTCCCATTATTCATCAAACAACATGTGAAACACTCCCTTTGCCTCTGTGGTAATTAACAACTGGTACACGGGCTCAGACTTCTGACTTTAACAACGGATTTTTAGTAAAGTAAAGATCATCAATTTCGTCCATCTTCGCCACGAGTCATAAATGTATTGACTATCAGAACATGCGTGTATTCTGACGAGGATTTCGGTCAAACTCGTCAGAAAAATTTCTGTCAGAATTCGCATCCATAGTAACGGTAGCCTCAATCATGTAATGTCGACACCAAGCATGCATCTTGGTGGTTATGGGTTTCGAATATGGGGGTTTCGAGGTATTATTTGAATGTTTTCTGGGTCGTTCGTCCTGAAAACCTCTCGGTTCTACATCGTCTTTCTTTTTCAGCGATGACAACTTGCGTGTCGAAGACCTCGTCAACACCATTCGTAAAATACAAGGGCTCTCCAATTCCAGTTTGGACAAAATTACCGACGTCTTGACGAAAATGGACGCCGACAAAGACGGAGTCATCCGCGTTGACGTCGTTTTGAAGGTGGGTCTTAACTTAAGTACCTTCAAGACTTGTGTTTCAATAGAAATGATTGAATAGTATCATGTATGTTCTAGTTTAAGTAACGATTAATCGCCAAAATAAGACGTTAGAATTTGATTTCAAAGATACACTAGTTGTAGTGGCATTTCCACTAGGCGCTTGCTCAGACTCGCTATCCGTGGTCCCATTTTCTTCCAAATTTCAGCCAGAATTTTGTATTGTGTAATAGAATGTGTCCTTACAAGTTCTACCCGAATCCCGCTTCTTCTTTCAACGCGGCCGCTTTTTATGAACTCCAAGCAGGAAGGAGTGCCGTCATTGTATTAAGCAATAGGAACTATCGAAATGAAAATTAATTTTTTCTTTTCAAATTAGGAATTTTTTAAAACCGTTTTTGTGATATTTATTATTATTGTATATAAAGACGTTACAAATGATTCTCTTTCGTGAATTATAGATGCTGGAGCTGGTTGGAAACGAGAAAATCAAATTGAACAAGAAACAAATCGCCGAGTTAGTCGAGCTGATTGACAAAGAAGAAGCGATCGAAATGGACGAAATAATCTACAAAAGCCTCAAAAAGAGTGAAGAAAACGAAGCCAAAGTTCAGTCGACGTCCGCCTCAGTGTCCGACTCTGACAAGACGTCCGACGCCCCCTCCACTTCATCGTCCTCCGTGCCGTCGTCCACCCCCGAAAAACCCGATCCAAAAGGTCCTTTGAACATGACGGCAGCCACGGCCGCCTCGATGACAAGCCCGACCATTACGACAAAGATCTCCGAACCCAAAAATGATAAAAACAACGCGCCCAAAGAACTCCGGTAAGGTTACTCACACCTCTTACTACTTCCCCCGTCGAAGAATTTAATTTTGCTATTGACAAAAGCAATATATTTTTATTTAATGTAAATAGTTACTATTTATTCATTTTTAAAAACACGAATTTTTTTTTCCATTATTATTTTGTTTCGCAATAATTGTGATATTTCGCAAAATCGTGTTGTTTAAAAATTAATCTAGTGATCCAGTCGTTCGTGTTATCAATCCGCGTGTAGTTGATCAGGATGTTGTGTAAGAATTCGTTCAATAAAATTACCAGAAACCGAAGACCTCATGATTATTCTACAACACTTCAATCAATTTCCTTAACCTATCTCGGTGTTCAAGAGAGCTTGCAACTGCATACAGATTCTCATATTTGCCCTTGTAATTCGTATATTTATTACTATGTAAAAAAAAAAATCACATTCATCGCAAAAAATCACTATAAAGAATATTCTCATCTTTAAGCATACTAAGCCACTGACTAATAGTACAACCGCGCAGAGGAATAAGAATCGCTCATTTAGGAAACGCAATAAGTAAATGTAATAGAGTAGAAAAATGGACGAAATTGGGAATAAATGCGTTAATTGCTACACCATGGTTCATGAATTTCACCACAAATGATTGATATGACACTACAAACTATTTTCTCACAGAAGAGAAGATACATTCTAAGGAATAGTCTAGAAGATAGATACTAATTGGTCCTATTTACGCTTCGAATGACTCAAAAACTACTGAGTTTTTTTACGACATTGATTACGACAAAAAGTAGTTTCCCTTTTATGCAGAGATACTCGACGTCAAATCGTTAGTTATGGCCAAAGGTAAAGTGGGCACGAAGTACATTGTCTTCTGTCAAAGTAAAGAGAGCCTTCTGAATTAACAGAAACAAGACGTAGCTTGGCCATTTATGGAAACTCATATGAGTAAATACGTACATTGCCTACATTATTGGCGGAAAATTGTAAAATGCAGAAATTTCTTGTATTTTCTCACGAGAGTGGATAAATCATATTTCGACTCATCTTCAAGAGTCACTAAGTCACTTCTTCAAACAAACAGCTACGCTAAGTGACGGCTACGCCGTTCATTCGGTTGTTACCTGAAATCATTATCCTTAGACAACAATTTGTTACGCATAAATGAGATTTGATGATCAATAGATTGGTAGATTGGGTGGCTCATGTATTTTGATGATATTGTCTCAATTGTGCCTAGGGTGTTTGTATTATTTCTTCTAATTCATTCTGAAAAGCCAAGAGCTAAGACCCACTTAATGAACGCCGGCAAGGGCCTGACAGCTCACAGCAATCCTCCAAGAATTGGCTAAGCAGGATTCAAATACAACAAACAGGATTTATCCTGAATTACACAGCCTTGCAGGTGATATACGTTGCCCCTAACTAAAATTTAGCGACTTCAAATGAGGTATTGGTGTCATGAAGAACCAGTCTCTATAAGACTTTTCTCAGTATAAATGTACAGAAAATTGAGAAATCCACGGAAATCAAATAATTTTAACTATACGTTTTCTATGTACCCTATCGAGTAGCCACCCTCACATCTGGTCAGGGAATAAAATTGGGATTTTGACACCATAGAAAATATTATCAAATTTGACCAACAGACTCAGCCATGGCTGGCGGGGAACTCTCGAACTTGCGGCCTCAAAGGAAGGTTTTACTTTGAGAGGTTGTGGATAGAATTAAGGAAAATCCTTAGCTTATGGGCGTCCTACAGCCGTCTCAGCCCTAGTGCCTTCGAGGAGAGAAATGCTTCGAACTCCTGGAACAGCCCATAACACGAATGCACACAGCCAGCAGCTTGGGCAAGGCGATGTGGAGGGCTCCGAAGGGCGCGAAAGCATTTAAAACATAATTATCAGTAACGGGACATTGCTACTAAGTATCTGAACTAACTTATACCCATTGATACAAAATTCGTGTGATACACGATAAAGTACCAAATGATCGTTTCCCAATCTCGGTTATTTGCTGCAAAACGCTGTCTAGGGATAATGAAAGAATGACATAGAGGTCCATTGGCGTAGCCCTCGGTGTTCATGGTGAGCTGCCCGCCTTTTTTTTGAGGATTGATAAAACGCCTACAATGACATTATTTTCTTGCAAATATGTTCAATGAAGGATATTGATCTGTAGAAGAATGACTTAAATCTTCAACGTGTACACTACTTGACGTTTTTCTTTTTTTCATTATCCGCGGTGAAACACGATATCAAAGCAACAAAGGCTCATCAGCTTTGAAGGCATTACCTTCCTATCAGCATCACACAACTCAATTACATTATCCAAAAAGTTGTTACACTTAATTTTTAATCCTCAACACACTACTACGAGTAGTTGTAGCGGTTGGCACAAACGCGACAACAGTGGATCGTCTAATGAGCCTATTATGAACTTATTGGAGTAAGCGTCTCAGGCCTTCCATATGTTGAGCTGTAAGGGTGAAGTTATTCCTCTCGGTTGAGTGGAATTCACAGTCAACTTTTTCTAGTTTTTTAGACATTGGTTTTGAACGCAGTAAGACATTCTGCGTGTAACGACACCAGAGTATATTAGAAAACATTTTTCTAAGATAGATTACTAAGGAATCATACTTCTGTAACTTTCAGCAACGATCAGGATCGCATCTTAGGTGTGCGAAGAATTTTCCAAAAAGCAGGCGTTTGAATTCAGAGAGAAAGGAGTTGCAGGAAACCGGTATGAGCAAGCCAAGTGAGCAGGGCTGACGTCATGGATGCGTGCAGCTTCCACAGTACTCGACAGGTTTCAGAGACAAACACCAAGTAAAAAGACGACAGAAATATCCTTCATCCAGGTTGCAAAATAACTAGCCTTTTTCAGGGAGAACCCTGGTACCTACTACGGTTCCATGAGTAGCTACCTGAAGTTTCAACCAATATACCCCTCAAAACGGCTGATCTGTCGAGAGAACAGTAAGTGTGACGTCACAAGTTCGGCCATCTGACTTTCATCGTGATTACGAAAAACATAGCAATTTCTGGCCCGTGGACCAATGGCAATTATTGTGCAATACACTGAAACACCACTAATGAAGGTGAGTCAAGGCGCATTTGCCCAGTTATTGCCCACGATATTTGCGTCGACATCTCTTAGGCTTCAAACATCGCTATTTGACTTCAAAATTTGCTTTTTTAAAAAGTTATCAGTGCATAGGTTAGGGGGTTGAACCAAACCAAAAATTGAGTCCGTTGAGAATTTGAGGCTGGAGCCAAACAGATCTCTCATTGGTTGATTCATTCGATTTAGGACAATTTGATGCTTGAAATAGATCATAAATACCCCTAATAATATACCAGAATTTAAAAGAAATATAAAATGAAATGAATACTTTCTGATTAGAGGAGTCGATGGCGATTGTGCTCCTTCGGCCAACTCAACGACTGTTTATGAGAGATATTCGATTTATAGCGAAGAGTAGTCAAAATTCGGGAGTTCCAGCGGAGCCAAGTCCGGCAGCCCGCTGTCCTCGTAGATTTTTATTCTGGCGCGAAGGGAATCAATTTCACGACGACTAGCGTCCAACTGGGACAGTAGTTTAGATACGAATTCTCGGAGTTGAGCGTTTACCGTGCGAAGCTCTTCTATGACGGTTTTCTCATCTTTGGGAAGTTTGAAACCTTCGGTGGGGGATTTGTCTTCAGGCGCGTCTTCGTCTTTAGCGCGGCGCTCTGAACGTTCTCTGAGCATTCCCAGCAGAGAATCGGCCTCCTCCATAGTCCTACGCAACAAGAAGAATGTATCAACGAGTGGAAATTTTAATCAAATTCATTGTCAACCCTTTTGGAAAACACCAGGACGATACTGGACGAGGACCCGACTGATGAGGGTGGGGTAAGCAAGGACAGTGTATCAGAAAATCATTCTTAAGAAAAATTTTAAGCAGCGCGATCAAATTCAAATTGGACGGCGTCCCAACCTTTCCGTATTCATCGTACTTCGACCTTGAAGTTAGGAAAACTCAAAAGTAGCGCACATTTGCACTCCCAGTCACCTACAGATTGTTACATAAACGTATTTGCATCTTTTCAGCGTTTTTTTTTTTCCCAGGTTCTTGTCAATTAGCTACAATTCAGTCTGACAAATTTACGTTGAGTTGAGCCTTCTTCGGCAATATGACAGTTACTTCGTGGTTTTCTCAATGTTTCAGGCAACAATATCACAATTGCCGATCATGTAGCTCTGTATACCGGATCAATCTGAATTTCCTTGCATTTGATTTTGCGAAGTGAAAAATTCCCTGTGAGCCTATTTTTAATTGTATTCATCTCGTATCTCATTTTATTGTCTTTATCCCTCAATAAAGTAATCAAAAATGCTCTTCAAGAAGAGCCATTTTACTGTTTTACGGGAAGTGACTTCTTAGGTGCAGGTATCCACGAATTTTCAACTTTCGACTCCGTGTGATAATTGTCGGATTTTTACATTTCAACAACAGCGTGATCCTCCCTTGAGCCAATCAGAAAGCTTGCTTTTTTCAAGTAATTGGAGACATGTCCTCTTATCTGCTGTCGTAACTACCTAGTTTCTACGCAATTCCCCGTCACTTTGGATAAAACGTGCAAAAACTATGCTACTTAGGAATAAGTTCGAGTGCATTTTCTGGTTCGACTCACTTCAGAATGGCCCATTGCAACTCCTGATCTTTTTGTTCCGCAGGACTAAACGCTTTTTTCTCCATTTTCTTCTTCTTTCTCAATTCAGCAACTTTTTGTTGAATTTCGTGTTGTAACTTTTTAGCCCTGAAATTAAACACGTTATCATTAAATACACAGCTACTTTTCCCCCTTTGAAAGAAAGAGCAGGGGAAGGATGTGTCGATCCTTGGCACCACGACTACCATGGGTCTATCTATTGTACCTATTAAAAGAAGTCCTAATTAACAATGGCTATACAATAATGTAATAAAACGCCTGAGAGATCCCTTCTTCCCTAAGATTGGACAGGGTCTTAGGGTACCTTGATGATTATATGGGGGCTAGGGAACTCATCAGGCGCGGATTCAAGAGGGGGGTCACGGGGGTCATGACCCCCCCCCCCCCCCCCCCAATCTAGGTAAAATTTTTGAAAATGGACTAGAGTTTTGACATGAACAATCAAATTATGAATAAATATTGGATTGGAATAAAATGGACTTCATTGTTAAGAGATTGAAAAAGAGAAAATTTAGTTCATTTTGTTTGATTGGTTATTATTTTTTTTTTTTTTTAGCTTTTGATTTTACCCTGTGACCCCCTCCAAAAAAAATTTCTAGATCCGCGCCTGGAACTCATCACTTATATATCAAGGAGCCGGTGTCTTGCTGCTGATGTGGCTCTTCAGAGCACACTTTCTGCCATCTCTGCCTTCTGAGCATGGGCGTCTCTGCCTTGTCCTATTGTGTAGGTGATATCTGAGAGGCCAGTGCCCGTGTAAATGGATGTTATGATCTAAAGGTCCTTTCACCAAGGAGAGTGGAGACTGTGCCTTTTTGGTACCAGACACGAAGAACAGCTTTGATTGCCTGAGGCCTGGTAGCAGAGGTAATAGCTTGGTATTAACACAGATATTTCATGGGAAGAAACAACACGACCGTTTGAGGAAGGTCTCATGGCTCCCCAGTTTCTTCAGCATGAGGTTAAATGTTTCAACCTTTCACAACGAAAGGCCGTAAATAGATGGGTAAAATAAGCTAGACGACTTCTGCTACGGCACATTTTCCGTTCTCTCCCGGGTCCTAGAATTTATCCCGTTTCAACACGGTCAACTACTTACCTTTAAAAAAAAAACTCAAAATGAGTGGAGCTAGTTTTAATTCTGAATAAAGAAAAACCTATCACGTTCTCACTTGATAATATCCGTTTGTTTGCGATGGTACAAAAACTGAAGTTCCAAGGATTCCAACGCTTTTGCGTATCTAGTCAACGTCATAGCCTGTTGAATGAGATCTGACGCCTTTTCATGGCAGATAACGGCGGCGTCGTATTGTCGTGTTTTCATCAATTTCTCGGCAGACCGCCCTTTCTGATGAGCCTGCGGAGTATTTAGGATAAATTTGGAAATTTGGAAATTTGTGTTTCGGTTGCTGAAAAACAAGTCGGTTACTTCCACAATGTTGTGTAAACTCACCAAATACAACGGGGATTCGTTATCCATAACATGCTAGAACGTAATAACACGGAAATGTGATCGCATCCTACAATAAAACTGTGATTTCGGCACGCAGGAACTCTAATTAAATGTAATATTATTCAATAATTGTTTACAAATTATTACCGACTAGAGCAACAGAAGCAGTGATAAAAGCCTTTTCCAGGGGTTGGATGATAAACAAGATATCAAGTTCAAGGCCTGCGCGCTAACAACTATGGGAAGGGCGAAAACACGGACGGACCGCCAATTTATCGCTGTAGTATACGGATTATCTACGGATATTCAACGTGGTGTTGATGTTCCAAAGGCAAAAACGGTTCCTAAAATCCTACATCTTGCTTCTTCAGTTCTTCAACAATCAGTGATGAATCGACAAAAATGTTCGATGTCATTGAAACCGCGCCTTTTGAATCCTCAGTCCGGCTTCAGCAGTACTAACAAACTCAATTATTGTACAAAAGAAATAACTCACTCAAACAATCAAACAAGATTCATTAATTTCTAGAAAATGTTTTTATGATTAGGATTTTGGTTGGTTATTTCTTGAATAATCAGCCGATATAATCATAATGGAAGACAACCTCTCCGATTGACCCTAAATTTGATACAATTTATATTTTATGATGTCTAGGATGTTTATGATGTCCTCCCATTTAGATCACTTAAACTATATTTCCGTATGCAGTTTTGGTAGTACTTTGTACGTAGACCTAGTGAAGAGAAGGCAATTTTCTGAAAATCTGACATTTTGGTCAGAGGCCTCTTCCCAATTCTTGTTTGTCCTTGAACCTGTTTGGACCAAATTTTGGCAGGGTATGGGTAAAAATGTTTTTTGAATCACGTTTGGGACTTTTTGAGAACTAGGCATATGGGGTGGCACCCACCTGAAGTTGGTAAGATTAAAAATGGGTACCTAGCTACCCATATGTTTGGGAGTCTCATTTTCCACTAAATCGATTAAAATGAGTCCAGGACACTCCACACTCACTGCTTTCTCCATAGTTCAGCTCCAAAGAGTAATAAACTATTTAATTGTGAAAGAATGTGCACCGTTTTTGGTCTAGACCCCTTTCAAAATGTCTTCAGCTGTCATCCATCAATGAGCGTTGGGACATATAAAAGTGTGCTATGACAGTAGAGTGGTAACCTAAAACCTACCTCTCCCACAGCAGATTATTTGTTTATGTTATGGTCAATGTGTGAGTTGTTCATGTTATGACTTGAATAAACTGGACGATGTTGCGTCTATGTGTCGTGTGAATTGTTTTTCGCTCTTATGAGTCATTCTCTAGTCGCTGTCATATACTCGTATTTCAGTTATAATGACTCACATGGGGCACCCAGCGGTAAGATCACACTGGGTACTAAGTTTTACTTGTTTTAATTAATGAGTAATTTTATTGTTCGTTATCGAATTCACGTTTGTTTTTGTTTTTTTAACTCATCTTCGAAATTTCGGTAAAAGTCGGCATTAAATATATCGATATATTCGTTCTTAAAATGACGTCATGTATGAGTTGAAACTGGGTAAACTAAACTAAAAATGCAGTAAATCGATATATTTCTAAGGGGCGAGCTAATGCCGACTTCAACCAAAATTTCCTCGTGCTGATGGATAAGTAGTGATTATCTTACACTTTCCTGTATATAGGCCTGATTGGTCCCTCAGGTTAGAAATAACCCTGTTAGATTTAGATGTCATATTGCCTTTGAAACCACTTCATTTGAGTCGTATTCCATCCATTCAAACAAGCCGTTGATTTGGACTTTGAAGAGTTCACATCATTAGCGAAACTGGTATGCAGGCCACCTGAAAAGTGATTAGACAATCTGCAGTGGCTCTAAATAAGGGCAAATCCCTGAACCTGCAATGAGCTATTGGTTATAAAGCCAGGATTCGAGGAGAAAGCTGTAGTTGTTTTTGCCGGACCACGTGCAACTTACCTGTGCCTGCACTGCTACAAACAAAAAGTGCAGTTTTTTCAAATGATAAAAACCATTGTGGAACAATTCACGTCGTTTAGTCCAGCTTGAAAAGGCTCCTGAAGGACCAAGTCATTTTTAAAAAGGGCCATTTTATCAATTTGCTGCTTAACAGTCTGTACTGAACCTTGGGTTTATTTCAGCTTCAGGAAATGCTACAGTTGGGTTGCAGCAAGGAAGCTGTCGTCCTCCATGCGTTTCAAACTTATTTGGAGCTGTGTGAATGTGAGTACTTCCAACGACTTCAAATTTTTGAAAGGTCATGCTTTTTGGTTGGTTATTCCTCGAATAATCAACCTATGTTTTTTAAAAGAACAGATCACTGCATTCTTTCACAGGGGTTGGTTATTCCACGGACCAGGGGCATAGAGACTCATTTTAATCGATTCAGCGTTCAAAAATTAGTGGAAAACGATATCCCACACGCCCAAATACCGGAAATCTCGAAAAAAAAAAAAATGTTTGAAGTATGAAAATACATATACCTACATTTTGACCCTTAACCTCTTCCAGTGGGCGCCAATCGGTCCGGGACCCGTCTCATTGGATTCAGTGTACAAAATTTAATTGAAAATAATACCCCACACGCCTGGATCAACAAAAATCTCGAAAATCCATTTTTCAAAAAACACGTTCATCCCCCCCCCTCCCCTTCTCCTCCCATTGGTCCGATCTGACTGAATATTTTCGAGGGTGAACTAGAGCCGGAAACGGGTCCCAGACCCGAATTTCAAATTTTTAGAAAATTTGCTACTACCAAAACTGACTTTTTGCATGAAAACAGGTTGATTATTCAACCCACCTAAAGTCCCTCATGCTCCATTTTTGAGGAAGAACTTTTTTCTGAAAATATTAGTTGAACTTGTGGCTCACAAAGAATCTTGTCCACAGATTATATACTAAAAGACGTCGACTACCATTATGCAAAGAAGATGGATTTGGTATACCTCACAGCGAGAGAGAACGAGGAGACAGAGATTTACGTGCCTGTGTACGTCAAAGAAGATATTCAGGCCAAATGGCTGAACGATGTGCACAATTATGTTTGTAAGCCGCGTAATACCAAAAAGTAAGTGGTCAAAACTGTTATCCTTAGTTGCGGTGAGTGGTTTCTGGTACTGTTGGGGCACCAAGTTGTACCTTTATCTAATGTGGGAGCCTAAAATTATTTCTGGTTACATTGAAGTTCCGCCTTATTGACACTTCAGATCAGCTAAATTCTCAGAAAAATACCTTTGAGCTCTCATTGTATCGCTCTTCCCATGCTCTTCGGCAAAAGATCTGACAAAAATGTTGACGATTTTTCTGGAATCGGTGCTGAATTTGTTTGGCGACTAAGCGGGATGCTCCCAATATAATGAACCGTCGGGAAATAATTTGCTGCGTTTTAGTGTAACTGTAAGCTCACACTTCTCATTGTCGGTTCTTTCTTACGTTTCAGATTCAATCTAGTAATAAGAGACTCCGATACAACGCACGTCATCTTCCGTGTTTCCAACAACCTCGTTCCACCTTTGTCTCCAGAGGACGTTAAAATCAAAAAGAAAGCAGAAGAAGAAAGAGAAATGATGACCAAGGAATTGAAGCGGATGATCCCCGATTTGTACCAGACTGCATCGGCCAAGAAACGGGCGAGTTAATTGTTAGATTTGTTGAGATCGTTATTCCTAACTCGTTTGTGTTCATTTTGTATTATATTGAAAATAATGCGTCAATAAACCAACGCCGTTCAATGGTAATTTATTTTGAAAATTCTATCCAATTCATTATTCGCGTCGGGGTGTACAACCCACTTGGGGGATGCTGCAGTGGGGCTGTTGGAGACGGCGTTACTTTACTAATTCGACCACTTCTGTCAAGCTGGTCAATACATGGCTCGGCTTCTTTATACAGTACCTGTTGTTGTTTCTTAGAAAATCTCCGTCGGGTTTTCTTAGTTTTGGACTGCCTCTTCTCTGTGACGTTTCCCGAATTCTCGTCAATTACGAGGCGTTTAGCGCGCTCTTTCCATTGAATACGGCGAGCTGATAATCTTTGGTCGAACCTACTCGGTCTTTTGGGGTTGTCGAAAATGTCGTTCAAAATCGTCGTTGTTTTGAATATGGAATTGCTCGAAGCAGTTCGTGAAGGTTTAGGTAGCTTTTCGAAGATTCTGCTTAGTTTTTCCATATCTTCATCAGTCATAACCGTACGACTGTGACCTGTAATATATTGTTTTAACTGATTCCCGAATTTACTAATAGAAGTTTGTTATTACCCGCAGCGTTAACCCGTGGAATCTGCCATCGGGCAGGTATTGATTTTACAGACAATTTCTCACAAAAAGTCCATATTACACATTTCTTTAGGGGCATCCTTTAATTTTAATTTTACGTAATTTACGGGTTTTCCGTTATTTCGACCAGCTCACTAAAAGTATTCTGATGGAATGAGCGTTGTATTTTCTTACTCCCTTATGCAAAATTCGGTTTAACTTTTTTGAATTCTTATAGAAATATCACGTTTCCCCTCTTCTAAAAGGAATTTTTCCATTAAAACAGGCAGCTTATTTTCTGTCGCGGTTTTCAAGGTAACTGCAAATCAACAGGGATGGTAACATTTTGAGTTTTTTTCAAGTTATCAAGGGTTTAATAAGTTAAGGCCAAGATCTCGAGAAAAACCGTGGAATAAGACTACTCAAGACAAAGCTTCTGATAAAAAGTGTACGAGGCATTGTTAGACTTCCTTTACTAGCTTAGCTGAAAACATTTTCAATAAAGAATAATGGCGCACTTACTTTTCTTGCTTATGTCGGCGATTTCCCTCAACTGTGTTATGGTTGAATCCTCTTGTCTACGCTCAATTTCCGAACGTTCCGAACCTATCGTCGATTTGGCGAGAGTTTCCTTTATTTTCCGCTGGTTTGCAACTGATTTTGATTCTTTCTGACGTTCTTTTGCCGAAGAATACGTCACACTAAATTCCCTCCACTTGCTCGATTTGACAAGCTTTGGTAAATGAACATACGGTGCTTTATGAAGATGATCGATCGCATTCGGTGAATGAACTTTTGATGGTGTCCTGTTTATCTGAGTAAAAAGAAGGAAAAACAAGCCAAGTAACAAACAAGTAGAAGCTAATCGATTCACCTACACAGCTTCTATTGAAATAAGCATTTTCTGTCTGCAGCTTATTTTTGAAGCCCTAAAACTTGTTAAAGGCCCCGATTTCCGCTCCTGCTCGATGAGATCCTCTGGTTCATTTGTACGAACAATATTCCCTTCTTAATGGCTATTCATTGACACTTACGCGATGCTTTCCAAAAACCGTCTTGTCATGGTGTTCTGATTGATTTTTCTTTTCGATTATAACGGAGACCTTTCCTGAACCACTTGGTCTTGATGTCATCATATCGAGCTTCGGGTTTTCAAC
This sequence comes from Cyrtorhinus lividipennis, assembly GCA_019603395.1. Classification (NCBI taxonomy): domain Eukaryota; kingdom Metazoa; phylum Arthropoda; class Insecta; order Hemiptera; family Miridae; genus Cyrtorhinus; species Cyrtorhinus lividipennis. Next base: position 20,251,225 of record CM034001.1, on the reverse strand, counting down.
GACATTCCACGTTTTGTCTGCTTTTCTCAAAATCTCTTCAGAATTCCTACTCGCTTGCTGGTGAAACAATTCCCTTACGTGTACGAAATTTCTCCTTGGGTGAAACAGAAGAATACAAAACTGTCTAAACTCACTCTTGCTAGCATTCTATTCAAATATTCCCAGGCAGTGTAAGTTTTTCTCTGAGTCTCCAATGTACCACCTAGCCCCCGGGCCGTGCTAGCTATTCTGTAACGGAATTTTTCGTTCAACTCTTCTGCGTCAAATTGTTTCATATTCAAAATTTTCATCGCCTCTTCCACGCTCAAAGATGCCGCTCCAGAAACGTCCATCCTGTTTAATCACCAATGTGGACCACTAGCGTCACTCCAGCGAGGAACAAAGCTCTCTGCGGTAATAAGCATACGGTTTGACCGTCATCGACACTCATGTTGAGTCTGTTGGCGAGACACTCGCCACTTCATCTCGAGAAGTTGAAAGGCAAAATAACTGTACCTACAACATTACCTTCTCAACACGAATTACCTAAATTAAAAAAAACTGTTCAGCTCTTGAAAGTTACCCAAAGTACAAAAGCGATAATCAGCACAGCACCGATTAAGATGCCAGCTAGAAGCAGTCTTCCCAGCAAGCAGCATCCGCATAAACCCTGATTCTGTAGTCAAACAATCAATTTATGTGAGGAGGCTATCCATTGATTCACAAGCCCCTCTCTGAGGACGAAATTACAATACCCATGTAAAAATACAGAGAGAAACATCCCAACTCACTGGTACATCATCGTTGTAAGATCTGGCGTCCCCGCGTCGCATGAGACCAATTACTTCGCCATCTTCAATTCGACCATCGACAAAAATCAAGTTGAAATGCATTATCATCTCTTATCACTTTCTAAAGACTCTGAAATTAATGATGCCTTACCTATCTTGTCGAGAAAACAATCTCAAACACCCTTTCGTAAAAATTGATTTGTGGACGGATTAGTTGAATTTTGCACAAAGCTCCAATCTTGATCCTGATCGTAATAATTGGTGTAGGCGTGATGGAATGCTGCAAACAAAAGTAACTTTTTCAAGGAGAACTTGCTTTAAGAGTGAGCAGTCGAGGTGGCGCCTGCTGATGCATCAGGAGGAATTGGAGTTAGACAAGGAAATCATTGAAAGTAGGTGTTTTGGATATCAACAGATAGGAGATGTCTATCATTATAGATGCGACAGGTAGAATGTACTGCAGGGGTGTTAACTTGACAAAGTAGTACGGCGAGGAACACATGGCGGCGTTGCTCTTTGAACAATTTCCTTGGTCACTGGGTCATGGTCATTGATCAACTTGGAAGAAGTTTTACCCTAGAATAGTAAATTTTGTGGGCTTTTGTTGCAATAATAAACCAAATAAAGCCTTTTTAAGTCAGTTTTCGTGGTATTCCATTTAACATGCAGCTAACCAAAAAAAAAAAAAAAAAAAAAACCCTTTGTTCAGAAAGGTATTAGTTGGCAGGCGCCTTAACTACATCTACCTAAGCATCACCCTGGTCAATTCAAATGGTCAGCTCAGGTTGCTCGTTCGCAGTACATCAGCACGACCTCAAAAATTAACAGATTCAGTCATTTGATTTCTAAAATACTGATTAGAAGTTGTAGTAGGAACGTGCCACAGGTTGATAGTTCCCGAGATGTTAACTCACTTCAAGTAAAAAAAAAAAAAAGAAAAAGAAAAAAATGAAAAAATTATGTGAAGAATTAAGGTGTACTGGCTTTGACATTGGATATGGCTTGGACATTGATTTCATTGGGGCAGAAAGTATGATGGCGGAGGGTCTGGCCCGCTCTAGCTATGTTGCTTGGAATGTGGAAGATAGGGCTGCATAGCCCTGCCCATATATTTTCTGACGGTTTCATGCTTCCTGAATGTCTATGCTCACTGCTGAAAGCGTGATGTTTGCATTTAAACTGTTCAGTGACCTACAGCTACTCGTGTCTTCCTCATCCACGTAAACAATTCTATGTTTTGGGAATTCCAATTCAACTCACCGAGGAGGAAAATCGTCAGAAGACTGGCGGCGACAACTAATGCGAACGCTCTTATCAATTGACCATTTGATGAAACACGGTGCATTTAACCATCATGGTTTCAAAAACAGATATACATTGATACACAAGAAGGAGTATGAATTTTCTTGAAAGTACTTTGTCTCAACCCCTAGGGACAAGATTCCAATTTCACGTTACCATGTATACGTTTTTCAATGTGGAGTTAACTTGCCTGTAAACAAAAAGAAATATTTGGTCAGCCAAGTTGCGCTCACATTACAGGGTGTTATCCTGAGTTGAACCAATTTTTTTAACACCGAAGAGGACCAAAAGTGACACCATTTGATTGAGCTTAAAAATACAATTATTTTTATTAAAAACTAGGATGTATTGAAAAAATTACGGTTTTCCGCACTTAGGTATACGAGATTTTCTGAAACGAATTTCCCTACGAACTTTTTTTTTTTGAATGCTGAGAACACTCGGAGAAAATTTAATCCATCTACCGTAAATGTTTGAGCCTCATATTAATAATCTATTTTAACTAAGCACACTTTTTTATTATTAGCCATGAGTGATAGCGCCTAGCAATCATCATAATTTACCATAATTCTTTAATTCTATCTTATTTTGTTGAAAATCAAAATTTCTGGCAAAATTTACATTTATTGCTCACTAAATTACAAAGAAACTGCATGTGGACCCTTTGTCAGGAGTGGGGTTTCAACCTTAAAAATAAGAATGATGGTTTGAGGATATCAAATCAACCGAACAAATACCGTTGTGGTGAAGATGGCAAAGTCCAAAATAATAATTTTTGTTTGGGTTCTCGCTTTTTTCGCTGTGGGTGACGCACTTCAGATCCGCGAGAGACTACAGAACGATGATGGAGAAAGTAAATGCACTGATGAACAGAAATACTCATAATTATTTTAATTATTCGATAAATTAAATGAATGAACAACGTACATGAATTCTTTCGGACGTCTCCTTTCCACAGCCCTACAAGAAGCGAAACCGAGGCGTTCGAGAATGACAGGGGCGGAAATTGCGGAGAGCTCGGAAATTGAAGATTATCCCTGGATGGCAGCAATTTTCTACTACATTGATAACCGTTGGTGGACTTTCGGCGGGGATCCTCTCGAAGTTACCACGGTGCATGTTCGCGGCCTGGGAACGTACATAATTGAGTTGTACGCGGTGAGGGATTTTAAGAGAGGATATTATTTTAAGCAGATAAGTATAAGTATAAGATAAGTATTACTTTCGGAGAAACGCACCATCGTATTGTGTTATGAAGCCAATTTAAGTTAATTTAACTATCAGGAAATATTTGAAAAATGATTATTATATGTTCAAAGACGGACGGTTGGTAGGACAGCATTCTCAATTGTTTGTGTATTAATTAACTATATGTTAGCGACACAAGCCTGATTTCCATCCTTGTAGAATGTAGGTACGTGATACAACGCTGGTAGCTATGTAGCCCTAGTTGTGTAAGTAAAACACTAAAGCAACACCTTGAAGGTGTCTGCTATTTGTTCCAAATATTGCGTGATTTCGCCTACTTTATTATATTTTAATTAACGTGTACATCATTTAGAACAGAAATAAAGTAACACTTCAAATAGACTTCGCACCCTAATTATTCGAATCATTCATTCTTCTTTCCAGAGTTGTACGGGATTCATTGCAAAAGCAGACACAGTAATCACTTCATGCCACTGCTTGCTTAATTGGGATCGAAAATACTTGTATGGTCCAGAAATACAGTAAGTATTAATGTGACGACCTTCTGAATTTGAATTGAAGGTATAAAGACGGAGTACGATTAATGTGGATCACGCAATGGGATTTATTTGAATACATTTGCTTCAAATTTACGAGAGCTCAACACAAAAAAATCTGCAAATTCTTACACACGGGTTGGTTATTCCTCGAATGGGGGAAACAGTGGTGGGTCCCAGACCCATTCCAATCGATTCAGGGTCCATTATTATGAAAACATAGGTTGATTATTCAAGGAATAACCAACCAAAACACTGTAGGGAAAAAAAGCTGCGCGTTAACTTAGTAGTTAGTTTTTTTAACTTGGGGCTTTTTCCTTGGAAAAAAAAAATTTTTTTTTGTTCATTTTCAATTTGAAAGGAGATTACCTGGTGTATGGGATAACCCCAGTTGTCATTACATTTTTTTTTTTTCAGAGTCAAATACGCAGAATACGTAAGAGCGAGGGCAGGCTCTTCTTCTATCGAGCCAAACGATTTTTCAGGCGAGGTACAGTTGATTGCCAGCAATTTCTTGACTGTGCACCCTGATTGCATAGAAAAAGGAATTAAATGGAAACGCTATGACGTGGGATACTTAGAATTGAAGAGCAGTTTTAGATTAGGAAGAGCAGTTGGCGCTTTTGACGTGAGCAAGCACTTGTTTACTAGAAGTTTCCACGTTGAAGTAAGTTTCCAGTGAGAGTATTTTTTTGGATTTCAAAACACTTGGAGCGTCTATTAAGAGCCCACTGTCATCATACTAACCAAGTTCTTTCATTCCCAGGAGTATGCAAAAGCCCTTCAAGATAATTTGAACTGTACGACTCTTGGATGGGGTTTGACTGCGCCTGGAGGAATACGGTTCTATTTGCGGAAGGCCAGAATGAGGCTTGCGACTGTCGAAGAGTGCCAAAAAGTTGTGAACTCTCTAGCTCGTCACGCGTACATGTTAAAATGTAAGTACGAGGCTTGAACAGTAGACGGATTCAACCCCGGGGGAGGGGGTTGAAAAGTGGGTATCAATGACAAAGGAAATGTTCTGTTATTGTGAATTGGAATTGATGTGCCTCAACACCGAGGAAAATCTGGATAGGACAAAAATCACCAGAAATCGAGCGATATGACTTTCCAAATTTACTTTTTTCAGTCAAAATTGATAACGAGTCTATGATATGCGTAATTCCTGCGCCCGGGAGACCGTGTAAAGGAGATGAAGGCGCCCCATTGTACTGTGGGCCTCCAAGACGTACGTATGAACTTCTTCCTTCATTGAATACATATGAATTTCAACAAAGGCATAAGGAAGGGGGGGATAAGGGGGATAACCGATCGCCTCATACCGCAGAAAGGTACCTATCGGTCAAGGTTGGTGTTTTGAGAATTAGTACTTAGAAAAGAGGATTTGTCAACATTTATTTATAATTTCAATTTTTTAAATCTGTTCGTCCCATTCACTAACTCAGGAGACCTCGATGCTAACGCTTTGCCCAAGAGCAAAATCCATCTACGATAATGTATAATGTACCTACCACAGTGGAGTAATAATAATTTTCAGTTTGAAAAATATTTAAGAAATGGATGCAATGTTCACATCAAAATGAACTGAGTAATTCCAAGATTTATTCAAACAATTTTTTCTAAATACGAATCCTAACACAACGTATTTTATTCCACTTTGACAACATTGGTATGTTCTTATTTCAATTTAACTTTCATTTTCTATCAGTTCAGTAACGAAATGCATCGCATAAGCAAATGAATAATATTTTGTTCGTTGTTGTTTGTGATGATATATTGTGTTTAATGAAGTTGAAAGCCGATTTTATGTATTATACTTTTTCGCAGAGCATTCTAGTTACCCCCTACTGTGGGGGATAGCGTCGTTCAATCCCAACTGCTCATCATTGGCCTCACCGTCAATTTACACGCAAATGACCGAAGGGATTAGGTGGTGGCTGATTTCGACCCTAAAGCACGGATCGGAGCTGAAGTACGCGTACAACTATCCGTTCAAGACGTCCACGTTGATGTCTCTGTTTCCTTTCCGCAGCGACTCTGTCCGATTTGGGCCGCGATTGTGGACGATCCTCATGACATCAATTATAAGCCTGGCTTTTGTAGAGTCGAGAGTTGGAAAATGAATCCAATCAATCACATTTGAGTCTTCTTGTAATATTTCAATAAGATTCATTGGTTGAAGTGAATGTTCCTCAACAATTCTCAAATGATTATTGCTTCTTTTTTTTTTTTTTTTTTTTTTTGAATGTGGGGATTTTTTGCGGCCTCTGCAGGAGATTCTGAGACAAGGGATAGTACAAGAGAAATTAGCAACTGGCAGCACGTATCCTATCAAGTAAGGGGTCAGCGAATATGCGTTTCACCAAAAACCTTCCTATGATTCGTTCGTAGTTGTGTCAGGTAATCTATAATCTCGTAGAAACAACACCATGCGTTGCAAAAGGTTTTTGCTGCTAATGAAAACAACCCCAATAAATGGTAAACAAAGTCTTACTTTTATTTTATTCTGAATTAATGACACCTGCGCTACTATTATAGTAGGTATATGACTTAAGTAGGTACATAAATATCTAAACATTCTAAATAGCTAAAACAAAATACAATACGTAAATCTCGCAGACAGAAGGACGACCTTTTTGACTTGATACACATCATGCAAAAGACACAAATCGCTCCTCGTCCAAGAACGGATTGTCAAAGTTTGATTTGCATCAACACGCTAACTTATTACAAAACCATACGCAAATTTTGTTCAAAAATTCAACAGGTTGGGTTGCATACAACAAAAATCAATCAAAATGTTAATCCTCAATCGTGAATGAACAACCATTACGTTCTTGCTATGATCTAACCAGTTCTATTAATAAAATTTGGGATATTTTCTTTGCAATCTGAGATGTGACGTTCAAAAACTAATTTCACCGCTATGAACTTTGATTAATAATGTTATAGCAATATCCGTAGCCTGGTGTTCTGGAAATGTAATACCATCATCAGAATTGACTCTAATAATTCTCTCAGAAACAACCTCTCACCAAGATGTAACATTTTTTAAAAACAATTCTAGTGTAAAAAGCTCATGAAGTTTTGATTGCTTTCATCTATGATGAAGAACCTAACTGGAACCTAGCTGGGGGTATTCGAGAAAAGTGGTTATTGTAATGTACATTTTACAAGTTTTGAATGATTCTGTGGCAAACTCTCAATTATTACGATACAAAAATATATTACTCGCACTCGTTCATTCAATTAATCTCTCACACACATGTACAGCTACGTTGCACATGATAGTCAAAACGGATTTATTCATTTTTGAAAAACTCATGTGAAAATGAAAACTTTTTATTCTCCCTAAGTAAACAACTCTACAACATTTAGCAGCGCAACTTCTTGACGGGTAAAAATGAGTTGCACGGTTCATTTTTGTCCATTTTAAATAAAAAATGTTTCGGAATGCCAGATGTAAAACGGGATTGAGCTGTGAGAAGCCATTCATAATAAAACTGTGAGTGCTGAAAGGCGGAGACTTAGATCGTTTCCTCCAGTCTCTGGTATCATGTTCCTCGGGACCCACCGATCACAATCTGAGTAGGGCGAAGTTCAGCGGGTTTATCAACTACCTAATACACTTCGTACTTGCAATTATAGGCAGTCTGTCGAACTTGAAGCTCCGCAGGAGCACTGATTACAATGAAAATTACGTTGTTCGTAATGTCAACGTTGTGAAACAAATTTTAAAAGAAATGGGGTGTTCTGAATGGACAGAAATGGCACTTGGCTCGAATCAATGACCTCATTAAGGCCACGTTTTTTTCATTTTCTTCCGTCTCGTCGGCTGTCCTTATCTTTTCACATCGAAAATTATGTACATAGATCAATATTTTCTCCCCACCAGACAAATTCATATTTCTTTTTTTTCAAGTTTTTTTCCTCTTGGGTCGAGTGACTCTTCGATATTTTGATTTTATATTTACAAAATGAGTCTCAGCGCCGCTCGCTACCATACGATGGTGCAGTTGGAGGCAAGGGGGGCTCCACACCATCTCACCTGCCTGAGAGGTGGGCACGAAGAGCCACCTCTTCGAGCTGGACGAGCCACTGAACGAACGCGGGACATCTCGCCAACACCACAGGACGAACTGCAGCTGCTCCAGTCACCCCATTCACTAACCTTGCAGTCTCGGTTCACCTCTAGAGACAAGAAGAACGGAATGAAGACGATAGTGGAATCAGTAGTAGTCACGGCAAGAGGCAAAACAATATGCAAGGCACGACTAAGAAAGAGGGAGTAAGTAGGAACCAAAAGAAGAAAATTGGGAAGGAAAATGAAGAGCAAAGCATGAGTGAGGACCAGTGACGACTCAAAAAGATATGAAATCAGGAGTCCAGGAGAAACGACACGAAACTGGCAAATCCACTTCTTAAAGCCAAGCTCTGATTGTTGCCAAGAAATGTCCGAAAAAAAAAAAAAAAAAAAAAAAAAATAAAAAAAAATCTCGAAATAGCTGTATTTTATTTCTGCGTCTTCAGAACAAAAGTGTATCGGTAAAACATCATTTGGGAAGAACTAATCCAACAGCTTATTTTTCTGGATGATATTTTTTTCAATCCGTGTAAATGTATATGACACATCTAGTACATGATGTTGTTTGTTTTTGAACAAAAGTTTTCTTAATTATGGGCCAAAAACCGAAATGTCCAAAATGCCGAAGTTTTTAGGTCACCAAATGTGCAGAGCCAAATCTCGTGATCAATTAGGTCTCAAAATCTATTTGACCAACTACTGCAAGTTTCCTTGGCGTATTGGGAATATATAATTGGAAACGAAAGAAACCTCAACGTTTGTCTGTACAAGATCTGACCTAGTATCGACAGTTTTACATTCTTGTCAAACCTTTGACATAAATTTTAACCTACGAAGGAAAAAAGAAAGCGTTTGGTGCTGTCCCCAAGTTTAATAAGAATACAGCTTAACCAGTGAGTGATGAAATGACAACAACTCACTCGTTTTCTTGTATTTGAGTTTGGTGGGATGGCCGTCGTAGTGGCGGTGGTAGGACTCGACTATGCTGTTCACCGCGGCCTCTGTGTCTCCCTTCTTGATGACTCCAGGCTCTAACGAGCCACCAACAGAAGGCATCGTCGTCTTTGTCGGTATCGTAGGGCTGTAACACAATCGTCTCTTCAACATCAAAGAGGAATCCGGCCATTAGGGATAGCTATCGATTCTACGAGGACTCTCACAACGTGGTCCCACATCGTTTACACATGTTTTTAATGTTTTTTTTTTCTCTCATGTTTTCAACAGAATCGACGCAAACTGGTTAGAGTTACCGAAAAACTTACATGAAATTATCAACGACCAACGTTGTCTGTTGATTGAGGAGCATTTCCTGTTCTTTTGCTTCTTCTTCGATTTCCCTTTCAATTACGTCATTCCCTTGTAACGAGTTTATAGTATTCTCCTGATCTGAATTGACAATTTCGTACCGCTTCTCGTCTTCAGAGTGGTGAAACGTCTCACTCACTTCGTACTCTTTCAACTGAAAATAATGAGAAGATCGATGAAATACTGTAATGTATACTTGCTCATCAGTCTTCACCAAATCCTTAAAAGTGTAACGAGCGGGCATACGCTCATTGGTGCTCTGCCATTATGTAAAAAATGCTACCACTCAGGGAGAATAGACGAGCAAGTGAAAACCACTCAGGACGGGCGAGTTATTCGGCAACCGGAAGGGCATAGGAGCGCAGTAGCGCGTAAAGGATTCTAACCTTGTTAAGATAAAACTTGATTTATCCCGCAGCCAGCGTCGATTTTCATATCATTTCCTGAGTAAAAGGATCGGCAAAAAAGTAAAATTTATTCCACACGCAGTTTTTAATCCCCTCGTGTCGTTCAAGAAATAAATAATCTCCGAACGCCCCAGCATCTCCAAGTTGCTGATTTAAATTTTGAAACAAAAAATTGAAGTTTGTGAAATTCAAATGTGCACAATTGCAAGGCTATCATCTAAGAGCCATTGCAAAAGAGACAAAAGAGGAACTCACTTTCAAACTTCAAATAGCGAATGAATTATGTGCACTCATAGTTAGAGTCCCCAATTAAAACATTTTCCCTGTAGGTTTTAATGCCATCGTTCTGCGGCCCAAGATCCACTTCAATAGAAAAATCACGAAATCCTCGGTTCACTACGTCATGAACGGGCTTTAGAAAGTTCCACCCAAGCACTAACTAAATCACTAACGGGCGACTTAAAACTTGGCTCTGAATTATTGAGAAAAAAAAACCTCTGAATTTCTCAATTACCTAACTTTTAGCTGTAATTGTATCACGAACTTCGTTATTTTTTTGCTCGGTAAAAAACTGAGTTAACTAAAGCAGTTGTCATCGATCGTCGAAAATGATTGGCTTAAGTTAGGCGACCATAGAAGTTACTTTCTGACGTCATTATATTGGATGGTGAAGGCGGGAGGAAATCTTCTTTTCTTCGGAGAAAGCTAATAACAGTTAATACTTTCTGTCTCTTTGTAGCTTCGAGAAAATGGGAAGGCAGAAACGAGCGTTTTGAAGGTTTTAATGGCTCCCTCCTTTCGGAAGGTCTTTTTCTCGAGAAGAGCCTTTAATTAAGACGATTAAACTCCAAGGACAAGACAACCTCGTTACGTGACATGGATATTTTATGAAGACTCGTTACAGAGGGCTGGAATCCGAAGTTGAAAGATTGTCGTAAATTTGGTCTTTGAAACGTCGTACTGAAACGGTACCGGTTTGATGCCACGGAAGTCGATGAAAGCACGAACAGCTTGAGCTGTAATCCTAAGAACCCGGCATTGCAATTCTCATTACGTGGAAAGTCGAGAAAACGCCATCATTGTGGCTATAAATTTATGAAGAGAGGCTATAAATACGCACATAAAAAAATCTTCATTTAACTTATCATTTACTCGTACACTTGCCTAATGCGATTAAAAAGTGTTGTGAATTCGTCCACAAGACTCTCTTATGGGCGATCAAGTTATAAGGAACAGTACCATTATTGGTAGGACATCTCTCTAGTACGACGATCATTCTAGAGATTTTGATAGCAACAACACTTCGAATACCTCATCTAAATCCATAATAATAGAAAAGGCGTAACCGATTCAACATCAACCGCAGGTATTTGAGGCATAGTGAGATCCTTAGAGGGGATACCAAACAAAAATTGTGCCACAGCGGCCTCCTCTTTGGTGGCCTCCCTTGGAAGTATATGAATAGTCAACAAATAGGGATTCATATTATACAGAGTCAACCTGACTTGAATTAAGTACATCGTAATGTAGTCAATCATGATGTGGATGTGTATTGCTCATTTTTAGAATTTGTTTTGACTCTAATAAAACAAAAGTAGGTTTACCGATGTTAATTCGTTCTCTCTGTCACTCATTGCGAGAAATCTGATATTTCGTGCGGATCACCGAGCACACGTCCAACGCTCTGAAATTACTTGCCTTGATGAACTGAAACGTGGCGATGGGCGGGAGACGTTTGACATAGGGGTAGTAAAAGGAGCCGGCAGGATGGGCTGGGAACCTGCTGGTGATCCTGTACACGACACCTTGCGGCTCTGTCACCCAGTTGGGGGCCGTAAACGTAAATCCGTTGTCTGTCCCAGCGTCGAGCGGATCCACCTGGAACGACAACCGCAGGGTCAGGCTAGACAACGGAATTGATATGGGTGGTAGAGCTTATAAAATTAATAATAAATTAGCGTTACACAATCCTCTACAATCCCTAAACGGGATCAAAATTGGGAAAAATCCTCAAAAACATATGTTATTATTATTTTTTTTTTTTTTTTTGGTTGGTTATTCCTTGAATAATCAACCTCTTTTTTTTTGCCCTAAGAGTTGATTTTCTCATTAAACTTCTCCCTTAAATTCAACTGTCTTTTAGAGAGATAGGAAATTTTATTATCATTACAACGCTATAGGCAATAAAATCCGTGCTTCGCGTTAGCGATTGAGGGAGTTATGAGCATTTCGACATCACGAAACGAAATCCTGAATGAACATTGACACAAAAAAAAAGCTTCTATAGGAAGTCCAAGGGTTCTTCAATTAAAATTAACTGTACACGGACCATATGAAGTTGGACGGACCTCAGATATCTCCCTCCTCTTACAAATGTTATTTTTATTTATTATGTAATTATTTATTCATTTATTCATGTAATTTAATTCAATTAATTGGCATATCCTCGAATATTATTTAATGACGAGTAAAAACTAAAAACGTGAGATCATGATTACATAATGAGGTTATAGCCCCAATGCCAGGACAAAGGTTAATTTTTAAGGATTTTTAAGCTCAAAGGAATTACTGCAGACGAACAAAAAGGAAACATAAATACATAAAGTTTTAATTTGTCCATTCGAACGTTAATTTGTTTATCCATGTTAATCCGAATCAAGTTTATCTCAGGGTAAACGTGATCATCTTCCCTATGTGCAACCACAGGGCAGTTCATCTATCAGTTTCCTCATCAACTCTCAAGTATAGCTTCAGACTAACAAAAAGGGGGGGGGCTTATGAGGGGGTATTTTTAGAACAATCTACATTCCGTCCCAATATTCGACATGGCAACCCGATTTATTTCAATGTTTACCTCGATTGTAATGGTGTCCACCCAACTCCCGTCTACGCAAAGTTGAAAAGAGTCAAGGCCAACGAACCAATCCGGAGATGGTATAATCCTCGACATCAAGGACACCTAAATGACAAAATCAAACATGAACGAGATTCCACACTTATAATATTCACAATATACTGTATAATCCTCCTCATTTCTACCATAGAGTGGTTTCCGTCCAGGAAGAACTTTGCCTCCGTCCTTCCTTGTCCTTGCGGCACTGGTGGTGCGGTGAACTGGTCAAGCACTCCAGAGCTACCCTGTCCATCGAATGTTTCCCAACGGCCTGTCTCAGCGAGCGACTTGACTTCAGCTCTGACGGACCGTCCAACACTGAAGAGCTCCCAGGACTTGTCGTGAGACATTCCTGAAACAGAAGGAATCAATAGACGTAAGATTGGACGAGAGGTGTCGCATCCTGAGAGGAGGGCAAACCTGAGCGAATGGATTGAGAAGAAAATGACGTTGAAGCGATTCACAGGAAATACTTCTACTCGTAATGGGTACAAAAAGGTGAGTAACCACTACAAGTTGATGGAAAACTGACCTTCGATTCAACAGAAGACTTCATATACGTTCTGCGAACAAACAATCCATCGGAAGAAATCAATTTTGTAGTGAAATTGCTGAGAGCACCCAAAACGAACCGGAAAATGGTGAGTGTCTGTTTGAAAGGAAAGTTCAATATGAGGAAAAGGGCTTTCGCGGGATTTCATAGACCATTAGACAGATAGAATTTAAATCCCAGGATCCATCAGTCAAGAAGGCAAGGCCTTGAAGGATTGTAGGCGTTGGGTGGTTGCGGAGGAGTGCTGGATTTTCACGCCTTGAAGGATAAGGGGTTAAAGGTAGAGGAAAAAGAGGTTCAACGTCGGAATTTAAGGGGGAAAAGAGGGAAAACACTCGAGTTTTTCCCGGAGAATAAAAAGGGCAAGGAGGGAGGGTTTTTCCGGGAAAGAGAAAACCTTCCCCCAAAAACGGCGAGCAGGACAAAGAGATTGGAGAAGAGGATTTTACCCTTCACACTCGGCGCTCCTTGATGGAAAAGCGCGGACTCCCCGAGTGACGAAGAGGACGGTGGAGGTCCTTCCCATTTCTTCCCATTTATCAGGGAGTGATGGCGTGGAAATGAGCGAGCGAAGAACGATCGCTTTTCTCGAGGCCGGCCTCGAAGAAAATGCTTTTCCTCCAGGAAACGGCGTTGAGGAAAACGACGTGTTTCCCCTAGTCTACTTCAACTTTGACGTAATTACGGGGGTGTAAACCTCGTGATTTCCACGGGTGAAGGGTTGAAACTTTGGGGTGGAATAAGGATTACAACCAGGAGAACAAAGGACGGAGAGCGCAGATTTGTATATTCATATTCATGCTTGACTGCTCGGTGAATTCAGCTGGTTACCATTCGGTCTAGCTAGATCGTAGATATTAGGGCGCTGCGCCTATTAACCCCACAACCGAATTTCCTATCATCCATTAAGCACAAAAGAAACATAATTATTTTTTACCCCTAATGCATTAATACCTTTTATTACTGCCATGTGTGCTTGGAGAGTTAAATGAACTAATGAACTATGGAACTTACGACATTTTAAAGACTATTATCCGTGAAGAGATCTCTGAGTCATGGCCTTGGCAGTGTGTTGGTTGGTTATTCCTCGAATAATCAACCTATGTTTTCATTATAATGGTCAACCTCTCCGATTTGGCTCAAAAATTTTTTCTGGACGTTTCATGATGTCCTGATCAGGTCAATGATCAAAAAAGGTCAATGTCCGTCCGCCGTACGCCGTCATGTTCCGCGCCGTTTTTGGTAGTAGAAAATTTTCTAAAAATCTGAAATTTGGGTCAGGGGTCTGTCCCAGCCGAGATGGGTTCTCGAAACTTTTCAGTCCAATCGGACCAATTTGGAGGGGGTAGGGGTCAAAATGTGTTTTTTGAAAAATGGATTTTCGAGATTTTGGGTGATTTAGGCGAGTGGGGTGTCATTTTCCACTAAATTTGGACGCTGAATCCAATAAATTGGTCCCAGAACAATTGGCACCCACTGGAAGAAGTAATGGGTCCAAATTGGGTATTTATTACCCATTTGAATGTGTTTTCGGGATTTCCGCTACTAGGCGAGTAGGGTGTCATTTTCCACTAAATTTTGGACGCTGAATCCAATTAAATGGGTCCCAGAACAATTGGCACCCACTGGAAGAAGTTACGGGTCAAATTGGGTATTTATTACCAAATTTGATTATGTGTTTTTGGAATTTCTGCTACCTAGGCGTGTGGAGTATCATTTTCCACTAAATTTTGGATGCTGAATTCAATGATGTGTGTCCCAGAACGTTTGGCACCCACCGGAAGAAGTTATGGGTCAAAATGGGTATGTATCACCCACTTTGTATGTGTCAGGATTCTGGTGCCTAGGCGTGTGGGGTATCATATTCCACTAAATTTGGATCCTGAATCGATTGGAATGGGTCTGAGACCCGCCACACCCACTGTTTTCCCCCATTCGAGGAATAACCAACCCGTGTGTAAGAATTTGCAGATTTTTTCCCCCTAACATCATTTCGATTCCTACCCCCCCCCCCCCTACCATGCCTCCACCACAACAACAAGTGATTTCAAGATTCACGCCAATCCTTATCACAAATGTACTCCGGTGTCAAAGACAGCGCAAAATGCAGACAAAATTACCCCTTATTTCAATTAGCTCGACGATAACGTTGGATGAAATTAATATGATTGGACGCGCTCAACCACGGGCCAATCAATCGACTGCCGTTTGGGGGCTAATCGATCAAATTCGGACGTGACCCCAAACGCTGAGGCTTCTATCTGTTGGGTATCGAGGAAGCAATTAGATGAGACCGATAATGTATTCAGTCGCCGAATAATAGTCCCCTGGGATATAACATCGGGCGAAATACACGGCCGAGCCCAATCAATTATGCCTGCCCTCGCGGGTTTATTTGACAAGGTCCACAACAAGGACTTAGTTGGGCAACTACGTGGATTGTCGGGATTTCTTGTTATTAGATAGATAGAATGTCACTGAAATGACTCTCAAATCATTACCTCTAGCAGAAAAATTTGCGAGATAAAACCCAGGATAGCATTTGTATCGTTACGATAATTAATCGAAACTGACACGCAGATTTCCATGAATTTTGTCTTGTTAATTACTTCCAACAGCTGGAAAACTACACGGGTAATTCACTCCCATACTTCATCAAATTTGCCGCAGTTCTGGGAACGACCGAAGCAGGTCCGTGACAACGCTGATTAGAAGCAATTTGTCCACGTTCCCCTGTGTAGCAGAAGTTGATTAATTGTTTATAAAGTCCCCATTTTCGACGTATTATGATTTCACTGGGGAATACAATTGATGGATCATACCTCCAGGGCTGAAGCGAAAATCGTCCAAGCACGTTATCGTTCCCCCGAGCTGTTATACCTTTTGGAGTGGCGACCCTGAGTGTTCTAAGGGCTTTTACGCAGACTTGATTTAATTCAACGCGCTCCACTTTCCAATCATGAAATTGTACCGAGTAACGGGCTGCGTCGTTTTCTCGAGCTGAATAATGTAAAGTTAAATGTTTAGTTTCCTCTTGGAAGCCATCCATCTGAATCTAATGTCGACCCGCTTTTCTTAACAAGAGGGATGGGGCTTCCTAGTGAGTTTCCCCGCTTT